>CM031594.1:883606-2083606 GCA_018467065.1 Ephestia elutella
AAAAGACTTAATTTTGGTGGGTTAGTCAAAGTCAATTTTTTTTTATTGAAACTAGGCCTTCAAAGAAGGCTCTTTTCGTCGACGACTAACGTCGTATCGTAAGACGTCGATAACTAATTATTTAATCATAAAATATTATGTCTCAAAGCTACAAACTACTAGCATTTTGGAACGACCACTGAGAAATACCGAAAGAAACTCATGAAACAGTCAGTAGTGTCTCTTCCCGCGCAGATTGTAAAACTCAATCGAGGGAAAGTGCTTTAAACTGGGGACTCCTCCACTCATAGGCGATGGGCTAGCAACCTGTCACTATACCTGAATCTCCTTTCCATCAGAGAGCCCACTATTCAGCTAAGCGTGGCCTTCGAGTCTCACGACTCTTGGCTCTGTTTGCCTCGTAAGGGATAAAGACGTGATTCTATGTACGTATGTATGTAGTGGCATAATGTATCTTGCCCATCCTAACTTACGCTGCCCAAACTTGGTCGTTAACGAAATGCAATGGTCCAAATTGAAGGTTTGCCAAAGAGCTATAGAGTGCAGTATCAGGTATCAAACTCGTCGACCGAGTTAGGAACACAACGCTGCGCTCCATAACAAAAGTTGATGTTGGTAAGAAAGCATCCAGGTCAAAGTGGGATTGGGCGGGCCACGTCTGCCGTATGCACACAGAAAGATGGACCCAAAAGCTAACTTACTGGATTTCACCCGATGGTTATAGGAAGAGAGACCAAGAACAAGATGGTCTGATGATTTGAAGGGATTCGATAAGAACTGGAAGGAAAAGACGAAGGACAGAGATGAGTGGAGGGAATTAGGGGAGGGTTTTGCCCAGGACATGCATAGCTAGTGAAAAAAAGAGTATCATAATGACTATTACCTAACCGTTAGAATGACTAGATCTGTAAACGACCAAGAACATAAGGAGTCTATGTCTGAAATTTACAAGGTAGCAAAATGACTAGACTGAATTATCTAAGACATAAACATATTCTATTCTATTCTACTGGTTATCTAAACGACTACCTATATCGTTAGACGACCATATTTCACAATCACTGGATAGAATAAAATACAAGTACACTCACGAGGTCGGGTTCGTTTTATCGACTTAGAAAGATAAATGTTTTATACTAGAGCCCCGGCTTCGCACGGGAGGTACATACTTAAATTGTAGCCTATACCACTCAGGCATAATGTAGCTTTCTATTAGTAAAAGAAATTTGAAAACGGTTCAGTAGTTCCGAATATTACCCCCTACAAACGAACTCACAAAATTACAAACACTACCTCTTTATAATATAAGTATGATAGAACGTTCAATCGATTGTTACGGAGACACAAAATAAAAAAAACAGCAGATCTTTAGTTTTAAAACATAGCTTTATTTGCTGCTGTTTAAAGCACAACTTTTATGATGTACCGTTAGCAGAATTGATACCCTAACTGGTTATTTGCGTTCGTTCAGTTATCACAGTAAGTAAGTTGTAAGTGGTATATAAATAAATAAATAAGTACTTCAGGTAAAATACGGAATCACGAAACACAAAACATCGATGAATTCTACTGCGATACCAAGACTTCGATGCACGCTATCGCGAATTATCGTTATTACGAACTCTGCACTCTGAACTCTGCTCTTTATACAGAGTGCATTTAAAAACATTGGCACTCTTTCTTCTGGTGAAAGTACAGGTGAATAAGAGCAACTTTTTGTATGGGACCGACTCAATCCGACCGAAAAACAAGCTAATTATCAAAAAATAAAAAACACGACTGACAACTCACATAGCCAGTCACTCGAAGGAATGCAAGGGATCTTAAAAATACCTCTCACATCAAAATCTGTTAAGCCGTTCAGGACTTATGGTAGAATAAAGAAACTTACATACATGAACCCTGAAAACTTAACACTCCTTTTTGGTCAGTCGTGTAAAAATCAGCTGTTCCATACTATTTTACAATATCTACTCGCCCAAAATATTTAAGAATTCAACCTGTTAAGTTGCGAGTGTCTTAGCAGTGACGAACTTTCGCAGTAACGTGCATCGCAGTAGCATTCATCGATGTTTTTGCGTTGCGATTCCGTATTTCACTCAAAGGCTTCTCGCGCTTGACCGGATTTTCCTTCAACATAGTTTCTATTTATGTTTTTGTAATGATGTTGTTAAAACTTCAAACGTTAGAGACAACTTATGCTAAGGGTGAGCGCAAAGTAGCGTGTCGAGAATCGAAACGACGACCCTTGTGCAGTCAACCATGCTTCCTACACCAACGGGGTGCATTTAAGCTTTGTAAGACAAGATAACGATACTTTGAGTACTTTCTGTACGTTTTCTGAGTTTATTTCAAAATATATTTTTATTTATTTATTTATCTTTAGCTGTTGCCCGCGGCTCCGCCCGCGACAAAAAGTATGTTTTATGTATTATATATGCCCGCGACTTCGTCCGCGCGTAACGTACTATTATTAATATTTCAGGTTTTAAGTGACGTATCAATATGAAACCTACGCCAGATTTTAAGTTAGACCTTCAACAATACAACAGTGTAAACCGCATCAAATTTTGTCTAGTAGTTTTTGCGCGACGCGCATACAAACAGAAAGACAGACAAAAATTCCAATAAAATGGTTTTGGTTTTTATTAGCCCTATGAAGACCTCTCATAGTTTATTTTCTTAAATATCTCATATGTACAGACACAGACCAGTTACAGTTTTATTATAAATATTGATTGATGATTGTTATTATAGTACAAACTCATTTTTTAAGTCATACATACAACATTTATAAACCCTGAGGTTTCTCTTTATGTTACTAGTGTGAGTTTGAATGATTGAATGATTTGTTAACACACTTACATTTTACACTTAAAGATATAACAGTTATATCTATACTATAAAATAACTTCTCTCTCAGCCAAAAGACGTCCACTGCTGGACAAAGGCCTCCCCCAAGGATTTCCACGTTGACCGGTCCTGCGCTGCCCGCATCCATGCGCATCCCGCGACCTTCACCAGGTCGTCGACCGAGTGGGAGGCCTGCCAACACTACGTTTTCCCTGTTCGTGGTCGCCACTCGAGGAAATTTTCTGCCCCAACGGCTATCTGTTCTACGAGCTATGTGCCCCGCCCACTGCCACTTAAGGCGTTAGATTCCCTTTATTCTTTTGTTTTTGCGGGCAAAGCATGACGCGGAGCTTTTACCCCGCACCCACCCCCGCTGTATAATCACGCGCTCTCAGAGACAACGCCAATACACCCAGAGCGCTCGAGTAATCTATAACATTTTATCAACAGTAAAAATAGTAGGTATGTCTTGTAGGTACAGTGAATATATATTAAACAAAAAAAAATTGTGTGATGAAGAAATACTGAGAGAGACATAATTTTAAGAATTTTATCAGTTTGTTTGTCTTTGTTTGTATGTTTATTTATTGCTTAACATGCTAATCATTAGAACTACTGAATTAATTTGAATGAAACTTTTTATAAGGTACTAGCTGTTGCCCGCGACTTCGTCCGCGTAACTCATGCCTTGACTTCATTAACTTTTTTTTAAATGAACCGATTTTGATGAAACAAACTGTAAATTTTTTGCTGAAACAAAGCACTTGGTGAAATTTTTATGTAAATCGGTTCGGTGCTTTTCGGAGATTAGCGTGATCATACATACAGACAAGACAGACAAAAAATTAAAAAAAAAAAATTTTTATTCTTTTTTTTCTTCTGTTTCTTTTATTCTTTTTAAAATTGTCCCTCTATCCATTTTCAAGTCAGAAGTACTAAATGTACTGACAAAATATTTTTACTGTTTTATTATATGTATATAGAAGTTTTATTATACCTATGTATAGACTAAATGATTTTTGTAAATACAAAACTGACTTTCAATAGTAAGTAGATACCATTAAGATTTTTTTTTTTTTTTATTAATGAGAAAGTGAGTTTGTTTGTTTATTTGTTCGTTTGTCTGTTACCTCTTCACTAATTTACACACACACTTACACATAATTAGAGGTACTGAGAAGGACATAGGGTACCTTTCATCCCGGGAAAAAGCACTGTTCTCATGGGAAATTCACGCGAGCGAAGCCGCGGAGCAAAAGCTAGATTAGAAAAATACATTTGTGCATAAAAATTTCTTCCTTTATCCTTATTTCTCACTGACTAAGGATCGGGATGTTTATGTGGAATGAAACACTCATAACGACTATTTTGATAATTTTAGTATGGAATGATTTGCCACAGCGATCTCCATTTCACACGCAGAACTAAGTCGCGGGCACTAGCTAATAAAAATATTATCTTATATACGATTCACTAATAATATTTCACAAAAAATCTTTCACAAATGATCATAAAATATCGCATTCTACTAACCTATCATTTTTAAAAATGGTAGTATGACACATAAAAATTTTACAAATCATTTTCACTATTTCAATTGGATTTACATGTACATACATACCCACATCGAAGGAGGGGACACCATCCATCCTTGGGGAGGCCTTTGTCCAGCAGTGGACGTCTTTCGGCTGAGAGAGGAGGGGAGGGGACATACCCACATAAATATTGTCACCCCCTTTTTCCCGTGGGGGTAGGCAGAGACTACTATAGGTAGGATTACTAAAATAGGTATCAATAAACTGTCAGCTACACCACTATTTTAGCGCCACCTAGTGTGCGCTAACGCTTGCCCCACTCGGCAGCGGCAGCGAGGCGTGGTGAACGAAACGACCAACCAAACAAAGACGGCACTTTGTTACGAGCAGCGGAACGCGACGGTCGCAAGGATGCGCATCCCCAGATATTTTTGTGGTTTCATTGCTAATATCACATTAATTGGGAAAATTTAGATAAATATTTAAATAATAATATTATTTATTTATTTCACCTGTAGTTTACAAAACTTTTATTTCACCAAAATAATCTCTTGACAGAGTCATGGTTTTACAAATAAGGTCACAGCTAAAATAGTTTTTTTTTACAATGGTATGAAATGCTAGTCCCCGATTCTTAAAAATAAATGGCCAAGTGCGAATCAAACTCCCGCAGCGAGGGTTTCGTCTATGCAAAGCATCTCACATTATAGCTCTAATTGAAAGACCAACTAGTTTCAAAAAGAAACTTTGCAGTTTTGATCCCTACATATATATTGATAGAAGTTTTAGACTTCTAACAATATTTTTACAGTTTTCAGATTTATTGCTGTACAAGTACTATAAGACCTTTTTGGTTACCAAATTTCATAATTTTAGGTCAACGGGAAGTACGATAGGTTTTAGTTGCCTTCTGAATTTGCATAATTTGCGAAAATTTGCTATAATTATTCACGGTTATATTTGTTGATTGAGTCGACATATAAATTTGATTATTTTACAGCTGAAACAGACCATAAACCCAATTAGAGTTGAAAATGACCAAAGTGACTGAATTTGACTGACAAAATCGGTAATTTATGGTCATTTTCATCGCAAATGTTCTCACCGATTGCAAAGGAAGGGTCAGGTTTTTCACGCGTATTCTGTAGGTTTTTTCCGCGGCTTTGCCGGTTGATATTTGAGATAAAAGAATCTATTAGTCTCATATATATGTACCTTAACAATTGAATTTAATAAAAGAAGTAAAAAAATAAATAACAAAATTTGACAACAGTTGATCGGTCATTTATCGTTTTAAACTTTTTTTAATTATGACCAGTCAGATTCGGTCATTTTACATCTCTAACCCAAGTATTAGATATAAATTTCAATTATATACCTTCATGAGTTCCTGAGTAAAATAATCTTGACAGACGGACGGATACGTGATCTTGTAAAGGTATCGTTTTTGCCTTTTGAGGTAAGGAACCCTAAACACACGACTGAAGATAATACCAAATACTACTAAATTTAAGTCTTGGCAACGTATCCAGTGTAAAAAATAATACAATAATCATTTAGGTATAAGATAATGTGTTTGTAAAATCGTATATTTAACAACTGTGTAGTATTAAAGTCTGTTTTAAAAATATAATTTTGAATCGTATTTTATGAAATGACTGTGCAACAATATTTTCATACTAATGTGAATAAAATGCTATCAGAGTTTGGGCTAATGTCATTTTGACTTTTTATACGATGTGCAAAAAATATTTCGGAGAAAATTAATAAAAAAATTTTACCAATTATTCTTTATAGTATTTTGTTTTCTATTAAATTAATTAAATAAAAAGAAGTTGTACACATATATACATACACATACACGAACATATTTTTTAACTAAAGAAATAGATTATTCAAACGGTGTGTAAATGCCACCAACCAACGCACCATGATCAAAGTTGAGTAATTTAGACATTCTTTATATCAGAAAAAACTTACTTCGTTTTTACCGGATTGGTTGGTTTGTTGAAGATAGATAAAATAAAAATAATATTTTTATTGCATCTATTTTTCTGCGAACCATACTTGCGTCTATGAGACCGAGTGACATGTTTTCTTAGTTTATTAAATTTGTACATTGATTATCAAATTACTTATCAAATTACTGATTATACATATTTAATAGGTATCTAAAAACTAGCTTTAGCCCGCGGCTTCGCCCGCGTAATTTGTTTTAGGATTTGTACTTACTGCTGCGGCGCAGCGATTCGAATTGGATCTTGATCACCGATCATACCTGACATCATTTCTTGTGGTCTTGTTTAGGATTTTCTAGTTTTCGTTTGTAGTCACGAACTATTCCTATATCAGAACTGACAAATCACACAAATTGAGTTAGCCCCAAAGTTAGTTCGAGGCTTGTGTTTATGGGATACTAATTCAACGATACTATATTTTATAACAAAGCTTTTACCCGCGGTTTCGTCCGCGTGTTTTTCCCACAAGGACCTTGCATTTTTCCGGGATGAAATGTACGTACCCTATGTCCTTCTCACTACTTCTATGTGTATGCGAAATTTCAGGAAAATTGGTTCAGTAGATAAAGCGTGAAGATGTAACAAACAAATAAATGAATAAACAAATATATATTTGTTAGAATTGCGATAGTTAGGATACATAATATAGATAAACATTCAAGACCCAGGCCAATCTGAAAAAATCATTTTCTATCTTGACCCGACCGGGGATCGATCCCTGGACCTCCGGTGTACGGTGTCCGGTGTACTAGTACAGCGTGATGGCCGTTGGGCCACGGAGGTCGTCAAATGGAGGAAAATTATTTCTATGGATATATTTTTTGACTTTCTGTAATGCTCTCAAAATAATAAAATTGCCTTTAAATAAAATCAAATTTATATCAATTTACATCTACAACAAATTCCTTATCTAATAGTGAAACTGGCATAAAAATCCATAGCGTGGTTTAGGAGGAGTACAAGTTTAACAGACGGAGGTGAAGTGACTTTCATTTATTCTTGTAATGTACACAAGCACAGGTACAGCCGGCTGATTACTGTATGTTTTTCTCTACGCTACATGGTAAACAAAGCGGCAGGAATATTGACAGATGCGGAAACGAGCGACACAACCTCCTCGTTTGAAAGCCAGTGGCAGACTGCCGCCCGTCGCCCGCACAGAGCCCCGCTATGAAAAATGGGCGAATGATTTTTGTTTTATAAACATTAGTATGAAAAATGTTGCTCGATTTGAATGAAAATCTAAGCGATTGAAGTATAATAAATGGTGTCTCTTTTGATGTAAAAATTTTCCCGAACGTCATTGCCATTTCGGAACAGTAAGGAAATTATAAAAATGCATGTCTTTCCGTTTTTATTTTTTTTCATATAGTAGTTTTTATCTTACAATAAAAATAATCTAAACAAATGTTCTTAAAGAGTTGATAGTACACATATATTTTTTTCAGATTTTTCTGGCTAATCACAGCTGAGCTTTAGTCCTTACAAAAACACCATTTCACAGAACAACGGCAATCCTAACGCCTTAATATCCGATCTATTTGAAAAATTAAAAAAAAAAACACAACAGATGGTTCCCTGACTAGTCCCACCTAAATTGTAGGTAAGTACAGATAAGTTTATACAAGAACCATTTCCACGATATACTTCCTCAAAACTTTAATGGGTTAGCTTATAATAAATTCATAAAAATCTGTTATCTTATCCAAGTTTTTCAAGACCTAAAATATAATGTCAAGAATGGAGAGGTGTAAATATTTTCTCACAAGATACAGCTTTCAAATAATATAAACCCAACTTATACTTACTCATACTAAAATGAGTCAAAGCTATCATTGTTTCGACAGCATCATATAATAGAATAGAATTCCGGGTAAATTAATTGCACGAGTAACTTTATTAATACTCGTACAGTTAGCTCTTAGTATGATAAGTCCTCTGTGGAGAATAAAGCACACACGATCGGGTCAAGATTGTGTTCAGAGCTCGAGCTCGCCGCTCGAGTTCGCAAACTGCGCGCCGACAAAGGCACAATGTCGTAAATTAAATAAGACACAGGTGGATCACTTCCAAGAATAATTTTATAAGAATGTTGAGAATTTCGTGTACAGGGTCAAGTGGAAATGTATTCGCCTTTTATACCATACCGATACTAATAGACCAGGCAAAAAAATATTATAAATGTAGTTTATTTTGAAAGTTAATCATAATATTGTCGATAAAACAGTTCACTTATAAAACGGTGCGTGTCGGTAAAGTGGTATACGAACGTGCAAATGTCAGTTGTCGTTTTGTCGCAGTGCAGTGCGGTTGTGCTGCTTTCTCTGTTCTAGGTGGCAAAGTAGTCAGTGAGAGAATAGTGTTATGTTTTTTCATTCCTGTGATTGAGTGACTGTACAATCATCACTGATTACTCGTATATTAACTGTATGTATGAAAAGTGTGTTCATGACTGTGAATAGGGTAGGTAAATCTTTCAATTATTGTCCGAAAAATGAAAAGGATGCGTTTTATTAGTTAGAATAGTTTGATGATAATTGTAAAAGCAAATGCTACAGTTCCTTTTAAAATCGTGATGAATTGTTAAATCATTTAAAGGTGAAAGAATAATTTTAATTCCGATTCTTATATTTGTCATACAGAAATCTATTTTTCTTACACATTTGTACTCTCGATATTTTTATTCAGCGTCATTGTGCACTAAAAGCCGAGCAGGTAAACTATGACTGCCACGGGCATGAATCGTGAACTTAGGACACTTGAAATTGGCTAGTTGTTCAGATTTTAGTCTGACTGGCCCGTTGAAAGTTCTTTGTGTTGCATTTACATGGCTTCGTGGCCGAGCGTTCTAGGCGATCAAATTCTCGTCCGAAACGCGCAGGTTCGAATACTGGTCTGAAGATCAATCTCAATTATTACCTATCTTCATAGACCACACGCTTTTATTGCAGGAAATTAGGTATCGTAAGAAATTGTAGCAGACTACATATTGACTTTACGATTCACTGCGGTGTTTAGACTCGAATGGTTAAAACGGCTGATATGATAAGGGTCGATTAGGTGGCTTGAAAAAAAAATCAAACTACAGTATATTTTAAATAGTGATACGACACGTTAATAAAAGTGTATTTTAGTTTAAGTGTTGGGTAAGGCTGTTTTAAATCAGTAAATATTTCTTGGTTTTGTAAAGAAAAATATTTGGGCGGAGCGGGATAAATTGAAATACTTTCCGAAAAGATTTTAATATAAGCAGTGATGGCCCGAGGCCGGTTTAGTTCTTTGCCAAGATATCCGGTTTGTTCGGATTGATCAGTAATCGGATATTGAGTCAATATATTTTTATACGCCGCCAAAAGCCCAAAAAGCTGCCTCAATTATATTTAATATTTACAAGAGTAGAGTATTTTGCTTCAGTTATCAACTCCCGTGAGTATTTCGGTATAAAAGTACTATTCCAGAATTAATTTTACCGT
The DNA here is from genome assembly GCA_018467065.1 of Ephestia elutella. NCBI lineage: Eukaryota > Metazoa > Arthropoda > Insecta > Lepidoptera > Pyralidae > Ephestia > Ephestia elutella. The sequence goes on from CM031594.1 coordinate 893,486, forward strand.
TATCGTTCAAATTTCATAGAAATCCAATTATTAGATTTTGCGTGAAATTGTATCAAATCCAAACATTCTGTCAAACATTTACGTTAATAATATAGAATTTTATTTGGATTTTCGTCTCTGCCATTTTCCAAAAAAGAAAAAGGCGTGATTATATGTATGTTTGCCATACCTACACATAAATCTGAAAAATATAACGCCATCGATATATTAGCAAGATGTTTTTGAACAATAGAAACTTCAAACAAACAAAACAACGCTACAAATATTCATATGAATTCATGCCAAGGCATGAAATCAACCTGCACGTATTACGTACCGAAATATTCAGCGTACAGAATCCAGCTAAATGCTTAAACGTTAGCTTAAATTAATATTCACTAACTCGTAAGAATTTATATACCCGTCCGTATGAACGCACACCCTCACTGAATATTCAGGATATATTTCAGAGGTCATTTAACAGGGTTGGGCCGCGCATAAAATTGTTCAAATTGCCTTTTTTATATGTTGACTGCTCTTTTCATTTAGCGATGTATATGTCAATGGTTAATTTAATAAGGTGTTGGAATTTTATGAATCTGTTATGACGTTTATTATTGGGGAATTCGATGGCGAAGTCACAGAGTCGTACGGAAAGAAAGCTTCAAACAAATATTTGTATAGCGAACAAATTTTTTTCTTTTATCTATTATGTCGTTTGGGCAAATCTGCCCAATATTTTTCTCCTGAGATGTTCTTTTTATTACTTGATCGAAAGGTCCCAGGTTCGAAGTTTACTCGTACCTGACGAGTTTATTTACGAATCTGACTCATGCTTGGTAGTTTTTAGTGACCACTTGCTTCCGGTAAAGGAAAACATCGTGAGGTTATATGCGCTCTTGTTGATTATTTATCAGCAAGTGTCTGAAATGAAGAAGGCAAAGGCAAATCACTTCATTAACTTTGCGAAGAAAGAAGTTGTGTTTCATTCCTCTTAATGACCACGACCTTAGCTATGAGTACGACCATTGAGAGAGATGCAACAAGTCCAACTTCTTTTGTAAGCACAAATACAGCTACGCGACTGTTTAATTTTACTTCTACACTCTCGATATTTTATTTACAAAATATTGCTTTAATTGAGATATTTGAAATTATGGTTAAATGTTAATGTTAATCCAAATTGAAAAAGATTTTGTGGACTTCCAGAACACAATAGCAATTCGTATTTTGTCATAAGATTCGTGGAAAGAGAGTAGAGAAGCTTTTTGAGACATGTTTTAGCTTATTAAAAAAAGTACTAACATAGAAGGTAAATTGATACATTATTCCAAATACAAAATTGTGGCAAATGCCATTGTATTGTTCAAACAATAGGAAATATAAAAAAAGAATCATATTCTAGTCACATGCATTTACAAATCAGGATTAAGGCTACGTATCAGAATGGATAATGACATTTTGATGATAGGAAACCATCACTGATATATAAATCAATTTATGTAGAGATCAATTAATATAATTACACCTTTACTAGGTCGGGTTATTAGTTCTGTCATACAAATACTTTAGCAGCTTTTAACGCTAGTATAAAATTTATATACGAAAAGAAAGGTAATTTAAAGTAGATTATTTTTTCATTAAAACTATTCCAAATGCCTTCCTAGATTTTGAATAAAGGCTTTCGACCTCAGAGGCCAACCGTCGATTGCGGCACGCACAACTTCCAAGTCTATAGCAGCTGCTGCTTTAATCAGGGATGCCTTTAGCGACTCCAAATTCTGATAAGGTTTAGCACGGACATTCCTCTTTAAATATTGGCATACTTTGTAATTCAATCAATTCAAGTTTGGGCTGGAGGAGGGTCATTCTTCTTGCCTGGAGAAGTCAATATAAGGGCAGTCAGCCAATTTTGCGCACTTGCTGCCCTATAATCCGGCACAGAATATTTTTGGAATACCCAGTGTCTGTTTTCGAGCATTGTGTGAGGAAGAGGTTCTACAATGTTTAAAAGCACCGTATTTTGGTACACTAAAGCACTGGTTTTGTTTTTCTCACAAAAAAACACTTAACTAGGGCTGAATATGAGACTCCTAGCCAAACCATCAATGATGCGGGATCATGCCCACGCTGGACTATCGGGATACTCTTGTTCGCTTCTTTACAGTTGTGTGTATTAACATTATAATTTTGGTTGTTATAACTAACTTGAATTTAAAAAAAAAATGCCTGAATAAGGTAATTTGCTGTACTTTTGCTCCGCCTTTAACTAGAAGTTGGGGATCTCTCTAGCCTAATTTTTTTATACGCTCATTGGAGAAAATCTTCTGTTTTCTTACGATAAGCACGTGTCTCAGGTCTTCAATTGACACTCTTCTTACAGTGGTTCTGCTTTAAAGCCCATCTAAAGAGCTAGCACAATTTTGGCTTGCGGCAACGGGATTTCGTTGGATTCAGCGCCCTCACTGCGTCTTGACTGACCGCTGGTGTCCAGACCGGTACGAGGGTCGGTTGCCGCTTTTCTTGCGATTTTCGAGGCTCTAATCTTTAGTTGAATCGTTCAATATACCAAAGAGAAACAAATGTAATTGGCTATCTAGCAATCATATATGTATAATAATATTTATAGATATTCCAAAGCTGTCATGTTCTCCAAATAAAAATAAAATAATACAATTAACAAACCTCAATATTATTTCACAAAATTTTTGACAAGTTTGACAATCTCAATTTGCGCGCAGGCGATGCAACGTAATAACCGCGGTTCTCTTCTTTCTTGCTGTGTCCATTCCTTATTTAAAAATTTATAATCGTGGGCCGAAATCCTAAACCCTGCATGACGTATGTCAGTTTGACAATATTAGTAGATGTACCTAAACACGAGTCGCTACACACGATTATTTGATTTTACGTAAAAATAACAAATCCAAATAAAATAATTATTTTTATTAATCAGAAGTCTGAACCATCAAAGTAGCTGTCATAGTCACTAACATGGATAATAAATTCATAGTGGAATAATATTATCTACTCTGATTTTATGATTCGATACGATTGCGTGAATTCTTGTCCACTCTTCCTATTTTTTTTTGTATTGCCTCAATAAGCGAATTTTTGTAAATCTTTACAGGTGCAATAATTGTTATATTCAGCATTTAAAAAATCAATAACAAACCTTATTAAATATATCGAAAAATTAAAAACGATTTATCGCAGGATTTTTTGCATTTTTCACTTTATCAGATTTATTGTAGACCGGATGCAATGGAACTCTCTAAACGGGCAAGCCGGAAGTTCAAAGTACATTACATTTCCTCGCATATAATTCTTCAAAATCAAAAAATTCGGAACTTCATGGGCTTAACCCTGATGACACCTGTCATACGGGAGTTTAGGTTTCGGCCTGATTTTAGTAAAAATTATATTTATTTTTAGAAGTGCGTAAAAGTTACTGTAAATTCAAAATTTATCAAAACATTTCAAGCAAGCGTATTAAAAATTTGAAAAAATATAATGTTGTGACAGAACAGGGACAAAACGAATCATCAGTAACAACACCTGACACCAACAATAAAAAAAATAGCTTCTCCTACGGCCTCCACGAATACAAAGAATCTGGAATATGACTCTACATACGGAAGAGTGGCCGAGGCCTTTCGAGAAATTCTCAATATAGATCTACTTGGTTACATTGAGGGGAGACCCGCAGATTAGGAAGATTCAGCAACAACAGACACCGTCCGCTAGTAATTGAATTGATTAGTAAAAAGATGACTAAATATATTTTAAACAATAGCCACTACTTCCGAGGAACAGGCCTCCCTCAGTTTCACAGTTCATGGAAGCTGGAAAGCATTACAAAGAAATGAAAATGCTACGAGAAGAAATGTTCAAGGCACGGAGCAGAGGAAAATACAAGAGCTGTTATGAAAAATAATAAGTTGTATATTGAAGGGGAAAGAAAATAGAGCTGAGCGAAAGAAAGAGAATAGCAATGAACCAGCCATGTTAGCAGAGCCGTCCAATACCCACCAAGAACAGTTCCTTTCGTAGGAAAACCGCAGTTTAATATCTTGTTCCAAAATTTCTCCAAAGCATTGGTAATAAGAAACACTTATTGGAAGCTTTTATAAACGAAAACCCTACCTATAAAGCGATCTGCATATCAGAAACGTGTGGTTTAGGACAGAGAAAACATTATTAACCTGATAGATTTTGAGTGGATACAAAATCGCAGCATCATACTGTAAGGAAGAAATATGACGGCGGTGGAGTCTGTATCCTGCTACAAGATCAAATAGAATCAAGAGAGAGAAGTGATGTCACCAGAGATGTCTATTGAATTCAATTTAGAATTATGTGCTACTGAATTACCTAAAGAAAATCCCTTTTGTTAATTTCCTTATACTGGAATGGAAGAGGGTCTGACACTTTTATACAAACAATTAGAAAAAATATAAGACTCATATAAACAAAAATATCCAACACATACACATAATTATAGGAGACGATTTCAATATAAAATACTTTAGAAAACAAACCAAAAACAAAAAAATTCCTTAACCTAATGTCAGAATATAAATTTACACAGCATATAAATGAACCCACACATTTTACCAAGACATCTGCAACATGTATAGATTTAATATTTACTAATTTCAATTGATATAAATAAAAACAAAAGTAGAGAAACTCGGATTTTTCAGCACATTCTCCGCCACAACTATTAGCTCTCAAAACAAGACAAAAAATAAAAAATGATAATAATGGTATACCGAAAAAAAGAATATTCAATCACGAGAATATAAATTTCATTCAAACAAAAACTAAAAGAAATAAAAAATGGCGCGAACTCCTAGTTGAATACAAAAAATATAAATAAAAACTCATGAAATATTCCATAACACAATGATAAGTATTTTAAATCAATGTATACCAAAACAAAAATTAAAAATAAATAAAACTGTTAAAAAACATTGGCTAACGGTAGTGAATAAAAAAATCGTGTAAAAATAAAAAAGATTGTTTGAAACTCCTAAATTTAAAGACAAATAGTGAAATAGCTTAATAACCATTATAAAAAATACGAAAGTATACTAAAAAATCAGTTTCCACTTCAAAAAAACTGCACTACAAAAAAAGAATAAAAAATCTAACCAATAAAGTTAAGACTATGTGGAGTGTAGTGAATGAGTGTACAAATAAAAAGCCGACTAAAGAAAGAAATAACATGGCATTACATATCAATAATACAGTTGTCATAGATCGCAGCGGAAATAGCAAAAACAATTTCCACACTTTCTTTGCAAGCATGGTGGGTGAAATACATTTTGAACGCAAAACGTCACGCCCTATATATTGTCCAACGGAAAACAGCGCACATTTATCAGTCCTGTGGATGCCAAGGAAATCTCACGTATAAATTATCAAAAACTTAAAGAACAAAAGAAGCTATGGAATAGAGTCGGTACCCACTCGCACCCTAAAAATTCGTCCCCTGGAATAAAAGTTGAAGATTCGGCCCCTATAAAGGTACCCATTCGTCCCCCGGCAGGAGACCAATCATTTTTTATTTATTTTAAGGGTACTCTATTCGTCCCCTGGAATAAAAATTGCAAATTCGTCACCTGCTCAGGTGCCTATTGGTCACTTGATAGAAAAAAAACATAAAAAAATGTTAATATAGTACATTTGTGAACAGAACTGCATCGAAATTAATTTACAAAATATTATTTAAACTAGCTGATGCCTGCTACTTCGTTCGCGTGGACTACCTTACTATGGAAGAAATAAAGTTAAGTTCTTGTTTATCGCAAAGAATTTTTTTGAGATGTTTTTTAATTCTATTTTTTAAATCTTGGGTAACTACTTTAGCAGTTTTTCCTTCGAGGTTCGATTTGTACGTGAGAAAAACAAGAAAAATAATCAGTCCATAGGTCGTAATATCGGTCAATATCTTTTTTGCGTATTTTTTATTTTATTTTAATAATTGCCTAGCAGTTATTAACATCGGACCTGGGCATGTAACGGAACCCCGACTAACCAATAGGTGATTCTCTTTCCGTCGGGAAGTAGCTAATACCTAATGATGCTAATGCGAAGGTGGCCAATAGGCTGAATAACCTATTTCAAGGCCACCATTTTTCATGTTATATTTTATAATATAGTTTCGATTTTTATATGTCTAAAAATGCTAATCAGGTTGAACGACTTTCGCTAAGGAGCTATTTCCATATTTCTTATCTGTTCTGCTGATCTCTGTTTCTTATTTGTCTTCTGGTCTGCTGTTATTGTTCTTCATCAGGTGTTCCAGTTTTCAAAATAAATTATGCCTACAGGTTGCCCAGGCTTAATAGCTATACTACAACAAAAACGTTTTATTAAAATCCGTCCAGTAATTTTTGAGTGAAAAGCGAACAACAGACAGAGAGACAGAAAAAAATTCAAAAATCATGTTTTTGGCTTCTGTTTATAGTATTTTTTTTTAGTTTATATTCAACTAGTTTTTGCCCGTGGCTTCGCCTGCGTGAATTTCCCACGGGAACAGTGCTTTTTCCCTGATAAGTACCCTATGTCCTTCTTAGTACTTCTATGTGTATACGTTTTTAAATAATAATAGGCTTTGCATCCATCTACCCTGTATTTGTTAGTCTCCTCCTTTAGTCGTATTCCTCATGACTGAGGGTTGTGGTCATTATATGGAATGAAACACACACAACGACTATCTTGGCAATTTTAATGGAGTGGTTTAGCATTGCCTTCTTCATTTCACACACTAGCTGACAATCATCCACCAGAGTGCAGTTTTCCTTCACCGGAAGCAAGTGGTGGTAGATGAAAACTAACATTCATGAGTCAGATTGGTATACAAACTAATGTAGCACGGGCTGAATCCGAACCTGGGACCTTTGCAGCCACAGGCGGGCGGCCTACCACTCGGCCACCACCGCATTTGTTAGTAGAAAAAAAAAGAAACCGTTGTTTTTAGGGTTCCGTACCTCAAAAGGCAAAAACGGAACCCTTATAAGATCACTTTGATGTCCGTCTGTCTGTCAAACTTTTTTTCTCAGGAACGCTTTTAAAGGTATCAAGTTGAAATTAATATCGAATACTAGGATCCACGTTCTCTTTCAGGAAAAAATAATCAAAGTTATACGTCAACGCGATTTTTTTTTATCCTTACTAATATTATAAATGTGAAAGTGAGTTTGTTTGTTTATTTATTTGTTTGTTTGATTGTTTGTTTGTTACCTCTTCATGCTTTATCTACTGAACCAATCTTCCTGAATTCATCCACGTAGTTAGAAGTACTGAGAAGGACATAGGGTACCTTTCATCCCGGGAAAATGCACTGTTCCCGTGGGAAGTTCACGCGGGCGAAGCCGCGGGCAAAAGCTAGTTTTATATAAATATAAAAATTACTATAACTACGATTTATACCTGTAGTACGCGACTGTAGCAAAACCACAGGCTATAAGAGAAATATAAAGATAATGGAACATATACATTATTTAAAAATAATAATAGATCAGGGGACGAGTGGAAACCTCAAAAAATTGAGGGTGCGAATGGGCACAGGGTGCGAATTTCAGGGGACCAATGGGTACCGACCCTTTTCATCAGATGTTCCAGATCTTCAATTTTTATACGTCAGCAGAAAATGCTCATCAGGTTGAACGATTTTTGCTAAGGCGCCATTTCCATATATGTTATAGTGTAGCTGGTCTCTTGGAGCTTTTCATCAGATGTTCCAGATCTTCAATTTTTATACGTCGTCAGAAAATGCTCATCAGGTTGAACGATTTTTGTTAAGGCACCATTTCCATATTACTTATAGTTTAGCTGTTCCGTTATGGTTCTTCATCAGGTGTTCCAGTTTTTAAAATGAATTGTAGCCTATATGTTGCCCAGGCTTAATAGCTATACAACAAAAAAAGTTTCATTCAAATCCGTCCAGTAGTTTTTGCGTGAAACGCGTACATACAGACAGACAGACAGACAGACAGACAGACAGACAGACAGACAGACAGACAGACAAGAAATTCCAAAAAATTTTTTTTGCTTTCTATTGTTCTTTTTAGGTCTCCCTCTATCCATTTCAGTCAAAAATACTAAATGTACAGACAAAATATTTTTACTGTTGTATTATATGTATAGATATAGATATCAAATGTGTGCTATATTTTGCACGACATGTTTGTAATTCCAGTGAAATCAACTTCAGTCTATACAACTGTATGGTCCAAACTACACATTTCTATACTTATTTTTGTATAGTCAGCGAATCGTCGCGCCGCGCATAGCATTCTTTTAATTGTAAAATTAGTTCACATTTTTCGGCACATCAAAACTCGGACGCGTACTATCACTATCATTTTATCATTTCTAAATCTAAGTTTCCAGACATTCAATAAATCTCATTTTATCAATATCATCTTTCAAATTATCAATCAGTAAAAGGTGTCCCACAACAACAATACTCAACGATAGTCTACTCAAGTTGACTACCAAACGTAGAAGAAAACCTATGTTTCCAATGATGTTTTCCTTCACTGCTGCCCTGCGTGAGCAGCAAATGCAACAAAGCAGCGCAGTGCCACGTTATGCGTAAATGTCAAATGTATGCAAGTACTGTCAGAGGCAAAGAAACCTGCCACACCTGAGGTAGGATTCGGTGTGATAGGTCAGGGGCCCTATTTTTGAAAGTGTGATATGATATACATGATGATACAACCGAAAACGAATAGACTACAGTGCGACAATTATCTTTTTGCACGTGGTAGAAAACGGACCTAATGTCTAAACTATTAAAAATTCTTATTTAAAACGTAGGTGGCGTCCTCACTCACATGCAAAAATATCCTTGTCGCACTGTAAAGTTACACTCGTCATACTATGTCGCTAAATACATAAACGCCGTATTTTTTAAAAGATTCACCTAACATTGTTGCCAGTGATATGAAAATTACGCGAGACAAAATATCTGTTCTATTCTACGCAACGAAAACCAAATCGGTAACGAATCGTTAAAAAATGATCGTAAGTTTTTAATGAACTAGCTGTTGCCCGCGGCTTCGCCCGCGTGAATTTCGTTTCATAGTAACCTAAACTCCAGTACTCGAAATTTCAGCCGTTATGCCGTGTCCCGCGGGAATATATTATTATGTTGATGAACGGGAACAGATGATCCAGATCTTCAATATTTATACGTCAGTAGAAAATGCTCATCAGGTTGAACAACTTTTGCTAAGTCGCCATTTTCATATATGTAATAGTGTAGCTGGTCTCTTGGAGTTCTTCATCAGATGATCCTGATCTTCGATTTTTATACGTCAACAGAAAATGCTCGTCAGATTGATAAACTTTTGCTAAGGTACCATTTCCATATCTCTTATAGTTTAGCTGTTCTGTTATGGTTCTTCATCAGGTGTTCCAGTTTTCAAAATCAATTATAGCCTATATGTTGCCCAGGCTTAATAGCTATACAACAAAAAAAGTTTCATTCAAATCCGTCCAGTAGTATTTGCGTGAAACGCGTACATACATACAGACAGACAGACAGACAGACAAGAAATTCCAAAAAAATATTTTTGCTTTCTATTATTCTTTTTAGGTGTCCCTCTATCCATTTCAGTCAAAAATACTAAATGTACAGACAAAATATTTTTACTATTTTATTTTATGTATAGAAGATAAGAAAGAAAACTGAACGCAACAATGAAATTCTAAGACATTATCTATATCCGTATCCGGTTGTCATTGTCATTCTAGCTTTTGACGTAAAAAACGCTCGACTACTAAATCATGCGAAAATGAGTGGTCTAGACAACTCGTTTTGGAATTGTTCGACATAGACAATTCAAAAATATGGAATAATTAAAGTCGAATAAAAGTCATTCGACTCACGCGTTTTTAGTGAGTCACACTTTCAATAATAGGGCTCTAAGTTTTTGTTAGGTTCTCTGCCTTTGACTACATATACTTGTGGCCTATGTTGGCGGCGTTACCTCGTGTAATATTACCATTGTCGCGTGAAGCAGCATAGCATCGCGCCACATTTGTCGCATGTGCAGTCCACGCAGGACAGTGGGTGAGAAAAATTGGTATGCAAGCTCAAGGAGCCAGAGGGAGTTGGGAACGAACCTGGGACACCTTTATAATAACTAATTATTCAATTCATCCAATAAGCGAACTATATTCAGCTAGCCTTTCAGTCTCAATACTTGGCTCACTCACTCACTTTGGTCACTTGGCTCTGTCTACCCCGTGAGGGATAAAAACGTGATACTAAATATGAACAAGCTAATTGTTAAAAAATAAAAAACACGACTCCCAACAACTCTCATAGCCTATGTCACTCGGAGGAATGCAAGGAATCTAAAAATACATCTCACATCAAAATCTATTATGACGACGTTCAGGACTTATAGTGGAATAAAGAAACTTACATACATATATACTCTTACTTTCTTATCGAGTGTGTTATTAATTATTAACACTGGTGTCAGATTTTATTGAAGTCACCTAAAGGCACCTGACATGACTTTTACGACTATCGCCATCTAGTGGCAGTAGCCATATACACACTAGTTAACTAAACAGTCAGCCAATGTGCAGGTTTCCTCACGATGTTTTCCTTCACCGGAAGCAGGTGGTGGTCTATGAGAAAACTACCATACTTGAGTCAGATTACATACATACTGAAAACATAACACTCCTTTTTGGTCAGTCGTGTAAAAAGAATAGACATTTCCTTGTTCGTATGAGTTTTTTTAATTAAAACCTAGCGTTCAAACTACATTGACCTGCATTCTCTAGAGATGTTCACCACATGCGATTGACCAAGGGAAATTACTTGATAATTGTACAATAAGATCTAGGTCATTAGCTTCAGTCGGAATTTAGACCTTCTGTAGAGGTTGTAGAGTTGCATTTGGATTGACAGCGCCTCTTTGATAGTTTAAAGCCGTTGGTCGTATGGGAGTTTGAGAGCGGTTTAATGTTTTCAATTCAAACGTACATATACTTAAGTTATTTTCTGACGTAAACCATCTTTTGTATTTTACACGACGATTTAAAAGTGCTTTTTTAAGCCAATTAAAATAAAAACAAAGGGTGATTTTCTGACAGCTAAATTAAGAAAAAAAAATCAGTATAACAAGCTAATTATTAAAAATAAAAAACACGACTGACAAGTTTTTACTAAAAAAGTACATACAAACATATAAGTTATATACATTTTTGAAATCGCCTTTTAAAGCCCTTCAATTTGATACCCCACTCGATAAGATAGATCAAATTTTATTTTTTTGGTCTGCTATTTATCACATATATAATCCGCCATTTTGTTTTTATGATGACGTCATATAGCCTATGTCACTCGGAGGAATGCAAGGAATCTAAAAATACCTCTCACATCAAAATCTGTTAAGCCGTTCAGGACTTATGGTGGAATAAAGAAACTTACATACATACATACATACATGAACCCTGAAAACATAACACTCCTTTTTTGGTCAGTCGTGTAAAAAAGTCTCAATAGGTGGCGTTTTATGAAAGTCGAGTCGTAATAATGGTGCCTATATTGTGCGCTTTTTCTTGTCAACCAGAGGCAGAAAAAAATCACTTAACAGTACCACAAATCACAATATTGATACTTTTTAGATGTTTTTTTTATTAGTTTTTTTTTTTTTCGAAAAAATGACAATCCCGTGCCATTTGCTTTTTGTATGGACTCGCCTTTTACTAAGCATCATCAATGAAGTCATCTGTCTACTTTTTTTTGAATTTGGGTCTCGGAAAATCTCCCATTGACTTTGAATTGACTTTGACTATGCTTCTATGCTGGCCTGGAATGAAGAAAAAGTCTAGTTAGAATAAACGGGTTACATGCAGGTCAGGGGTTACCAACTATAGTTTTCGAGCTGTGGCAATGGTCTAGCAGTCTGCCTTATAAACAAAAATATTTATCCCTCAGATATTCACAGATATTTTATGTGACCCGAAAATCTTACTTAAAACAATCGTGTCATGAATGTTTGGTCCACATTGCTATACGGGTGTGAGACGTGGGTGCTGAAAAAAAAAAGCTGCTATCGATTACAGGCTTTCGAAATGTGGTTATTGCGCAGAATGTTCAAAATACCGTGGACTAGCTTTACATCCAACGTCAAAGTACTTGACCGAGCTAAGTGCAAACGGGAATTGATGTCCAACATAGCACAAAGGAAAGTGGCCTTCTTGGGGCACATACAAAGGGGCCCTCAACACGCTTTCCTGAGGTTGCTCTAAGAAGGAAAGATACCTGGCAAGAGACGACATCACGACCTGAACAGGACTTAGGTTTTGGAGACTAAAACGGGCCGCTCAGGACCGGGACAGATGGCCTCCAAATTTCGTTTTGAAGATGGCACTTCAAACAAGACCGTTTCAAACTTATTTGACATAGCAATGTTTTTTTTTTTTATAACATAGGGCGGCAAACGAGCAAGCGGGTCACCTGATGGTAAGCGATCACCGCTGCCCATGGACTACTGCAACACCAGGGGTATCACAAGAGTGTTGCCGGCCTTTCAAGAAGATGTAGACTCGTTTTTTGAAGGTTCCAATGTCGTATCGGTTCGGGAATACCGCCGCAGGAAGTTGGTTCCACAGTTTGGTCGTACAAAGTCAAAGTCAAAATTTTTTATTGAAACTTGGCCTTCAAAGAAGGCTCTTTTTCACGTCGATAACTAATTATTTAATCATAACATTTTATGTCTCAAAGCTACAAACTACTAGTGCGTAGTACGTGGCACGAAGTGTCTTTTAAAACGTACGGTGGTTGAAAATTCAAAACTAAATAATTTAATCGAGCGAGTGAACAATGAAGAAAATGAATTAATCTAAAAAAAACGTTCATAGTACCGTAAACTGCTGCAACTTATCCAACTATACACAAATTTGCCTATTTCATTTGAATTACGATATATCGCATTCGCTTGCTTTATTCTCGTTTTCTACCATTCTGTAGTAACTATTCATTATTTGGGCAACATATTTTTCATTTTTTATAATTGTAACTCCATTAATACTCTGTCAGTTGTACGACAAAGATCAGTGGGTGAGGCAGCATTTTTTTTGCGCTCCAAAACTTTTGAATTTTAACTATTAAAAAGCTGTGTTTTCGCACAGGATTAACTGCCTAAGGTAGGATAATATTGTCTTCTTCTAGTATTACTTGTTTTTTTACGCAAAAGATTGTTTTTTATCAAAAAAAACTTAGAAGGCAATCATGTGTAGTGTTTTGAAAACTTGAGTGACATAACTATGCCTGGGTCTAGGGTTGTCAAATTTTGTTAACTAGCTTTTACTCGCAGCTTCACTCGCGTGAATCTCGCTTACATTATGCTTACAAATTTATTTTAGAATTTGTTTCCTCTAGTTATATTAGTAGTGTTCGTTGTAAATTTGTAAAACAATATTCAAATATTTTTTGTAGAAATAATTGTAAAAGAAATTCAACACTTTGTATACTTTTCTTTTATACTACAATCAAAAATTAAGATTATTAATAATTGTTGATTAAAATGATGAGACATTATTACCAAGCATCAAAATTGTGATTTTTTTATGAAAGTAGCCATCTGTTTTTTTTCTTTTATAAAAAAGTATTAATAATAATCTGTATTCTTTCGGACAACCCTATAGTCAATGACATTTTTGTATGGAAAGTCTGTAGAACCTGCTACAACTTCGCCTAGTAGCTGTAATAAAAAAATGATACAGTATATTGCACTGATTAAATTGGCAGGGACAAGTAGGTTGTCTCATGCACATGAAAAAAAATTTACGGAAACGATAAGTACAATAAGTATCGAATTATCCTTCTAGGCAAACTTGTGTCTTTTACATACAACTTTGCCTACGACTTTGTGCCCTTGTAATTCAGAAAATTGGTGGCAAATAATAAGATTTGGCGTCTCAATAACAAGCCATTATGCCTGTCTTCCATTTAAAAACAATTGAGAGTTAAAATTATGAATAGGTTCCGAGAAAATCGCAAAAAACGTCAAATTCCGTGCAAAGTTGCAGCAGTTTACGTACACAAAATACGTTTTTTGATCGCGTACAAAATCACTGTTCCAGAACGCAGTGTGATAGCTACAGTTTGCAGGCGTGGGATGATACCTGTGAAATTGGATGCGTCAAAACCTATTACTGCTATCAAGCAACAAAGTATTTACGTCAAAATACTGTCATTAAACGTAGGATTAAACAGTAATACTAGCTTTTGCCACTAGATGGCGGTAGTCGTAAAAATTCATGTCAGATGCCTTTAGGCGATTTGAATAAAATCTGACACCAGTGTTAGTAATAACACACTCGATAAGAAAAAGACAAGCTTTTGCCCTTGAGTTGGCCCGCGTGTCTCAACAAAAGTGTTGCCAAGAGGAGATAATACGGCTCGCATTATCAAAAATTTATCAGATTTAACGTAGAGTATCTAACTCTACACGCCCTCACTCTACAATTCCGTAACTTCACAAACTCTACACCTTGGTCAAAACATGTGGCTTGGCCGTTTCGACACCTTCACAAACTTCACATGGGCGTAAGGTGAAAAAAGTATTCTTTGTTCATTAGGTACTTTTCTTATACGATAGTTCTTGTAGTCTCTCTCTTATATGGAAAGAAACACACTATCAGGTAGCTTATCTTAATAATGGCCTCTAAAGCCAATGGATTGGTACAATGGACACGTAAGTTTCCTCCGCTATCTACGGACCTCCAGCCGAGAAGCTCCCACCGGGTGGTAACCTCCCTTGGGCAGTCTGGAGGACTCTAAACAGACTCTGGGCTGGTGTTGGGAGATGCCGTGAGAACCGAGTCAGGTGGGGGTCTCGTCTGATAGCCTGTGATTGTGGAGCTATCCAATCTATGACTCATCTTTTAACATGCCCCAACTGCCCTTCCTCATGTACCTTGGAAGATCTCAATGAAGCCAAACATAGGGCGGTGGAAGTGGCCAAATACTGGTCAAAGAAAATCGATTTTTTGCCATTTCTACTCGAGATAATGATGATAATATTGTACCTACTGTCATCTTATCTAAAGGTGTATTTCTAAATTTCTGCTCAGGTGGTGGTATATCCATGTAAACTAACCGTAAAGAATGGATAATTTGATTTTTAAATACGTCCTTAGCCGAGGCAATTAAAAAAATACCGCTAAAATGAACTTGATCAAAAGCTCGCTCGGAAAGTACAATACGGGGTTGGTATTAAGCTCTTGTTTATTTGTTTTTCGTTTGAAAGTCTCCATGTATTGAATTATTGATTTTCGCATTGTCTGCGCTAAAGTAGGGTTTTTGTTCTAGTCCTCTTTTCAATGGATTCTTTATTTATTAGGTTCTGTAGTGCTATTCCACTCGCTATTTGGAACGTTCATGATATTTATGACACAATAAAAAGGCATCGGAAAGGCATCGATTCTTGGCCCAATAGCTCTGAGTTTGTAGATCAATCTGACTCATGTACGGTGTTTTTGTTTCCAGTGAAGGAAAACATCGTGAGGAAACCCACATTTAAATAATAAAAACACATTTTTTTTTTATTGAATTATCATAAACGCCCGAATTTTTTTTAGAGTTCGCGAAACGCGATTATACAGAAGAGGCATATTTTCAATTTTGGAAAGAGCACGAAACGCGACTGACTTGCCTGTTAACAAAAGGTGGTTGACGCGCCAAATGCTGGTCTGGGCGTTGCCATCGCCAATGTAAATACATTGGTATACAAACTCATGAAGCACGAGAAATATTCGAACCTGAGACTTTTCGGAGGACTTAACCGCTGACCAAAAGAAAAGAAATAGAAAGCAAAGAATGTAGCTTCTTCTTTTCCAGTACAGATGGTAAAAGTGAATGGAAACAAGGGAATGGATTTTAAGCTGTGGATTCTTGTCATAGACATAATAATCGACTAGCAACCTGTCACTATATCTGAATCTCCATTCCACCAATGAGCCCACTATTCAGCTAAGCGTGGCCTTCGAGTCTCACGACTCTTGGCTCTGTCTACCCCGTGAGATATGATACAGATTGTAGATTGCAAGATGTGAATAAATAAAAAAAAAATCTGTTAACCGCAAACCATTGTCACTTCAAAAACTAAGCGCCTACAAAAAGATCTTCAAAAGAGTATTTGGAAATCCTTTCACGAAATATGGTCGAAAATCCTTTTGATGTTTTGCGCTAGCTTCTTTAGCCGGCAGGATGTCTGTGTGTGACGGGTTCTTAATGTATTTCTCGGGAACTAGCGAAAATGTGGATTTGGCATCTAAGGATCTTCAATGTATTGGCTATGAAAAGGTATTGGTTTATTTATGGTCTTCTGTATGTAAGAGCGATACAAAGTGTTTTGGAATTTTTTTTTTCCATTTTCTTAAATACCTACTTACAATGATAAACCTAATAGCATTATAATCAAAATTTATAGTAGTATATGTATGAAGAGAGTAATGAGTGTAGAGGAAGCGAGAGAGATCTGTAAGGATCGTAGCGATTGGAAATCGCTAGTATGTGCCTACCCCCACGGGAAAATAGCATGATAATATGTATGTATCCTTGGTGATTTGATTCTTGATAACCTCCTGAAAAAAAAAAGAAGCTGGCTGACCGAACTTCTCTCGGAATATCACTCTCTTTCTCAGCCAAAAGACGTCCACTGCTGGACAAAGGCCTCCCCCAAGGATTTCCACAACGACCGGTCCTGCGCTGCCCGCATCCATGCGCATCCCGCGACCTTCACCAGGTCGTCGGTCCACCGAGTGGGAGGCCTGCCAACACTACGTTTTCCGGTTCGTGGTCGCCACTCGAGAACTTTTCTGCCCCAACGGCTATCTGTTCTACGAGCTATGTGCCCCGCCCACTGCCACTTAAGTTTCACGATTTTGCGGGCTATGTCGGTTACTTTAGTTCTCCTACGGATCTCCTCATTTCTGATTCGATCACGCAGGAAAACTCCGAGCATAGCGCGCTCCATCGCCCTTTGGGAATCGCGCTCGGATTATCTAGAGCGATTTAAATAGTAAAAGACGAACTAAATACAAAAAAAGGTCAAAATTGTTAAAGCCATTTCAAAGAAATCAGTAACATACAAATATAGGTAAGTATACCCTAGAAATGAGAGAAGAAGCATAGGACACCAGGCAGCAAGATGGGTCGACGAGATGTAAAGAATGTTGGTAAGAACTGGGTGGCGATGGCCCAGGGTAGAGAAGGTTGGCGTAGACAAAAATCCAGCATTTTGAAAGCTGGTGATGTTAGGTATATGTATAATAGTTCACATATTGCTCGTTTAAAGTATAGGGTTTTGAATTTTATAGGCACACAGCCATTTACAGTCATTATTGTCAAAAACCAAATGTCTGCCATCGTTAACTTTAATTAAAACTTTAAGGCGTAAAAAATATAATTGGCAACGTTGATATCTTTAAAAATGTTGCCAATTATATTTTTTTATTTAAAAAACTGCTAGTCAACCCCTAAATATACCTAGCGTTTAAGGGCACTCAGTATTCAGGCAAGCCCTGAAGTGGCTCCTTCATACCCCTCTATTATTTCAAAAGTGATGCTTACAATCTGAAGATGGGGAAAAAATTGCGTCTATTTTTCCGAGTTTCCATTCATTTTTTGTGCTGGTAATTGCTAGTTGTAAAATGGGAGTTTTGAATGGAAGAGTTGAATTTTCAGTTGAAAAATTTGTTTTTATTTTGGTAGTTGAGCGACAAACTTTTAATATATATTGTTTTATTTAGTAGCAGACGAAATAACGAAACTTTTGACATTTAAAGTAATAGTTTTAGTTCGTGTCCGTCCATCTAAAACAAGTAGTTTTAGATCCTAGAGACCTACGTGATAATATTTTAAAAATATTTTATGATGTTGCTCATATACAAATTCCTTTAATTTCTAAGGTACTTAATTATTTGTCAATGAAATATTATTGGTCATAATAAAAATATTTTGACTGGCAGAAAAACGAATTATAGGTACTTAATCCGAGGCATATAATTCATAGGAACGGACTTGAAAGAGAGTACCTAAAAGATTACATTTTTTTTTAAATCAGTAGACCTAAAAATTCAAGTAAAATCCTTCCACTCTTAGAATCAAATATTTGACTTCGCTACGGAATGTCTAAGTAAGAAATGTCAATGAACGTTACTTAAAAAGTATTACAAAGTTTAACTATCTCCAAAATCCAACTAAAAACTCCAAAATTAAATCAAACCCATCCTTTCGTTGTAACTGATGCAATTTTCAGTTTATTTCACAGATAACGAATAAACAAAATTTTAACAATCCCGATAATCCAACTGGAAATTCCAAAATTAAATTAAGCCCATGCTACTTTTGTTTAAACTGATAGATGTAATAATTTTGAGCAAGTAACTGGCCGTTTGTAAATTTGGCTTCATGCCAACGCGACGGGTTTAAAAATAAACTATTTTTACAACAGCCATGTCTTTGGCAGATGATATATGTTTGAAGTTAACCAAGTTTTGTTTTTCCCCTTCTTTTTGGAGTGACGAAGAGCGTCTTTATCGTTTTTAAGAAGAAGAAGAAAGAAAAATAGAGAAGTTATCAATTTTTGATTGTGCTTTTGGGTTTCCGTATTTTTTTAATAAATTTTGTGCACAAAAAATACATAGAGAAGAAACATATAATATAGTATTATTATTTACTATATGGGGACGCCAGCGCGAGCACCAGACGGGTGATTAGTCCACTTATGCTGGGACCATTTCACCCAATTCTCCGAGACCCGTATAGGGTTTTGAGTTACCTGGTAACTTACGTTGGTGACGACCCACTGAATCTACCTGTTACTTTGCAGAATTTTAACAACTGCCCTATTGTAATGTCGCTCAGATCATCCTCAGATAGGGCGTCTGAGCCCAATACTTCTCTCCTTGCAGCGGTATATGCAGGTCATTCTGCTACTAAGTGAAAGCTAGTTTCCTCTTCCTCCAGGCAGCTGGGACAAATGGGATCGTCCATTTGCTTAATCACTTTCAAGTGCCTATTCAGTTGACAGTGTCCTGTGAGGATTCCTATAATGATTCTAATGTTATTCCTGCTCAATTTGAGCAGGTGTTTTGATTTCTTTAGGTCTGCTGCTTTGATGAATATTTTAGATTGTCTTAGACTTCTAGTTCTTCTCCATCTTCTATTGGATTCTACTTTCATTCTATGCTTGATGACGCCTTTCGTTATCCCATAAGCTATGGAAAGTCTGGGTTCAGGTCCCACGACGGTTTCATCTGCTCCTTTTCTAGCAAGTTCATCTGCTCTTTCATTGCCAGTTATGCCTTTATGACCTAGAACCCAGGCATAGTAAAACTAAGTATAAAGGTACTACTTATTTCTATAGATATTTATTTGTGTAGAGTCGTCCATCTTTATATAATTAGCGGCGCTCCTTGCTTCTCTTCTGCGAGAATTTCGAGATAATAATTTACATGTGTGTTTTCACAGGTTTCATTCTACCCGAGTACCAAATTTCATCGAAATTCGTCCTGTAGTTTTTACGGAAAAGAGTTACAAAAAACTTCTTGCAAATTTTTATATTAATCCACTTGCACTTTGGAGGCGGTGGTAACCTTAGTTTTAAGTAATTTTATGACATCAACTAAAAAACAAGAATTTGACGATTTCAAAGTGCTATTTTTAAGCCTATTTAATTAAAAACGATTGACTTTGACTTATAATAATTAAGTAGGATGACCTCACGACTTAACTGGCCCTTGATTCTACAAGTTACAAATAACTGAGGATCGTGCCTCAGTTATGTCTCAAAAGCCAAAGAAATAGTAATAAAGCATAGAAATCCTACAGAGATCATGTCGCTTTAGTTTAATTTCTTTGGATCTTGAAACACGACACAATTTATTGAATTTATTTTTTTGTGCCCGTTGCGGTAGAGACTATGGGTCCATGGGGCCCTGAGGCAAAATCTTTGGTGTCTGAGGTTTCAGCACGCCTCCGAGACGTAACTGGCGATCCGAGGGCGGGCAGCTATTTTGCACAGCGAATTTCTATAGCAGCGCAGAGGGGCCAGCCTTCTGGGAACCCTTCCTCGCGGCGACGTGCTGGAACCTCTAAATTATTTATGATTTCAGGCATAATTTTCTTTTTAGTTTTGACAACATATAATAATTTATAAGATGTATTTATTGAAACGACATCTACGTTTGTAAATAGGTAGTAGAATCAGCCCCTTGTTTGTTTGTAAAAATACCTAATATTGTATTTTTATTTGAAAACGACCACAAAAAGACTCTTAAGTATAAGTTGGAATATCGAATCATTTCCTTCACAAAACACCTCAATAGATTTGGCAAGTGGCTATGTCTATACAATAACATCATAAGTTGCCAACATCAATCATTTATTCTTTATTGTAATTTATTTTTTTGCTTTATTTCTTTATTGCTTGATTGATGAGGGCAACACTTTTGCTACGAGTTTTAGCTTTCTTTGTGAATTTTCATACGGTTTAGTTCTGACCCACTTTATAATTCTCCTAAATAAAATCGTCAGTTTTGCCCGCGGCTTCGCCCGCGTGAATTATCCACGGGATCAGTGTTTTTTCCCGGGATGATAGGTACCCAATGGTAACAACCTTTTCCAATCTTTCAACTATGTGTATGCGAAATTTCAGGAAGATTGGTTTCGTAGATAGAAATTCACGCGGGCGAAGCCGCGGGCAAAAGCTAGTTCAAAATAACGGTGTAGGTACCGTAGTAGGTACCGCCTGAGAGAATAGCATTCTTCATTTACGAAATCCTGCTATTCAGAAAATTTGTCCCAAATTCGACGAGCATTTTTTTTCTTTCCTTGGACTTTTCTTTACATCATACATGTTCAGTTCAAGTTGAAGAGTCCTTAGTCAGCATTCAGCGTGCAGCTTACGTAATAACTATAGATGTGCCTCATTTTTGTTAACTTGTCTCTTTTAATTATGGTTAATTATTTTTTTAATATTTTTTTTAAATTTGACTACTGAAATATTGTACGTATGTCCTTAACAGGAAGGACAGGACACAGTTATCTAAACTTCGTTTTTTTCTTACATGTCCTATTGTATGTACACAATCTTCACAGTACTTTTTGTTGAATTTTGTTGAAAATGAATCAAATATTAGTTCAAACCTAAACATTCTAAAGTATAACATTTATTAACCACAAAAGTAATTTCCCAGCAGTCTATTTTAATTTTTACACGACTGACCAAAAAAGGAGTGTTATGTTTTCAGGGTTCATGCATGTATGTATGTATGTATGTAAGTTTCTTTATTCCGCCATAAGTCCTGAACGGCTTAACAGATTTTGATGTGAGAGGTATTTTTAGATTCCTTGCATTCCTCCGAGTGACATAGGCTATATGACGTCATCATAAAAACAAAATGGTGGATTATATATGCGATAAATAGCAGACCAAAAAAATCAAATAAGATCAATCTTATCGAGTGGGGTATCAAATTGAAGGGCTTTAAAAGGCGATTTCAAAAATGTATATAACTTATATGTTTGTATGTACTTTTTGAGTAAAATCTTGTCAGTCGTGTTTTTTATTTTTAATAATTAGCTTGTTATTTTAGGACAATGAGGAAAAGTCGGACTTTACTGTAATTATTATGATATTTGTAAACCAATAACCCTGTTTATGGTTGAATAAGGTTTCAGATTCGTCAAAGTGTCCGTTTTTACACCTCTAGGATTCGAACCTGTACCCATGTTGACGTGAATGAACCACCACCACCGCTTCTTAAAAACTAGTTCTCTATTACCAAACCCACAAACATAGTCCCTGCAAAATAAACTCAATTGAAAACATATTCTAGAATTCAAAACACGTGTTAACGCCATGTACAATAAAAAAATTAACACTCGCTCTGAATTCGAATGGGGAATTTACATTCAGAATCAGCGCTTTTCATTCATTCGTTCATTGTGTTCAATTCATTCACTCGCAGTTGGTGGGAAATTATAATTCGGTCTATTTGGGGACATTTTGCTATTGTTTGGACTCACTCACATGCTAGAGATATTAGGTATATGAGGCAATTGTGAAATGTTATTGACATTTCAAACTACCGAAAATTAGAGATTAATTTAATCAAATAGAAAAATAACTTTGTTTAAACTGAAGTCTAGCGATAATAATAACAGAAAACCTACTTTACACGGAATGCATCTTTGATAAAATTATTTAATATCGACGTGACATTGGTGTAGAAATTTTATTCCGAAAACTAGCTCTTGTGTATTTCGTATCAATATCAATACATATAATATAACTATAATTGGTCTGTGTTGGGGTTATCTGTGGTGACTGTACATAGGAGATATTTAAGAAAAAAACTATGAGGAGTCGTCATAGGGCTAAAAGAAGCCAAAACCATTTTTTTCGAATTTTTGTCTGTCTTTCTGTCTGTATGTTTGTACGCGCAGCACGCAAAAACTACTAGACCAGATTTGATGCGGTTTCACTGTTGTGTTATTGAAGGTCTAACTTAAAATATTGCATCTAGGTTTTATCTTAATACGTCACTTACAACCAGAGATATAAGCATTAGTAAAATACGCGGGAACGAAATTCGCGGGCACAAGCTAGTTTGTAATAATTTCATGTTCATTATTATTTACTTTTTTAGGAAGTATTGTAAAGTGTATAGAGAAAATAAAGAATTTATTATTATTATTTACACACATATTCTCTAATTGTAATGTTCTAATTAGTATTATTATTGTTTCAGGTAAAGACAGCAACAATATTGATAAATAAGTGTACCACAATACGTAAGTATAAATAATAATTAAGTAGGTATAATTTCAGTTAAAATGTAGTAGAACTATTAGGTAGGTATATGCTGTTGCGATTAGATTTTCCAGTACAAATTTCCGCTATTCCGTAGCTTGCGTGCTCTTTTAATTGCAATGGTAATTGCATTTATTGGATTAATCGCCAGCACATTCTGGCAACAAAAACTTAATTGTAAATTTTATCACATCGTCGAATTAATCCATTTACTTTCAGGGGTTTTTTTGGGCTTTATCGATAATAATTGTATAACTATAGACACAAGGCCTAATAGAGCATATTCGTTGTTGAAGAATTAATCGATGAATGAATCCATATTTATGAGTACATCCCTTAGCAATAGGGAATACAAGTATCAAGAAGAAATGGAACACAATTTATCCATAGCATAAACTCAATCTAAGTTTCTTCTAACATCCCTGAAGCACTAAAGAACTCCTCTACTTTTTCATCTGAACTTAAAACCGTGGTAAAATAAACACAATTAAACTACATAGTAACAAACTAATGCGTACAATCTTATAAAAGGGAAGTTCTTTGTGCATTATTTATAGAGTTCCCAACGTCAATGAGACTTTACATAGTCTCAAACGCGCTGAAAAGATTTTAGCTGCAGTTTTAGTATCTACTTTTTTATAGTTTGCACAGGAGTTTTTACTTTAATGTTTTTGCACATATTGTTTGTTACTGGATACTCATGTAAGGAAATTATAATAAAAATTTGATTGGAGCACTATGTACTTCGATTAATTCTATTAGAAGAACGGAGTCAAACAAAATATTTCAGTTTGTTTCCCTTTCTTTATAAGAAAGCAATTGTTTATACATAAAAATGCAAAAAATAATACGCTTTCTTTATATAAATATGAGCAATTTATATGTGATGTCAATTTTAAAAAATCGTTCTATACTATATAAATTTTATTTATTTATTTTTTATTACTTTATGCACTCTGAAGACATCAATAAAAATCTTATATATAAATAATAATAAAAAACTCAATGCTACCCGTAAAACATCAAAATTAATTGTTCCTTCTTTGACCTTATCTCGGGATACCATCAAATTACCCTGAAAGCTGGTAAACTCGTAGTAGGGGCGGGATAGTTCACTACACTTGAATTTATGACCGTTTATCACGGAAATCGCGTTGTTTCGGACGAACTAATGTAAGGCAAGTAGTTCGCTGTAAAGTGGATACCTCTAATTTGATTCTTTGTAATTTGTGCTACATGGATGATTTAATCATAATATCCGAACACTCCGTGACTGGCTTGGCATTTAAAAATATCAATATTTAATTAAGTTAAACAATACCGTTCGACAACCATGATACGAAACGACACTGAAAGGTTGGAGCGTATAAAATTCAATGAGTATGAATTGTGACGTCACGGCCTGTCATTTTGAAGGACAATAATCGACAGATGTCGGCTGGGTGTCCGCATCCATTTGTAGTCCGTCGAATGAATATTTAAAATGATCGTTATTTTGGTTGTTTTTGCTTCTATCGTGTGTAATATTTATGCATAATAAATGTTCGGATTCGAGAATGATTTATTTTATAAGGTTATGTTTGTTTCTTTTTATTTCAAACGAATTTTTGGCCAATATAAGAGATATAACATAATAAAAACTGATAATAATTGTGGCTTGGTTTTAGTTATACCGTTAGTACATAATATCTCGATGGTTATACATATAATCTATTTAAAAGTACAATGCATTTTAAAAATGTTTTAATCAAAACAAAGAACACTTGAATTTCATAGAATAACTAAATAACATGTTTAACGTTGTTACAACTTATCGTGGACGTGTTTCAAACTAGTTTCCGAGTTCAAAATGTATGCACGTTTAATTTTTAGCTTGATTATAAAATTTTCAGGCGAAAATTCGACAAATTCATTTGTTTAAAAATGGATTATTTTTGTATAAAAGGTGGTGTGCGCTTTTTATTGTCAGCCAGGGGCAGAAAAAAATCACATAACAGTTTGACAGTTGCAAAAATCACAATATTGATACTTTTTAGATGTTTTATTTTACTAAGTTTTATGCCAATCCCATGAATTTTTGCTTTTTGTAAGGAACTTTTTCTCTCGCCTTTTACTTAAGCGCCATCTGCGCCATCTATGAAGATATCTGGAACTATTTTTTTTTTTTAAATTTGGGTCTCGGAAAATCCCTCACTCATTTTCAAGGTCAAATATTGAGCTGTACAAAGTGTTTATTATTTCTATGGTCTTTATAACGGGTTCAAACAAGACTTTCCTTATAAATCTATAGATGCAAAGTACCGTCATATTATAGTTCTAATCTCAGATTAATTTGTTTGTATGTTTGTATCTCTTAGTGCACATCAAAATTCTTGTATGTTACTTTTTATTTTAACAAAAAGTTAAGTTAAATAATTTTTACTTTGTTGCATCTTAAAAATACCACATCGTGTGTGACTATAGACCGTTTAGATTTCCATCGTTACAATGCCTGCTGTATCGTGTAAAAATGTTAGCTCTAGTTAATTATTGCCATTAGAACGTTAACATAATTTTATTACTATGATACCGTAATTTAATAAAGGTATTTTTATTATTTTACTACTTTTAACATATTTGGGAGCTATTAGAGAAATATGTGTGAAAATCGGTGAAGGAAAACATCGTGAGGAAACCTGCACTCTAGTTGATGATTATCAGCTAGTGTCTGAAATGGAGAAGGCATTGACAAACCACTCCGCTAACATTGCCAAGAAAGTGATTGCGTGTGTTTCATTCCACGTAATGGCCACGACCCTCATACGACATAGACTACGACATAGAGAGAGGCAGCAGACAAATCTATAGGGACTTGCAGAATTATCAGCGCTGCAGCGCATTGCGATGCAGCTTTATGCTGAGCAAGGTCCTATTGGCAACCACTGCGACACCTACTATATATTGTTTTGTGTCCACCTTGTCGCAGTTTGTGTTCGGTCAATAAATTTATTTTCTTTCTTTCTTTCAGATCGTAAAAATCAATTCCAAAATCTAAATGTCAAGAATGAACGAAAGAAAATGCCTTTTCTTAAATACTGAATACTAAGTAGGAAAGCAAGCATACGGTCCACCTAATGAAAAGCGGTAACTACAGCCATCATGGACATCTAAAAAATAAAAACAAACGCTATAAATATTTAGGAAAATGTTAAAAACTCCAAATAGTTTTTATGCGCGTCAGCGTGAACCGATTACACTTTTACTTTTTTCCAACTCGTGCTTTCAATTTTAAAGCTTTTGTTCAGTGACATTTTGGGGACTTAATAGTTTTTGTACGTTTTTGTATGTTGTGAAACATTGTTATCTTCTTTTTGATTGTTTGTTGTAAACATTAGGTATTGACATGCATTTTAGTTGAAGCTTTTATTTGCGAAAATCGTTTATTTTAGATCAGAGTTTTTCGTAGATCGTTAGGGAACTTGGTGGGGTTGCATTATCATTATCAGCCATTTTGATGTCCCCACTGCTGGGATAAGGAGGATTAACAATGACCCACCTCGTGAGTCCAATAAGGATTGATGGGTTTAACAATTGCGATTACATTCGAGACCAACAGCTTCCAAAATACGGAGGAGCTTGAGCATTTAAGTAGTAAGATGCTTTTAAAATGTATTTTACTGTTGACGGCAACAACATCAACCGTAGCCGGAGAAACTCATTCGTATGACGCGCGGCAAATATATTTAATACTCTATGCGATTCATTTGACTTTGATTTATTTACAACTAGTATTATTAAGGTACGGCGCGATCTAAGTAATAATTATTTTTGCTAGATTATTTTAGTAACTACTTGAATTACTTTTTCTGCTACGATATTACTTAAAAATTGATAACTTTTTTCTATTTCTATTTAGTATTTTTTCTAACTTATTCTGTTATATATTTTGTTACTAACTTCTGGCTATTGTGACATTTGTTTGTTTGAGTTTTTCTATTTCTTACTTTTTTTCTACCTGTGAAGATTTGTAATTGGCTTTCTGTTTCTTATTTACTCTATCTGTTCTAAATTCTTATGCTGTAAGTCTTCCTTAAATATAAAAATAAAAAAGTAAGGAAGTAGCACCACCTAACAGTTCGATTTGTTTATTTTTCTGTATATTATACACTAGCTGCGCCCCGGAATTTCGCTCCCGTGTGATTTTCGGGATAAAAAGTATCATATGTGCTATTTCTGGTATTATTCTACCCGTGTACCAAATTTCATCGAAATCCGTCCAGTAGATTTTGCGTGATTGAGTAACAAACATCCTCACAATTTCACAAACTCACATCCAAATTTTCGCATTTATAATATTAGTTAGGAAGTTAGGATTCAGCTATAGACTATACGGAGCCCAAAATTGGAGCTGGGAGCGGGCCTGCATAATAAAATCGGTAAATATACAGAAATATTATTACATAATCGCAAACGACATACCTGTTTGTCATATACTCAGAGTAACTTTGGTTTGAGCAAAAAGGTTCGGATATGATAAAATACGAGAATCCGGTCAAGACAGTATCGCGTTTTTGTATTAAAGTAATATTATTACTTTAAAACAAATAAGTTTTTATTTTTTACTAGCTTTCGCCCGCGGCTTCGCCCGCGTGAATTTCCCACGGGAACAGTGCTTTTTCCCGGGATGAAAGGTACCCTATGTCCTTCTCCATACTTCCAGTTATGTGTATGCGAAATTTCAGGAAGATTGGTTCAGTAGATAAAGCGTGAAGAGGTAACAAACAAACAAACAAACTCACTTTCGCATTTATAATATTAGTTAGGATTAGTTAGGATTTATAATATTAGTTAGGATAACATAGGGTGGCAAATGAGCAAGCGGGTCACCTGATGGTAAGCGATCACCGCTGCCCATGGACTGCAACACCAGGGGGTATCACAAGAGTGTTGCCGGCCTTTCAAGCCTTTCGGCCTTTTGTATTATTTACCTTGGTAGTGGACTTATATATTGATGGTATGGAAATTTAGATATAGTGACAGGTTGCTAGCCTACGCTAGTGGAGGAATCCTTAGTTTTAACTCCTTAAATGATAGCTTGTTAAAAATGCCAGCGGAACCCTAATTCAGAGTACACAAATCATATCCTCAGTTTAATACAATACGACTACGTTATATTTACCGGTACATAATGTATTATTCATTCAGTAGCAAACATCGTTAGATCCGGAGCCTGTACAAACAGAAAAATTTCATCTTTTGCATGAAAATTGTTTTTAGTTTTTTTTTTATAAATCTGACATTTTTTTTTGTGTGAAAGTACCTATATTTTGTTATATGGCACGCCGTTATTAGCACGCCGTTATTATGGCACGCCGAATCGGATTTGATAATAATAAGTTGTGTAATAATCCTAATTAATATAAGAATTAATATAATTTAGTACTACGTCTCTCTCTCTCTCCCAGCCGAAAGACGTCCACTGCTGGACAAAGGCCTCCCGCAAGGATTTCCACAACGACCGGTACTGCTCTGCCCGCATCCATGCACATCCCGCGACCTTCACCAGGTCGTCGGTCCACCGAGTGGGAGGCCTGCCAACACTACGTTTTCCGGTTCGTGGTCGCCACTCGAGAACTTTTCTGCCCCAACGGCTATCTGTTCTACGAGCTATGTGCCCCGCCCACTGCCACTTAAGTTTGGCGATTCTGCGGGCTATGTCGGTTACTTTAGTTCTCCTACGGATCTCCTCATTTCTGATTCGATCACGCAGGGAAACTCCGAGCATAGCGCGCTCCATCGCCCTTTGGGTGACCTTGAGCTTTCTTATGAGGCCCATAGTAAGCGACCACATCTCTGTTCCGTATGTCATTACTGGCAACACGTACAGAAAGGAAACTCCCTGCCCCTTCCGCAATATAGCACCCCCCCGTGCCCTCCGCACTTCTCCCCCGTTCTTGTGAGTATTGGGACGCTATAACTATGAAACGCACACATTGACGTGTTACTGACGTGTTCACGGATATACCTACAGTTTCATTTGTAGTAGTAGTAAGTATATTTGATGCCCCGTTTCTATGAATCGCCCGCCCTGTGCTAATATTATAAATGCGAAAGTGAGTTTGTTTGTTACCTCTTCACGTTCTATCTACTGAACAAATCTTCCTGAAACTTCGCATACACATAGTTAAAAGTACTGAGAAGGACATAGGGTACCTCTCAGCCCGGGAAAAAAGCACTGTTCTCGTGGGTAATTCACGCGGGCGAAGCCGCGGGCAAAAGCTAGTAAAGGATACAGACTAATTTGCACGCAAGTAACATTGTTACACCACAACTCTGCATATTTATTTCCAACCGATATAATATTTTGATATAGGTATCATATTTTTCCATAAGAATAATATCTTTCCGAAGCAATTTCCATAATCTACATTTAAAAATTACTTAAAAACATTCCTTTTACGCAGAAAAAGTCTTCGTATACGTAGGCAACGCCCGTGAAATAAAAAACGCATTAATACCACCTTCAAAACATATTAAATATCACCAAAATTGAAAAATAACCCTTATTTCGTTAGTTATAAGATTGAATTTGGCTTCGTTATTTTAAGAGTAGCGGTAAAGGCAATTTGGCAATTTTATATTGAGAATTATACGCCATCTTGTATTATACGGACAAATAAAATATATCTTAACGTGTGTTTCAATTTGATTAGTTAATTGTAACTATAAAATTATAATCCTAACTATATTATAAAAGCGAAAGTGAGTTTCTTTATTTGTTTGTTACCTCTTCTCGCTTCATCTACTGAACCAATCTTTCTGAAATTTTGCATACATATAGTTAGAAGTACGGGGAAGGACATAGGGTACCTTTCATCCCGGGAAAAAGCACTGTTCCCATGGGAAATTCACGCGAGCGAAGCCGCGGCAAAAGCTAGTATTTTATGAATAAAATATCTCGACGAAAATATTAATGATAACCTCCTTCTTTACGACTTACAGTCGGAAAAATAAAAAATATCAGTCCAAGAATTCAAGAAAAAGAGTCTTTTATAGAGTATAAACATATTGTCACTGTCACTACCACTGCACGTCACACGTAAATCAAACACACACTACTGCAGAACTCATTTATTGATGGCGAAATCTCTTTTCTTATAGATTAGCGAACGACAAACCATACCGCGTTTCAACTTTGGATATCGCCATCTAGTGGCATAATTCGGAACTAAAATTACTTCAATTTTTTATGAGTGAAACGGAATGCAAATGATTTAAGATACAAATATACGATACAATATTACGTCTATTATCCCAGACGGGGTAGACAGAGCCTAGCGTCCTAAGACTTGAATAAACACAGAACAAAAATACAGAACATTCGAAACTAAACAAATTTGATACACAAATTTGGACATTCCGCCCACCAAAGAACCTTGTTCTTTCACTAAATAGAACAAAAAACAAAATAGGAAAACACAAAGATAAAGATTACCTCACTTATCTTAACACTAACCGCCCACCATGCTAACTCAATTTAAAATGAAAGAAAGGCGGATTTTAAATGAAAACAATAACAAAAAAATCACAATTAAGTGGCAACTAGTTAATTTCACAATCTTTAGGTAAGAAACATAGTTTATTACATGGGCGTTTACAAATACCATTTTTAGTTTTAATAGTTACAACTCTAGTAATGTTATCTTTGCCCGGATGTTTCTCAATTATTTTACCTAGAAGCCATTTTGATGGGGGAACATTATTATCTCTAATTACAATTACGTCATTAATCTCAGGTTCAGACTTTTTTGTATACCATTTATATCTCTGATTTAAAGTTACTAAATACTCATCCGACCAACGTTTCCAAAAATCTGTTACCATCTTTTGAGTTAACTTCCATCTCTGACACCCTGAGATTTGTTCCTCTGAATGGTCCGCATCCGGACTAACTATAAGAGGCTCACCTACTAAAAAGTGACCGGGGGTGAGCGGTGTAGGATCATTCGGATTATCACTCAAACTATACAACGGACGCGAATTTAGACATGCTTCTATCTGTGTCAATACAGTAGATAGCTCCTCGAAAGTTAAAGTTGAATCCCCGATAACTCTCTTTAGGTGAGATTTAGTAGAACGCACTCCCGCTTCCCAGAGCCCTCCGAAATTTGGCGCCTGGGGAGGAATGAAGTGCCACGTAGTTCCTTCCTTCGAAAGCAACTGACGGATATCAATTGGAAGCTGGGAAGTTGCCTTTTGAAACATCTCCTTCAATTCTTTATCGGCACCAACAAAATTGGTGCCGTTATCACTATATAGATCTTGACAATAACCTCTCCGGGACACAAATCTTCTAAAAGCAGCGATAAATCCTTTGGCTGATAGATCTGACACAGCTTCCAGGTGTATCGCTCTTGTAGCCATACATATGAAAACACATATATAGCCCTTATAAGCTTTAGAACCTCTTCCAGGGGAAAACCGAAGATTTATGTGGCCAGTAAAATCTACTCCAGCACTCTTAAAAGGTCTAGTCGGCGTGACTCTAGCCTTGGGCAACTGACCCATAAATTGGTTATTGTTCTGCCGGGAATAACGAAGACACGTCATACACTCTCGGTAGCACTTCTTCACTTGATCTCGACCACGAATTATCCAGAATTTCGATCTCAAAAAATTTAACATAATTTGGGGACCCCCGTGTAACGTCCGAGAATGAGCATCCAAGACTAAAAGCTTAGTGAAATGACTTTCACTAGGCATAATCATGGGATGTTTCTTGTTGAACTCTTCCTCGGAATGGTTAATACGACCTCCTACTCTTAGAATTCCTTTCTCATCGAGAAATGGACTAAGAGTATGAAGCTGACTCTTTTTTAACACGTGTCCTTGGGACCTTAACTGCTTTAACTCTTCTTCGAAATACAAAAGCTGAGTTTCTTTAACACAAAAGTACATCACTTCATCCATTTCTTTCTTTGTAACTGTTTTGTTCATATCTCTTTGATCTTTCGGTAACTTTAAATTCATAACTCTTTTGCATAACGACAAAACTCTCAAAGCTCTCTGTAAATTTGAAAATCTAATCCAAATGAATTCTTCTCTATTTTTTACTATAGCAGTTAAGGTCTTAATGGGTCTCTGTTCCTCATTTGTCTCATATGTCTCGTTGGTAGAGTACGTTTCATTGTGGTACAGAAAATTCGCGCCATGCCACCACAAATCATGGGACTTCAAGTTTAAACTCGACATTCCCCTCGATCCACAATCCGCAGGGTTTTGATCGGTTCGCACATGATTCCACTGATCACGATCCAACATAGTGAGGATTTCAGACACTCTGTTGCTGACAAACGTTGTCCACTGGCTTGGTTCTCCTCTTAACCAGGCAAGTACCACCATCGAATCTGACCACGCAAACAGGTGTGTTTTAGGAATCTCCATGATTTGCGAGACTTCATAGATTAATTTAGTGGCAAGAGCTGCGGCGCATAGCTCCATTCTCGGTATAGAAATTTCCTTCTCAACAGGTGCAACTTTAGTTTTAGAAGTTACTAAAGTAACGTGGATTTTGCCCGAAGCATCCTTAATTTTTAGATAGACAACCGCAGCGTAGGCAGTTTTAGATGTATCGGCAAACACATGCAACTCCGCGTAATCGTCACGTCTCGAGCTCAACCAACGGGGTATTACGATATCTTTCACGTTTCGTAAATCCTCTCTGAACGCATTCCACTCAGCTAAAAGTTCTGGGGTCAAGGCTTGATCCCACTCTAAACCACATTTCCATAACTTCTGGATGAAGATCTTAGCCGTGACGATCACGGGGGAGATCCATCCTAACGGATCATACAATCGCGCAATCTCTGACAAAACCTTCCGTTTGGTAATTATCTCATTAGGCTTTTCGTCCTCTGGCAGCAGGTACGTGTACTCAAAATTATCAGAGTTCTTGTTCCAGCAAATGCCTAAAATTTTAACAGAATTATCTGTTTTCAAAATCAAAGTTGGTTCCGATCCTTTATTCTCATTTTTAATGTGTTTCAACAACTTATCGCTGTTGGTACACCACTTTCTCAGACAGAATCCTCCAGCAGGCATCAACTTATTCATTTGATCGTAGATTACAATAATCTCGTCTTCAGTCTCTGACCCACTCAACAGATCATCCATATAAAAATCTTTTAGCGTAATACCTGCGGCTAGAGGGTTCTTGGCTGACTCATCCTTGGCCAACTGCTGAAGCGACTTCACTGCTAAGTATGGCGCGCAAGCCGTTCCGAAAGGTAAGTCGTAACAATCGATAATGTTGGATAGGTTTATTAGGATCGGACCTCCACAGAATTCTCTGACAATCAGTATCGTCACCATGGACAAGAATCTGCCTATACATTTGTACCAGATCAGCTACCACACAGAATGGATGACGTCTCCACCTCATTAGAATATGGCGCAAATCTTGTTGCAGTTTTGGACCAACCAATAGTGTGTCATTCAGCGAGACGTTATTCATTCCTTTGCACGACGCATCAAAAACGATGCGCACTTTGGTGGTTTCTTTGTCTTGCCTCACAACCGCATGGTGAGGAGATAAACCACTTCACGTTTGTTTATCTCTTCTAACTCTGTAATTTCAACCATGTGGTTTTGATCAATATAATCCTGCATGACAGCCCTGTAATCATCATACAACGAGGGATTTCTAATTAATTTTCTCTCTAAGGACTTAAACCGACGAAGTGCTACAACATTCGACTGGCCGTATAAACACTCTGGATTTGGCTCTCTAAATGGCAGACGAACTTTATAGCGCCCTTCGTCATTTCTCTCTGTAGTTCTCTCGTAAATTTCTTCACATCTTTTTTCTTCAGCTGTCATTTTCTTATATATAGCATCTGGCTCTCTTTCTATTTCCCAAAAATTTCTGTAGTAATTCATCTTCTTTCACTCTCATATGTAGGTTGATTACTCTCCGACTTGGCGACGAAGTATCATTCTCAATGCGGCCTGACAAAACCCAACCGAACTGCGTATTTTGCGCAATTGGTCCACAATTATTAGGATGCTTCAGCAAGCCATTTAAAATGATTTCTCCATGAACTTCGACCCCAGAATCAGATCTATACTTCCTGGAAAACCAAAATAGGGATCCGCAAGGTCAAGATTCTCAATTTCTGTCCAATCTTTAATAACAGTCTTATTCGCAGGAAGGAACGACGTTAGGGTACTCAAAACAAAAGCCTCTACCTGAATAGAAAACTTGGGGTTATGGAGGGAATCCAACCTTAACAAAACCCTACTGTTCGTTCTCGTTTCTCTATCACCTACACCGGAAATCAGACCATTCACAGGAACTCGTTTTAATCCTAAAGATTGAACGGTAGCCTCGGTGACAAACGAGGCTTCCGACCCTGGGTCAATTAATGCACGTAATATTTTCGAGCCTTTATGTGCAACAGCCTTAACTCTGGCTGTAGCCAATAAAGCCTCACACTCTCTTTTTTTGACAAAATGAGCAGCAACTCTCCTTTCGCTACTGGTACTCGATTGGGGCTCCGCGGGCGCAGAATTCACATTGGATGTGGTAGTAGCAGGGGCTGGCTCATTACTCTCACTCCTCTCAAAATGCAGTAGCGTGTGGTGGCGGCGGCCACAACGACGGCAAGTAGTGGGCAGTCGACAATTCTTTACGGAATGTGTCGACGAAAAACAATTAAAGCACAGTCTCTTGGCTTGTACAAAATCTGATCTCTCTTGAGGAGACTGGCTTTGGAATTGCGGGCACAAATATAATAAATGTTGATTGGGACACATTACACATGGTATTTTCTTCCTCTCCTCTTTATCTTGAAGGGTGGCGTGGAAAGCCTTCTTTGGGTTTGCCTTATTAGAGGCTACGTTGGAATTAGGTTTGTACTGCCCCTCTCCAATCATCTCCAGCGCGCGAAATCTCGCCTCCAAAAAAGCTATTAATTGCTTCCACGTCGGTAAACCTTCCGAGTCTTCTTGACTAACCTTTGCCTCCCACAACTTTCTCGATTCAGTGTCAAGTTTCGATAATACCAAATAATTGATCATTGGGTCCCATGTCTCGGTTTTTATCTCGATATTATTTAAAGATTTTAAGCATGATGACGTTATGTCCAACAACTGTTTGATGGATGTGGCGGACTCGTTGACAATCTGCTTTTGACCAAATAGACGCTTCAAAATTTCGTTAGTATTAAATCTTTTATTATTATAGCGCCTGGTCAGCTGCTTCCATGCCTCCTCATAATTGGTTTCAGTTGTTGGCAGATTTTTCAATAAAACTTCAGGCTCTCCTGACAAACTGCTTTTTAGGTAGTGAAGTTTCTGTACTGGACTCAAATTAGTATTTTTATGTATCAAAGATCTGAACATATCGTAGAACGATTGCCACTCCTCGTACGATCCTGCAAATTTTGGTAATTGGATTTGAGGCAATTTCGCTTCACATTTCACCATGGAGCTTCCCGCTGCTGCTTCAGAGTCAGAGCCGGATTTTCCAGCCGGCGGGGGCGGCGCACCTCAGTTTTTTCACATCCTCTTTCATTTTGGACTTGTACTCTGTATATGTTTCCTCAAACCTTCCATAGACATCCTTACTAAAATATTCTATACTGTTTCTGTCCTCCTTATTAACAATTGACACCAACTGGAAGTGAACATTCTCAAAATTTCCTGATAATTTCTCCAAATTCTCCAATCTTGATTCAATATAGGAAGGAGTTATTCGCTCCTTTGGGGTCTTCTTATAGTTGGTATACGCCTTGAATAAACGCTCAAACATATCCTCTTGTTTCAATAAATATGCCTCCATGATGTCTTATTAAGCAACTCTCTATCACCAGAAACTATGTCCAAAATAACTTCAAAATTTTTCTATGTCCTAGTTTTGTTGAAATTTGCTAAGTCCAAATTGATCGAAAATTTTCTAACTCCAGTTTGATCGGAAATTTTATAAGTTCTTAAAGTCTCTTAAAATTTCACAAGTCCAAAATCACACGAAATTTTTTCTAACTGTTTTTCACTCAAAATTTTCTAAGTGTTTTTTACTCGAAAATTTTCTAAGTCTTTTACACTTCACGTAAAAGTTCCGAACACAATTCACGAAAATTTTACAAGCAGTCCAAGATTCACAGTTTTAAAATTGCACAGAATAAGTTCTTTTCCATAAAGCACTATTACTCACGATTTTACCAAGTCCAAAATTGTCCTAACATTTTTTTCAGAAATATGCTACATAAAACACACATTTCAATAACAAATCCGAATAATATTTTCAAAATTTTACCGGACGAGCAAAAAAAAAAAAACGGACGCGTCCGGGACAATTGTGCGGAGGAGCAAAAGAAGGAAGCGTAGTAGTAGGGTAGTGATGTGTTTCAAGGAAAAAGGGGAAAACTTTCTTGGAAATATTCACGAGAACGGAAAAATTTCTTAAAAACCCGAGGAATTCCGAAATTTTCAACGCCAGAAATTTTTGGGAGGAGGGTGGGAGGGGTTTTTACGTGAAAACACGCGAAAATACCAAAAACAAATACCAAAATAGACAAAATAGTTAAAATTCTACCAATATTATACTAAAATTTGGTTAAGTACTAAAATTATACTAACATCATTCTGAGATGCCCCAATTATACTAAATTAGTACTGAAAATACCAAAAACGGTCACACTGTTTACAAGTCCAAGATTCACAGTTTATTGCACTAAGTTCTTTTCCATATCACTATTACTCACGATTTTACCAAGTCCAAATGTCCTTTTCTCCCGGGTTTCGGCACCAGATGTCACTGTCACTACCACTGCACGTCACACGTAAATCAAACACACACTACTGCAGAACTCATTTATTGATGGCGAAATCTCTTTTCTTATAGATTAGCGAACGACAAACCATACCGCGTTTCAACTTTGGAGATCGCCATCTAGTGGCATAATTCGGAACTAAAATTATTTCAATTTTTATGAGTGAAACGGAATGCAAATGATTTTAGATACAAATATACGATACAATATTACGTCTATTATCCCAGACGGGGTAGACAGAGCCTAGCGTCAAAAGACTTGAATAAACACAGAACAAAAATACAGAACATTTCGAAACTAAACAAATTTGATACACAAATTGGACACATATCCTCTCAATCTATCGCTGGTTGACTGGAAGAGATCCCTTTATTGGATAAGTCCGCCATTGTATATTAACCTTTTTATTTTTGTTACTTTTTTATATCCTTAGTACAATAAAGATAACAAACAAACAAACAATATGAACTTAGCGTGGCCTTAGAGTCTCTTGGCTATTTATACATCTTTAGGTAGACAAAAGTCTTATTTAACTCGTACAAGTGGTTCGCCGCGAACTAAGACCGCACGAATATTATTTTAAAAATCGCGTATGCTTCCATGCTGGTCTAGGAGCGAAGAAAAATATAGAATATGCTAGCTGCTTCTCTTCCCGCGCAGATTGTAAAAGTCAATCGAGGGAAAGGGCCTTAAACTGGGATTTCTCCACTCATAGGCGATGGGCTAGCAACCTGGCACTATACCTGAATCTCCATTCCATCAGAGAGCCCACTATTCAGCTAAGCGTGGCCTTCGAGTCTCACGACTCTTGGCTCTGTCTACCCCGTAAGGGATAAAGACGTGATTCTATGTAGGTATGTATATCTCGAAAACGGCTAAACCTATTTTGTTGCGCAACGAACTTAAAATTTCTATGGATAGTTGCTACACGTATTCTTAATATCATCGAAAGTAATTTAACGGTTCGAGAAGAGTTATCGCTGAACAAACATACATACATATTATACTTAAGAACAATGTGTTTTCGCCCCAAGTTGAAATGAAACACATACAATTAACTTACATTCCATATAAGTACAGTGGGCTGTATAGAAAAGTATACCTTTTACGTGGCCCACTGTACATTTACGATCCCTGCAAGTTACTGCCAAAGTAATGACGTGGAAACCTAAGTGCCTATATCGTTTCGTAGGATTTATTACCTTAATGTTATGTTGTTAAGTACCAAAATTGCCTAGCTTACCTGTCGCTTTTGATTGGACTGTTTTTGATATGTGGTAATTGAGAATTGGTATTGATTTAGCATTTGTTTGTATTTTATCTTTTGTATCAATACTTATAATCAATACATATAATAAAACTGTAACTGGTCTGTGTCTGTACATAGAAAAAAAACTATGAGGGGTCTTCATAGGGCCAATAGAAGCCAAAACATTTTTTTTAGAATTTTTGTCTTTCTGTCTGTATGTTTGTAAGCGCATCACGCAAAAACTACTGAACCAAATTTGATGCGGTTTTGACTGCTGTATTATAGAAGCTCTAACTTAAAATCTGGCGTAAGTTTCATCTTTATACGCGCCGCTTAGTTCCTGATATAATGCACAAACGAAGTCGCGGGCACAGGCTAGTTGCATAATATTTTGTTACTAGCTGCACCTACTTTATGGGATTTGTCCCTATCAATTTCAATTTCCAAATCGAATGAAAACATCGTTACAGGTGAGGCCAAAAATATTGAAGCTCATAATTCATCATGAACTCCTCATTTATCAAAAATAAACCAAATATTAATCTCACAATCCCACAATTCATGAGACGCAACATCAAACATACACCTGTCTCTTTCTGACACATATTGAAAGGTATTTTTAAAACCTTTGAGTATTGATACTTAATGGTGGTCGATCATTTATTTGTTTTTTTTCTTTATTGTATTTGACTGTACATTCTGGTTTACGAATAAACTAATTTTTTTCATCTGATAATTACATATTCAAATACAAAAGCCTTAAATCAAACAAAAATAAAAAAAAGTAAATAAGTATGGATGTTTAGATGTTTGCTGTTTTTTTACGCAAAAACTGCTGGACAGGTATTGATGAAATTTAGTATGCGGGTGGAATAAAACCATGTACCTATTGCATTTGTATCTTATAAGGTGGAACCCTGAAATAACTGTCTTTTTTGGGCAGTGGCATAAAAATATACACATGCGGCTCGCCACAACATCTTCACTCATGTACAAAACGCTCAGTGAAGACGATCCGTTAAAAGCAGTAATTTATTTTGCCCCTACTTGCACGTTCCGTTTCAAGCGCTTGCTCGAAAATGATAGGCATTTGTCACGAAAGGCGTTGGATGTGATAATTGAAGTGTGAATGATAACTGTTTGTTTTGGCGTGTAATGGAGTATTTTACAAGAAGACTATAATCGGGCCGAAACCTAAACTCCCGTATGACGTATGTCAGTTTGACAATAATAGTGATGTACCTAAACACGAGTCGCTACGATTATTTGATTTAACGTAAAAATAACAAATCCAAATAGAATAATTATTTTTATTAATCAGAAGTCTGAACCATCAAAGTAGCTGTCATAGTCACTAACATGGATAATAAATTCATAGTGAATAATATTATCTACTCTGATTTTACGATTCGATACGATTGCGTTAATTCTTGCCCTTCATTCTATTTATTTTTTTTGTATTGCCTTAATGTTATTTTTTTTAATTTTAAGGTGCAATAATTGTTATTATATTCAGCATTTAAAAATGAAAACCTTATTAAATAAATCGTAAAATTAAACGATGTACCGCGATTTTTTATATTTTCACTATCGATTTATTGTAGCCGGATGCAATGGAACTCTCTAAACGGGCAAGCCGGAAGTTCAAGTACTACATTTCCGCGCATAGATTTAAGAATCAAAAAATTCGGAACTCCATGGGCTTGACCCTGATGACACCTGTCATACGGGAGTTTAGGTTTCGGCCCGATTATAGCTAGCCCGTGGCATCGCCCGCGTATTTTTAGGGTTCCGTATCGCAAATGGCTAAAACGGAACCCTTATATATAAGATTACTTTATTGTCCATCTGTCTGTAAAATTTTTCTAAAAAAAGTGTTAGGTACAAACTTATTTTTGCGCTCGATGCAGTATGAATCCTAGGGATCAAACTGCAAAGTTAAGTTTGTTTTTTAAATTAGTTGGTCTTTTAGTAGGAGCTATAATGTGAGATGCTTTGCGACTTTGCGTGTAATTAAAAATAATATTGACATCTTAGCAAATCCATTGGTAATTTTTTTCAATAAATGTTATGAAAATGAGATATTCCCTGAGCAATTAAAAATTGCTAAAATAATTCCCATTCATAAAAAGGGCTCAAAATTGGACCCAATGAATTACAGGGCTATTGCCTTGTTACCTATATTATCCAAAATCTTTGGAAAAATCATAAAATCTAGGTTGGTCAGTCACCTTAAGAAAAATGATATAATCAATCAAAGACAGAATGGGTATCAGGAGGGTATTGGCACTGCTGATGCCATAGACACCATTTTGGATGATGTGACTAGGAAATTAAATGACAAATTAAAAGTTGCGGGAGTTTTTCTGGACCTCAGTTCCGCTTTTGACTCGGTTGATCACGACATTCTTCTTATGAAGTTAGAGTACCATGGTGTTCGAGGTAAGACGCTTAATTTACTTAAGTCTTATTTAAACAACCGACAACAGTTTATTGAGGTAAGAGACACTAAAGGAGAATTCATGAACTCAACAAAAAGTTCTAAAATGGTTAAAGTTACCAGAGGAGTTCCGCAAGGCTCTATTTTAGGACCAATTCTATTTATAATATTTGTAAATGACTTAATAAATTATATGACATCATCACAAAATGACATTCAATTAGTAATCTTTGCTGACGACACTAACGCTATTGTATGGGATCACAACATTGATGCTCTAAATGGAAAGATTAATATTGTTATGAAATTGTTTAATGACTGGTTCACGGCAAATAACCTTAAACTCAACACTGACAAAACTAAAGTTATGTTATTTAAAACAACGGCAAACAATAAGGATAGTCTTCATGTAAAGTTAAACCATGAGACCATAACACCAGTAGCAGTGGTAAAATTCCTTGGCATTCACATCGATGACCTTTTGAACTGGAAACACGAATTGCAAGCCGTGGAAAACAGTGTCAGCAGTGCTTGTTGTGCACTCAGAACTTTACGGGACGAATTGACAACAGAACAATTAAAAACTTTATACTATGCATTGGTAGAATTGAGACTTCGTTACAGTATTAAATTTTGGGGTAGAAGTTATGATTATAATATTAATAAGGCTTTTGTAGCTCAAAAACGGGCGGTACGGACCATGGTCAATATACCACCATGGGAGTCATGTGAGAAACATTTTAAGAATCTCCAGATTTTAACCGTACCATCTCTATATATATTTGTTCTTTTGACTGATTTTATTAAAAATAGACATTTATATGAAAACAATGAAGAAATGTTACTACGTGAAAGTACCAGGCGGAAAGATCTCAAAAGAAACATTACTCCAGCGCTAAGAGTTGTATCCCATTGTCCGCGCAATCAGACAGTGCTCCTTTTTAATAAGTTGCCCAGAGATCTGAAAACAGAGAGTAAGCTATCGGTTTTCAAAAACAAGTTACGGTCATTACTGCTGGAGAGGTGCTGCTATAATGTTGACGACTTTTAATTTTTTATGTTTTTGTTGTATTAAGATAATTTTAATTGACCAATTTAGAGATGTAACTGTTTGTATTTATTATTAATGTATATTCGAATGCAATGTATTTTGTTTATGAATAAATGAATTGAATTGAATTGTACGGAACCACAGAGCGCGAGTTTGACTATATAATGATTTTTTTGTAATTTTCATGAAAGAACTTTATATAATATACGGTTAAAAACTACCTTATAACAGTAAGAGTAACAACTCTATAACTTCTCTACACTCTTCGAAGAAAATTTCATCTAAATTGGATACCTAAGCCGTTTCGAAGATTGAAGTTGATTTTCGATGCAAAATTTGTTAAGAAGTTGATAAGGAATCGTAGATATATACAGACAAATCATACAGATTGAGTTAGCCTACAAAGGAAGTTCGAGACTTGTGTTATGGATACTAACTCAACGATACTATATACACATAGATAAACATCCAAGTCCCGGGCCAATCTGAAAACGATCAATTTTCCATCATGACCCGACCGGGGTACGAACCCGGGACCTCCGGTGTGGCAGTCCGACGTGGTGACCGTTGGGCCACGGAGGTCGTCAAAATATATATAAAGCTATACGTAAGCTTATTCTTATAACAAGCGTTTATCCTAACAATTTTGTAGTAGATATAAATGATGCTACGATTCGTAGACCTACTACGAGATATCGTAGCCGCTCTACGACTTTCGCTACGCCAAATACACGTCTCATCGTAATTTGATTATAAATTTGTCCTACTACGCACTTTGTTATACTTTAGCATTAAATAATATAATATATAATGTCTTTTATCCAACCGACTTCCCAAAAAGGAGGAGGTTATATGTTTCGATGTATGTATGTTTTTTTTTTATGTATGTTTCGCCGGATTTCTCCTCCAATTGTGGACTGATTGCCAAAATTGTATTTTTATTCGAAAGGGTGTATTCCCAAGTTGGTCCCATTTTAACCACGTTAGAATCTGTTCGGTAATTATAAAGATACCTAACAAAATATTTAAATATCAACATTGCATTATAGAGCAAAAGCCCGCGACAACATGCCCTTGCTTATTTTATTAAAACTCAAGATTTTCTGAGTATGTCCCCAACATAGAAATAGCGATTAGCGACTACAAAAGTTGGATCATGATTACTTAGGCAAATAATTTGTAGCAATAATATATAAAGTTGTAGCTCTATTTCGTCAAGTAAGGTTTTTTAAAATTTTTATTCCGAATAATATTACAAATCACGCCATCCATTACCAGGCAATGGGTGGTGCAGATATATAAACCCCCCTTGCCTAGACATCGTAACTTTTACTAAATGTATAGTTATATTTGGTTTATTAAAAAATCTGAATTTAATGTTACTTTGGGAAGCTCCAAGGTACTTTTACCAATAAAATCATCCTTGCTAGCCATATTACCTGTACTTAAGCAACTAAAAGATCCCAACTTCATACCTATATTTATACCAATATTTTTTCCCCGTATACAGTGGTTACTGGTAATTAAGATGCGAATCTCTCAGGGGGTTATAGAGTAGTGGCTATTTGGATTGACTTAAACTTATCACCCTTCACTAAACTGTAAAAATAAACTGATTCTGACGAATACTTTTTTCTTAAAAAAGATTGAAACTTAACTGGAAAAAAAACATTAAAAATATCACATATCTCGAAAACGGACAACTTTTTAGAGTAATCCATTATATAGGTTTAAGCTTAAATCTAAATAACACTACCTACAACCCCCTGAGAGATTCGCATCTAATTACTCTGTAACCCTGTATACCATGCAGAGAAACTTTCCAGCATTTTTAAAATAAGGAAGGTTTGGTCGTCGCGGGCTCTTGAGTATATGTTATGTGCCAAGAATCAATAGACAATTTGACATGTTTGTGACATTTTCAAATCAAACTGACTTATAAAAAAGTTTCGAGTTCTTTCAATTCTTTTATTTTCGGCCAGAAGAAAAAGTTTAAGTTTTTATTAAAGAAAATAGGGTGTAGAAGCACTAAAAATGATAAAATAAAACTTTTTTCCAAAAAAAATGAACCGACTTCCATCATAAAACTTAAAATCAAACAATAAAAGAAAAATGTATTAGCATGCTACCTATACTGAATGAGGTGAAGTCGGTGCCGAAAAAATTAAATAATCTAAATTAACATTAGAATCATATATATATACACATATATAAAATGCCTATCTAAACAATAACATAACACCCTTACTCCTGCACTTGGCACCGACTTCACCTCATTCAGTAGGTAGCATGCTAATACATTTTTCTTTATTGTTTGATTTTAAGTTTTATGATGGAAGTCCGATTCTATTTTTTGGAAAAAAAAAGTTCTTATTCTATATCATACTAGCTGATGCCCGCGACTCCGCTCGCGGTTAAAAGTATATTGTGTGCATTTCAAACAAAATTTCAACTTTCAACTTAGGCTCTTGGAGATTGATTTTTTTATTTAGTAGGCTACTATTTTTTGACCTCGGGTCTTCGACTATCTACAAGCCGAATTTCATCAAAATCGGTTCAGCAGTTAAGTCGTGTTAGAGTCACAGACAGATATGGAGGTGTATATTGTGAATATGGATAGGTATAGGCAGACAGAATTTTGAAATCATTTTTTTTCTATTTCTGTGGATATAAGAAACCTGACCTCATGGATCTAAGGATCAAATTCTGTTGAGAAAATAAGTAAGGAAATAAATAATATAAAATAATAGATCCTATGTAGAGATCCGTGAGAAAATATACCAAAATTGAGAAAAAAAGTGATGTCGATAAGATTTTTAATCGCATACATCAAACTGGTTTAAATAGAAAAAATATACTTAACAAAAAAATGTTAGCTATTTGTAGAATTCCGCGAAGTAATAAAGAGATAT
Organism: Ephestia elutella; assembly: GCA_018467065.1. Lineage (NCBI taxonomy): Eukaryota > Metazoa > Arthropoda > Insecta > Lepidoptera > Pyralidae > Ephestia > Ephestia elutella. The sequence continues at coordinate 937,796 of CM031594.1, forward strand.
TTTAATTAAATTCAAATAGCTGTAGGCGAATTTTATTTACAGAATATATTTTTAGAGAAGAGATTTTTTGAAACAAAAATAAACTGGCTTTTGCGTATTTTCATGTGAGAGATCCCAACATTAATAATACGAACCGAATTTTTTTTTATTATATTTTATTTGAATTGTAAAATAGTAAGGAATAGCAGATTTGTTTTTTGGTCAGATTAAGTCGGTCCTATAAAAAGTTGCTCATATTCATGAGCTTTTGTTCGCGGCTTCGCTCGCGTGAATTTCCCATGGGAACAGAACAGAGCTTTCTCGCGGGATGATAGATAGTAGCCTATGTCCTTCTCCGTACTTCTAACTATGTGTATACGAAAAGGAAGATTGGTTCAGTAGTTAAAGCGTGAAGAGGTAACAAACAAATAAACAAACAAACTCACTTTCGCATTTGTAATATAAGTTAGGATTCATTAGTAGAAAGGATACCAAACTTTTGTAATTCACCCTGCTTACCTTTACTAGCGCCCCGCCCCAGCTTCGCTTGGGAGGTACATACATGAATTGTAGCCTATGTCTTATCTTATCTTACTGCTGGGTCCGTGTTTTTTTTTTTTTTTTTTAATTTATTTATTTTCAATAAAATAACAACTAGGTACAATTATGCATCCTAAAAATCACGTAGGTTTACGGTAGCACGTCGAGTCTTGGACCCTTTTGTACTTTAGCCTATGTCACTCGGATATAATGTAGCTTTCTATTGGTAAAAGAATTTCTGAAATAGGTTCAGTAGTTCCAAAGATTATCCCATACAAACAAACATACAAACAGTTCCTCTTTATAATATTAGTGTGATGAACGCAGCATATCTTCGCCAAGAACAGTACATATATCTTGCCCCCACTAAATCTCCAGCAGTCATATAAAAACACCCAAAACGGGACAAAACTCCCAACTCATAGCACTTACAGCTACCTAACAGCGTTTTATTGCAACCTCCACACAACGATATTAAAAGACATCATTCCAAACAGCCTACAATAAACAACCCATTCTCGACGCCATCTAAGATTTAAAGTCCTAACACAGCGCGTATATCCATCCTATTCTCGCACGTTGAATTTCGTATATGCTGTCTCGAGTGTTGTGAATTTAATTTGGGTAAAAGCAACAATTTATAATCTGAGGTCTACGTCATGTAACCTACTTGGCGAAGTGCGTTTTGGAAGTGGTTCCTGCTTGATGATCGCTTTTTGAATGCTCTACTTGTTACATGTTTGAGGAAGAAATAAGAATATATTCTTGCAATAGATTCAAATATTCCGGAAAGTCCTTCATGAATAGGTATTTTTAACCCCAAATCAAACACAGGGGTGTTAATTCGATTAAAACTAACGTGAGAAATGTTCATAGTGATTTTTGACGACCTCCGTGGCCTAACGGTCATCACGCCGAACTGCCACACCGGAGGTCCCGGGTTCGATCCCCGGTCAGGTCAAGATGGGAAATGATCTTTTCAGATTTACCTGGGTCTTGTATATTTATCTATTTATGTATATGTTATAAGATATAGTGTCGTTGAGTTAGTATCCCATAACACAAGTCTCGAAATTACTTTGGGACTAACTCAATCTGTGTGATTTGTCCGTATATATTTATTTATTTATTTATAATACGGATACTCACGCGTGTTTTTAGCCCGAACCGCCGACTAGTTTCTAGACGGGTGTTATAAGTATGACGTGTATGTTCGTCTCTGGTAAAGTAGCTTCTAAACGATTTTTTTTTTAAAGATGACTTAATCAGGAGTGTTCTTAGTCATGATTCATGCAAATCGGTTTAGCCTTTTAGACTTTACGACGATCTTTGTATATTTGCAATTTTATTCAAATTTCATAAAATATAGCTTTACCACCCTTACATAACTAGTTATAAAATATAGAAAACTGCATCAAAATCGGTCCTCGAGTTTGAGAGCTTTAGAGACGAACAAACAGATACATATGTTATACTTAGAACACTTTTTTACGTCGAGGGTTAATTAAGAATAATAATCTTTTTATCAAACAGATCTGAGAACTTTAAGTTGATAATGGACCAACTTTGCAATTGCTTTATTCAAAAGCTTTTGATTTTAAACTTTAACTTTGATATTCCTATTAAAAAGTTTTCAAGACAGATTCTTACTATTGCGATGATACAGATTGAAAAGACTAGAAGTACCTATTTAAATAGATTTGTTTTTAAATCTAATAGATAGTTATTTATATAAGACAAAAATGTTGCAAAGTGACGTCTTTGGAGAAAATGCAGCAATGGAATTTGTTGCGCCGCCCCTTCTCCACTTGCGCTTTGGAGACGGTGGTAACCTTAGCTCTAAGTAATTTTATGACGTCAACTAACTAAAAAACAAGAATTTTATGATTTAAAAGTGCTATTTTTAAGCATATTAAATAAAAATAATTGACTTTGACTTTGTGGCGTATACTCCACCGATAAGAGCACAGCTTTCACATAAGAAGAAGTCATGTGTGTTGTTAGCTGGGACCGCCGACTAGTATCAAAATCATAATTATTTCTCACCTTAGTTTTAACCAAATTATTTATGTGTTCTGGAGTTTAAACAATACGCTAACTAAAACACGTAAGCCAACGTATTCTAAACAGAAAATGCAAATTGTAGCCTCCAGCACCGAAACTGTCGACTGATAGTGACACAGTTAGAATTAGATGCAAATGTAAGCGTCTAGGTAGTATGTTAATGCAGACTAAATATATTGTGTGGATTCTTTGGAGATTAGATTTTGTTCTTTATATGTCAGTTTTTCGAACTTGAATGAGTTTATTTGTTCGTTCCGTGGTTCAACTTAATGGTGCACTTCTACTTTTTACACGACACTTTTAGTTAAAACTAGCTTATCCCGCTAAGATAAGATGTTGCAGATCCTGGACTGCCTTTCGCACAAATATATCTATTCTGCGCGAGCTTAATATCAGAACTAGACTATCCACCATTTGCCTCCGCAGAATACTGGAGTTTTTCGGCCACATTGCACGGAAAGACGGTCAAAACCTTGAACAGCTGATGGTCACTGGCAAGGTGGACGGCAAACGACCAAGAGGCCGCAGTTTTACAAGATAGTCCTAACACCGATCATCCCTAGATCCCAAGATTTCACACGGCCCTCCACGAAGCGAAAGACCGAAACAGGTGGAGAGTAGTCAGAGAGAAGGTGATTCTACGGGGAGTCACGACGCTCAGTAATGAGGAATACGACGCGAGGAGGAGGAGCTTATCCCGCGATTTTGTCCGCGCGTATTCTAAGCATGTTAGACGTTCTATAATTCAACAGTGAAAACTGCATCAACTTTGGTCCAGTAATTTTTGCGTGATGCGCGTACAAACATACAGATAGAAAGACTGACAGACAGAAGGACAGATAGACAGAGAAAAATTTATACATGTTGATGAGATTGGACGCCATTTTAAAATACTTAGCTACCTATTTTATTTGATAACAGAGAGACAATGGAACAGAAACTTGTATAAACGTTTGTGGGTACAGCAAAAAATAAAAATAAAAAACAAAATACGCAGTCAATAAATAAGGTATAAAAAAGTTTACGCAGGAACACCGTTTGAGGCCCAACTCATATAATCGTAAACTCAAATGTTTGATACATGAATGTTTAAGCACTGGAAGATTTTTGCAGAATTTTGCATAAATCACACTTTGGATGTGAGTTTGTATGTTTGTCACTGAATTTTGCAAATTCGAATGAACAGATTGTGATGAAATTTGGTACACAGGTATAAAAATACTAGGAATAGCACACAGGGTACGTTTTATATTCGTCCACATACACAGTCATTAAATTGTAAGACATATGTTGTAAAGTGACGTCTTTGGAGAAGATGCAGCAGTGGAGTTTGTTGCGCCGCCTCTTCTTCACTTACGCTTTGGAGGCGGTGGTAACCTTAGCTGTAAGTCATTTTATGATGTCAACTAACTAAAAAAACAAGAATGGGACGATTCACAAATGCTATTTTTAAGCCTATATGAATAAAAATAATTGACTTTGACTATACCGAAAGTCCCACGGGAGCGAAGCCCCGGGGCAAGTAACTAGTAAGAATTTTTTTGTCTCTATCACGCAAAAACTACTGGACAGATTTCGATGAAATTTAGTATAAGGGTAGAATGATATCTGAACATAGGACAATTTTTATCACAAAATCCCTACGTTAACGAAGCTCTGGGGTGCATCTGATATCAAAAAATCTAAATTCAAAGCATAACAAATACTATGAATGCGGAAAAGAGTTTGGTTGGATCCTCTTCACGCTTTACCTACTGAACCAATCTTCCTGAAATTTCGCATACCCATAGTTAGAAATACTGAAAAAGATGGGGTACTTTTCATCCCGGGAAAAAGCACTGTTCCCGTGGGCAATTCACGCAACCGAAGCCACGCGTAAAAGCTAGTCTAAATATAAATCTCAAAGCTACCAACTACTAGCATTTTGGACCAGCTAAGTACACGTATATGCCTCTGGGTTAAAAAAACGCCAGAATATTTTGTCTCTTCCATATTTTCGCAGTCATTGTTGCTAACATATTTCACCCTAGTTTATGATATACACAGAACATAAATAATGGAGCCGCGGGGTTACCTGTATGAGTGTAAACTGTAATATGTAAACGCAAACATGAGCCTGATGCTTGGTTTATTATGTGTTTTAAATTGTTCAGAAGGAAGTACATTTCTTTGAAAATCAAAGTCAATCGTTTTTTTATTTAAACTGGCTTTAAAATAGCACTTTTAAATACCTAGTCATCCTAACTAATATTATTTTAAATGCGAAAGTATGTTTGTTTGTTTATTTGTTACCTCTTCACGCTTTATCTACTGAACCAATCTTCCCGAAATTTCGTTACACACAGTTAGAAGTATTGAGAAGTACATTGGGTACCTTTCATCCCGGGAAAAAGCACTGATCCTGAGGGAAATTCACTCGGGCAAAGCCACGTGCATAAGCTAGCATATACTAATAAAATAGATTAGTTAGTTGACGTCAGAAAATTACTTAAAGATAAGGTGACCACCGCCTCCAAAGCGCAAGTGGAGAAGAGGCGGCGCAACAAACTCCACTGCTGCATTTTCTCCAAAGACGTCACTTGACAACATATGTGTCTTATAATTAAGGAAGCCATGGATTTTAGCCAGAGAATAAGCATTGCTGTACAAATTGGCAATGCAGCCAGCCTTTTGGGATTTTTTTTTGTATTTAGTTAACTTTTAAGTTTAGTTTTTAATAGCCGCGCCCCGGGGCTTCGCTCTTTTGGGATTTTCGGGATAAAAAGTACCCTATGTGCTATTTCCGGTATTTTTCTACGTGTATACTAAATTTCATCGAAATCCATACAGTAAATTTTGCGTGATTTTGTAACAAACATCCTATATATTAGTATTATATTAGTAGGGAGTAGGATTTATATCAAGTAAAAGTAAGTTAAAGTAAGTAGTAAGTTTTCAATAATTGTTGGGATTGTTTAATAATTGTATTATGTATTAATTACATGTTTCTTTTTGTTCTTGCTATCACGTGTAAAGAAAGGAGAGATCCAGGTAAATATACATATCCATAAAACACAATATAATACCCTAGTACACACATAAATTATAAATAATGTCCCCCGCTGGGTCTGTCTGTTCGCAAAAAACTCGAAAACTACTGAACGGATTTTTAAGCGGTTTTCACCAACGGACTGGGTGGGTTATGAGGAAGGTATTGGTGTATAATTTACGCAAGCGAAGCCGCGGGCAAAAGTGTGTAGTATAATGACCCAACAGTCCACAAAACGTTGTATTCATCTTTATCGTTTGTTTGTTTGTTACTTTTCAATGCACTGATTTGTTTTACTATAAACAAAAATACAAAAAGAGAGGCGTGCTATCCCAAAACGGGATTTCTTTTCAAAAGGGGTTTATAAGCTCATGTAATGTGCTCCAAGTAAAATAAAATAAATAGTAACTTATTTTTCTGTGATTATGCTAAACTGTTAACAGGTACTTGGTAATTTTATTCTAAAATTTTGTTACTTTTTTTAATTTCAAAGTAGGGATTAGATTAGGTAGTCTAATTAAAGTAAACCGAATATCTAGCTGTGACTTTAACATGCCTCAACTAATCCGGATATAATCCGGCGAGATTGCGAGTAAAAGCTCCAGTAAAAGCTCCGGTAAAAGCTGCAAGACGACGAAATGCGATACAGCTTTATTTTTGTTACAATGTTGGCATCACAATGTTTGGAATTAAGCTCGCACTTGTGTTTCACACCAATGTGTGCGTGGTAGTTTTATTCCGCAAGTTAATCAAGCGACAAAAATATCTTAATTATTTATTTGACACTTGAAATCTGAAGTACTCCTATTATTTAGAAATTAATTCCCTTCCATGCTGGTCTGGGAGCGAAGAAAAAACATAGAAAGTGCCAGCTGCTTCTCTTCCCGCGCAGATTGCAAAAGTCAATCGAAGGGCTTTAAACTGGGGTTTCCTCCATACCTGAATCTCCATTCCATCAGAGAGCCCACTATTCAGCTAAGCGTGGCCTTCGAGTCCCACGACTCTTGGCTCTTTCTACCCCGTAAGTGATAAAGACGTGATTTTATGTATGTATGTATGTAATTGACCGAGCGAGCGCAGCGAGCGAAGCGTCTCAGTTTCCACTAGCCGAAAATTCTTTTGTCTGTCCGGATGTTATCGCCTGCAGGTCGCATTTCTGAACCGATTCTCATGAAATTTTGTGAGCAGGTTCAGTAATTTTATAGAATTTTTTAGTCGAGCCAATTTTTCGAAATTTAAAAAAATGGCGGAAATATATAAAAAAAACCTTATATCTCAGTTATTTAAAAATAAAAACAAAAATGTCATTTGACTTTTTTGTTATTCTTATTAAAACGCAACTTTTTTGTCTGAACAGCATAGTGAAATTCAATAAAACCGCTATAAATCCATATTATTAAAAATACACATACACGTTCACAAAAAATCAATAGATGGCGCAACAAAGCTTTTAATACTTACTCGCAAATTCGCTATGCGTATCGTATAGAGGATTGCTTTGCTTAGTGGAATTTTGGAATCTTGAACACTTGAAATAAATCAGATATCAAAAAACTTCATTGTATGATTAGAATCCTATTATAAAAAAAGTAATATATATATATAATACCTACTAATCTGAGAGATTGGATTTCAAATTGAACTTTCTTTTTTTTAACTTTAATTTTGTTGCGCAAATTAGATAATATAACCAATGCATTTCTGATGACTGACGACCTCCGTGGCCTAATGGTCATCACGCCGGACGGCCACACCAGAGGTCCCGGGTTCTGTCCCCGGTCGGCTCAAGATGGAATATAATCATTTTCGGATTGGCGTGGGTATTAGATATTTATATATACACCTATGTATTTGTTTTATAATTTAGTATTGTTAAATTAGCATACCGTAAAGTCTTGAATTTACTTTGGGGCTAACTCTATCTGTGTGATTTGTCCGTATATATTTATAATTATTATTTATATTATTTCGAGGCAAAATAGGCAGGTTTCAGTCAGTTTTTAGTGGTATTGAACAACTACAAGAACATGTTTGAGCTTATGGGTAAATTATTAGACTTTTTACTTTCTTTCTAGCATTGGTAGGTTGGTTTCAAAACTCTTCTAAGCCAGGGACACGGTAAAATATCGGTAATTTCGTGGAAGGGCTCGCGAGGTCTACTGTTCTCACAGAACCACTAGTTTCTATATATAAGAGTACTTTAATATTTATCTAAGGAGTACAAATCCAAAAATATCCAAAAGCTAGTCTCTGCCTGTACCCACGGGAAAAAGGCGCGATAATATGTATCTACGTATGTTAAATATAGCGGGGTGATTAAAAGGTACCAAGTTCAAATCCTACGCGTGCCGTAAGACCACCTCATAAAAATGTATAACTTCTGAAGAAAACAGTTTTAGCAGATAACAGATATAGTGACAGGTTGCTAGGCCATCGCCTATGCGAGGAGTAATTCCCAGTAAGTAGAACCAAATAGGTCCTATTTTATTCAGTTAACCATAGAGGCAGTCAAGGAACCCTAAAAAGCTTCGCTCCAGTTACACACAGCATTCATACAACCTCTCGTAAAGGTCCTTTATGCCGCAACAGTGTTGATCAAACTTTAGTGCCGGCAACTAAAACATACAATGTTACTTACGACATGTAATTTTTATTAGATGTCGTAATTTTCCGCGTTGCCCGACGGGCTGTAAAGCGTAGGTTGACTTTGATTGTTGACTAGTTTGTGTACAGAACCCTATTGGTCTCATTACTGCTAAGAATGGCAATACCAATGTGTATTCTTATTACATACTAGCCTGCACCCGTGACTTCGTCCACGCGTAATTTACTATTGTTTACATCTCTGGTTCTAAGCGGCATTTCAATATGAAACCTATGCCAGATTTTAAGTTAAACCACATCAAATTTGGTCTAGTAGTTTTTGCGTGATGCGTGTATAAAAATACTGAGAAAGACAGACAAAAATTCTTTAACAACTTTTGTCATAGTTTCACTTATTTTCGCTTGGCCGGTTTGAGTTCTAAGCAGTTCTAAGTATTTTTTTTTTCTTTTTGCCCGGTATGAGATTTAGGTAACCCAAATGATGTAGGTTGTAGGTTGTAGCCATTGTTATTATGGCTCGTATTAATAAATGACACTCAAAGCTAAGCTCGATCTTGAAAGCGCACTTGAGTCGCGGTGCTAATTTATAAATCTTACTTGAGTTCTCGCTTGAGTTCCGCATATCAGCCGAGTGAAGACGTATTAATAAACAAATATCAGCACTCAAGATGCTACTCAAGAGCGTATTTGCTGATGACAGCACAACCATGACTTGAGAGTGACTTGTGACAGTAGTTGACCATAGACTTAGTAAAAAATAATAGACCCGGCTTAACAATCTTTATCCAAACAGTATTTATGCGGCCGGTTTCCATGTTTTGTCACTATTATAAGTACTTTTTTGCCGTGCATACCTAAACCCGGCGCCGACAAAGGATTTGGCACAAAAAACTAATAATAATAAGTTTATAAATACCGGCCTTTCAATTTAGTAGTATTACAATGAGTAGGTATCGGGTATACGCAGATGACAACTCTATGAAATTGTTTCAGGGCATAGTGGAATTTCCACTAATAAATTTTAGTATGATCAAGTGTAGCCATGTTTGAAAATTCAAAAAGCACCAGGAGAATATAAAAATATGTAACAAACACGCGAATCTCCGAGGACAGTTCACAATCTGACTAGCAAGATTGCGGCAAACGACTGTCAGGGAAATAGCCCTCCGGAGACCTTGACGTTCGTTCGTTTTGTTACTATGTACTAGAAATTTTAGAATTATAAGAACTAGTTGTTTCACCAAGCGTCGCTCATGTGGGAAATTCTGAATAAAAAAACCGGTCAGTGCGAGTCAAACTCGCGCACTGACGGTTCTGTACACCATAGCATCTCTTCTTCTTCTTCTTCTCTCAGCCGAAAGACGTCCACTGCTGGACAAAGGCCTCCCCAAGGATTTCCACAACGACCGGTCCTGCGCTGCCCGCATCCATGCGCAACCCGCGACCTTCACCAGGTCGTCGGTCCACCGAGTGGGAGGCCTGCCAACACTACGTTTTCCGGTTCGTGGTCGCCACTCGAGAACCTTTCTGCCCCAACGGCTATCTGTTCTGCGAGCTATGTGCCCCGCCCACTGCCACTTAAGTTTGGCGATTCTGCGGGCTATGTCGGTTACTTTAGTTCTCCTACGGATCTCCTCATTTCTGATTCGATCACGCAGGGAAACTCCGAGCATAGCGCGCTCCATCGCCCTTTGGGTGACCTTGAGCCTTCTTATGAGGCCCATAGTAAGCGACCACGTCTCTGTTCCGTATGTCATTACTGGCAACACACACTGGTCAAAGACCTTAGTCTTGAGACACTGCGGTATTTTGGACGAGAAGATATCGCGAAGCTTCCCGAACGCTGCCCAGCCGAGTTGGATTCGACGGTTGACCTCTTTCTCGAAGTTGGACTTACCTAACTGAACTGTTTGTCCCAGGTATACATAATTGTCAACAACTTCGAGTGTAGAGTCTCCAACCTTTAGAGGAGTGGGTGCGACACGGATATTAGACATGATTTTCGTCTTATCCATGTTCATTTTTAGACCCACTTGTTGAGAGGCTCTACAGAGGCCATCGAGCATTGTGCCTAGGTCTTCCAAGGTCTCAGCCATGACTACGATATCGTCAGCGAATCGAAGGTGAGTGAGGGTACTCTGCCGTTGATATTGATACCGAGTCCGCTCCAGTCCAGAAGCTTGAAGACATCTTCCAGGGCGGCGGTGAACAGTTTCGGAGATATAACGTCTCCCTGTCTCACCCTCGCTTCAACTGGATAGGTTTCGAGCCTTGATCCTGGAGACGGACCGACATGGTGGCGTTTTCGTACAAACACTTCAGCGCTTCGATATATCGATAGTCAATTTGGCACCATAGCATCTCACATTATCAAAAATAAACTTAACTTTGCAGTTCGATCCCTAGGATTAGGAACACATATCTACTTTTTTTATTTACAACTATGACAATCGCAAAATCGAATAAGGTTCTTCTCGTTGAATAAAATATTACATGAATTATATATTTTCTCAACTGTTAGCGCTCTATAAAACTATTTTGTGAGTTCTTTGAGTCATTTCCAATGAATCTGACGTCATAACTTGTTTCTTTGTGTAGAAGTGATATAATGTTGCGTTCGTGAAAGCTTTTTTATTCAATTAGGATCTCTTTTTAGAGATCCGTAATAAACATATATTATAACCAAGAACTTAAGTTGTTATGTCGTTTTTATTTATTTGCGATTGGTTTTCTAGGCAGCAAAAACAAAAATAATTGGTCAAGTGCGTATCGGGCCAAGCGCAATGTAATGTTCCGTATGTGTCTACACTGTAAAAATGCGGACACATGAAATTATACTCTAGATTTACATTAGTCGTATTCCTCATGACTGAGGGTCGTGGTCATTATGTGGAATGAAACACACAACGACTATCTTGGCAGCGTTAATGGAGTGGTTTGCCATTGCCTTCTTCAGTTATTATTGTCACATTCAATCAAAATTGTTTAAAAAAATATTTTGAAGTTTACATGAAAAATACACTGATATCATAACATAAAATAAACATACACATTTACAATAGCTATAGTATAATTTCATTTCATTTATTCAATTTCATAAGAAAACAATATTCATTGTGTTAGTTAAAAATTACAATTAAATACTAAAATCTAAAAAAAAAATCTTCGGCCTCACCCGCGTGAATTTCCAAGGGAACAGTGCTTTTTCCTGAAATGAAAGGAATGAATGTCCTTCTCCGTACTTCTAACTATGTATACAAAATTTCAAGAAGATTGGTTCAGTAGATGAAGGAGGTCAAAGTCGAAGGTTTTTATTTAAATATGCTTAAAAATAGCACTTTTGAATCGTCATATTTTTGTTTTTTAGTTAGTTGACGTCATAAAATGACTTAAAGCTAAGGTTACCACCGCCTCCAAAGCGCAAGTGGAGAAGAGGCGGCGCAACAAACTCCACTGCTGCATTTTCTCCAAAGATGTCACTTTACAACATATGTCTTACAATTAAATGACTGTGTAAATTAATGTGGACGAATATAATTGAGCAAACAAACTCACTTTTGCATTTATAATATTAGTTAGGATTGTCTTGTCTTGAGTCTAACTAATAATCTAAATACTAACAGCTTACAGTATACTATCGTTAACATGTGGGTTTTACTCAATTCTCTGGGTTCATAAATCTCGAGCCTGCGACTGATTCCCGCTGATGGTTTGTGGTGGGGCCGAGTCATGAGCGACAGCGGAGTGTTTCGCAGATTTTCTACCTCGCGATTCGCCTGGCAGAGGCACTACGATTTTTTATTATTCATCTGGCTTGCTGTCTGAATGAGCACAAATATTTGCGAGAACGTAATCGTATCGTCACGCCAAAAGTTAATATAGAAAATGAATAGTTACCCCACTGGTTTGCGTTTCTTTTTCATTAACTTTATTCTCCCCAAACTATAGCACACTTATTGTTGTTAAATGAAAGAGGCCTGTAACACAGACGGGATTTATTTTGAACAGACAGGGCACGGATAGGTAACAGCCGTGACAGAGAGATCGAGTTACATATTTCTTTGCTTATATAGTGTAGATTAGCGCCATCTATGGCATCAATGGAGAAGTAATTAGCCTTTGTGCAAATATCTATAAAGAATCGAAATATTATCTCCATATGACGATAGATGTCGCCTTACAAAGTGTTGCTACTTACATATAGGTGGCGCAGTACTAATTTAACAATTGTCTTGCCCAGCGTCCCCTACCTGCACACTGAAAGACCTGTATGACGCAACAGATAATGCTGTATCTGTGGCGTCATATTGGTCATCACAAATTTGATCCACTGAGTTGACACGCTAAGAAAAAGAAGAACCGTTTTGCCACATAGTCCTACTTATATTATTAGTATAAAAGTTAGGACAAACCCACATGGGTTTGTTAGTTTAAAGCCGATCCCAAATGAAACAAAAGAGAAAGGCAAAGAGAGATTGACATCCTTTCAATTGGTGAAAGTACTCATAAATATAAACAACTTTTTTTATGGGCCAGCCAAAAATGTATGGAACAGCTGATTTTTTTGAGATATCAGAGTTAATCGCATATAAAAAGTTGAATATATTCATAAGTACTATCACCAGTAGAAAAAATGCCAATGTTAGAATGCATTCTTATAGGATCATCGAAAACGCTACCGCTTCAGCCTTGTACAAATCTCCAGCATTCGCTCGCTTTAATTAAAGAATTATTACGATTCTGCTGCCAATTTACGCCGAACCACAATTTATTGTAATATATACCTTATTAACGTGGCATAAAGGTGATTTTGATGGCAATATTCAATGAGTAAAGGTATTTTCTTTCTTTATAGCAATAAATTATTTTAATGAATGTGTAGAATTACTTTCTTTACGTAAAAGCCTTTTTCTCAAACAGAGAATGTTGAATGACATTCACAAAAAAAAATACATTGTATTTTTTCAGTTACATTGAGTAATATTATGTTTGTTTGTAAAATACACATGCATAGGTACATAACCTATGTGTATTTTTAGTACTTATAATTACTTTAATATGATTTCTTTCTTCAAGAAATTCCTATCTTACAGAGAAAACCGCATCGAATTCTGTAGTATGGCTTAGGATGAGTTTCTTTCGTAATTTCTTTTCAGCTGTGGTCGATCCAAAATGCTAGTTTGTAGCTTTGAAATTTATAATGTAATATAATTATATAATTAGTTTTCGACATGAAAAAGTACCTTCTTTAAAGGCCAATTTTCAATAAAATATTGGGACTGACTCCTGTCTGTATATTTGTTCGTTCATCACGCAAAAATTACGGCACAAAATTGACAGACAGAGATACAGACAGATAGAAAAAAAAAACATTTTGGCTTCTATATTGGCCCTTATAGACCCCATTTTTTTTCTTAAATATCTCAAAAGTACAGACACAGACCAGTTAAGTTTTCACACTAATAATATAAAAAGTTTGTGTTTGTGACTTTGTTTGAAGAGGGTAATCTTCGGAACTACTCAGCCGATTTCAAAAATTCTTTCACTAACAGTAAGCTACATCATACCTGAATTATATAGGCTATAATTTACATATGAACCTCCCGAGCGAATCGGGGGCGTAGCTAGTATAATATATTGATATCGCCAAAAATAACATGGAGGCAGTATTATTTATTATTATTTACTTATTGGTGACGCCAGCGCGAGCACCAGACGGGTGATCAGTCCACTCATGCTGGGACCATTTCACACAATTCCCCGAGACCCGTATAGGGTTTTAAGTTACCTGGTAAACTCACGTTGGTGGCGACCCAATGAATCTACATGTTACTTTGCAGAATTTTAACAGCTGCCCTATTGTAATGTGATGTCAGTGTGGAGGCAGTAAGTACAGCAGCAAAATATGCCACTTCAATTCAAAAGCTCTCACGAAATAAAGCCACATTTGCATCGCTGAGAAATTGCAGCCTTTTGAGGATTATGTTACTTCAGCTTTTGTTGACCTGGCCCATATTTTAAAAGCTATTTTCACAAGCTTTCATTAAATTTTAACCTGTCTTCTATTCTATATAAAGTGACATTTTATCCACTAGCTAAATTTTCTCATCAGGCATTTTTTTTCTTCGCTCCCAGTATCAAAAAAGTAAAATTGTAAATAGGTAGTAAAGTAAAAAGAACTTGATTTAAAAAAGAATACTGACCAAAAAGTATTTACTCCCGCATGAAATTATAATATTTTTAATCAATGGCAATCAATTAAAAAATCAAATAATTCCAGATGTCTTTATAGATGGCGCTTAATAAAAGGCGAGTCCATACAGAAAACAAAAATGCACGGAATTGTCATTTTTTTGAAATAAAACTTAATAAAAAATATCTAAAAATTATCAATACCTATTGTGATTTGTGAAACTGTTATGTGTTTTTTTTCTGCCTCCGATTGACAAGACAAAACGTACATAATATAGGTACAGCCATTATTACGACTCGGCTTTCAAAAAACGCCATCTATTGAGATTTTATCACATCGATTTTTTTTCTTAATTTGACCTGTCAGATAATCCCATTTCGTGCGCTTCATTTGGTTCGCTTGAAAATAAATGAGCTTCGAGGAATATCTCACTACAGAAATATATTGTATATTCTGTAATTCTGAGGAAACATACCGGTACAATCCTCTGGGGACTGCCCTGCGTAAACACGGAAGGATATACTGCAAATATATGCTTATATATTTATGATATTGCGCTGTCCTTCTGTATGAGATGACCTCAATGTTTACAAGCTTTTACGAATGGTAATTTAGGGATATTCCAACGTATCTCTCTTTAGTCGTATGTCCTCATGGCTGAAGGTCGTGGTAATTACATGGAATGAAACACACACAACGACTATGTTGGCAATTTTAATGGAGTGGTTTGCCATTGCCTTCTCCATTTCACACACAGAGTGCAGGCCACGATGTTTTTCTTCACCGGAAGCAAGTGGTGGTCGATAGAAACTAACATATAGGTCCAACGTATCGCAAATACTTAATACTAGCTGCGTCCTGGGGTTTCGCTCCCGTGGGAATTTCGGGATGAAAAGTACCCTTTGTACTATTTCTGGTACTTTTCTATCCGTATACTAAATTTCATCGAAATCCGTTTAGTAGATGTTGCGTAATTGAGTAACAAACATCCTCATAAACTCGCATCTAAAATTAGGATACATATGTACCTAATTAAACACATTTTGAGACTTTTCAGCACGAGTTTATTCTCCTGAGGTAATTTATTAGAGCTCAAACTTTTTTGGAAAGTCCATTTTCTTCGCGTGACGTCATATGACTCCGTGGGCGTTTTAGTATCGTCCAAACAATGCTTAAAAATGTGAATAACTTTTTGTTATATCTTGGGAAATACTTTGGTTATTGGTTAAAAAAGTTTGTCCGGTCCCCATTTGGGGTTGAAAAATCTCTATAATGTTGTTTTATGTTTTATTCTGCTCATAGAAATGCGTCAAGCAGTTTTGGCATGACAAAACAAACAGACAACGTCCATTCTCACAAACTTTATGTATCTTGTTAGAAATATTGCAAAAAGGACAAACAAAATTTACTATTTATGTGAAATAAAAAACTCACACAGCTAGATACAGAAATATTACACACATTTTTGATCAGTCAGGGAAACAAAAATATAAATTTTGTTTATCAAATCTTGTCTTAAAATACTACTTGTATTTAAATATCTTTTTTTTTATACTTTTATTTAAGGTCGTCGCAAAACATAATTTCTTGTTTTATAATGACAATGTTTTTTTTTAAATGTCTATTCAAAAATGTCTAAACAAAATACGGAAACGAAGTGAATTTTATACCTCATCAGTTTTCTCCACCCCCCCTTCAATCAGGGGAGAGGGCATAGAATGAGTAATATACAATATACAGAAAGTCCTCTATCTAACAAAATTCAAGCAAAATTATACCTTATTGCGTGACAACAGAGTATAATATTTGATTGGTGCCGCACTGGCTTCGTCTTAACGAAATTACTTATGCAAAACTGACATTCTGAAGAATCTTAACGCGTAGAAAGAGCGTTCATATTGCGTTGGCATCACTATCATAAAATCGGTTTGACTGACAGCATCAATATTAATTCTAGGCTATACTATACAGGGGCTTCATTCCCGTGGGAATTTCGAGAAAAAAGTACCCTTTATGCTATTCCCAGTATTTTTCTACCCGTGTACCAAATTACATCAAAATGCATCCAGAAGATTTTTCGTGACTGAGTTACAAACATCCCTACTCACGAAGTTAAATCCAAACTTTCGCATTTATAATATTAGTACAATTATATTAAAAACCTTAATCTGCTTCCCTCAGCGGTGTTCCCGAATAGGTTCGACATTGGGACCTTCAAGAAAAGAGCCTATCGCTTTCTCAAAGAGTCGACAACGCATCAGTGACCTTTTTAGGGTCGTTGGTGTCTATGGACTGCGGTGATTGCTTACCATCAGGCAACCCGCATGCTCGTTTGCCTACTATTCTATAAAAAAAAGAATTCGTAATAAATGAATTTCACACGATACACACACGATAATCGTGATAACTGATAATTTTCATACATTACGAATGTGTCATTAGTAAAATTAGGATTCACTGGTATATAGGGGTCAATCACCCCTATATACCATTTTTTTGTAGCTATAACATGTCCTACTGCTGGGCAAAAGCCTCCTCACTCTCTTTCCACGTGTCCCTATCTCTGGTTTTTTCTATCCACTTTCTGTCGAATGCCCTAAGTTCATCCGACCATCTTGTCTTAGGCCTTCCTCGCTTTCTGTGCCCATCGGCTGGGACTCAGGTGGTAAGTATGTGAGCCCATCTTTCGGGATGCATTACATCTGATAAAGCAATAAATATGGTCTATATTACCAAGTTAAATGGTTAAATAGTAGGATTCCAGCTTGTGTCCGAGAACTTCGTTCGCGTGTAATTTACTAATGTTGATATCTCAGGTTCTAAGTGACGACGTATCAAGAATTCAAGATGAAACTTACGCCAGATTTTAAGTTGAACCTTATACAATACAACAGTGAAAACTGCATTAAATTTGGTCTAGTAGTTTTTGCGTGATGCGCGTACAAACATACATACAGAAAGACAGACAGAAATAAATTAAAAAAAAAATGGTTTTGGCTTCTATTGGCCTTATGAAGACCCCTTAAAGTTTTTTTTCTTAAATATCTCCAATGTACAGACACAGACCAGTTACAGTTTTATTATATGTATTGATGATGATTGACATCGACACGAAGATGAAGACATACTAAAGACCCCTTGAGCTAGTTGGCGATAGGAAAATAGGTAAAATATCAAAGCCTCAACTCGAGCGCGAGTTTCTCAAACCTGACCTAGATGTTTTACCTAAATGTCAAACAATTTTTCGTCCGACTGTACTTCATTTGACAGTGGAATCTTCGGACGGAAGAAAAATAATTGCATACCGCTAATCATCCCGCGGGAAGTCAACAGCGGGATCAAATGCGGACTACTTACCCCTCGCGGGGCCAAACAGCCGTTCGCACCTAAAATTTAAAGAGTTTCCCCCCTAAAGGGGGCGAGGGGGAGGACAGTGACTAATGGTAATTAGAAAGAGTGGTTTGGCAAGCGCTGTCGGGGCGGAGCACCTAGTTTACTGCCAAACGTCTTCGAAATCTAGACAGACAGATATATTTTGTTGGTTTAATTTGTAATGTAAGTCTTATTTCCCACGGAATCGCTTAGCTTGTAAGTTTTGTTTGTAAGACAGTTTTATAATTACTATAAGTTATTCAATATACGTGAGACTTCGGACCTAACAACATGTGTTTGACTTAACTCCTTACTCTAAGAAGCCACATATCACATGGCGACCCTTGCCAATTCTTCTAATTTGAATAAAATAAAATAAGAAGTTTTTAAAAAGAAAATTAGAATCGAAAAATGAATTAAGAAAATATCAAGAAAGAAAAATCAAGATAGAAAAAACCAAGAAAGAAAAATTCAAGAAAGAAAAATTCAAAAGAAAAATTCAAGAAAGAAGAAATCAAGAAAATTTAAAAGTGCCTTTTTACAAACACATTATGGGAACCTCATACTCCAAGGACGAAGTTATAATCCCACAAAATGCCAATGGAGCGGCATCTGCGAACATCTCTGAGACGAAACAGAATTCTTCAAACCAGATCATCCTCACGCTGGTTATTGTTGCTGTTACAATTATTGCTGCTGGTACCCTATACCATATTTACAAGCAGTGTAAGAAAAATGCCATCAAGACTTTGAGGCGAGAACTCCACGCCATTTCACTCGACAATTTATCCCGAGTGTCTGTCAGCCGCCAATAAGAAGAAAGAAGCGTACGGGTCAAGGAAGGTGTCCAGGGTATAGCCCGGCCCATTTCAAGGACGGTGTCCAGGGTAAAGCCCGGCCCAGTTCGAGCGGTGTCCAGGGATAGCCCGGCCCACGGAATCCAGGATATAGCCCGGCCCACCCACCCAGCCTTCATCCTGCGTCGCCCTACTGGTACGAGTGATGCTGCTGCTCGACCTCATCGACATCGAGCCGCATAACAATACAGTAATGTACCTGTAATACTATTATTTTACATATCTTCTTCTTCTTCTTCTCAGCATATTTGTTCGAGCGTTAAGGACTATTGTGGTTTGCACTGCACTTTTTAAAGAAAACGAACGTCTGCTCGGGATGATTGTTTAATTCCAACTAACTAGCCTACTATCATAACATGTTTTTAAATATGCATCTGCGAGCATCGAACATACCGCCCACCAAAGGGCTCTAAAGACCTTTAATCAAATATTACAATTTAGAAACATGCAAATTTTAAACTGAATACAAGATTGTATATAGTACGAACTACAACAAGTTGTACACCTATGTACACAAAAACAAATCAATTTGTCTTATGACATATGATAAAAATGTATTAATGTTGAGAACAGAATACATTCCAACAAGTAAATAAATCTGCATGCAAATTTTTGAATATTTTGGACCATTCAAAATCAATCTAAAAATTAAATTTAATAAACTAGTACGATAATTAATTATTTGCAAATCGAATCTTATTAAAATTTAATCAATCTAGTGTCAAATTGAGAAAGAACTAAAATTATATCGATTTTAAGTGTCAATAGGCAGACGGCCCAGTTTAGTGACGTGTCTTTTGACTTTCTTTTCGCCACTTTTGACACTGTAGGTAGACTCACGTGGGTTGGTTTACGTTTCGGTTCCTACCGCCCACCCTGAGAATATTGCTGAAATCTAAATATGAGTGTGGTGATTTTAAATTGCCTTTCTTCTTTACTCTGGTTCTCATCTTGACTTTGTGCTTTAGATTTTCCCTTTCGTCAACAAACAATTTTCTCTTTGCAATTTTGATACAAACATTCAATGAGTTGTCTATATCTTCAATCGTCATTGGAAAATCTAAACTTCTATTTAAGTAGATTTTACATTTCAGAAATCTTTTACAATAGGCAATTTTCTTCAGCAGCTCTGTCAATGTGTTAAAATCTCCAAACTCGGTAAGTATATTTTTCATATCTTTATTCTTTTTCTTCTAATTTCGTATTTGCCAGGTAATTCTTTCTCATCTTTTAACTCAGTTGTCAATTTTTTACATTTTTCCACAGGTATTTCCTTAATATTATTTTGTGTCGTGTCAATCCATCTCTTTAATTTTATTTCTTTCAGGTGTTCACTGCTATTTCTTATACTAATCCATTCTTCTTTTGTTTCAGGGTCCAGATCATCATACCAACATTCCCAGCCGACTCCCTTCAGCCATAATTTCTGTATTCATATTTTTGCAGGTAGCAGAGTGGGGACCAGCCAGCTGAGGGGATCAAAAAGCCGTCGGATCTCCGCTAGTACACTTCTCTTTGTCATTACTTTATCTGATTGAGGTAAGTGAAAATTATATTGAAATTTGTCTTCTCCCATGTTCCAGGAAAGTCCGAGGGCCTTCGTTGTTCTATCTATCTTAGTATCGACGTTCATTCCTGAATAATTTCTCTTCGATAGCTCAGTTTGTTTCAGAAATTCCGTGTTATTGGATATCCACCTTTGTAATATCATTCCTCTTCTTTGTAAAATAGCAGTAATATTTTTTGCAGTGTCCACAGCTTCAGGTAAAGTATAATTTTTAGACAACCAGTCATTCATATAAAAGTCTTCGTTTGTAACTAGAATTTGTCGATAAAAAATTTGAACATCAGCGGTATATCTTTTTCATTCTCCACCTAATGACGATCGACTTCATATCTTCCTGCAGTTGTGAGCCCGCCACCAATTCTTCGTTTAGGGATATGTGATTTGACCCATTCGAATATGCGTCAAAAACGGTGCGAACCTTGGAGGTATCCTTATCTTGTATTATCACTGCGTGGTGAGGAAGGTATACAGCTGTACTTTTGACTTCTTCATTTGGAACTTCTTCTAAATGATTCAAATTTTTGTCTTCTTCTAAAACCTTAGCGTACTTTTCCTTTAGCGTTTCATCTTTTCTTAATCGTTTTTCTAACTGTTCAAGTCTTTTCTTTGCTATCTCCTAGTTTGACCTTCCGGTGATTTAGGGTTTTCCGTCTTAAATGGCAATTTTACCATGTATCTTCCTTCTTCGTTTCTGGCGTAAGTTTCTTCATATAATCTTTCACAAGCAATTTCCTCCTTTGTATATTTCTTCTTCTTGTCATGCTCTATTTCCCAGAAGTCCCTCAACATATCATCAATATCAAGGTTGTGATGCATGACAATTATTTCTTCAGAGGAAGTTGCGTCTTGTACTGCCCCAAATAAGATCCAACCAAGGCTTGTATTTTGAGCGCATGGGGAACCCGGTGGACCCTTGATTAATTCACTCTTCAAAATTTGGGAACATACTTCAACACCAAGAAGAAGGTCGATTTTTCCTACTTCATGATAATTCGGATCAGCTAAGGTAAGTCCTCTTAAATGTTTCCAATTGTCAGCAGGCGTCTTGATTTTCTTCGTCGGAAGATGAGTAGTCAGTCGTGTAGCAATTACATATGCCTTTATATCAAGCTGGTATGTATCGTCGTGATTTGACAGAAGTTCCAGCTGTGCCACGTGCTTGGACAGTCGTCTTTGTTGAACCGACACCTGTGATGTTTCCCTTAGCCGATTGTCTTTTGACCCTTAAGGTTTGTGCTGCTCTCTCGCTAATAAAGTTGGCCTGAGATCCTACATCCACTAACGCGCGCAATATTGTTACGTATCCTTTCCTCATCTCTTACTGGAACCATTGCCGTAGCAAGCAAAGCTGTAGATTTCTTTGCTGTGAAATGAGTAGCTATTGCGTCGTCTGTTTGTTCATCTTCTCTGTGTTCGTCTTCTTTGTATTCGTCTTCAGTGTCATCAAGGCTGTGGTGAGTTTGTATGCTGCCCTTCTCTTTGGAGTCTCTATTTTCATGGAGTAACGAGTGATGTCTTCTCTTACAGATGCGGCATGCAACTGGTACACGGCACTTCCATGCAGAATGACCCTCCGCCAAGCAATTAAAACACAAATTTTTGTTTTTTACAAATTCACTTCTTTCTTGAGGCTGCAGTTTGCTGAACGTCTTACAGTGACTTAAGGTATGTGTCTCTCCACAGTTTATACAGGTCTGAACCGTCGATTGTGATGCAACATGAAACGATTTGCCTTTGTGAGTTTGGCTCTTCTCCTTTATTGTTGACGTATTGTTTGTATTCGTAACCAGCTCCAAAGTTCTAAACTTTTCCTTCCAAAAATTGTTTCAGGTCGCGCCAGGTAGGTAACTCATTTTGTTTCAGGTTATACGCATGTTCCTCCCAGTCCTTATGAGTCTCGAAATCTAATTTTTGTACTACGTGGTATACTATAATCGGATCCCAGGAGGTTATAAAAATTCCTTCATTTATTAAGCCATTTAAACACTCCTCCGTAGTATCTAAAATAATTTTAATTTGACTGGCAGTCTGACTAGAACACTTCTTTTGGCTAAATAACCGTTTCAGCAAGGAGTTAACGACTAACCGTTTGTTACCGTACCGGTTCGTAAGAATTTCACGAGCTTGATCATAATTTGATTCAGTCACCTGAATGTGCCTTAATAACGCCTCAGCCTCGCCTTTGACACTTGCCTTTAAATAGGTGCAGTTTCTGTACCTTACTTAATGTTTTGTCGTTATGTACTAATGAAGTAAACAAGTCGTTGTAGTTAGCTCCAATCTTTCGTAGTTGCCGGCAAACGTAGGTAGTTCGATCCTGGGCAATTTTGCACAATTCATATTAAAGGATTGTTGTTGTTGTCCATTCGATAGCTGCGTTGTGTTTATTGGCGATAATCTGTCCAACAAATCCCTTAAATCCGCCTTGAGACATAAGTACAATTCTTCAATAATATCGAATTCTTCATTGGCCAAATATGGTATTTCATCATATTTTTCTTTAGCTGTACGTTTGATCAATGACGAATGCGCCTCAAGGAATTTATCCCAGTATCCATTTAAACTGTCTAATTTACTTTCTACGTATCCCTTTGTTAGCCTTGCTTTCGGACACTTTTTAAGATTGGCTTGTGTCTTCCTTAATTGACTTGAAATGTTTTCTATAATCCGTAATTCTTCCATAGTATGTACATAAACGTTCTTCAAAACAAATAACAACACAAAGTCCGAACACTGTTATTTACGTAAAAAATGTCTTATTAGGTTATGAAAAAGTCACACTTTATCACTCCATAGGTACTTGTTAGCTCAGGTAGGCGACCTTCGCCCGGTAATCCTTTTGTTCTAAAACCAGTTAAAGACGATCCATATCTCACTGGTGATCGCAAACTATCCGGCCGAATTGCGACCATATGTTCGAGCGTTAAGGACTATTGTGGTTTGCACTGCACTTTTTAAAGAAAACGAACGTCTGCTCGGGATGATTGTTTAATTCCAACTAACTAGCCTACTATCATAACATGTTTTTAAATATGCATCTGCGAGCATCGAACAATATTTTTGTCCACTGCTGAACGTATGCCTCTTGATTTGACTTCCACTCTGATCTTGATGCGGCGATTCTGGTCCAGGTCGGTCCTGCCGTCTTTTTGATATCGTCCGACCATCTGGCAGCTGGTTTGCCTACACTTCGTCTTCCTGTATTTTACATATATTTTATATTTATTGTTATGCCTGTATCAGATTTAAAGAATCTTTATGATAATCTAAATGAAATAAGAGAATATTTAGTCAAAATCGGACCAGAACGTAGACAAAGTTCCGAAACTGCACAGAATAAATTTAAAACAGCGCAGTTAATTTATAATCGTTTGGAGGATATTTTGTCAGATATCAAGTTAAAGGTACAGAATTCTGAGATAAGCAAAGACACCATACTTGTAATAAATAAATATATCGAGAATATTCACGTAGTTTATTCAAAAATTATCAATCTACGAGTAGTTAATCCTGTTTCTCACTCTTCAAGTGCAAATATTTCAGAAAAAATGGGTTCCAATTTTGATTTAAAAACAGCCATATCCCTGTTACCTGTTATGACAGGACAGGAGAACATTACCATTCAATTAATAGATAGCATTCAGCTATACAGCGGCATGATAAAGGATACTGATAAGAGTCTATTAATAGATTTTGTTTTAAAGTCCAGAATATCTTCCAGTGCCAAACTTCGTCTAAAGTCTAGTTACAGCACAGTTGATAGTTTACTTTCCGATATGCGTACACATCTTTTACAGAAAAAATCTGCTGTTGCAATACAATCCCAAATGCATAATGCTAAACAGGGGCGTAGGTCTATTGACAAGTTCGGCTCAGACTTAGAAAAGTTGTTTGTCGATTTAACTATAGCACAAGCCGACGGGGACGACACGAAACATGATATTTTACGTCCTTTGAACGAGAAAATTGCTATAAAACGTTTCGCCGACGGTTTGTCTAACACGCGGTTGAGTACTATCATAGCTTCCCGTCAATTTCAATCGCTCCCAGATGCTATACAATGCGCTCTGGATGAAAATTCATTATCAATTAATGAGGATAATTCTGTCATGAATATTTCACGTTACCAAAATAATGCGTACTATAACAGACGAGGTAACCAAGCAAACTCACGAGGTTTTGGTCGGGGTTCGACTCCCCAACGCGGACATACTAATAATAGAGGCAATTTTGGCTATAGAGGTAGGCCTTACAATTCACCACGAACCAGGGGTGGTCGTGGAAACTACAGAGGGTTCTATCGAGGTAGAGCTGGTACATCATATTCAAATGTAGCCAGTGTCTCGCAAGTTAAAACCGAGAAAACCGAAAATGAAAATGAGTTTTTTCGTTCCCACGATTAGTGAACATTTTATTTTTAATTATAATATAAATAGCGTAGTGGAATTGAATATAGGTTCTCACGATAATATACATTTACTTGTTGACAGCGGAGCAAGTCTTTGCGTGTTGAAATATGAGTGGTTACTTGCACACTCCGATTACTTGAATGCATTGTCTCACGATAAGTTAACAATAAACGGTATTAGTGGTAAATTAACATCCGAAGGTTTTATATTTTTAGATTTAATGTTTGGAGATATTTTATTTAGAGAAAAGTTTTATGTTTTTAAGAAGTTATCTTGTGTAGCCGACGGCATATTAGGAGAAAACTTTTTCAAGCGTTATAATGCGATAATTAATTACGATAAAAATACTTTAAGATTATCAATAGACAAAAATATAGTTGAGTTAAATATTGGTAGTTATAGAGATAAATATAAACATACGATACCGCCTCGATGCGAAGTAATAAAGTATATACCTTGCTCTTTACAAGACGATAGTGTCATTTTAGCACAAGAAATAAGAGAAGGAGTATTTATTGCAGGAATGATAAGTAAACCTTCGAACGGGAACATTCCGGTTAGAATTTTAAATACTAAAGATATCGATATTATGGTCGATTTGTCTAATCTAGAGGTGCACTCGATTAACAATTTTGATGTATGCCAATTTAATGTCGAAGATCAGTCAGTAGAACGCGTAAAAACGCTATTTGATTTACTAGATTTAAAATACTTGAACAAAGAGGAAAAGCTCAGTATCGAACAGATTTGCGCCAAGTATTCTGACGTATTTCATTTACCCGGGGACTCCTTATCAGTAACTAATTTAATGGAGCATAATATTGTATTAAAAGATAGTGTTACTCCCGTCTACGTAAAGCCTTATCGTGTCCCACAAACTATGAAAAAAGGGATAGAAAAACAAATTCAAGATATGTTGAAAAATGATATTATAGAAGAAACGGTTTCCGAGTGGTCTAGCCCTGTTCTTCTAGTCCCAAAGAAAGCTGATAGATCGAATGAAAAAAAATGGAGATTGGTTGTCGATTACAGACAATTAAATAATCGAATTCAAGACGATAAGTTCCCATTGCCTAACATCACCGAAATTTTAGATTCATTATCAGGAAACGTTTATTTTTCAAAACTGGACTTATCACAATCATATTACCAACTATCTTTAAATACCAATTCGCGAAAATACACTTCCTTTAGTTTAAATAAAATGTATCAACTCTCTTTGGACAATAATTCTCGGAAATATACAACCTTTACGGCAGGAAAACAATACCAAATGAAGCGATGTCCTATGGGACTAAAGACTAGCGCTAGTGTTTTTTCTAGGCTTATGACTATCGCTATGGCGGGTCTTAACTATGAAAAATGTTTTATCTACTTAGACGATTGCGTCGTTATCGGGCGATCCATGGAAGATCACAACAAAAATCTCATTAGCGTACTGAACCGATTAAGAAAAGTAAACTTAAAATTAAATCCGATTAAATGCGAATTTTTACAAAAAGGAAATAGTTTATTTAGGTCACAAAATCACGTCAGACGGAATTTTACCCGATCCAGACAAAATTATTACGATGCAAAATTACCCACGGCCCACATGCGCTGACGAGACAAAACGATTCGTAGCCTTCGCCAACTATTACCGGCGATTTATATCACGTTTCGCAGATATAGTATATCCGTTGAACCAATTGTGTAAAAAAGGCATCAAATTCAATTGGACTCAAGACTGTGAAATATCATTTCAACAGTTAAAACACGCGTTAATGAACCCTCCAGTGTTAGACTATCCAGATTTTTCCGAAAGTAACATTTTTCGAGTACAGACGGACGCGTCGAAGAGAGGACTTGGAGCAGTGTTATCTAATAGCAACGGAAAAGTCATAGCATATGCGAGTAGATCTCTAAATTCCGCCGAAACTAGATATCCCGTCATAGAACTAGAGTTGTTAGCTATCGTATGGGCTGTTCGCCATTTTAGGCCCTATTTGTACGGTAGAAAATTTAAAATCTTTTCTGACCACAGACCATTAGTTTATTTGTTTGGGTTAAAAGACCCCTCCAGTAGATTGACTCAAATTCCGTTTATATTTAGAGAAGAGTATGATTTTACAGTAGAGTACGTCCCTGGTCGAAATAACGCAGCTGCAGATGCATTAAGTCGACTCCCGGTGACGTCACAAGACTTAAAAAATATTCATCAAAATGTGTTTGCGGTCCAGACTAGAGCTCAAAAAAAAAGTTAGATACCCAGAAAAATAACATTCGGTCAGATGAGCCCACCTCACCCACTGACGAGGCCTGATCAACCTACAGTTGTGGAGGTTCTCAAACGACCTGATGATATTATTGAATTGAGATTTTCAGATAATTTTCATACAATTAACGCGAAATATTCTAATATTGTTACTTCCGACGCTAATTATTGTATATACGCACCATCGCAATTTGCGATCTTTTCTAGATTCTCGATCGTTATCTACTCACGACGTGTTAGCGAGAGATTTAGAAAAAATGTGCTTGAAATTAAATTTAAAAGAATTGCTTATTATAAAAAATAAAAGCAATGATAAGTATATTCAAAGTTTGCTGCGCAGCATAAAACGATGTAACATAGCGTCACCGCGATTTTTAATTACTAAAGAAGTAAAGAAAATTACAAATAGAGACGAAATAACTACTATTTTAAATGATTTTCACCTGTTGCCCACTAGTGGACATGCTGGAATGAACCGCATGCTAAATAATATAAAGAAATATTATTTTTGGCCAGGTATGTCTAATGACGTCACGAATTACGTCAAGAAATGTAAAAGTTGTCAAATACAAAAGTTTTCAAATAAAAATATTCGAGAGCCTATGACTATAACGTCAACAGCCAATTCAGCTTTAGAAAGGATAAGTTTAGATGTAATGGGCCCTTTAGAATTAGATAATTATGGTAATAAATATATTTTAACGGCACAGTGCGATTTAAGTAAATTCGTGGAGGCATATCCTCTACCTCGAAAGGATACAGAAACGATTGCTAGGTCTTTTGTAAATAATTTTATATTGCGCTATGGTATACCCAAACAAATTATTAGCGATAAAGGTACGGAGTTTACTTCATCTTTGATGTGCGAAATTTGTAAATTGCTAGGCATTGAAAAAATAATTTCAACTCCATACCACCATGAAACCTTAGGTGGAATAGAAAATACACATAAACATTTAGGAGCATATCTCAGAATTCAATGCCAAAACAACAATTCAGATTGGAGCGACTGGATTCCATTTTGGTGTTTTTCATTTAATACCAGTGTTCATTCTGAAACGAAGTATACTCCTTACGAATTAGTTTTTGGTAAAGTATGCACCATACCAAGTAATTTATCGTCAGGTCAAATTGACCCCATGTATAATTTTGATAATTATCCAGCAGAACTGAAATACCGACTGCAAAAAGCGCAATTAGATGCTAAAGAAAATTTGTTAGTAAGTAAGAATTTAAGAAAATATAATTATGATCAGAAATGTAATTCAGTAAAATATAAGCCAGGAGATTTAATTTTAATTAAAAATCAAACAGGTACTAAATTGGATTGTATCTATAAAGGTCCATATGTAGTCTTAGAAGAATTACCTCCAAATGTTAAGATTAAGAAATGTAATAAAGAAATTTTAGTACATAAGAATAATACAAAAATGTTTTATAATTAAGTTTCGATATGTATAATTACTTTTATTTAAAAAAAAAAATGTCTAACGTACATGCATTTTTTTTTCTTTCTCTGTGAAAGGGGATGCACCCTTGAACTTTTCGGGGGAGATGTAATGTAAGTCTTATTTCCCACGGAATCGCTTAGCTTGTAAGTTTTGTTTGTAAGACAGTTTTATAATTACTATAAGTTATTCAATATACGTGAGACTTCGGACCTAACAACATGTGTTTGACTTAACTCCTTACTCTAAGAAGCCACATATCACAAATTTAAAAGGGAAAAGTTATAAGTAAATCTGTAAAATAAGGTGTTCTCCTTAAAAACGGAGATATTAGAAGCACCCATAACCAGAGAGCATGTATGAAGAGAGTGGTGAGTGTAGAGGAAGCAAGAGAGATCTGTAAGGATCGTAGCAAGTGGAAATCGCTAGTCTCTGCTTACCCCCACGGGAAAAAGCGTGATAATATGTATGTATGTATATATAACTTTGAGCAGCCGGATTGTCTTTCATACGTAATCACTAAATGTGTAAGTCTGTGTGTCTGTTCCGATAAACTCATAACCAACTGAACATTAAAAATAATCATGAAGTTTTTGGTGTTACGCGGGCGAAACACGGACAATATCAAGTATTAATATTAAAATAAACTTTTATTTAGGAACCAACCAATTAATCTTCTAGTAATATTTTCTTTCGTGTACTTTTAACAGAACGATGTAAAAATGTTGCAACTTTAAAAATGTAAATTGAAATTTTATTTATCAAGATCTTGCTTTGAACAGCTGTTTGAATGCTGTTTCAATACTCTTACGTACAAGATTACTTTGACAATATTAAAACATGGCCAAAGAGAAATAAAACGCAAGGTTCCGTAGATGAAAGTTAAAACTTAGGATACTTATTGGCTTGATGATATCCCGTGAACCAGTAGGGAAAATTGGTAGGACAATGGGTAAAACATGCTTTTAACCCAAACATAGCGACCGATCGTTATAAAGTTCAAAAAATGTATTTAAACTTAGGTATACATTCTGACGCTGACTGACTAAGGACATTAACGCAGAGGCGCAGCAAACTTTAAAAATGACTGTTCATCTGTCAGATTGATCTACAAACTCAGAGGTGCACATATTTGGGGTTTGAATCTGCGCCTTTTCGGATATAAGTCGAACATTTAGCTGACTGAGCCACAACCTCAACTCAATAAACAAAAAATAAAAATAATATCGTTTTGTTTCGTTCACCGCAGAACCCTACAAATGTTCTAACAGCAAACGTTAAACGTAGATTATTTTTTCAACTGTAGATAAAAGTCCTCAGACCTACGCTTTGAAAGCTAACGTAGCGTGGACAAGCTTGCAAAGCTCGGTCGGAAAATATTAAATGCATTCATAGGCGTCTTGAAGGAATAATGAAAACTGTGAGGTTTTCTTTCTTGGTTTTTTTAGTCGGTTAAAAGTTATTAAGTTATTAGAATACGTACCCAAAAGGAGTGTAGGTAACGTATGTTCTGGGATATCTATAACTGCGATGTACACGTATAAATGATATTTGACCGAGCGAGCGAAGCGAGCGAGGGCTATAATTCAAGTTGGAGCGAAAAACACATTGTTTGTATGTATGTATGTATGTATGTATGTATGTTTGTTCCGCGATAACTCTCGAACCATTGTTCCGATTTTGATGAAAGTTGGAATATATGTAGGGATGGTTAATAGAATTTTCAAGTTCGTTGGGCATCAAAATCGGTCTAGCCGTTTTTGAGATATTTAATTTTTTGTGAAAATAAATATTGTATTTTAATAGTCGCGAGGTCTACGTTCGCAGCGAACGACTAGTTATTACTGCAATATACTTACATGTATATGTATTAGGTAGTTAGGTATGTACATTAATTTGTACTAACGTGCAATTAGGACTCACAAATAATGTCAAGTAGGACCATTTTTTTATAATTTTAATAACTACGTTACTTATTATGTATACTAGTCGTTCGCTGCGATCGTAGACCTCGCGACTATTAAAATACAATATTTATTTTCACAAAAAATTAAATATCTCAAAAACGGCTGGACCGATTTTGATGCCCAATGAACATGAAAATTCTATTAACCATCCCTACATATATTCCAACTTTCATCAAAATCGGAACAACGGTTCGAGAGTTATCGCGGAACAAACATACATACATGCATACATACATACATACATGCATACATACATACATACATACATACATACATACATACAAACAATGTTGTTTGTAATAAAATCTATGTTGTTTTGTCCGTTCGCCGCCGTAATATTCTAGCGCGTGCGGTAGTTTCATATTAGTAGCGTCGTCGCCCGCTCGGCCGGCGTCGGCAGTCGCGAGCGACCATTTTGAATTCAGTATTGTTTGGACATCGCGCGGGGAGGCCGCGCCGCATGAAATTGCTCGCGTGAATGGCATGGCGGACGGCCGCCATTTGTCCTGACATATCGGTTTGATTTTAATACGCGGAGAGGTCTCGCGTCTTTTGCTTGTTAACTAGTTTGAGTTATATTTGTGAATTTCCTGTTTGTTAAATAACTATTGAACATTTGTGTTTGTGAAACCTTTTACTTTGACTGTTTCTTGTGAGATGCGAAACGTGGCTGCCTGGGGACGCCGAAATCTGTTGCCGAGTGGAACTGCTAGACGGATCAGGTATTTTTTCTGGGGATTGAGATCTCATGGGGTAGGTTGGGTGATTTAGGGAACAACCCCCTCCTCTTCCGAAGACACTCAAGATTGGATCCGAAGAGCAGAAGATTAAGTTTGGTAAGTGACCCTTGGGTTTGTGGGTGGTTGTAGCTATTAAGTTAGGTTTAATATACAGGGTTCTGTAGTTCCCGTTGTAAACTACAGTGGTAGCAGACTGCGTATAGGTTAGGTTAGGTTAGTCGGACAGACGTAGTGTCGGGTCGAGGTTTTTTACCGGTATTTTTTTACCCGGTAAATTTTTTCGGTACCGAACCCTCCCGCCCTTTCGTCTGCCCGGAATTCTCTGCGTACATTTTCTGGTAGCAGAGCGTAGTTTATCTACCCTCTATTTGTTCGTTTGTAAAAAATAATTAATTGTTTGTAAAAATTATTAGATTTTTCTTAGTTTGTTTGTATAAGAATATTTGTAACCTTTTTTGTATTTGTTTGCGGTTTGTACCGTGCGTTCCGGGTTTGTGCCATTCTCATACCTACCGCGGTTCTTCGTGTAGTTGTTTGAATTTGTTGTTTTTTATTTACCTTTTGTTATTTTTTGTTTGTGACTTGACGCGATGGCGAAGGTCTCCAATGCTAGGGCGACACTCGCCAACGAATTGAGATGGTTTGTGACGGCCGGAGGACTCCTGTCCCGGAAGGACAGGGAGGGCGCCATACTGCTAAGAGCGGATCACCTCCACTCACGATTGATTAGCGCGGAAGCGGCCATGGTGGTGCTTACCGAAGCCGAATCCTTGCCCCGGAGGTCTACGCAGGTCACATGGCGGACATGGACCAGATCCTGAGTCTGCACGATGATATCGCGGAGGCGGCGACGGCAATAAGGGCGAGACAGGCTGGCGGACCAGCCCCTCGCACACCTGTTAGACAGGAAGGACCAGCGGTTACTGGTCGGCTCCCCACCCTTCAGCTGTCCCACTTTGGGGGTAGGATGGAGGAGTGGTGTGCAGAGCAACTACGCTCTGCTGCCAGAAAATGTGCGCAGAGCGAATCCGGACAAACGAAGCGGCGGGAAGAATTCTGTACCGGAACTTTTACCGGGAAAAAATCTACCGGTAAAATTAAGTACCGGGAAAAAATCTCCACGCGACACCACGCTTGTCCGACTAGAATCTAACTTAAGCTATACGCAGTCTGCTACCACCGTAGCTTATGAAGGGAGCTACAGGGCCCTATATGATAACCTAACCTATAAATTAACTAGAATTGAACACTTACCAAACTAAATCTTCTTTCTCTTCGGATCCAAACTTGAGTGTCTTCGGGAAGGGGGAATTCCTAATTACCCTACCTAACCCTTGAGATCTCAATTCCCCAGGACAAATAAATAGATTTCTTCCCGTAGTTTCACTCGGGAACAGCCAGATGTGAACAGCCAGCCGCGTTTCACCTCTCACAAGAAAAAGTCACAATAACAGAGTTTTTCACAAACACAAATTCAATAGTTATTTAACAAACAGGAAATTCACAATTATCACTCAAACTAAACAACAAGCAAAAGACGCGAGACCGCTCCGCGTATTAAAATCAAACCGATATCGCCCGGGACAAAGCAATGGCGGACTACACACGACGCCATCCACGCTAGCAGTGTGAAAACCCCGAACGCCCTCTGGCGGCAGCAATGCGAAACGCCTGCGTTTAGTTTTACCCAATATATTACAAACATCCCCCCGTCCCGGTCTGAGAAGCAGACCGCTAGCTTACTCTACGGGAAGGCGGGCGAGAGAGGTCACACCTCTCCTTAAAATCGAACCGTCGACCAACACCTCAGCCACACGCGGAGTGCCATCTCCGCCAAGAATCAAACGTAATATGCGAGCTCGTCGCCAAAGCAATGAGGGCAAATTTGCCTCTTTTAACAATACTAAATCACCCTCCCTGGGAGGCTCAGTCCTGTCTGTCCACTTCACTCTTTGCTGCAGCAAATGCAAATATTCAAGCGACCAGCGACGCCAAAAGTCCTGGCTCATTTGCTGCAACATTTGAAAACGCGACAACCGATATACGCGTTCATCCTTCCACGGGTATTCGGGCAGGGCATTCAACGGCCCTCCCACCAAAAAATGACCAGGGGTGAGAGCTTCCAAGTCATTTGGATCTGGAGATAGCGGACAGAGAGGACGAGAGTTGAGGACCGCCTCAACTTTACAAAACACTGTGGCCAGCTCTTCAAAAGTTAGAGCCGTTTCTCCGATAATGCGGCGGAGGTGGGTCTTTGCGGATTTCACAGCCGCTTCAAAAATCCCTCCCCAATGGGGGCAACTTGGGGGACTAAACTTCCAGGTTATTCCCTTTGGGCAGCAATTTGACTTAAACTAGTACAATTTTTATCAATAAACACAGAAACATCCTTAAGATAATTTACAGTTCCTTTATAGTTTGTGCCATTGTCAGACCTAATAAGGGAAGGTAGACCTCGACGCGAAACAAAGCGATCCAACGCGGCGACGAAGGCCTCCGTAGTCAGAGCCGATACCACCTCCAAATGGACAGCCTTGGTGGCCAAACAAACAAATACACACAAATAGCCCTTCACAATACGGGCATTACGAAAGGGAGAAGCCTTGATCGAAAAGGGACCGGCAAAATCGGTTCCAACGCCGTCAAACGGTCTCGAAGGTCGGATTCGATCAGCGGGCAAATCACCCATCTGTGGTTGCATCGTGGATGCCTTCAACCTATAACATGCAATACATCGAAACAGGACACTACGGATTGCTCTTCGGGCTGACAAGATCCAAAACTCGCGTTGCAAAATAGCCAACAAAGCATTGCACCCAGCATGGGCGTTACGAATGTGTCGATCAGACACCAAAAGCTGCACCAAGGGTCCGCCCTTGGGCAACAACAGAGGATGGCGAGTCTCATATGGAAGATCCGCCTTCCGGAGCCTGCCTCCAACCCGAAGAAGCCCATCCGAGTCGATGTACAGGTTCAAACGAGCGACCGCGCCCTTCAACTTAGCGCGTCCGTCGCGCAAAATCTGAAGCTCTGACTCAAACCGTCCGGTCTGCACGACACGGACCCAATGCAACAATGCGCTCCGGCGCTCTTCTGCACCTGCAATCGGCTCCAACCGCTTTGCCTGTGGGTTTCTACAATTATGTATGAAACGCTTAATCCAACTGGTAACACCCAGAAGCTTATCCAAGCTGCTATACCGAGCAAGTAGCCAATCCGGCTCCGACGTCGTCTCAGCGACTACAGCATGTACACGGAGCCCAGTCAAACTCAAGAAGAAGTAACATCTGTCTGACAGACAGGCCAAGAAGTTTCTGATCCCATCAGCCACTCTGGGCCCCACTCAGAGCGGGTGTGACACCAATTCTGGTGCCGTACAACCTCGGGAAGCACAGTCCGCTGGGTTAAGCTCTCCCGGCACATGTCTCCATGTTATATCAATTCCGATATTCTGGATTTGGGAAACCCTGTTTCCAACAAAAACCTCCAAGGTATGTGGGGCCGCGCGCAACCATGCAAGCGCGACCTGGCTATCCGACCAGGCGAAGATGTCCCGTATCTCGACCGTGGCCGCCAGCTCACATGCAACGTGATGCAACAATTTAGAGAGAAGGTGAGCTCCACTCAACTCAAGCTTGGGAATAGTCAGCCTAGTCCTGATGGGGGCGACCTTGCTCTTCCCTAACAAAAGCGAGACATTGACCCGGCCATCGGCGTCAACTGTCCGCATATAAACTGACGCGGCGTAGCCTCGCTCCGACGCGTCACAAAAGCCATGCAGGCTGGCTCGATATTTCCCGGGTGGCAATATTCGACGAGGCAAGGCAATCCGATTGACTTCCTTAATCGATGAAAACAACTCGAGCCAATCATCCAATGGAGAGCCAAACAGCGGCTCGTCCCACGAGACGCCCAAATTCCAAAGTCTCTGAAGAAGACACTTCGCAGAGAATATTACTGGACTGATCCAACCGCTTGGATCAAACATACGAGCTATTACGGACAACACCGTTCTCTTAGTCCAGACTTTTGGTATTTCCAAGTCCACTTGGAATGTGAAAATATCGGTTAGCGGCTGGTACTGCATGCCCAGCACCGCTATCCTGTTGGGATCATCCACATCCTCAAACAGGTGAGGGTTCTGTTGGTGATCCTCCGGGATCCCTTCTAGAACTTTAGGCTCATTAGACAACCACTTACGTAGCTCATAGCCACCCGTTTTCAATATTTCAATCAATTCATCCCGCAGTAGGAGGGCCTCCTCAATACTTTGGGCTCCGGTGCACACGTCATCAACATACAAGTCACGTGACAGCACGGAAGCCCCACGGGGAAAGCGGATCCGGTCCCGCTCTGCCAATTCAAGCAATGATCTGATGGCGATATAGGGACTAGATTTCAAACCATACGTGTTTGTGTTGAGTTCATACACCGTCACAGGATCCTCAGGGCGCTCACGCCAGAGTATCAACTGGAATCG
This sequence comes from Ephestia elutella, assembly GCA_018467065.1. NCBI lineage: Eukaryota > Metazoa > Arthropoda > Insecta > Lepidoptera > Pyralidae > Ephestia > Ephestia elutella. The sequence goes on from CM031594.1 coordinate 973,298, forward strand.
CCTGTCCTCAGGATGTATGACTGTCTGGCGGAACATCATCCGGATGTCCGCACCAAAAACCACTTGATGTCTTCTAAAGTTCAAGATGATGTCAATTATGTCCCTATGCACTTTGGGACCCGAATGCAAACACAGATTCAACGAAACCCCGTTCGAAGTGGGTGCGGACCCATCGAAGACGGTCCTCAATTTGCCTGTTGAGGCCTTCACCACCGCGTGGTGGGGCAAAAAATAATGCTCAGTTGAGCTCCAATCAACTCGAGCCGGAGACATGTGACCCAAATCCTCGTACTCGCGCATAAATTCAATATATTTATCGCGAAGTACGTGGTCACGCTGCATGCGTCGCTCCATGGACAGCAGTCGTTTCTCCGCAAGCGCCCTACTTTGCCCTAGGCTAGGACGAGAGGCAACAAAGGGTAACCTAGTTACAAACCGACCGGAGGGCAACCTCTCCGTGGTCGATCGAAAAAGGGCTTCGCACTCAGCGTGTTCCGGATCCATCCTGGAACTCATAGGTGGCTCCTCCACCTCCCAAAACCTTTGCATGGTCTTGGCCAAGGACGCAGATGCGACGACCGGTGGCTCCTCCACGGTGCTATTATCAAACACAGGGCCCATCAGGGCAATACCAAAAATCGTAGACACTGCCATCAGTGAAGACGAACCCAGAGCCTTCTGTGTACCCAACAAAATCCAACCCAATACGTCCGAGCCCAGGAGCAAGTCCACTGGGCCGGGATGAAAGACAAAGGGGTCGGCCAAATCCAGACCCGAAACCAAAGACAACACACCCGGCGGTATGTCTGTCGAGGGTGCCAACCCGCAATGGTATCCATTACCATAGCCGAAGTCGTGATCCTCATTGTGGAGGACTTCAGCGAAGAAAAGGTGACAAGTGTCTGGCCCGTCAGACACTTCACTTGTATGCCACCAACTCCAAGAAGTGGCACAGGCGAGTCTTCCACGACTAAACCTAACTGGCGTGCCACTCGAGTGGTAAATCAAACTGCTTTGAGCCCCTGAGTCCAACAGAGCTCTCAAATTAATGGCTTCCCCACGACCCCATACGCGGACCACCGCGGTAGGAGCAGAACCGTCCGCGGCTCTGTCCCAGCAAAGGGAGCAAGCTAGTTACGGGCTCCCCACTCTCTCCAAACCAGGGGCGCGCCACTGACCCGGATAATATGTCGGGCGAGTGCACATCCCCATCTGAGGGGGGCATAACCCGCGGCCCGGCCATACCTATGGTACGGCGGGTGGTACTCCAGCCGTGGGTACTCGTGCAGCGGCGGAGAAAACCGCTGCGGCTGCATGTGTTGGGCATTGGTAACCCGCGTGGAGGGGGGTGTCCCCACTCTCACGTCCGATCTAGGGCCCCCGCCCATGGGGGCCTTATCCGGGGCCTGGCCAGCCACATACTGGCCATGACCTTGAGGCGCGTGGTCCCGGTCCGCCAAGACCCGCGCAGGTACGCGACCCCCCTCCCGAGGGGGGGTGCGACGAGCGAAGCCGCGTCCCTCTTCCAAAGGTGGAGGGCTTCGCGCAGGAGCGCCCCCGCCCATAGGGGACCCCTGCCTCAACATCCGGGTGCCATCCCCGTTCCGGTTCATGCAGAGCATCACGTGGTGCAGCCCACGGCATGCACTGCATGGTATGGCACTGGGACAGTCACGTGCATAGTGACCGCCCAAACAATAAAAGCAAAGTTCATGCCGCTTTGCCATGCGGCGCCTATCTTGTACTGGCAGTCTCTGCCAGTCCCTGCGTTGCAGCAGGCTGTGGCCCATCCGACCACATTGCAGGCAGTCCGCGTCCCTCGCGACTGCTGCCGTGTGTGCAACCCGCACACCAGCTCCACGCGGTGGCGGTTGCCGTCCCTGTTGGGGCCTACGTTCAGGCGCTCTGGATGGCGCTGAGTCCGTCATGGTATTCTCAGCCGCCCGTGCCTCAAACTCCAAAAACTTCACCAAGTCAGTGAATGTGGGTAGGGTGGTGCTATCCCGTTCCGCATTCTCGCGCTCAAACCGCGAGCGGATGTCATTGGGCAATTTGCCCAATACAATGTGCACCAACAAAAAAGACCATTGGTCCACCGGCAGCCCCAGTGTGCGGAGCGCGTTACAGGCCACTGTAACGGGCGTGAGCAACTGCAGGCGCAACTGTGCCCTGTTGGCCACCTTGGGCAGGGCCATCAACTGTGCGGCGTGCGCATCCGCTAACAAACGTAAGTTTTGGTAGCGGGAGTTCAATAACTCCCAAGCCGTATCGTACTGGTCGTCCTCCACCCGGAGGTGCTGGATGAGCGACCGCGCTTCATCCTCAAGAGTGGAGAGGAGGTAGGCCATCTTCTGGGCCTTCGACAAATCCCGTCGTGCTACGACCAGGGACTCAAACATATTTTTATATGCTACCCACTCCTCCATCCTACCCCCAAAGTGGGACAGCTGAAGGGTGGGGAGCCGACCAGTAACCGCTGGTCCTTCCTGTCTAACAGGTGTGCGAGGGGCTGGTCCGCCAGCCTGTCTCGCCCTTATTGCGGTCACCGCCTCCGCGATATCATCGTGCAGACTCAGGATCTGGTCCATGTCCGCCATGTGACCTGCGTAGGCCTCCGGGGTAAGATCGGCTTCGGTAAGCGCCGCCATGGCCGCTTCCGCGCTAATCAATCGTGAGTGGAGGTGATCCGCTCTTAGCAGTATGGCGCCCTCCCTGTCCTTCCGGGACAGGAGTCCTCCGGCCGTCACAAACCATCTCAATTCGTTGGCGAGTGTCGCCCTAGCATTGGAGGCCTTCGCCATCGCGTCAAGTCACAAACAAAAAATAACAAAAGGTAAATAAAAAACAACAAAATCAAACAACTACACGAAGAACCGCGGTAGGTATGAGAATGGCACAAACCCGGGACGCACGGTACAAACCGCAAACAAATACAAAAAAGGTTACAAATATTCTTATACAAACAAACTAAGAAAAATCTAATAATTTTTACAAACAATTAATTATTTTTTTTACAAACGAACAAATAGAGGGTAGATAAACTACGCTCTGCTACCAGAAAATGTGCAGAGCAACTACGCTCTGCTGCCAGAAAATGTGCGCAGAGCGAATCCGGACAAACGAAGCGGCGGGAAGAATTCTGTACCGGAACTTTACCGGGAAAAATCTACCGGTAAAATTAAGTACCGGGAAAAAATCTCCACGCGACACCACGCTTGTCCGACTAGAATCTAACTTAAGCTATACGCAGTCTGCTACCACCGTAGCTTATGAAGGGAGCTACAGGGCCCTATATGATAACCTAACCTATAAATTAACTAGAATTGAACACTTACCAAACTAAATCTTCTTTCTCTTCGGATCCAAACTTGAGTGTCTTCGGGAAGGGGGAATTCCTAATTACCCTACCTAACCCTTGAGATCTCAATTCCCCAGGACAAATAAATAGATTTCTTCCCGTAGTTTCACTCGGGAACAGCCAGATGTGAACAGCCAGCCGCGTTTCACCTCTCACAAGAAAAAGTCACAATAACAGAGTTTTTCACAAACACAAATTCAATAGTTATTTAACAAACAGGAAATTCACAATTATCACTCAAACTAAACAACAAGCAAAAGACGCGAGACCGCTCCGCGTATTAAAATCAAACCGATATCGCCCGGGACAATGCAATGGCGGACTACACACGACGCCATCCACGCTAGCAGTGTGAAAACCCCGAACGCCCTCTGGCGGCAGCAATGCGAAACGCCTGCGTTTAGTTTTACCCAATATATTACAAACAAGTGGCATATAAAAATATGTTTGAGTCCCTGGTCGTAGCACGACAGGATTTGTCGAAGGCCCAGAAGATGGCCTACCTCCTCTCCACTCTGGAGGATGAAGCGCGGTCGCTCATCCAGCACCTCCGGGTGGAGGACGACCAGTACGATACGGCTTGGGAGTTATTGAACTCCCGCTACCAAAATTTACGTTTGTTAGCGGATGCGCACGCTGCACAGTTGATGGCCCTGCCCAAGGTGGCCAACAGGGCACAGTTGCGCCTGCAGTTGCTCACGCCCGTTACAGTGGCCTGTAACGCGCTCCGCACACTGGGGCTGCCGGTGGACCAATGGTCCTTTTTGCTGGTGCACATTGTATTGGGCAAATTGCCCAATGACATCCGCTCGCGGTTTGAGCGCGAGAATGCGGAGACAGCACCACCCTACCAACATTCACTGACTTGGTGAAGTTTTTGGAGTTTGAGGCACGGGCCGCTGAGAACACCATGACGGACTCAGCGCCATCCAGAACGCCTGAACGCAGGCCCTTGGAACCCTCATGGCGAGGGAAGCCCCAACAGGGAAGGCAACCGCCACCGCGTGGAGCTGGTGCGCGGGTTGCACACACGGCAGCAGTCGCGGGGGACGCGGACTGCCTGCAATGTGGCCGGATGGGCCACAGCCTGCTGCAATGCAGGGACTGGCAGAGACTGCCAGTACAAGATAGGCGCCGCATGGCAAGGCGGCATGAACTTTGCTTTTACTGTTTGGGCAGTCACTATGCACGTGACTGTCCCAGAGACATACCATGCAGTGCATGCCGTGGGCTGCACCACGTGATGCTCTGCATGAACCGGAACGGGGATGGCCCCCGGTTGTTGAGGCAGTGGTCCCCTATGGGCGGGGGCGCTCCTGCGCGAAGCCCTCCACCATCGGACGGAGGACGCGGCTTCGCTCGTCGCACCCCCTCGGGAGGGGGTCGCGTACCGGCGCGGGTCTTGGCGGACCGGGACCACGCGCCCCAAGGTCGTGGCCAGTATGTGGCTGGCCAGGCCCCGGATAGGGCCCCCATGGGCGGGGGCCCTAGATCGGACGTGAGAGTGGGGACACCCCCCTCCACGCGGGTTGCCAATACCCAACACATGCAGCCGCAGCGGTTTTCTCCGCCGCTGCACGAGTACCCACGGCTGGAGTACCACCCGCCATACCATATGTATGGCCGGGCCGCGGGTTATGCCCCCCCTCAGATGGGGATGTGCACTCGCCCGCCATATTACCCGGGTCAGTGGCGCCCCCCTGGTTTGGAGAGAGTGGGGAGCCCGTAACTAGCTTGCTCCCTTGCTGGGACAGAGCCGCGGACGGTTCTGCTCCCTACCGCGGTGGTCCGCGTATGGGGTCGTAGGGGAAGCCATTAATTTGAGAGCTCTGTTGGACTCAGGGGCTCAAAGCAGTTTGGTTACCACTCGAGTGGCACGCCAGTTAGGTTTAGTCGTGGAAGACTCGCCTGTGCCACTTCTTGGAGTTGGTGGCATACAAGTGAAGTGTCTGACGGGCCAGACACTTGTCACCTTTCTTCGCTGAAGTCCTCCACAATGAGGATCACGACTTCGGCTATGGTAATGGATACCATTGCGGGTTGGCACCCCTCGACAGACATACCGCCGGGTGTGTTGTCTTTGGTTTCGGGTCTGGATTTGGCCGACCCCTTTGTCTTTCATCCCGGCCCAGTGGACTTGCTCCTGGGTTCGGACGTATTGGGTTGGATTTTGTTGGGTACACAGAAGGCTCTGGGTTCGTCTTCACTGATGGCAGTGTCTACGATTTTTGGTTTTGCCCTGATGGGCCCTGTGTTTGATAATGGCACCGCGGAGGAGCCACCGGTTGTCGCATCTGCGTCCTTGGCCAAGACCATGCATAGGTTTTGGGAGGTGGAGGAGCCACCTATGAGTTCCAGGATGGATCCGGAACACGCTGAGTGCGAAGCCCTTTTTCGATCGACCACGGAGAGGTTGCCCTCCGGTCGGTTTGTAACTAGGTTACCTTTTGTTGCCTCTCGTCCTAGCCTAGGGCAAAGTAGGGCGCTTGCGGAGAAACGACTGCTGTCCATGGAGCGACGCATGCAGCGTGACCACGTACTTCGCGATAAATATATTGAATTTATGCGCGAGTACGAGGATTTGGGTCACATGTCTCCGGCTCGAGTTGATTGGAGCTCAACTGAGCATTATTTTTGGCCCCACCACGCGGTGGTGAAGGCCTCAACAGGCAAATTGAGGACCGTCTTCGATGGGTCCGCACCCACTTCGAACGGAGTTTCGTTGAATCTATGTTTGCATTCAGGTCCCAAATTGCATAGGGACATAATTGACATCATCTTGAACTTTAGAAGACATCAAGTGGTTTTTGGCGCGGACATCCGGATGATGTTCCGCCAGACAGTCATACATCCTGAGGACAGGCGATTCCAGTTGATACTCTGGCGTGAGCGCCCTGAGGATCCTGTGACGGTGTATGAACTCAACACAAACACGTATGGTTTGAAATCTAGTCCCTATATCGCCATCAGATCATTGCTTGAATTGGCAGAGCGGGAACGGATCCGCTTTCCCCGTGGGGCTTCCGTGCTGTCACGTGACTTGTATGTAGATGACGTGTGCACCGGAGCCCAAAGTATTGAGGAGGCCCTCCTACTGCGGGACGAATTGATTGAAATATTGAAAACGGGTGGCTATGAGCTACGTAAGTGGTTGTCCAATGAGCCTAGAGTTCTAGAAGGGATCCCGGAGGATCACCAACAGAACCCTCACCTGTTTGAGGATGTGGATGATCCCAACAGGATAGCGGTGCTGGGCATGCAGTACCAGCCGCTAACCGATATTTTCACATTCCAAGTGGACTTGGAAATACCAAAGGTCTGGACTAAGAGAACGGTGTTGTCCGTAATAGCCCGTATGTTTGATCCAAGCGGTTGGATCAGTCCAGTGATATTCTCTGCAAAGTGTCTTCTTCAGAGACTTTGGACTTTGGGCGTCTCGTGGGACGAGCCGCTGTTTGGCTCTCCATTGGATGATTGGCTCGAGTTGTTTTCTTCGATTAAGGAAGTCAATCGGATTGCCTTGCCTCGTCGAATATTGCCACCCGGGAAATATCGAGCCAGCCTGCATGGCTTTTGTGACGCGTCGGAGCGAGGCTACGCCGCGTCAGTCTATATGCGGACAGTTGACGCCGATGGCCGGGTCAATGTCTCGCTTTTGTTAGGGAAGAGCAAGGTCGCCCCCATCAGGACTAGGCTGACTATTCCCAAGCTTGAGTTGAGTGGAGCTCACCTTCTCTCTAAATTGTTGCATCACGTTGCCAGTGAGCTGGCGGCCACGGTCGAGATACGAGACATCTTCGCCTGGTCGGATAGCCAGGTCGCGCTTGCATGGTTGCGCGCGGCCCCACATACCTTGGAGGTTTTTGTTGGAAACAGGGTTTCCCAAATTCAAAATATTGGAATCGATATAACATGGAGACATGTGCCGGGAGAGCTTAACCCAGCGGACTGTGCTTCCCGAGGTTGTACGGCACCAGAATTGGTGTCACACCCGCTCTGGTGGGGTCCAGAGTGGCTGATGGGATCAGAAACATCTTGGCCTGTCTGTCAGACAGATGTTACTTCTTTGAGTTTGACTGGGCTCCGTGTACATGCTGTAGTCGCTGAGACGACGTCGGAGCCGGATTGGCTACTTGCTCGGTATAGTAGCTTGGATAAGCTTCTGGGTGTTACCAGTTGGATTAAGCGTTTCATACATAATTGTAGAAACCCACAGGCAAAGCGGTTGGAGCCGATTGCAGGTGCAGAAGAGCGCCGGAGCGCATTGTTGCATTGGGTCCGTGTCGTGCAGACCGGATGGTTTGAGTCAGAGCTTCGTATTTTGCGCGACGGACGCGCTAAGTTGAAGGGCGCGGTCGCTCGTTTGAACCCGTACATCGACTCGGATGGGCTTCTTCGGGTTGAGGCAGGCTCCGGAAGGCGGATCTTCCATATGAGACTCGCCATCCTCTGTTGTTGCCCAAGGGCGGACCCTTGGTGCAGCTTTTGGTGTCTGATCGACACATTCGTAACGCCCATGCTGGGTGCAATGCTTTGTTGGCTATTTTGCAACGCGAGTTTTGGATTTTGTCTGCCCGAAGAGCAATCCGTAGTGTCCTGTTTCGATGTATTGCATGTTATAGGTTGAAGGCATCCACGATGCAACCACAGATGGGTGATTTGCCCGCTGATCGAATCCGACCTTCGAGACCGTTTGACGGCGTTGGAACCGATTTTGCCGGTCCCTTTTCGATCAAGGCTTCTCCCTTTCGTAATGCCCGTATTGTGAAGGGCTATTTGTGTGTATTTGTTTGTTTGGCCACCAAGGCTGTCCATTTGGAGGTGGTATCGGCTCTGACTACGGAGGCCTTCGTCGCCGCGTTGGATCGCTTTGTTTCGCGTCGAGGTCTACCTTCCCTTATTAGGTCTGACAATGGCACAAACTATAAAGGAACTGTAAATTATCTTAAGGATGTTTCTGTGTTTATTGATAAAAATTGTACTAGTTTAAGTCAAATTGCTGCCCAAAGGGGAATAACCTGGAAGTTTAGTCCCCAAGTTGCCCCCATTGGGGAGGGATTTTTGAAGCGGCTGTGAAATCCGCAAAGACCCACCTCCGCCGCATTATCGGAGAAACGGCTCTAACTTTTGAAGAGCTGGCCACAGTGTTTTGTAAAGTTGAGGCGGTCCTCAACTCTCGTCCTCTCTGTCCGGCTATCTCCAGATCCAAATGACTTGGAAGCTCTCACCCCTGGTCATTTTTTGGTGGGAGGGCCGTTGAATGCCCTGCCCGAATACCCGTGGAAGGATGAACGCGTATATCGGTTGTCGCGTTTTCAAATGTTGCAGCAAATGAGCCAGGACTTTTGGCGTCGCTGGTCGCTTGAATATTTGCATTTGCTGCAGCAAAGAGTGAAGTGGACAGACAGGACTGAGCCTCCCAGGAGGGTGATTTAGTATTGTTAAAAGAGGCAAATTTGCCCTCATTGCTTTGGCGACGAGCTCGCATATTACGTTTGATTCTTGGCGGAGATGGCACTCCGCGTGTGGCTGAGGTGTTGGTCGACGGTTCGATTTTGAGGAGAGCTGTGACCTCTCTCGCCCGCCTTCCCGTAGAGTAAGCTAGCGGTCTGCTTCTCAGACCGGGACGGGGGATGTTTGTAATAAAATCTATGTTGTTTTGTCCGTTCGCCGCCGTAATATTCTAGCGCGTGCGGTAGTTTCATATTAGTAGCGTCGTCGACCGCTCGGCCGGCGTCGGCAGTCGCGAGCGACCATTTTGAATTCAGTATTGTTTGGACATCGCGCGGGGAGGCCGCGCCGCATGAAATTGCTCGCGTGAATGGCATGGCGGACGGCCGCCATTTGTCCTGACATATCGGTTTGATTTTAATACGCGGAGAGGTCTCGCGTCTTTTGCTTGTTAACTAGTTTGAGTTATATTTGTGAATTTCCTGTTTGTTAAATAACTATTGAACATTTGTGTTTGTGAAACCTTTTACTTTGACTGTTTCTTGTGAGATGCGAAACGTGGCTGCCTGGGGACGCCGAAATCTGTTGCCGAGTGGAACTGCTAGACGGATCAGGTATTTTTTCTGGGGATTGAGATCTCATGGGGTAGGTTGGGTGATTTAGGGAACAACCCCCTCCTCTTCCGAAGACACTCAAGATTGGATCCGAAGAGCAGAAGATTAAGTTTGGTAAGTGACCCTTGGGTTTGTGGGTGGTTGTAGCTATTAAGTTAGGTTTAATATACAGGGTTCTGTAGTTCCCGTTGTAAACTACAGTGGTAGCAGACTGCGTATAGGTTAGGTTAGGTTAGTCGGACAGACGTAGTGTCGGGTCGAGGTTTTTTACCGGTATTTTTTTTACCCGGTAAATTTTTCGGTACCGAACCCTCCCGCCCTTTCGTCTGCCCGGAATTCTCTGCGTACATTTTCTGGTAGCAGAGCGTAGTTGTTCTGCACAAATGTGTTTTTCGCTCCAACTTGAATTATAGCCCTCGCTCGCTTCGCTCGCTCGGTCAACAATCTGCGCGGGAAGACAAGTAGCTGGCATGTTCTTAGTTTTTTTTTCACTTACAAACCAGCATGGAAGTAAGAAATGATTTTGAAAAATCATTTTCAGGCAGTTGGAAACTTATCATTCTGAAAAGCGGGTAAAAGTTATTCCTGTACTTTATACATTTGAAGTACCTTTAACTGAAGACGCCAAGTAATGAAAACAACCTCGAACAATGTCAACCGTTATATTCCAAAGACTCTCCATCATTTAATTTCATATAATTTTCTGCCTCATCGGCTCCTAAATAAACTTTTCGAGCAATGTTGCTCACGGACCAAAATAAGACTTTTCTGTTAGCCTTATTCAAAATCATTGGACTGAAACAGGACTATTGTAACGGCCCAGGCCGTTGCCCGTGGCTGTGAGGCATCTTCGACTGAAGTACCTCAATGTACGTTTGAGAGTCTTTTTTCAAGAGACCTGCCGTTGACAGTTGAACACAGGCCTAATTTTGACCCCGAGAGCTTTTCTCGAAATTAATCGTTCGGTACACTGAGGTTTTATGTATAGAAGTGACAATACTTTGTTTCTTCTTTGTCATTAGCACCTTTAAACTGCCGTTTAACTTAGTAATATCATAACTGTCAACTCATTATATCATGGAAAAAAATAAGTACTTCGTACAGCTGCAATGACATACTTATTCAAAGAAAATATTTGGCCCTGATTATTTGACCTTGAAAATAAATTGAGAAAAAAAAACTAACGAAAAAAATTAAATTATAATATAAACATCTGGTGGAGGTTGGCACCTCGTCCCGCATCCCCTGAAAACCCCCGCATACGTCCAGTTACCCACATGTGTGGGCATGTGTCCATTTAAGCATGGGTACCGTAAAATCTCTCTCTCTCAGCCGAAAGACGTCCACTGCTGGTCAAAGGCCTCCCCCAAGGATTTCTATAACGACCGGTCCTGCGCTGCCCGCATCCATGCGCATCCCGCGACCTTCACCAGGTCGTCGGTCCACCGAGTGGGAGGACTGCCAACCTTTTCCGGTTCGTGGTCGCCACTCGAGAACTTTTCTGCCCCAACGGCTATCTGTTCTACGAGCTATGTGCCCCGCCCACTGCCACTTAATTATTTTACAAGGCTATTTAGCCGTAAGCGATTTTACGGCTCACATGCTTAAGTGTCGCTTCTTTTCGCGTAGAGTATTTTTTCTTTGCTTTAAGCTCATCTCGTTTAGCATCGAGCTCGAGTGCATATTATAGTGAGTTCTATACATCATACGTCAATGTACAAAACGCATAATGAGTTATCAAGTCGCTTTGTCTGTCCGTGTAAGCTTTAGCGGTAAATATACCCACGTAGTGAAAGCTCTCATTCATGCTATTGTTATATAAATGAGCTTTGGGTAAGGGTCCGATGTCGTTTGCTTGTTCTGAAGTCCGTTTTTGAAGGACTTGTGAGAATAACTTTGTTTTGGGTTGCTCTGTGTTACGTTTGCCGCTAGATAGCGGTCGTTGTCAAGTCCTGTCAGATGCCTTTAGGCGACTTGAGAAAATAATTTCATCCATTTTTTTATTAATTTCATTTATTAATAAAAAATATCACCCTATAGGTGGTGAGATATATTACTTACCATCAGGTGACCCGCTTGCTCGTTTGCTGCTGACTGCAAATGTTATAAAAAAGATTTGATGTACCTTAATGGGCTATTACTTGCACTGTAAAACGCTGCGTATACTGTTGGTTTAGGGTTCCGTACCTCAAAAGGCAAAAGGAACCTTATAAGATGCTTGTTTGTTGTCCGTCTGGTTCATCAAACTTTTTTCTCGGGAACACTTAAAGGTCATCAAGTTTAAATTAATATCAAATACTCGGATCCATGGTCTCTTTCAGCTAACACAATAAAAAATAAAAGTCAACGTTGATCACCAAATCTTAGATTTATCTGCAGCTGATCAAAGGTTACCACCACCGCCTCCAAAGCGCAAGTGGAGAAGAGGCGGCGCAACAAACTCCACTGAAGTCCATTGCTGCATTTTATATGTGTCTTGTGTACATAATATACTTGTGGCCTATGTTGTCGGTGGCGTTGTCGCGTTTGTTGTACCTTGTAGCATAGCATCACATCGCGTCGCATAAATCATTCTTGTAACTCACCTAGGATGCCTGGGGCCGATTCCACTAATAATAAACGTCGATATCGTGTCTCAATTGTGTTTCAAGATCCAAAAAAATTGAAATAAAGTGACAAGATCTCCTATATGACTTTTATGTTTTATTACGCGACTGACCAAAAAAGGTGATAAAACTTGTCACTGCCCTTTTTAGTAAGTAACTCTATGTATTAGAGCCTGAGAGGTGTATATGAATAAGAAGAATAGAATAGAATAAAAATTTATATTGGCACAAACTAAAACACACGACAAGGGTCTATAGTTTAACAATACATTCAAAGCATTGTTATATTAGCTTCAAGATAAAAATAACTTGTAATACTATAAAAACATGCTAGGCCATGTGTGTTGCAGCAGTTCAAAAAGGTCATGACTACAGCTAATAACCTTACTCACAGCATAAATACTGTGCCAGCAAAGCACGTATAATAAGATCTGGACGGGCGGATAATGAAAAGGATAGGTACCTGGCCTCGTGGTCTAAAGAGCGAGCTCCTCTCCAGCGCTGGACTCCGCCCGTACAAAGGAAGAAAGTTCTTGAGAGCACTATCACTTGGACACACCCGAACTTTTGAGTTTTGGTAGATTCTTGCGGTCATTAGAAACCTATTTGACGAACGAATCTTAGCGCGCGCGGCCAAAACAATAGAACTGACACAAGTAGATACAGCACAGTGTAGGAAAACAATGATTGTGTGAATAAATGAGTACATCTAAGTTTTGGCGAAGACAATAATCCAAAGAGGATAAATGCATCAGCCGCCATACAGTAAACCGTAAAATATTATTAGACATTCCAGATAGCAGATCCTGCCACCGAGCCAACAGATTTTCATGTGAGAGGTAATCCTAGGCTTGGATTCGTTTAAGTGAAGAGTGAATCTTTTAAACTTTTTTTAATAAGAAAAATGTTACGATGATAGGTGTTATGGGAGGAGGCACGATATTGTTCCAACATTTGGTTGATAGAAGTATGGGCCTGGAAACTGCCAGCAAAAGCACGCTGTCTTATGTAATAACTCTATGTTTAGTCTAGGGAAAGTTATGTGTGTAAAATAGGTACATAACTAATTTTGTGCTTGTTAGTTCATAAACTGATGAGTCTATTTATACTAGTTTTGCTGGAGTTAACAGTTTGCAAATTGTACAAAACTGTAAACAAGCATCGTGGGATTGTCTCATACTTAATGATAGGCGAGATTCGCTAATGAAATATATATTTTTATGCAAGTTTTTCGATGGTCATGGTAGTCGTTTAGTAAGGTCACACTCAAAAAAAAAAATGTGCATTTCGTATTTGCTGCACTGCGCAGAATGAACACTTCAAACAACCCTCTTTTTTGGTCGAGGGTTAAAAATAGATCAGAATAGGTTGACCTCGGCGAATGCACTGAAATTACTAGTAAATTGCAGAACTTCTGAAAAAAGGATATACCTCTATATAAGGAGCACCCATAAACGGAAAGCATATGTAAAGAAAGTGAGTGTAGGGAAAGCGAGAGAGTTCTGTAAGGGAATATTAATCATGTGCGACTACGAACGTCTGACTCATGTAATTTTAGGAAATAAAATCTAGTACATTTTAAATTAAATTGATTCTTTTAACCAACGCATTACGTGTATCATTCTACGTCACCTAACACGCACTCGTAACTAACCAACAGTTACATTGGTAACCCCGACGTGAACATTCCCTTACGATCTGTAAGGATCGTTCAAAGTTGAAATCGTTTTTGGCCTGCTTTCATATTAAGGAACATGTTTCATCTACCAGTGTGCAACTTACCTTAACAAGTCCTGTATAAAACACTATAATAGTTTTAATTAATACAGTTTCACAAACTTTAAGCTCGTTATTAATAACAATAGCGCGTTACGTTAAACAAACAATATTAACGCGCAATTTGGATTTGTATGGATTATAAATGTTTTTGCGATTTGTGGAAATCTGCAACGATGGTGAATTATCATGACTGTTTATTTAAATTGTACGTCATGTTATTTGGACGTGGTTTTTAACCCGTAATGCAACAAGCTAATTTATCAATACGTATAATAAAACTGTAACTGGTCTGTGTCCAAAACCATTTATTTTTGTCTGTCTGTCTTTCTGTCGGTATTTTTCACGCGCATCACGCAAAAACTACTGGACCAAATTTGATGCGGTTTTCACTGTCGTATTAGAAGATCTAACTTAAAATCTGGCGTAAGTGTTATCTTGATACGCTGCTTAGAACCTGAGATATGTGCGGACGAAGTCGCGGGCACAGGCTAGTTAAAAAATAAAAACACGACTGACAACTCACATAGCTTATGTCACTCAGAGTAATGCAAGGAATCTAAAATACCTCTCACATCAAAATCTGTTGAGCCGTTCAACACTTATGGTGGAACGTATAAAGAAACTTGCATACATTCAAATATACATGAACCCTGAAAACATAGCACACACACAATTAAACCATTTCAAATTTCATTCTCTCATAAATCAATATATCTACATAAAATTATTCCATTACTGACTGAGTGACTGACAGACAACGCACAGCCATATCTACTGGGCGTAGGAAGCTGAAATTTGGCATGTAGGTTCCTTAGGGAGTGTAGGGGAGCACTAAGAGAGGATTTCCCGAAATTCCCTCGGGAAAAAAGTCCCGGGCCCTATCTAGTAACATATATAGGAATGGGGAAGGAGATAGAATGTTTGACAGAATTGGGTTAGCCTGCCCTTCTAATAACTATTAGATTTACATAAATACATACAGTGAAAGGTCAAGGGTATCGTACAGTCTCGAACATTGATATGTATCCAATTTTATACCTTATCACATTGACTTAAGAACTGAATGTTTACATATGAATGCTCGTGACTGTACTATAATTTTATGTAAATGTGATGTGGTAAAATATAATTCTGTTCGCGAAAATTTTGGTTGTAATAATAACTAGCTTTTTCCCGCGGCTTCGTCCGCATGAATTTCCCACGGGAACTGTGCGTTTTGTTTTTTCTATGTCCTTCTCAGTACTTCTAACTATGTGTATGCAAAATTTCAGGAAGATTGGTTGAGTAGATAAAGCGTGAAGAGTTAACAAACAAACTCACTTTCGCTTTTATAATATAAGTTCAAAGTCTAAGTAATTTTTTTTTATTTATATAGGCTTAGAAATAGCACTTATAAATCATCACATTCTTGTTTTTTAGTTAGTTGACGTCATAAAATGACTTAAAGCTAAGGTTACCACCGCCTCCAAAGCGCAAGTGGAGAAGAGGCGGCGCAACAAACTCCACTGCTGCATTTTCTCCAAAGACGTCACTTTACAACATATGTCTTACAATTAAATGACTGTGTATGTGGACGGATATACATTGAATATTTATATTAAATGTTAGGATTAGGATATTAATCCTACTATTCAACTAATATTATAAACTAGCTTTTTGCCTCGCGGCTTCGCCCGCGTGAAAGTTTGGATGTGAGTTTGTGAGGATGTTTGTTACTCAATCACGCACAATCTACTGGACGGATTTCGATGAAATTTGGTATACGGGTAGCAAAATACCGGGAATAGCACATGGTGGTGCGGTTAGTTTTTAGGTCGCTTGGGGAGGTGGTTAATGAAAGGAAAATGCACAATACCTTGTCTTCGAAGATCTTCTCTTGACCCTGGCCAGGGGAATGTCTTCACAGAGCACGTGCCGAACTTGGGTCACTTTCCTCGAAATATCGCACAGTATTATGCACTATAACATTTGTCCAAATGCAATTAGAAGTATATTGTCAATTTAGCGCGAGATAGTCTGATTATAGCGGGATTATAGCCAAAATGCTAAGATATTTGGCGGAGCCGTCTACACGTCCCTTGATCGTGATTCAAACTCAAAATATCCGAGGTCTGTCCTCGGGAGCCTTCGGTGGCGCTCGGCGCATGTATTGCTCGGAGAATCTATCTCTCTCCTTCGTTGTGCATATAAAAGGGAGAGAGGATTGGAAAGGATTGGGACAGCGGGAAATTCAAATAAACGGCGCGAACAGGTACTTTTTGTCCCGAAATTCCCACGGGAGCGAAGCCCCGGAGCGCTGCTAGTAAAAAGTGCCAATTACATACTAATTTTTGTCTAACTTAAAACTAGCTTTTGCCCGCAACTTCGTCTAATTTATTATAGTTGTCTCAGGCGACATTTCATAATGAAACTAACGCCACATTTTCAGTTTGACCTTTAGCAACGCAACTGTTAAAACCGCATCTTTCGTTCGGTAGTTTTATCGTTTATCGCGTACAAACATACAGACAGAAGGACAATCGTTCTGGCTACAATAAAAGAAAAACATGATGAGTCTTTTTTCTTTAATATCACATGTACCTGTACAGATATAGACCAGTAAGTTAAAGTTTTATTATACATACAGGGGTTATTTTTAACACTACTGGCCAAATTTTTACAATATGCTTAGTACTTGGAATACAACTACGTCCGAAAGAAAGTTATCTATACATATAATAAAACAGTAAAAATATTTTGTCTGTACATTTAATATTTTTGACTGAAATGGATAGAGGGAGACCTAAAAAGAACAATAGAAAGCAAAAAATTTTTTTTGGAATTTCTTGTCTGTCTGTCTGTCTGTCTGTCTGTCTGTATGTATGTACGCGTTTCACGCAAAAACTACTGGACGGATTTGAATGAAACTTTTTTTGTTGTATAGCTATTAAGCCTGGGCCACATATAGGCTATAATTCATTTTGAAAACTGGAACACCTGATGAAGAACCATAACGGAACAGCTAAACTATAAGTAATATGGAAATGGTGCCTTAACAAAAATCGTTCAACCTGATGAGCATTTTCTGCCGACGTATAAAAATTGAAGATCTGGAACATCTGATGAAAAGCTCCATATAACATATATGGAAATGGCGCCTTAACAAAAATCGTTCAACCTGATGAGCATTTTCTGCTGACGTATAAAATTGAAGATCTGGAACATCTGATGAAAAGCTCCAAGAGAGATTTTTCATCTAAGCGAAACTCACGCGGGCGAAGCCGCGGGCGACGGCTAGTAATAAAATATTAACATAAAATTTCAACTTGCCATACTAAGTCCCATCAACTAATCGACCAATTATATGGGAAGCAAAAAAAAATTATCGTTATCTACCATAGGTTTTTTTGGAAACCTGCTCAATTTCATCAACCAAATCTGCTGCGAAAATTTGGCCATTGGTTTCAAAATAACCTTGTATATTTTATTATAATTCTAAATATTTTCTATTACGGTCCGATTCACCATAATGGTGTATCAGACTGGCAGAAAAAAAATATATTTCGGGGATAAAAGAGAACTATTTTTAAGCAATATGAAGATCTCTCTGGTTACAATAAAAACGCGTGCCAAAAATATATTCTTCCAAGATGTCCCCTAAAAATCACAATAGAAGCTATCCAGTGCCTCCTACCCAATAAATCTTATTTCCACGTCATTAAAGTTCAAATTACGCATAATTTTTTTCCCTACCATAAATCCAAAGCCAATTACATAAGTAACCAGTTTACGACAAAAGTTTTTGAGAATATTTCTTTTTTATTGCCATAGTTTTTAAAAGGTTAAACGTCGAGTTATTTATTGGTGGAAGTTGTAAGTGGCCGTTTAGGCAAGTAGTTAGTTACTACACAAGTTACTGGCTTAAGCTAGTCAAGTAGGTACTATAAAACTTAGACGTATTTTGGAATAACTATTGTAATAAATACATACATATTATCACGCCTGTTTCCCGTGGGGGTAGGCAGAGACTAGCGATTTCCACTTGCTACGATCCTTACAGATCTTTCTTGCTTCCTCTACACTCATCACTCTCTTCATAAATAAATAGTTTGTAATAAATAATTTGTAATTATCACCATCATTATCATTGCAGCTTTTGATTCGTCTGTCCTCGGACATAGGCCTTCTCCATAATCTTCCATGACTCCCTGTCTCTAGCCTTCCTCATCCAGTTGTGACCGACATGCTTCCTGATATCGTTCACCATCTCTCTGCTGGACGACCCCTTCCCCTCGTGGTCTCTCTAGGTCTATGGTTTCTTAACTTTATAGGTATATCTTCTTTTTCTTCATCCTTGCTTTAGTCCCAATTTATTTGGGGTCAGCTCTCCTAGTAAATTTGCGCCAATCATACGGTTGTGGGTTGTCACTTCTTCATCTGTATTGGCTGCTTTTAATTCCTTTTGTTTTGTTTTTTAAATTCAGAGACGTGGTCGCTTACTATGGGCCTCATAAGAAAGCTCAAGGTCACCCAAAGAGCGATGGAGCGCGCTATGCTCGGGGTTTCCCTGCGTGATCGAATCAGAAATGAGGAGATCCGTAGGAGAACCAAAGTAACCGACAGCCTGCAGAATCGTCAAACGTAAGTGGCAGTGGGCGGGGCACATAGCTCGTAGAACAGATAGCCATTGGGGTAGAAAAGTTCTCGAGTGGCGACCACGAACCGGAAAACGTAGTGTTGGCAGGCCTCCCACTCGGTGGACCGACGACCTGGTGAAGGTCGCGGGTTGCGCATGGATGCGGGCAGCGCAGGACCAGTTGTTGTGGAAATCCTTGGGGGAGGCCTTTGTCCAGCAGTGGACATCTTTCGGCTAAGAGAAGAAGAAGAAGGTCTAAAACGAATTATAGCCATTTCGACTCGATAATAAAAAGAAGAATGTTATATTAATCAAAATCTAATTAGGCAATGATTTTGACATGTTTTAGCAGAAGCTTGGTTGCGGTCAACACAAAAGTTTTCGGGTTACATGTGTATCTACGGCGGACGAGCAAAGTTTTCTAATAAAAGCTCCTGGGTAAAAAGCTCTATATGCTCGTGATTTTAAACTTGAGTTACTCTGTGTCCGTTTGTTTTTCGAGGTTTTTGTGGCTGAAAAGGATTACGTTTAATTTTTGAATTCAAAAATTGAGTTGATTTTTTTTATTTGTATTTTTATGGGCTTTCATCTGTGTTATAAAATCATTTAAATAAAATAAAAAATCTTGCGTATATATATTTTTTTGTTAAGTTAGGTTTCACATTAATTTATCAGTTAGTAATTCGGAAATTGGCAAAGTTTTTGTTTGAAACAGTCCTTGAGAGTGACTTACTATGTTGTTTACAGTACCTTAAAAAAACCTTGATATTTTTAAATCATATTTTTCTCGCAGGTTTTCCGTCATACAACTTCATTGTTTATCGAAATATTCTTCACATTACCCGCTACATTAACCGGGTAATCTCCAAACTTGCCGGCAGTTTTGAATAGTTACGACTAAACTTTTGTGTCGGAGCTTTTATATCTTCATCTTGAATGAGTCGCAACAAAAATATAATTTAACTAGCCTGTGCCCGCGACTTCGTCTGCGCGTAATTTACTATTGCTTATATCTCTGGTTCTAAGCGGTGTATCAAGATGAATACGCCATATTTTAAGTTAGACCTTCAACAATATAACAGTGAAAACCGCATCAAATTTAGTCCAGTAGTTTTTGCATGATGCGCGTACAAACATACAGACAGAAAGACAAAAAATTTAAGAAAAAAGCTAAAGACCTGTCATAGTTTTTCTTCATAAATTTCTTCTAGACCAGTTACAGTTTTATTACATGTATGTATTGATGATTGATGACGATGATTGATGATCATCAATACATATAATAAAACTGGTCTGTGTATGATATAAGACATGATATAAGAGATATCTAAAAAAACATAACGAGGGGTCTTTATAGGACCAATAGAAGCCAAAACAATTATTTTTAGATTTTTTGTCTGTCTTCCTGTCTGTATGTTTGTACGCGCATCACGCAAAAACTTCTGGACCAAATTTGATGCGGTTTTGCCTGTTGTATTATAAAAGGTCTAACTTAAAATCTGGCGTAAGTATCATCTTGATACGCCGCTTTAGACCCTGTGATATGCGCGGATGAAGTCGCGGGCACAGGCTAGTATAATAATAAAATATAGTATAATAGTCGAAATAAAGAAACTGTTCCAGAATTGAAGATTGAAATACGATACGAGGTATGATACAAGGAATTCTTTCAATCCAAAAGATTGTATAAAACCCAATTCCTGCTAATTAGGCTTGAGTAGAAGAAACCTCAGGGTTGCCAACCATCCTCGACTCGCCTGGATGCTTGACACGACTTCACACTTACTGAGATCCGCAAAAAAATCAACCGGAATCGAAAGAACTCGAGTGATTCACTGCTTTGTAGGATTGGGAACAATGGAAGATTTGTTTCTGCTTAATTTTTTTCTTCTCGCTTTTTATTTTATTTCATAGTTAACTATTTTTATTCATATAGGCTAAAAATAGCACTTATACATTGTCACATTCTTGTTTTTTAGTTAGTTGACGTCATACAATTAAAGCTTAAAGTGCAAGTGGAGAAGAGGCGGCGCAACAAACTCCACTGCTAGATTTTCTCCAAAGACGTCACTTTATCGCCACTTATTTGGAAAACATCAGTCTTATATAACTTATTTTACAATCAGTGAGAAACAGTTGACCATTTAAATGTTCTCCCATATGTGAGAGGTTTTAGAGAATGTTGTTGTATCGTGCTGTTAACAGTTATCAATTTGACATTTTGGTTATAAAAAATAATGATAAAAATCATTTATTGCCATACTAACATTTGCATGCTTAATAATATGCCTTATATCTAAATTACACAAAAGTTGCCAAAGAAATGCCTCAGATTGTGTTGGCCCCAACTATGAATTGGAGACAACGCTGATTTTTCAAGCCCTCCCTGGAGATCTAATGTGGGAGTTGGTAAATAGAGGCCTAACACGGTACACCCTCATATTACAAATTATTATTTAAAAACAATCATTTTATAAACAACGCTTGTAAAACTATACATTTGAAAAACATATGCTTTGACAAAGTCATTCTTTTAAAAAAGATTCATTTTACAAACTAATTACTAGACAAATATTGGTTTTATTCAAATTATCATTTTACAAACAAATTATTTAACTAAATTTCCAATTGGTAAAACAACGTTAGATAAAATATCTTATGGCAAATTCATCGTTTGATAAATATTATTTACCAAAACTAGAAGATATAAAGATTTTCATCGTAGGGTTAGGTACAGAAGTCATTACTCGTCTTTTATTTGTAAATTAACTCACAAATTGTATTGTGACATGATATCAACATGCTCAATACCTTTTATTGTGTCACACCGGGTGGGGTACCTGGTAACCTGCAACACAGGATCTTTGATACCTAGCGAGGGCACCAGATCTCCACAACGATACTGTCCTTTATGGTATTAAATTTACTTTATCACATACCTATGTAATGTAGCCCAAGGCCATTTGTTGTGGAGTAAATAAACAATTTTTAATTTTTTAATAAAAAAAAAAGTTTGTCTCTAAACGATCTGAGCTGTAAGTTAGGTTCAGGTTATTTTTTTTATGACCACCCGGAAAAACTTGAAGGCAGAAAACAAATTGGGTTTAGGTTATTTTTTTACGGCCACCCGGAAAGTCTTTGAGGGCGGAAAAGAAGTTAGGGCCAGGTTATTTTTTTATGACCACGCGGAAAGACTTTGAGGGCGGAAAAGAAGTTAGGTTCAGGTTATTTTTTTTTATGCCACCCAGAAAGACTTTAAAGGCGGAATAAAGTTAGGTTCAGTAGGTTCAGGTTATTTTTTTTTATGACCATCCGGCAAGACTTTGAGGGCTTAAAAGAAGTTAGGTTCAGGTTAAATTTTTTATGACCACCCGGAAAGACATGAGGGCAGTAAATAAGTTGGGTTCAGTTTTATTTTATGACCAACCGAAAAGACTTTGAGGGCGGAGAAGAAGTTAGGTTTAGGTTATTTTTGCCATTAGCATTGCTTAGCTTTGGCCAAAGAAGCTGCCAGCCCTTGATTAATAATTTACCTATAGTAGGTTTGTAAAATGATGTTTTAGTCAAGAGAGTTATTTAATGAAATAAAACCTTATAAAATAAAAGTATTATACTCGATACATTTGTAGAGTTAAATCATTTATAAAAAAAAAGTTTGTAAAATGAAACATTCTTAAAATAACGAGTTTGTAAAATGAAACATTTTTAAAAGGTATAGTTTTCTAAGTGATAGTTTATAAAGTGATGGTTTGTAAAAAGTTTTTTGGTGAAACATTAGTGAACCGGCCTAACACATTTAAAAATATAATCTTTAATCATTCATGATTAACGCAATAATCAATCAAGGGTACATGAATACTTAAAAATCTTTACTATACGTAAACTTTCCTCATGAATTACTCTATCTTTTTGAGTTTATCGTGAACAGACAGTCAGACAAACGCCGCGGAGGACTTTGTTTAGCAATTGAAAATTTTCATTATTATTTTATTTGTATTGATTAAAATTGTTCGCCAATTCACGCGTCAGTGTGTCACCAAACAACTCCAGTACAAAAAATGTCTGTCACAAAAATGTGTTTGTTTGTTTGTCTGTTTGCGCAGCCGGCTCGTTCTCTAATTGGTGGGCAAACACTGTTACACATTCATGGAGACGAGCATTAATCTAGTTAGTGTTGTGCCGATGTCGATGTTTCGAATATATCCATGTCGATCTCTCTCTCTCTTTTTAGCCTTTTTTTCCATTATTTAGAGTCAGCTCTCCAGGTTGCTTAAATCTGTGTTATCTCGAGCTCTAGTCGTAAGCGTTTTGAGTTTCAGTTTATTGTCGGCATCCATGTTTGCCATTGATACAAAATACAATAACTACATTTGGCCTTAAAACACTGGACCGAGTTGACTGAAAAACCTTAGTCAAGAGAGCTGTAGCGAGTGAATGTCACGACCAGTCCTGAACATACGACTAAAAAGAAGATGAAACTTTTTTACTAATACCAGCCGTTTATTGCGAATTCAGACCTCGCAATATTTTTCCGACAAAAATAATAATAAAAATTAGAATAAATAATAAATTTACGGACAGCACTCAACGGCCACAAACTTGATTTTTGTCATGAGTCCGGTGGATACAAACACAGAAACAAATACAACATCTCCAGACAAATATCATATTTTATGTTAGATTGGCATAGTGAATCGGTTTTTCTTTTATTATTCCTTAAACCTCAAGTAAGTATCTCATCTTACCAATTTCTCCTTACATAACGGAAGTCGTCGAATAGTCTTGTCTTATTGTTCCTGTAGGAAATTAAAGTGTAGAAGAAAGAGTACTTAAAGCTTACACACATTTTTTTTTTTAATTTTGTAGCACTCATTATATATATTGTAAGAGTAACCTTAGTAACCTTAGCTTTAAGTAATTTTAAGACGTCAACTAAATAAAAACAAGTATACGACTACTTAAAATTGCTATTTATTAGCCTATTTAAATAAAATTATTTTCATTTCATTTTAATTTCATATCTACAAATTAATGTATTTTCACTGAATAATATTATCTTTTCAACATCGATAGAATTTATCCCATCACTATCTAAAAAGCTATCAACGTATTCCGCCTAAGCCCTGAAATCCTCTAAAGCTTACAGAACGCAACGCAACACCGTACATATTTCAAATTTGGAACTCGAATTAATCAAGGCGCGTTTATCGATACAAATCCATCTATCGATATAATGTCTCCCATCTCTTTAATACGGGATTGTGTACGGTTTTTTCGCAATTTAATGTAGGTAATGTATTTTGTATTTTCGTTAATTTCGTTTTGCATAAGTATTATTTCTCTTTCGTTTTATTCTTGCTTAAATTGGAGAGCCGAGAGTTTAAAAATAATTCTTCCATTCTTATTCTTCTTCTTCTTCTACTTCAAAAAATGAGCATAATATTACCTTCTACTTTCTAATCGTATTCTTTATTTTAAAATCTTTTATTTAACTTGCAATGTATGTAAGTATGTTCGTTCGGGTGGAACACGGGTGGAATCTTAGAACTCAATTTTGAAGCAGATATCTTAAACCGATTGAGCTGAAATTTTGTACATACGTTTAGTTAGGCTGACAATGCATGACATGGTATGTGACGTCATTCTAAATCCAATATGGCGGACCATTCAAGATGGCGGAATAGTTATATGTAATGCATTTCTACAATATGGGTTTCAAATAAAAAAGTTTGGTGAGTGAGAGTAACAATAAAAGCTTTTTTAAAAAAGTTTTTTTACTATTAACTTATTAAAACTTATCTATAAACTCAATAGTAATTTAGATAGGTGTATAAGTGCCCTCGAATCCGTCCACGTGATATACAGGGTGACTTTTAAATAATTGGCATCCTTTATACTAGTGAAAGTACTCATGATTGTGAACAACTTTTTGTATGAGACCGCCTCAATCCGACCGAAAGAAAAACAGCTGTTCCATAATATTTTGTACAATACATACTCGCCCAAAATGTATGAAACAGCTGATTTTTTTTTCGGTAAATAGATTACGACATCACAAGGATATTATTATAATGAAAATATTCTTCCTAACCTCATTACCCGGCCAAATTAAAAGGCTTACGGAAATACCAAAGGTCGCCAACAGGATATATCAGCATAATCTTAGGAGAAATGAAAAATTCCTTCGTGACATCACCCTAATGGTTTTCTCGGAAAGTACAAGGTCTTAAGAAACATTATACATGGCTAACACATTAGTAAAGTATTTTTATAGGAAATAGGTGTAGGAAAATAACCTCAAAATAACGACAACGGAAAGGGGCTCAGAGATTTTTCTTTTTTTTTATATCTACTAGCCGCGCCCCTGGGCTTCGCTCCCGTTGGAATTTCGAGATAAAATGTATTCTATATGCTATTCCCAGTATTTTTCTATCCGTATACCAAATTTCATCGAAATCCGTCCAGTAGATTTTGCGCGATTGAACAACAAACATCCTCACAAACTCACATCCTAACTTTCGCATAATAATATTAGTAGAATAGGATTTATTTCGCTTGATTTCTTTTTGTCATACACATAAAGAACGTTTTTCCCGAAATTCTTACGTGAGAAAAGCTTAAAGCGGCGGCGTTGGTCGAGTGGTAAAGATTCTCACCAAATTTGCTGATATCGTGGCGACTTGCAGTATGAGAGTGGTGCGTCAATAGTCAAAAGGCATTATTATATAGGCACAGAATTAATATAAGTACTACGTACAGAAAGGAAGCTCCCTGCCACTCCCGCAATATGAATAACCGTACCCCGCACTTCTCCCCCGTTGTTTTGAGGATTGGGACGATGAAAACGCACACATTGACGTGTTCACGGATGTACAGTTTCATTTGTAGTAGTAGTAGGTATATATGACGCTCCGTCACACATTGCTAGTTGCTACGACATCGCTGCGACTTTGAATATTAGAATTAGGCCAGTTTAAATCTTAATTGATCCTACGACTCACCATATCATCATATACAGCCCACATCAACCCACTGCTGGGTATAGACCTCCCTTTTTTCGCATTTCTTACGATTCTGTGCCAGTCTCATCCATCACTTTCCCGCTATCCAATCAATGTCATCCTACGACAAAAATTTCTTCTTCGTCCTTGGTAAATATTGCGGCCGAAGTCTGGCAACACCTGAATGCGGGAATACGATGCGGCGGTGGAAGGAAACATAGCCATCTTAGCGATACTTCCTTACTCACCTAGGAGCCAGGAAGGATGGTTTCACGGTCTATACAATTTAACTCGGTAACCCTTGTTGAAATCATAGAAGAAAAAAAACATTCTTTATACTTATAAACTTGATTGTCAAATGAAGCCCAAAAACGTTCATATTAGTCTGCTTCAAATTATTTTTTTTACAGATCGAAAATGTCAAAGTTGTCAAAAATTAGCCTCACAGAAGATATTACCTGTCCTTCATCAACATAAGCAAAAACCATATCTGACATCCCGCTTCCTCAGCTGTCTCTAAGTAAAATAAAAATCTAGCTCTATGGTTGAAATACAGTTCTTATTCCTTCAGCGCCAATAGCATTTCTACGATTAACCACATACACAATACCCAAGCTTCAAGCTCAAGCTTCTCTCTGATCTTGCACCTCCATTTTTTTTTTATGTTATTTCTTTCCGTTCGCTAAGGTTGCCTGGAAGAGATTGCACTTGCAATAAGGCCGCCTAAGATAAAGATTATTTGCCAAAAAACATCCTTGATACATAGAAATGCATAGATGTTACAGAGCAGCAATGTTCAACCGTTGAAACGGTGTGAAAATTTAGTCAGATGGACGGTAGTCCAAATAAATCAAAAATACACTTAAAAAATATAATAATACACTCAAAAAAATGTCATTAAAAAATTTGTCAATCATAGGACGAAACAGTTCAATATGCCTATCGTACGCATTACCGTACGCAAAAAATTAAGGATTGTAACATTGTGACTTAATACATATATTAAGTCACAATGTTACAATCCTTAATTTTTTGGTACAATAAAGTATTTTAACTTACTGTTGGCGTTGAAATAAGTAAGCTTACTTACTTCAATGCCAACAGTAAGTTCATTATGGACTGCCTACGCGTACTTATAAGGAAATTCGGCCATTTATATCCCATATCATTACGTTGATGGCGGACGATGACGTCACAGGAACACGCCGTTTTTGCGTCGTGCTGGGAGTTATGATGTGATAAATAGGTTATTTCGCTTTAGTATGTTAACCCACGACGTTAAAAGACGGTTCGTATTCAATAAGTATGTAACGAGTAGTAGGTCAACAATTCATGTGATGATCTTAGTATGTAAATGCACGACTCCGCTATACCTATGTATTTTAACCCAAAAATTTGGAAATATACAAATGAAATTTTTGAAAATGACTATGTGAAGTCGAAACTAGTCGGCGGTCCCGGCTAACAACACACGTAAGTATCCTTATTAAAATCATAATATTTTAGCCCACAATGCTAAGACGATTATACAACGAAGTTCAGATTTTCAACGCCTGAATTTCACAAAAGGTATTAAAATGTTGAATACCATCAATCAACAAAAAGTAAAACTCGTATTAATCATCTTGCATTATTTATTAAACATGCTAACTTTGGATTTATCGCGGATTAGTTGAATTAAAAAGTTTTATCTTTCAATTTCAGCAAGCTTTTTCCCACTTTTGAGCAAGAGCTTTTTTGAGCCAGATTTCCCACTTTTAAACTTTGCTGGCCGTGTGAATTTTGGTTATTATTCTTTACCAAGTCGTAATTTTTATTGCGCATAACGCAAAAACTACTGGACGAAATTTGATGCGGTTTTCATTGTTGCATTATAGAAGGTCTAACTTAAAATCTGGCGTAAGTTTCATCTTGATACGCCGCTTAGAACCCGAGGTATGCGCGGACGAAGTCGCGGGCACAGGCAGTATATAATATAATGCATGGAACCCTCCGATTTCTTGGTATACTATGAAAAAGTGACACGGTCCAAAACATAACCACCATTTCGTCAGAAGCGGTGGTGGCCGAGTGGTAGGGCGCCCGCTTGTGGCCGCAAAAGTTCCAGGTTTGAATCCTGCCCGTGCTACATGAGTTTGTATACCAATCTGACTCGTGTACCTATGTTAGTTTTCATCGACCATCACTTGCTTTCCGTGAAGAAAAACATCGTGACGAAACCTGCACTCTAGTTAATGCTTATCAGCTAGTGTGAGAAATGGAGAAGGCAATGGCAAACCACTCCATTAAAATTGCCAAGATAGTCGTTGTATGTGTTTCATTTCATATAATGACCACGAACTTCAGTCATGAGGAATACGTATAAGGTGGAAGATGAAAAACTGACACGGTCCAAAAACATAATGTGCCGTCACGTCACGTATCATCTAATGTTGTCTTCCGCATTTCCACATGATTTATTGAGATGAGTATCTATGTATTTTTTAGGGATCCGTACCTCAAAACTTAAATAATAATAATTAATTTCTTTATTGTCACAACAAGGCCCATATGTTAGTAAAATACATCTTAAAAACTAGTTGTTAGTAAAGATTATTAACAAAAATTTGAAACTACAACTAAAATTATTTTTGGTAGACAAGTATCCCCAAAGTATCCCACAATGGTTTAAAAAGGGTGAGTCATACCTGTCTACCAGAACTCTCAGAATGATACTGGAGCTACCGCGAAGTCTTTGCAATAAGGAGGCTGTCTTCTTTCGCATTATGGCGAAGAAATCATCTACTCTCCTTTCCGCAAACATGCCGGATGCGCTACAAAATCGCGGTAGCCCCATCATCACTCTAAAACACTTTAAAACGGAACCTTTATAGCATCATTTCGTTGTTCGTTGTTCGTTGTTCCGTGTGTCTGTCCGTCTGTGCGTGGCTACATTCCTGAGCTTGTGGATAGAAAACGTTTCGTTTATTCAACAAACCCTATCAATTCTTAAAAAATACAATTACCATCTTCTTTTAGTCGTATTCCTCATGACCGAGGGTTGTGGTCATTATGTCGAATGAAACACACACAACGACTATATTGGCAATGTTAATGGAGTGGTTTGCCATTGCCTTCTCCATTTCACACACTAGCTAAAGAGAGTGCAGGTTTCCTCACGATATTTTCCTTCGCCGAAAGCAGGTGGTGGTCGATGTAACCATACATGAGTCAGATTGGTATACAAACTCATGTAACACGAGCAAGATTCGAACCTGGGACCTTTGCAGTCACAGTCCCCCTGCCACTGGGCCACCACTGCTTTACCTTTTTGATAAATGTGTACATGCCTACCAACTCCATGGCCAACCTGCCAGACTTTACGGATTGTTTAAGCTCGGTAAGCGCTATAGTTGAGGAATATGGTATTGAATCTGTATTTATACTTGGTGATTTCAATGCTCATGTATCTAAATTATTTTATAAGGAGCTATCTAACTTCTGCGTAGAGCAGGATTTTTCATGTATAGATGTGGACATATTAGGCATAGATTCGGGCACGATTACTTTTGTCAGTGACATAAATGGTGCTTGTAGTTGGGTGGATCACTGTGTTGTGTCCCAGTCAGCAGGGCGGGCAGTTGTGGGTGTTTCAGTCGATTATGATGTTCAATTATCGGATCACTTTCCCCTCATTATTAATTGTAACTTAGAACTTGCCTACACCGAGTATAGTGGCCTCAAATAACAAAAAAGATTGTGTCACATGGGGAATTAGAAGTGATGAACAGACGGCAATGTTTAGATCTGAGTGTCATAAAAGGCTGAGACTTATAGATTTCCCTTCTGAATTTGCTAGTTGTGCCGATAACTATTGTAATGATCCGGCCACCGGCGTGTTTTCTGGACAAACTTTACTCGGACATTGTGACTGCGCTTCGAGACGCATCTGTGGCAGGTCAGGGACGCGCTCGGGTGAGTGGGCGTGGCTCGCGCGTAGTAGGTTGGAATAAGTACGTTTCTGAGGCTCACGGGGAGGCTAGGAGGTCGTTCGCGGAGTGGATGGATTATGGCAAGCCAAGATCGGGTCTCATATATGACAATATGTGTAAACACAGAAAGATATTTAAGTCGCGACTGAAATGGTGCCAGGACCACCAGGATCAAATAAAAATGGATGCTCTTGCACAAAAACATTCCAAAGGCGATTTCAAAGGTTTCTGGAAAAGCACCAGAGCTATAAATACGAGACCTGGTCTCCCTGCGAGCGTCGCTGGCGTAAGCGATCCGAAAGGTATTGCTGATACCTTTAAGAATCATTTCTTGGTAAAGACTCCCTTGACGACTAAGGTGGAGGTTTTCAATGCTGGGTCAGCAGTGGGTAAGGTTGGAGTTCAGTTTCGTTCGCATGATGTTGCGAAAATTATCAAAGGGATGACAAAGGGCAAATCTGGTCATGATGGCATCAGCATTGAACACCTCCAACATGCAGGACCACATATATCTCGGGTATTGTCTATGCTTTACTCGCTGTGCGTGAGCCACTCTTACTTGCCCTCTGATCTTATGGAGAACTGTGGTAGTGCCTGTAGTAAAAAACAAATCAGGAGACTTAGCTGATAGAAGTAACTATAGGCCTATCTCTTTAGCCACAGTTATTGCAAAAGTGTTTGACGGTTTGCTTAATATTCAGTTGGATAAATACTTACACCTACATGATAACCAGTTTGGGTTTAGGCCAAAATTGTCTACTGAATCTGCAGTGCTGTGTATGAAGCACACCGTCAGATACTATACGACTCGCAGAACTCCTGTATATGCGTGTTTCCTTTGACTTGTCGCAGGCCTTTGATCTAGTTGTTTATGATATCTTATGGAAAAAAATTAGAGAGCCTTGGTTTACCTCAGGAAGTGTTAGTAATCTTCCAGTATTGGTACAAACATCAGATCAATAACGTTAGATGGGCAGGGGCTTTGTCTGAGCCTTATAGGCTGGAGTGCGGGGGTAAGACAGGGGGGCCTAACCTCCCCTCACTTTTTAATCTGTATATGGATGCCCTTATCGTCGCGCTAAGTAGCCAATATATAGGTTGTCACGTTGATGGCATATGCGTCAACAATTTAAGTTATGCTGATGATATGGTGCTGCTTAGTGCGTCGATATGTGGTCTCAGAAGGCTGTTACAGATTTGTGACGAATACGTCGGTCGCCATGGCTTAAAATATAATGTAAAGAAAAGTAAATACATGGTGTTTGAGTCCGATGGAGCTAAATGTCCAGCTAAACTGCCACCTGTTCATTTGAACGGCATTCCTTTAGAGAGGGTTGAGCGTTTTACATATCTGGGCCATATAGTCACTGTCGATCTCAAGGATCATGCTGACATTGAGCGGGAGCGGAGAGCGTTGTCGAGGAGGGCGAACATGCTGGCCCGCAGGTTTGCGCGTTGCTCTAGTGAGGTTAAACTCACACTTTTTAGAGCATACTGCACATCACTGTACACCTGCAGCCTGTGGGCTAGTTACTCGAAAACTGCCTACAAGGCTCTCCGTGTCCAGTTCAACAACGCATTCAGGGCGGTGATGGGTCTGCCTCGCTTCTGTAGCGCTTCAGGAATGTTTGCGGATGCGCACACAGACTGTTTCCACGCGACCATGCGTAAGCGTGCCGCGTCTCTGGTGCGCAGAGTGCGGGACAGCCCCAACACCGTCCTGAAAATGATAGCTAATCGACTAGACTGTCCCTACATTCGGCATTGCTGTGATCGACATATCCCCTGCAGCCGACCGGAGAGACAGTTTTAATTTGTCAAAAATATTTACTATTTCATAATTAAATTAATTAATAATAATAATTTTAAATATAATAATAATTTTAAATTAATTTATCAATAATAATTTATAAATAAGTAATAATGAATTTTGTATATGTGGTAAATGACGAATTGTATTTTTATTTATTTTATATGGGTCTAAGAAACCTGAAATAAATGAATTTTAATTTTAATTTAATTTTTTACAATTACCATAGACCAACAAAATAATCATATAGTAAGAATATAACGTAGAGAGGCAATTCGTCCTCTATTCCCGACAGAGATTGCTCTTAAGAGTTAAGTGTAGTATAAATCACACAGATTGTGGAGAAAATGTTGCCGTTTTGCTATTTCTCATAGTCGTTTACCGGGATGGTTTAACTCGACTATTTAAATCATGGAAGAAGACATTTTTAAACACTTTTAGCTTTAATTTGAGTGGTCGATAACCAACGTTCCAAAGGGACGTTTAGCTAAAGAGACATTTAGCGATTTGGGGACATTTTGCGAAAGGGAAATTCGGAGACCACATGGTTTCGTATTTTAATTTGCGTATTCTGTAAATATATTTAGTGAGAATCATAGCTACATTTCAGAGCTCAGAAAAAAATTACTTGACGATTTTAATCGATAACCTTCACCTAGTTTGAAGAAGAAGAGTAACATAATAAATCACTATCGTACATGATACAGCAGAGAATATTCTAGTTGTATTAGTTACTAGCTTTTGCCCGCGGCTTCGCCCGCGTGAATTTCCCACGGAAACAGTGCTTTTCCCGGGATAAAAGGTAGCCTATGTCCTTCTCCGTACTTCTAACTACGTGTATGCAAAATTTCAGAAAGATTGGTTCAGTAGGTGAAGCGTGAAGAGGTAACAAACAAACTCACTTTCGCATTAGGATTATAATATTCCGATTCTATCAATATTCTTTTAGTGGCCCAAATATTATACTTGCACAATGATACAGGAAATCATATGAAAAATATTTTGAAAAGACCACTCAAAGGGTCAAATACTAAAAATCAATTTTCGTGCACAAAATACCACTTAGACCTGCTTATTTACATCGCTTTTCATCACTTTTTGTCCAGCGATACATAAAGGAGGCTATATAAAAAAAACTTGACAGTCCATTAGCCCTTCGTCATGTGTGCGTTATGCGTAGGCCACATTCTATAGAACTTACATTATGGGGTTACTCTATGTGTTGCCTGTTAATTTATGGAATACTAGCTGCGCTCCGGGGTTTCGCTCCCGTGGGAATTTCGGGATGAAAAGTATCCTATGTGCTATTCCCGGTATTTTTCTACCCATATACCAAATTTCATCGAAATCCGTCTAGTAGATTTTGCGTAATTGAGTAATAAACATCCTCACAAATTCATAAACTCGTCCAAACTTTCGCATTTATAATATTAAGTAGGAAGTAGGACTTTTGTCCGCGGCTTTGCCCGCGTGAATTTCGCACGGGAACAGTGCTCATTTCCCAGGGATGACAAAGTATCCTTTATCCTTCTCAGTACTTCTATCTACATGAATCTCTACGGTGTATGTGGTATTTCAGGAAGATTGGTTTATACTTTAAAAAAAGGTTTAGTCTAACTACTTTGACTATTTGAGGAATAACCAAAGTTTGACAAAACACTAATAAAGTCAACTTGATTTTAACAAAAAATTGACTGTTATTAGCCACAGTTGGCACAGTTAAATTTTTTGTTAAAATCTTTTTTATAAATCTTGCTAAAATCGGTTTGGTTACATATTGCAAAAAGTTTTGTGCAATGGGTTGATGAAAGTTTGTATTTTTTTTTCAGAGCAGTAGACAAAGCGTGAAGTGGTAACAAATAAATAAATAAACAGACAAACTCACTATAATATTAGTTAGGATTAGGATCAGTGTAAACATGGCCCTATTCTCTGACCCGGATATGTGGCCCCGGATAAATGGCATAGAAAATAGCCGCGATGTTGAGTTACGCAGCTTATTCTAATACGTCTATCATCAGTGAAATATTACTGACTGTATATCTTACTAGCTGTTGCCCGCGGTTTCGCCCGCGTGAATTGCCCACAGGAACAGAGCTTTTTCCCGGATGTAATGTACCCTATGTCCTTTTCAGTACTTCTAACTATGTGTATGCGAAATTTCAGAAAGATTAGTTCAGTAGTTAAAGCGTGAAGAGGTAACAAACAAACCCATTTTTGCATTTATAATATTAGTTATGATACTAACTATGCCTCATGACTTTGCTCCCTGGGAATAACGGTATAGAAAAATCGATTCGAAATGTTATTGGCATAAGTAAGACAATATTTGCGAGTTACTTTCCAAAATTACACTTCAGGAAGTACTTTTTTTTCGAGTAAATAACATAATTATTATTAAAAAAAAACAGTTCTATTTAAATAACACAGGGCGTTACATGTAGGTAGACCAAAAAAATATTTATATTACAAAAAAAACATATTTAAAAAGAAAATTAAGTTTCATCATCTATCACGGAAGAAATCCTGTAAAAAATCCCAAACAATAAATAACACTAGTTTCTTTTTCAAGAACAAATCTAGTTCATATTTCATGAAAAAATAACAAATCGCCACTCTGCACCGTGAGTGGGACATATCTCAAGAATATTGCAGACAGTCAGGCGTTATACTTGCAGAATATGGAGAGGACAGAAGAATAGGGGGTTTCCGAGTCCCAGATTAAAAAAAAAATTCAGATGACTTCATAGATGGCGCTTAGTAAAGGCGAGTTCATAGAAAAAGCAAAATGCACGGGACTGGCATTTTTTTAAATATAACCTAAAAAAACATCTAAAAAGTATCAATATTGTGATTTGTGCAACTGTCAAACTGTTAGGTGTTTCTTTTCTGCCTCTGGTTGACAAGAAAAAGCGCACAATATAGGTACAGCCATTATTACGGCCCGGCTTTTGTAAAACGCCACCTGTTGAGACTTTTTTTAGGTACTGATTTTCTTAATTTAGCTGTCAGGTAAGCGCACGTTGACAGAACAGAATTTACTCAATTTTAAAACATCAAAAAAGTCATGCTTTAAGTCAATGTCATCAGGAGAATCCAAATGATCCCAAACTCCAATGGCATATCATAAACAAATGGATGGCCAGTCTCGCTCAAAAACTCTAGCCGGTAAAAGTTCATTGGCAAATTTAGATTCTCCGTGCTTGCTTCTTCTTCTTCTTATCGTGTTCGTTATTATTATGCTGAATAAGACCTAAATGTAAGTGGACTTTTTAACGTAGATTATGTTATTTTATCTATTCTCTCATTTTTGGCTAACCACAGCTGAGCATTAATTTGCAAAATCACCATTTTTGAGTCTTTGCAAAATCACCATTTTACACATTATGGCAATGAGGAATTTTCCGAGAACCAATTTAAAAAAATTAAAAAGTTCTAGATGACTTTATAGATGGCGCTAAAGTAAAAGGCGAGTCCATACAAAAAGCAAAAATTCACGGGTTTGAGTTTTTTTTTTTAATAAAACTTATTAAAAAAAACATTTAAAAAGTATTAATATTGTGATTTGTTCAACTGTCAAACTGTTAGGTGATTTTTTTTCTGCCTCTGGTTAACAAGAAAAAGCGCACCATATAGGTTCAGCCATTATTACGACTCGGCTTTCATAAAATGCTATCTGTTGAGACTTTTTAATACTGAATTTTTTTCTTAATTTAGCTGTCAGAAAATCGCTGATTGAAGCGCCTTAATGTAAGTAAAATATCTCTGTACTTTCCATAACTTAAGATATTGTGGAGGAAATAAACGGATAAGTCTTAGATGATTTAGTGTCGAGTGTAGTGTGGGACAAGTGTGTATTTATACGATATATCTCCATGGTGCAGTGGATAGGCGTAATGCTATCAATAAATTAACTAGTGGTTCGCCGCGAACTTCAACCTCGCGAGTATTATTTTAAAAATACGGTTTGAAAGTCATAGTGTTCCGTTTTCAACGCAAATCTTGTTTACCTTTCAATTTGAATTTCGCGCGCCTTACCGATGCATTTATCAATCATCACAATTCGCTGTGCTGCAGTTCTATTTAGCCAATGGGGCGCCCGGACTTCCGCTGGCGCATGCGCAGATCCTACCGGTGTCTGAGAGATCAACGCCATAGGCTGGTAGCAGAAGGCTGGTGGCAGAACCAGTAAAAACCTCTCCGTGTCTGTACGTAAAAGCGAAGGCGCGCGCGCATCAAACATTACATTTTACTCAATTATTCTTAATAAAACTTCAAGTGCTCAACAGTGTTTTTGGAACTTTATAATCGTGTGTGGCTGGCCGGCTAGGTGTCTAAAGGAAGAACTATTCGTGAGGAATCGTGCTCGAAGCCTGCCTACATGGTAAGTGGTTTGTGCATTGTTCCTATTGTCTAAATCGTCTGTAGCAACGCTTATTAACGGCGAATGCTTTCAATAAGTATTCGATCCAATGTGGTGATTGATAGTGTACTCTAATTTCTACTTATCGAATCAATTTAGCCACATTTTTTGGTGCCGAAACCCGGGAACTTTGGATACCTACCTTCAGTCTGCCGCCAAATACCAATTCGATTTAGTAATTGCTACTTCATTTACCGTATTCCACGCTTATTATACTTACTAGTACAGCTAAAACGAATAAACATAACATTTTGTTTCAATTACTAATCGGAAAACAAGTCTTTGTTCCATTTTGTTTTGTTGAGTACCTTACCTACCGATTATCGATTTAAGATGGCTTCCATCAGTTTCTAGAATATTTGTTGAAAATAAATTCTTTTGTCGTTTTATACTTATTAGCATAAAATTATCTACTGTTTTACCGTTCGCAATAAACAATATTGCAAATCCACCTTCTCATAATTTTATGTTGATAGTTCGTTATAACTCGACTACTTTTTTCCAACCGTTCAACGTTTCC
Source organism: Ephestia elutella (assembly GCA_018467065.1). NCBI lineage: Eukaryota > Metazoa > Arthropoda > Insecta > Lepidoptera > Pyralidae > Ephestia > Ephestia elutella. Next base: position 1,009,446 of record CM031594.1, read on the forward strand.
TCTTGATATTTATTTATCGAAAATTTATTTCGTTTCAAATTACGAAATATTTTTTATCGTGACGTTGTATCGTTTATCGTATCATATTTTCAACGAATTTTGGTGCGTTCACATTTTCATTATTACCGTTTTAGGTTAAAAATCATAGTTTTTTGTTTTTACAAAAAAAAACTGATTTTTATTTTTTTTATTTACCGTACATTAACGAATATCGCAAACCGTTTTTAGTGTTCCTAACGCTCATTTAATTCATCCTTATCAATTTAATTTATTTCAATTTAAAACTCAGGTGACCGAGGTGACAATATTACCTGTTGTCGTGTAATACCGCCCCAGTGATTCTCGTCGATTCTTGTGAACGCGGTCTCGCTGAAGACGTTCGCAACTAAACTTTTTTATCGAATCCGAATATTTGTTGCTATCAGGTTTTATTGTTTTGATATTAATTATGTCTTTACTATCAAGGCGTAAATCTAAACCTACTATTAAAAAGGGTATCGAAAATACGTACACTATTAATAATTTGCCCAGTTTGCGACGTAAACGAACTATAGCATATAATCGCTTAACGAAGGCTTTGGAAGTAGGTACCTTAGCCAATACCGATGAATCACAAGTAGGGTTATTTCTTTCATATTGTCATGAAATAAAAACGATTGCTGATAGTTTTCATGACTCCCATTTTATTATTTTGGACCTTCTTAAGGATGATGCCGATGAGGAGGACGATGAACTTCAGGATCGATTTGACGAATTGTATTTTCAAGTGTTGGCAATTCAACGAAAATTTGAACAACGTTCATCTCAACAAGCTGACACTTCGAAACATAATTCATTGACCGGTTCGCACAGTGGAAATATGCGGTTACCAAAAATTTCGTTGCCAACTTTTTCCGGTGCTATCAAGGAATGGCCTGAGTTCATTGCAACTTATAACGCGTTGATACATGATTCTACCTCCTTATGTAATATTGAGAAATTTCACTATCTCGTGTCAGTTTTAAGTGGTGATGCTTTATCGTTCATTAGAACTTTTCCTGTTGCAAGTGAACATTATTTAAGTGCGTACGAGGCTCTCAAGTCCCGTTATGAAGATAAACGCGAATTAGCGTTTACGTGCTGGCGTGATATCTTGGACGTTAGTTTAAAGACTTCGAACGCTCAAGATTTTCGACGCGCCTTAGACACGATCGATGAGAACTTAACAATTTTAAAAACTTTAAAATTACCTACCGATAAATGGGATTTTGTTCTTTGTTATAATGTTCTGGCCAAACTCGATACCAAATTAAGACGCGAGTTTGAGGAAAAACATACCGATATTGAGCTTCCACAGTATAACCATTTAAGGGCATTCTTACACTCTAAAGGTGAAGCATTAATTCGCGACACGCACTTTTCGAATGTTACCAATAAAACCGCTAACGTTTCAAAGGACACACCGGGAACTTCACAGAAGTTCAAGCGACATAACGTCACGCATTCGCTTGTCGCTCCCACCGTCACTACTCATAAAAATGTTGGTGATAAACAACAAGCGAAACCTGCTCATAATTCGAGCACTCCGATTCGTAAATGTGCCTACTGTCGTAATGAACATCACATCTCGGCCTGTAGTGATTTTTTGGCAAAATCAATAGATGAGCGCATGGCTGTGGCCACTGAAAAGAAATGGTGCTACAATTGTCTTAACGCATCCCATTCAGTGCGAGAGTGCACATCAATGTTTTCATGTCGACAATGTAGACGTAAACACCACACTTTGCTACATAAGGAGCCGGCGGCAAGCTCGGCGACCTTAGTGGCTAAGGATTCGTTAACTCAGTCTGATCCAACCGTAACCACAACCGTGTTACTGGCAACAGCTCTCGTCCAGATTCGTGATGCTTCTGGTGAATTTCATACATTTCGCGCGTTATTTGACACCGGCAGTCAAAACAATTTTCTCACGGCTCACGCCGCTCAACGATTAAATCTAAAACCTATAACTGGTAATATCAACGTTTATGGGTTAGGGGGCAGCCCTGCCTCAGTCAGTGGCTTTGTTACATGCGACATTGGCACCAACTGCAACGTAAAGTTTCGTCTGGGAATGCTCGTCATACCGAGCATTTGCGGAGATCAACCGATAGCAAGGCTAAATACGAAAGGATGGGAGGAGGTCAAAACACTACCGCTAGCTGATCCTGGTTTTGACATCCCTGGTCCGATCGACGTCTTGTTAGGTGCCGACGTCTTTGCTGAGTCACTTCTCGAACAACGTCTGAAGGGTAACGCCTCTCAACCGCGAGCTTTCAACTCAGTCTTCGGCTGGCTTCTTCTTGGGAAGTCCAGACTCGCATCGTCCAGTCTACTAGGAGTAGCCCCTTCTACCGTAGACGATAGTTTAAACAAAATTGTTCAACGTTTCTGGGAAATCGATAACGTTCCACAATCTTCCCGATTGACCCCAGAAGAGCAACGCTGTGAAAATAGTTTTCAGTAATCACTACCGTGACGAGACAGGTAGATATGTAGTTTGTCTCCCCTTCAAGGACGACGAGGAGCCAGTCTTTGAAGGTTCTCGAGAGATAGCCTTACGACGCTTTCATGCCATTGAAAGGCGTCTGTATCGCGATCACAATTTAAACCAACAATACGTGGAGTTCATGACTGACTATATCGACAGTGGTCACATGACTCTGGTACCTGCCAAGCAAATGGGTCAAGGCAAGTATTATATACCGCACCATTGTGTGCTACGTCCCGACAGCGCTACCACGAAGCTTCGCGTTGTATTCGACGCCTCGGCTAAAGATGCAACTTCCAAATCGCTAAACGACTCGCTGCTGACGGGACCGAAGCTACAATCAAATATCGTAGAGATCCTTCTTCATTTCCGTGAGCACGCAATTGTCTTCATGGCAGACGTGCGCCAAATGTACCGTCAAATCAACCTAGCTCCTCAACATCGTGATTATCAACGTATTCTCTGGCGAGCTCACCCAGATGAGCCTCTTCAAGAGTACGTATTAAATACCGTAACGTACGGAGTGTCTTCCGCTCCATTCCTGGCGTGCCGCTCTATTCAGCAACTGGCCAACGATGAGGGTCACAAGTACCCAAAGGCCAAAACCGTTTTAACTTCCGACATATACGTTGATGACGTCATATCCGGAAGCTCATCGCTGAAGGACGCCAGAGAAATCAAAACTCAACTCATCGCTCTTTTCGGTCTTGGCTCGTTTGAGCTCCGAAAATGGGTGAGTAACCGACCCGAGCTACTTAGCGATCTTGCCGCGGAGGCGTGTCTTTCAGAAGCAATCACTTTTACCGAAACTGAAGACACAACTATCAAGGTTCTGGGCCTTAAGTGAAAGACGAACGAATCCGAAGCAGGCTCCCTGCTTCGGATTCGTTCGTCTTTACCGTTAATCCATCTAATCAACCGTGCACCAAGCGAACGATTTTGAGTGAGGTTGCCAGAATTTTCGATCCTCTGGGTTTTCTATCTCCTTTGACAATTCATGCCAAATGTCTTATTCAAAAGCTTTGGATTCTAGGTCTTTCATGGGATGATAAGCCCCCACCGGAAATTATCTCTCAATGGGAAAAGTTCTCTGAACAGCTTCCTCAAGTTAGGAATCTTAAAATTCCACGTAAATACGCTACCGATAGCGCTCAATCATATCAACTGCATGGATTTTGTGACAGCTCCGAAGCAGCATATGGCGCCGTTATATACCTGCGTGTTATCGAGTCTGACGGCTCCGTTCGCGTCTTTCTCGTATGTGCAAAGGCTCGTGTAGCTCCTTTAAAACGTCAATCGTTACCTCGCTTAGAGCTGTGTGGTGCAGTTTTGCTTACAGACCTTATCAAATTTGTCAAGGACACGCTGCGGATTCCTGTCCATGACACTTATCTGTGGTGTGATTCCACCGTTACCTTATCCTGGTTGCGAGCTCCTTCTTCTCGCTGGGTGACATTCGTTGCAAACCGCGTAAGTCACATTCAAGATATCGTACCGACCGAGTGCTGGAGGCACGTACCATCTGTCACAAATCCTGCAGATGTTTGTTCGCGTGGGCAATTGCCTCACGATTTGCTAAACAATGCCCTATGGTGGGCGGGCCCAGAATGGTTGTCTCAACCACAGTCTGAGTGGCCAATCGATACATCGAAAAATCGTTCAAACGATGACAATGCGGTGCTCTCTGAGCAGCGTCGCACCACGGTTCTCGTTTCGGATCAAATCGAAAGCGTTAATCACACGTCTATAATTGATCGGCTATTCGAAAAATATTCTTCTTTAGATAAAATCTGTCGCATTATCGCTTACGTTCGCAGGTTTTGTAATAACATGCGTAACACTGTTCCGCGATCAGATAATCTTTTCGTAACGGACGCTGAGCGTCATCGTGCGTTACTAATTATCGTCAAACATTTCCAACATCGTTGTTTTTTGGATGTCATATCCAAATTACAATCAAAGATACAGTTACCTCGCAGTTTTCGTAAACTAAACCCGTTTTTGGACGAGCAGGGTATACTCAGAGTAGGCGGGCGCCTATCGCGCTCCGATCTTGACTTCGAACATAAGTATCCCGCATTATTGCCCAAAAAGAGTGTTCTTACATCAGCTGTAATCGAATCTATTCATCGAAACAATTTTCATCCCGGTCTGAACACAACCAACTATCTGATTTTACAACAGTTTTGGATACTTGCGGCAAAGCATGCTGTACGTCATCATCTTTCAAGATGCATAAGATGCTACCGTCTTAAACCGAAACCTTTGCAACCCTTTATGAGCGACCTTCCGGCCTTTCGTGTCAATCAGGCAAAACCCTTCTCTGTCGTAGGTGTCGATCTAGGAGGGCCTTTTCGAATTAAGCTCGGGCTTCATCGTGGTGCTAAAATCGATAAAGCGTACTTGTGTTTATTCGTATGCTTGAGCACAAAAGCAGTGCACCTTGAGGTGGTTTCTACTTTATCGACTGACGGCTTCATCGCGGCATTGCGTCGCTTCGTTTCTCGTCGCGGCCGCTGCAATGTTATTCACTCTGACTGCGGTACGAATTTCGTTGGTGCAAGTTCACAACTAGCGTCAGGTATCGAACAAGCCTCTCATGCGGAAAAAATAGATTTTAAACGTAACGTACCTTCTGCTCCCCACTTTGGAGGGGTGTGGGAAATCCAAATCAAAGCCGCAAAGAGTCATTTGTACCGTATTGTTGGCGATCAGGTCTTAACGTTTGAAGAGCTTACCACACTCTTCGCTCAGATCGAATCAATTTTAAATTCGCGGCCTTTGTGTCCATTGAGCTCGGATCCCAACGATTTGAACGTTCTTACGCCCGGTCATTTTTTAACGCTGGAACCTCTTACAGCAGTTCCTGACTTCGACTACAAGGACGTAAAATTCAATCGACTAAATCGATGGCAACTTATCCAATCTTTTCAACAACAATTTTGGAAACGCTGGAAAAATGAATATTTACATGGGTTAACTCAGCGAGCAAAATGGACCACGGACTCAACACCGTTAATTGTAAACTCAATCGTACTTATAAAAGAGGACAATCGGCCTCCTCTTCAATGGGCATTAGGACGAGTTGTTTCCTTGCATCCTGGCCCTGATGGGGTAGTTCGAGTCGCAACCGTTAGAACAGCCAGGGATCACTCGCTTAAGAGACCTTTGGTCAAACTATGTCCTCTACCCTCCGTATAATCGTTTCAACTTATCATTTGTTAGCTTTTAAGTTTAGAATAATAACTTAAACATATTTATCGTTAATTACCGTTTCTTATTCTTACTCTGGGAAAATCCTATTGGTATTTTGGTGGGCGGAATGTTCCGTTTTCAACGCAAATCTTGTTTACCTTTCAATTTGAATTTCGCGCGCCTTACCGATGCATTTATCAATCATCACAATTCGCTGTGCTGCAGTTCTATTTAGCCAATGGGGCGCCCGGACTTCCGCTGGCGCATGCGCAGATCCTACCGGTGTCTGAGAGATCAACGCCATAGGCTGGTAGCAGAAGGCTGGTGGCAGAACCAGTAAAAACCTCTCCGTGTCTGTACGTAAAAGCGAAGGCGCGCGCGCATCAAACATTACATTTTACTCAATTATTCTTAATAAAACTTCAAGTGCTCAACAGTGTTTTTGGAACTTTATAATCGTGTGTGGCTGGCCGGCTAGGTGTCTAAAGGAAGAACTATTCGTGAGGAATCGTGCTCGAAGCCTGCCTACATGGTAAGTGGTTTGTGCATTGTTCCTATTGTCTAAATCGTCTGTAGCAACGCTTATTAACGGCGAATGCTTTCAATAAGTATTCGATCCAATGTGGTGATTGATAGTGTACTCTAATTTCTACTTATCGAATCAATTTAGCCACACATAGAGCAATATTTATTTTCATAAAAATGCGTACATCTCAAAAACGGCTGAACCGATTTTGTTGCGCAACGAACATAAAAATTCTATGGATAGTTGCTACACGTATTCTTAATATCATCGAAATTAATTCAACGGTTCACTGAAAAAAATACTTACTTATACACAACCAAACTTTCGTTTACCCATAACCACAGAATTAATATAAGTATGCCATAACAAAAAAAGTGACTACATAACTTATTGCAATATGTAACCAAACCCAGTTGGCTAATAACAGTTAACTTTTTGTTAAAATCAAGTTAACTTTATTAGTATTTGTCAAACTTTGGTTATTCCTGAAATAGCCAAAGTAGTTAGGTTATCCTTTTCTTTGAGTGTTAGAGAGTTTTCGCGGAACAAACATACATACATACAATAAATGTGTTTTCGCCCGAACTTGAATTATAGCCCTCGCTCGCTCGGTCAAATAGTGTATTTGACTGTTTTTGAAAACCTATACATAAGTGTTAATTACGTTATCAGAAAGCTAACGATATATATATTTTTGATTATTTTTAGAATAATTAGGTACATTTTACAAGCGATGGAAAATTTCAAAATAATCATATTACCGCTTATGGTCACTCGTCACTAAAAGTCGTTCTGTTTTACGTACACTAATATCACTTCCTTGCTTTTCAATAGAATACGATGTAACTAAAATGTTATTGTGAGCCAAAACTAATTAACAATGAAAGTTTATAACGGCAAAATTATTCTAAAATAACGGGGCACTTTTACAGAGCGAACCGGTATTATGAAATTGACACTTGACTGATTTGACAACCTGAAAAATGTCATTGAAAATGGCGGAGCATTTTATATCACGTGGTCAAGAGCTTGAAATAAAATATTTTATTAGCACAATCGTGCCTATTTTTAAAATATCCAAAAATTAAAGAAAAATATTGTCATTTAAGATATTTATAGAATTACTCATATTTTTTATACTATCAAATACCCATTACCTAATTGATTTTCGCAGACACTAAACCCCCAGAAATCAGAATAAAATTGTTGTTTCAAGCCCCTGTGGATAAAAGACAAGTCTCGAAAGACTACAACAAAAGTTATAACAGGGCATAATAAGTTCTAAGCTCATGTCGTAGGTCCCAATATACAATAATCCCCAGATTGTAGCCTGTATAATTGAAACCGCCAACTCAAATTTCTATTTCCACCCGGATTATAATAATTGAATTGAATGTATTTTATGAAACGTTTGGGATTTGCGTTCCGGTGATATTAATTTCAATTGAACTGTAGTTTCTGTATTGTGAAATTACACTATTTGTCTTTTTCCCATGCTTAAGTATCCCAGTTGATTTTACTGTCTGTCTGTTATGCTTGCACGACTAAACCGTTGAACCGATTTTGATGAAATTTGATATTAAGAAAGCTAAAGACCCATCTCCAAATAAAAGCTACTTTTAAGAAAAATCTACCTTTAAGAGGATGAAATCAGGGACGATAGAGTTTATGAGAAACATGCTATACTTACTATTAATTTTTTCATAGAAGCGGAGCCGCGAGATACAGATAGTAAAATAATAAATTTTGGTAATCCTAACTAATATTATAAATGCGAAAGTGAGTTTGTTTGTTGTTGGTTTGTTTGTTTGTTACCTCTTCACGCTTTATCTACTGAACCAAGCTTCCTGTAATTTCGCATACACATAGTTAGAAGTACTGGGAGGGACATAGGTTACCATTTATCCCGAGGAAATTTAATTTTTTTTTAATTTTTTTAACTGTTCCCGTGAGAAATACACGCGGGCGAAGCCGCGGGCGAAAGCTAGTTTTCTTATAATTTAAACAGGCTTAAATCTTTTGCAATATTCTAATCCTAACTAATATTATAAATGCGAAAGTGAGTTTGTTTGTTTGTTACCTCTTCACGCTTTATCTACTGAAACAATCTTCCTAAAATTTTTCGTACACATTGTTAGAAGTACTGAAAAGGACATAGGGTACCTTTCATCCCGGGAAAAAGCACTGTTCCCGTGGGAAATACACGCGGGCAAAGCTGCGGGCTACAGTTTTCTTATACTTTAAACAGGCTTGAAGCTTTAACAATATTCTAATTAAACCATAAGGTTCTTCAATAGAGGTCTTGGGCAACTCACCTTACGGTTAAAATTAATCTACACACGACTTCAGAATATCAACTATCCCTCCATCATATACCTGTCCCTTTCCAACTCAAACAGAATACAGGCTATCTCTCTCACTCTTCATTAGCGCTGTCTAAACATTTCGTGTCCCATAAGTTAACATAAGCAAGCTAAGTTTGAAGCTTAAACTTTGTGCCCAAAATATTTGCATATAGTTTAGTACGTGTATTTAGTTTAAGTAGCTTTGCCTTTAACCAAAACTATGTCATATCCTCCTTTAGTGGTATTCCTCATGACTGAGGGTCGTGGTCATTATGTTGAATGAAACACACATAGCGACTATCTTGGCAATGTTAATGAAGTGGTTTGCCATTAACTCCATTTCACATGCTAGCTGATAATCATCAACCAGAGTGCAGGTTTCCTCACGATGTTTTCCGTCATCGGAAGCAAGTGGTGGTCTATGAAAACTACCTTATGAGACAGATTGGTATACAAACTCATGTAGCTCGGGCAGAATTCGAACTTGGGTCCTTTGCAGTCACAGGAAACAGAAAATAGCGATGAATGCAGAGGAAGCGAGAGAGATCTGTATTGGATCGTAGCAAGTGAAAATCGCTAGTGTCTGCCTACCTCAAAAAGGCGTGATAATATGTATGTGTGTATAAATGACTAGATTTATTCCGATCCAATACCACGAACGAATACCACTGGTATTACTTTATGTTGACAATTCCGCCATTGTGCATATATTTCTTTAAAAATATAAGTACTAGCTTTTGCCCGCGGCTTCGCCTGCGCTAATTAAGTACCCACAGGAACAGTGCTTTTCCCGGGATGAAAGGTACCCTATGTCCTTCTCAGTACTTCTAACTTGTGTATGCGAAATCTCAGAAAGATTGGTTCTGTAGATAAAGCGTGGGAGAGTTAACAAACAAATAAATCAACAATCAAACAAACTCACTTTCGCATTTATAATATCTTCTTCTTCTTTATGTGCCTATTCATCACTGAATGTTGGCAGTCAGCTCCTTAAATTTAGCCTTGTTCAAAGCCAGTCTTAACAGTTGTTCCACTGTTTTGATTCCCATCCACTCTCTGATGTTTCTGATTTATAATATAAGTTATGATGTATTTTTTATAGCCGTGTATATATTACAAACAAACAATCTCCATAGACCCGTTTTAAAGTTAAGTTTCCTCTGTGTACGTCCATTTTCTGATAACGTCCTGACCACGTCAGGGTCACAATAAATAAAACTGTAGTGGTGAATCTTTAACAAACTATATTTTTCTAATAACAGAAATTACAAGCAACAATTTTTGCCCTTTTTCTCAGCTGTGAATTGGCGGGAATGAATGACAAGTCAGACTGACAGACGTCATTGTAACTTTTTAATTATTGGCTAGCCACATAAAGACTGCTGTTCATACCGCCCACCAAGGACATGCTGAGGGAATGTCCTTCATCACCGCCCACCATGCAGGAACATACATAAATATGCATGATGTAACAACTTAGATTTATTCTAGTATCATTCTAGCAACAAGTACATTTATCTAAACATTGCCATTTAACTCTGGCTTGTAATGAAACGTTTACACTTAAGTATTATGATACCTATGTTATTACTAAAACATACACTATTCTAATCCAAACTAAATTAAGAAGTTATAGGTAACACACATATTTTAGAAGTAGGCCTTTTAATTAGGTTGCTTTGAGTGCGTATAGTAACTACACGAGTTATCCCATCAGGACCTGGATGTTTCTGCTCAACCTTTCCAAGAAGCCATCTACCTGGAGGCATATCATCCTCTTTTATAAGTACCACATCACCTACCGTTGGTTCAGGATTATGGTTACGCCATTTATGACGCTGCAAAAACTGATTTAAATAATCATGGGACCAACGTCTCCAATAATCTTGTAACATTCGTTGTGTTAGTTGCCATCGTCTCAAAGTTTGAACATTAGAATTTTCATAATTATAATCTGGTGCTAACACTAGTGGTTCCCCAACTAAAAAATGACCTGGTGTTAATACAAACGGTTCATTTGGATCTTCAACATATGACATTGGCCTTGAATTGAGGCAAGCCTCAATTTGAGCTAAGACAGTAGCCATTTCTTCAAAGGTCAAAGTAGAATTTCCGATAACCCTTTTTAAATGGTGTTTCGTTGACTTTATTCCGGCCTCCCATAATCCGCCAAAATTTGGCGCTCGAGGAGGAATAAAATGCCATTTAGTTCCGTTATTCGCAAGAGATTCAGACATGTCAGGTAAGAAGCGTGATAGTTCATCTTCAAACATACTACGAAGTTCACGGGAGGCGCTCTATAAAATTTGTACCATTATCGCTGTACAAATCAGCACACCGACCTCGTCGAGCAACAAACCTTTTAAAGGCATCTAAAAAACACTTTGATGTCAAATCACTGACTGCTTCCAAATGCACTGCACGAGTGGCCATGCAAATAAATAACGCGATGTAACCTTTATAGGATTTGTTGCCTCGACCCTTTGAAACCCTTATGTTTATTGGCCCTGCATAATCCAGACCACTTTTCAGAAAAGGCTTTAAACTTGGAGTTACACGTGCAGTATGGTAGTTGACCCATCAACTGAGTTCTCGCCTTAGCAGAATATCGAATACATTTTACGCAATTTCTTAAACAAGCTTTTAATAAATGCTTCACACCCAATATCCAATATTTAGTTCTCAAATAAGCCAGCATCAATTGGGGACCACCATGTAAGGTTTTAGAATGTGCTTCTTGAATCAAAAGTTTTGTCAAAAAAGAATCCTTTTGATATCAGGATTGGATGTTTTTTATTGTATTCAAGTTGCGACATTTCTAGCCTACCGCCAACTCTTATGATGCCTTTTGAATCTATAAAAAGATTCAACGATTTAGTATTCCTCTTATTTGACATGAAGTTTTCTTTTCCTTTTATTAAATATTCTCTTTCTTCAGCAAATCCTTCTTCTTGACTTCTTTTAATACATATATCTAATGCTTCTTTTAATTCCTCTGTTGAAAGATAAATACTATTTGGTTTCTCTGTCATCCTATTTACAAGTTTTAAGAATCTTTCTGCAGTAAGCTATCACTCGAACCAATCTCGTCAGTGATGAATATTTATTCCAAAAGTTAGAATCAAAAATCGTTGTGTGCATTTTAATCTCTTCTAAATTAGTAGACGCACCAGATTTTCTATAATCTATCGTAAGTTCTTTAAGAAACTTCGGTCCATTAAACCACAACTCATTTTTCCCTAGCTCAGCAGGAGGTATCCTCTTGATGCGCAATCAGCTGGGTTTTCCTTAGATGACACATGTGACCAGTGATGAGTATCCAACGTAACTAATATTTCCGATACTCTGTTAGCTACAAATGTTTTCCATCGACATGGGTGACTGTTTAGCCATGCAAGCACGACTTCTGAATCAGTCCAAGCATGTAAATTAGCAGTTGGTATACTCATAACTCTTGCTACTTCTGTTAACAATTTGGCCAAAAGGGTCGCGCCACACAATTCCAATCTAGGAATAGACACCTGTTTTATAGGAGCGACCTTTGTTTTTGATGCAACCAAATAAACTTTAATTTCGCCAGATAAATTTGTCACTCTTAGATACACTACGGCCGCATATGCGGTTTTAGAAGCATCAGAAAAACCATGTAATTCTAAGTTGCTATTAGTTGTAACAGTTTCCACCCAACGGGGAATACTAATATCACTTAATGAATTTAAACTATTTCGATAATTTAACCATTCAGATAACAAATTGTTTGGAATAACCTGATCCCAATCAATGCCCGCTAACCATAGCTTCTGTATCAAAACCTTTGCCAAGATTATACTCGGTGCTAACCATCCCAAAGGATCAAATAAACGGGAGATATCTGATATAACCTTTCTTTTTGTGAGTGGTTCGGTCAGTGGAGGAAGATCAACTGAATATTGAAATATATCTGCTCGTGGAATCCAAGTAAGTCCTAAAATCTTAACTATATTATCTGACTTTATTTTTAACTCTTCATCTTTATTTTGTTTTCCTGCTCTTATTCTATTCAATAATTCTTCACTATTACTGACCCATTTTTGCAGTTGAAAACCAGCCTTACCTAATACAGTATTCATTTGTACATATATTTCATAACAATCATTTACATTTTCAGCTCCCGACATTAAATCATCCATGTAATAATCATTTTTTATCTTTGAGGCTATTGGATGATTCATAGCTTCATCATCAGCCACCTGATGCAATACACGAACAGCTAAAAATGGCGCTGAAGCAGTTCCAAATGTAACTGTAATCAACTCATACTCTTCTACGTCATCTTCAGGACTATCTCTCCAAAGTATACGTTGAAAGACTGTATCTCTTTCTGTCCACCAAAACTTGCCGGTACATTTTGATTATATCTGCAACTATACAGATCCTATGCATTCTCCAACGCATTATCAAATGGCGAAGTTCAGCTTGTAACTGCGGACCAATCATCAAATTATCATTTAACGACACTCCATTTTTTCCTTTGCAAGACGCGTCATATACTACCCTAACCTTTGAAGTGTCCTTGTCCTCCCTGACGACTGCATGGTGAGGTAGGTAAACTGCTTCCTTATTCCTTTCATTTTCTTTTGATACTTTTTGCATATGTCCTAGTTCTAAATATTCATGAACAACCTTAGTGTACTCATCCTTCAATTTCTTATTTTTGAAAGCTTGCATTCTAAGTTATTTAACCGTTTCAGTGCTATCAACCTGGATTCTCCATACTTGCACTCTGGATCAGCATCACGAAAAGGCAAACGAACAATATAACGACCATTACTGTCGCGGCGAGTGGTGTTTGTAAAGAATTCCTCACATTTCACTTCTTCCTCAGATAGTATTTTCTTTTGTGCAGGTTCTGCTTCTAGTTCCCAAAATTTCTTAAGGACATCTTCAGTTTCAAAGCTTGAATGCATAACAGCAATATGAGAAATAAGACTTGCACTGGCATCAGTATCTATTAAACCGGACAAAATCCACCCGAATGAAGTATCCTGAGCCACTAGTGCTCCGTCAGGACTCCTTTTCAAAACCTTCTTTAAGAACTTGACTATATACATCGGCTCCTAACAGTAAATCAATTTTATTTGGTTTATAATAATCGGGATCCGCCAATTCCACCTTAATAAAATTGATCCACTCAACCTTAGTTACTGTTGTAACTGGAAGCAATGATGTAATAGACTGGAGTACATGAGCATTTATTTTCACCTCAAAATTAGGATCAGTTCTCGACCGAATCTTAAGTGCAACTGTATACTTGGATTTAATATTTTTATCACCACCTACCCCTGTGACGAGGTGTTCTGAAGAAACCTTCTTCAGACCTAAATACTGGACCATTGCCTCGGTGATAAAAGAACCTTGTGAACCTTGATCCAATAAAGATCTTAGTAGTCTATAGGACCCATCCCTCGATTTTGCCTTAATTACTGCTGTCGCTAATAAAACTGTTTTCTTACTGCCTGTTGACAAACAGGTAACAAGCGGCTGAGCAGTATCTTTTATTTGTGTAATACTAATGTTACTAGAAACTACACCTTCATTAGATTGGACTGTATTTATTTTAGATGTTTCCTCCTTCCCAGTTTCAAGATTCGCAATATTATTAGAAGAACCGGAACCAACGCTAGGGTGCAGTAGTGAATGATGTCTACTTTTACAAATATGACATTTATAAGCCGATTTACAAAACTTGGCAGAGTGGTTCGCTCCTAAACAACGGAAGCAGAATCCTTTTTCCTGTACAAAATTTCTACGAGAGTCTACAGATATTTTACCAAACTTTTTACATAAACTTAACCTATGATTTTCCGTACAATATGAACAAATAAATTCTTTATTATCTCTTACATGAAGGGATGTTGTAATTTTATTAACATTTTGCGGCTTATACTCTAAAGATTCCAAGCCTCGGAAGCGGCTGGTTAAAAATTCTGTAAATTGTTTGTAGGTGGGTAGCTCATCTGATGAGTCTGAAGACACCTTTAATTCCCAGGCCTTTCTAGTTTCTTTATCAAGCTTATGACTAATAATGTGAATAATTAATATGTCCCATTTAGAAACATCTACACCTAAATTTTTCATTGAATCTAAACAATCAGATGTTGTACTGACTAACCTCTTAATTTCATGTGCTGATTCATTACTTAATGCCTTTTGGATTAAGTAAGCGATTTAAAAATTCCAGTAGCTAAATATTTCTTATTGTTATACATCTGTTCTAATTTTTTTCCAACTGCCAGAGTAGCTATCAGAAGTAACTTGTACATTGCGTAGCAGCTGTTCCGCTTCCCCTTTCAAATGGCCTTTCAAATAATAAAATTTCTGTGCGTCATTTAAAGTTTTATTATTATGCACCAGGCCCAGAAAGAGGTCACGGAAAGTCTGCCACTCCGTGTAGTTTCCACTAAAAATAGGGATTTTTATTTCTGGTAACTTCAGTTTTACCTGTGTATTTGAACTATCTTTACTACATACTGGTTGGGAAATTGTGTCGGTTGGTTTAGTCAGTTGAAATAACACCTGTTTTAACTCTGATTTGTATTCAATGTACATATCTTCCACCTCATCATACATACCCTTTGTAAAGTACTCCGAACTTTGTAACTCTTTCTTACTTATTGTTGTTATCAATTTGGTATGTGTGTTGTTAAATAACGTCCACTGTTGCTCCAATTGCTCCAATCTAATTTCTACATAAGACACATTGATACGCTCTTTAGGGCTTTTTTTATAATTAATATGGCCTCTGCATATTTTTTGTTTAATATCATCTTGGAGAGCTAGTAAGGACTCCATGTTTACAAAGAAACTAGCCGAGTATAAATTAACTTAAATACCTGAAATAAATCTGCAACAGTAGCAGAAAAACACACACACAGAATAGTACACAAAATAATGAATGTAGGTACAAATTAACAAGTAAGTAGGTTATGTTATGTATGACGCCTTATCTATACAAAATATCATACAAAAACAAGTGAAACTATCATATGCAACTAGTGTAGACATCCAGATATGTATACTAAAGTCCAAATGTTAATATTTATGGAGAATCACTGTTCAAAATCCGAAACACCACATAGAATTGCACAACTGGAACTTCTTTTATAGTAGATATAGGTTAAATGTACTTACAATATTTCACTGGCACTCACTCACTGCTTTTTAGCTAGCTCCAACCTCCGCTCACGACCAAACCAAACAATGATCGTTTTCTCCTCTAAAACAGCTCGGCCTTGTTGCGTAGTAGCTATGTAAATCCGAGTTGTTGACTGTTTGATTCCTCCGGGATATCAAACTCCCGGCCCGCCGTGCACCTCACTCTGTATCGCTCGATTCTCGTCACGATCTTTCCTTTACAATCCTCTGAATCCTCAGACGGTCGGAAGCCGACCAGCGTGGATAGATGGTATTCACAATCAAGCGAACAAAGTGCACCACTACAACCTGCCAACACTTGCTGGCCAATATCCGGCTCCAGAAGGAACATATGACCACGTCAGGGTCACAATAAATAAAACTGTAGTGGTGAATCTTTAACAAACTATATTTTTCTAATAACAGAAATTACAAGCAACAATTTTTGCCCTTTTTCTCAGCTGTGAATTGGCGGGAATGAAATGAATGACAAGTCAGACTGACAGACGTCATTGTAACTTTTTAATTATTGGCTAGCCACATAAAGACTGTTGTTCACGTCCATTCCCAACACAAAGTAGAATGGACGTAACTTTTATTAGACGCTCGATATGTGGACATTGCGGACAATTAGATTTTAGACTGCGATTCAGGTTGCAATGGAATTGTTACTCGACGACATTGTTGTATGTTCTGCACAGACTATAAAAACTATTTTTGGATGAAAAGCTTGGGGAACAATTGGATTTGTAATATCAATCGCCTCACTGGGTGAGGAGGATATAATTTTTGATGCTATGAATGTTGATTGTAGATCATTAAGATGTGGTGAGCTAGTGATTTTATCTAAGACCCAGGCCAATCTGAAAAAGATCATTTACTATCTTGAACTGACCGGGAATCGTTCCCGGGTCCCCGTGGTCCAGATCCTACCTGTGTCACATGAGTGGTATGGTAGTTTTCTCATAATCACCACCTGCTTCCGGTAAAGGAAAACATCGTGAGGAAACCTGCACATTGGCTGACTGTTTAGTTTACTAGTGTTTATACGGCTACTTTCTCAGCCGAAAGACGTCCACTGCTGGACAAAAGGCCTCCCCAAGGATTTCCACAACGACCGGTCCTGCGCTGCCCGCATCCATGCGCATCCCGCGACCTTCACCAGGTCGTCGGTCCACCACTAGATGGCTACTACCACTAGATGGCGGCAGTCGTAAAAGTCATGTCAGATGCCTTGGCGACTTGAATAAAATCTGACACCAGTGTTAGTAATAACACACTCGATAAGAAAGAAAGAAAGAGGCAAAGTGTAACAAAAGCCGAACAAATTCAATGTTTGCAACTTATTAATACCTTTAGTCGTATTCCTCATGACTGAGGGTCGTGGTCATTATATGGAATTAAACACACACAACGACTGTCTTGGCAACGTTAATGGAGTGGTTTGCCATTGCCTTCTCCGTTTCACACACTAGCTTATAATCATCAACCTGACTGCACGTTTCCTCATGACGTTTTCCTTCACCGGAAGCAAGTGGTAGTCGATTAAAACTACCATACATCAGTCACATTGGTATACAAACGTATAAAGCACAAGCAGGATTTGAACCTGGGACCTTTGCTGCCACAGGCGGGCTTCCACTGAGCTACTACCGCTTTAATGACGAGTTTAATGAATGGAGAATTTGACTGAGAATGACGCATGCCTAATGGGTTTCAATAGAAATTTGATATGGTGAAGATTTTTGATGGAATTGAAATGGGATAGCTCAGTTGGAAGAGCAAGCTGGTCACGGGTTCAGGTCCTGCTCGCATGGAATT
Organism: Ephestia elutella; assembly: GCA_018467065.1. NCBI lineage: Eukaryota > Metazoa > Arthropoda > Insecta > Lepidoptera > Pyralidae > Ephestia > Ephestia elutella. The sequence goes on from CM031594.1 coordinate 1,027,015, forward strand.
TTTTCACAATATCTTATTTCTATATGAGAGTACTTTAGTACTAACTGCATCTGAGATGTCCAAAATATGGAAAATTTGTTTTTAACTTACTAACGAATTGCGATGTAACTTGACATACGAGTAGACGAAACCCAGTATGCATTTTACTGGGTTTCGTCTACTCGTCAATCGTCAATTGTCAATCATAAGTGCTCTGCACATCCTCTCAACCTGTACACTAATTGGTCACTAACGAATCTCTTGACTCAAAAAAATAGGTCGGCCTATTGATGCATTTTTTGTATTTACTATCCATACTTTCATATTGTATACTAGCCGCGCATCGGGGCTTCGCTCCCGTGGGAATTTCGGGATCAAAAGTATCCTATGTGCTATTCCCGGTATTTTCCTACCCGTGTACCAAATTTCATCAAAATCCGTCCAGTAGATTTTGCGTGATTGAGTAACAAACTATAGTATAAATATTATAAGCTTTCGCAGAAATATTATATTCATAATATTGTCAACATTATATTTTTAAGAAAATTAAACAGGAGAAGGCTAGGCAAAGAAAGAGAGAGAGAGAGAGAGAGAGATTTTTAAGAAAATTTCACATTCAGTATCACGTCTTTATCCCTTACGGGATAGACAGAGCTGAGAGTCTTGAGACTCGAAGGCCACGCTAAGCTGAATAGTGGGCTTATTGGTAAAGCAAATTAAATTCTCAATAAACTACAGTAGCCTAAACATGCAAATTTCAGACGCTTTGTTATTTATTAGGTACCTTAAAAATTCAATATTTTGCCTCCTGAATTATGTCAAAGATAAGCCAGTTATTAGCAAAATCATTTTCACCGCTAACAATGTGTCAATAGCATTAGCTCGGAGCGAATTTTAAAGCGCAGTAAAATTGTGGATTTTCTTTCTCTGAGGCAGTAATTTTAAAAATTGGTTTTTAACGTTCACTACCATTTTCTACCTGTGTGGCCATCATTGGTGAACAGTTTTAACCACCGATGTAAAAAAGAGGGGTGTCATTTGACGTGGCTGTGTAACTGTATGTCTCGCAGTGATATTGTAACTCCCAAACGGATGAACCGATTTTGATCTAATGCTTTTAGGATTCCGTACAAAAATTAAAAAATAGAACCCTTTTTGGATCACTCGTGCGCCTGTCTGTCTGTCCGTCCGTCTGTCACAGACAATTTTCTCCGAATCTACTGGACCAAATCAGATGAAATTTGGTAGAATGGCGTAATCCTATGATCCAAACATACTCGTAGATGTGCAAAGTAAATAAATATTGTGATTTTAGGGGGACAAATAAGAAATTAAAAAAAAGTTTTGCAAACCTTACAACCTAGACCTAACCTTATATATCAAATGAAAGGGCTCATTATGAGGATCTCAAATATATTTTTGTTATTTTTGAAAAAAAGAAGACGAAAATTGACCATTGATCTCTGAAACTATTGAGAGAAATATAATTCATTGCCAGTAGATTACAGGAAAACCTTTAAGAATTGGCATTGTACGGAACCCTCTCCACGCGAGTTCAACTCGCACTTGGCCGGTTTTTTTTAAGTTGACTGAGAGTGTTCTAAGCCATGTTTAATATAAATCAATTTTATTTTAAATTCTGAAAGAAATTGAACTATATTTCAACAAGACAAACCTCAATCTAGATACTAGATACTTACTAACTCTCTTATACTAATGGCTGGGCACTATCAGCTGGTGACTTACGACTAGCTCAGTTGGTTTAGTTAGAATGAATAGTCTGGTATCATGATAAGTTGCAGAATTGCCTCTTTTGAAACGCTTGGCTTTTTACACGACTGACCAAAAATGGAGTGTTATGTTTTCAGAATTTTATTCCACCATAAGTCCTGAATTTCTTAACAGATTTTGTTGTGAGAGGTATTTTTAGATTCCTTGCATTCCCCCGAGTGACATAGGCTATGTGAGTTATCAGTTGTGTTTTTTAACGTTTAATAATTAGCTTATTATCTTTGTATACTAGCTGTTCTCGGCCGTATCGCTCCCGTGACTATTTTGGTATAAAATAAAAAAATGGTATGCTATAGAGTTATATAAACGGTATGCTATCGTCTTCTTCATAAATATAGATATCATATAAAAAAATACTAAAACCCAAACTACTTCCTGCTAACCATAACATAAAAAAAAAAACATATGTCAATTTTTTCTTCGTTCATGCTCTTACTTTGGTTCAAAGGAAAAATATCTCTATGGTTTAAATATATACATATTATCTATTTATCAATAATATTTTAACACAGAGACAAAACTGCTGAACGTAGAAACTTCAAATTTTGCAGAGAGTTTCTTCACATAATAAGTGTTTACGAAAGAAATTTTGGAAATTATATCCCTTGAAAAACTAAATTTACGTGGGCGAAACCTATGTATAAATTTTGGGAAAAAAAATTGTAATTATAGGTTTTACATGCGGCACTAAGATTATAAAGTGTCGTTTGTTGCATATCTTTTCTTATTAAGAACTGTAACTAAAATATTAAGGTTCCGTTAACGCCAACAGGAATTAAAACAAAAAAGAAATGTACTGAACTTTGGAAATATTCAAACTTTCGGACAAAAACTTCGTTCGAGTTCAAAAGTTCCCAGCGTTTAAACTTTACTGCCATCGAGTGAAACCGTTAAATTCAGAGATAATCACTGACAATCCTTAAAATAGACGCAGCAAATTCTTTCATTTGTATAGTGTACTAGCCGCGCCCCGAGGTTTCTTCCCGTGGGTATTTTAACGAAAAGTAAAGTATGTGCTCTTCCTGTATTTGTCTACCCGTGTACCAAATTTAATCGAAACTGTCTAGTAGATTTTTTGCGTGATTGAGTTACAACATCCCTCTGCCAAACTCACATCCAAATCCTCGCATTTATAATATTAGTAGAAATTAGGCGACCAAGACTGTTTCATGAGTTTCTTTCGGCATTTCTTCTCAGTAGTGGTCGTGTCTGGAAATGCGAAGTAGTTTCTAGCTTGAGGACGTAATTTATTTTATAGTTAGTTTTTGACGTGAAAAAGAGCCTTCTTGAAGGCCAAATTTTAATAATTTCTGATTTCTGTAACTCCATCTTCTTCTTTTAAGGTCTCTCCAACTAGTGAAGGTTAGCGATTAGCATGTCCAATATAACGTACACATAGATAGTTCCTTAATTTATAAGACACATATGTCGTAAAGTGACGCAACTTCTCCACTTGCGCTTTGGAGGTGGTGGTAACCTTAGCTTTAAGTAATTTTCTGACTTCAACTATCTAATCTATATATGACGATTTAAAAGTGCTATTTTTAAGCCAATTTAATTAAAAACCAATTTACTTTGACTTTGCATGTTCAAGCAGGGCATGCAGCCGGTACCAAAGTTTCCATATAAACTCCCCGAAAGGACTTTATAAAAGTACTAGCTTTTGCCCGCGGCTTCGCTCGCGTGAATTTCCCACGGGAACAGTGCTTTTTCCCGGGATGAAAGGTACCCTATGTCCTTCTCCGTACTTCTAACTATGTGTATGCAAAATTTCAGGAAGATTGATTCAGTAGATGGAGCGTGAAGAAGAAGTAACAAACAAATAAACAAACAAACTCACTTTCGCATTTATAATATTAGTTAGGATTTAGTAGGTAAATAAAGTAATAAATAAAATAAAAAAAAGTCCTTCTTGTCCTTAACTCGACGTTCTTTGTCCATTTTCGCATGTTACATCTTTAACGTGTCCCGATTAAAACATGAGATATTAACAATATTAAACTCCACGCGGACGAAGTCTCAAATATTAGTTCTATATAAATATTCTGTCTATTGATATGTATGTCTGTCTGCAACACCGTTAAATTCACAGAGATAATTGAACTGTGTCCCTGCGGATTTTGAATCCAGGAATTATTCAATGGGAATAAATCGTTATTGGGGAATTGCGATGTGGTTTTTGTTAACAATTTATTAACAGTCGCATTCTTTATTGTAATTTATGTAACAGTAGAATATATATAACAGTAAATTTCAACTAAAAAGTATGCAAGCAGTCTGTGTACTAAATCTAAATAATGAGCGATTTTCTGACAACTAAATAAATTAAGAACAGTTTGACAGTCGCACAAATCACAATAATTAATACTTTTTAGATGTTTTTTTTAGGTTTTATTTTAAAAAAATGGCAATTCCGTGCGTTTTTGCGTTTTCAATGGACTCGCCTTGTATTAGCGCCATCTATGAAGTCATCTGGAACTATTTTTTAAATTGGGCCTCGAATCCCCCATTCTATCACCGCCATGCAGCTCTTTCTCCTTCTATATTAATATTCCTTTCAATTGTTACAGAACACGCCTCAGCTATAGTCGGTACCACTGCTAAGATCCGCTGTGCGTTCGAAGGCGCTACCTGTAAGACGCTGCACAGCATCAAATGGTACAAGTCTGATGCCAGGGTGTACGTGTACTCACCAGCGACGGACAATGTCATCGATCGGGCGGAGGGCGATATGATGGACAGGTAAGGTTATTTAGATGATATCGTAATTTCGTCTGAAACTTAGAATGTTAACTTTAATTACTGTTAAAACAATAAGTTTTATAAAAACTAAAAATACACGACTTTGGTCTACGTCATCAGGAGAAATGAATACTAGATAAGACACTTACTTACTTGTTATAAATTTATCATTCTAGCCGACTAGATTCAATACGGAAGTTATTTACCTATAATTGACCGAGCGAGCGCAGCGAGCGTAGCGTCTCAGTTTCCACTAGCCGAAAATTCTTTTGTCTGTCCGGATGTTATCGCCTACAGGTCGCATTTGTGAACCGATTCTCATGAAATTTTTTGAGCCAGTTCGGTAATTTTTTAGAATTTTTTATTCGAGCCAGTTTTTCGAAATTTAAAAAATGGCGGAAATATATAAAAAACACCTCATATCTCAGCTATTTAAAAAAAATTCAAAAATATCATTAGACGTTTTTTGTTATTCTTATTAAGACGCAACTTTTTTGTCTGAACAACATAGTGAAATTCAGTAAAACCGCAGAAATCCATATATTTTAAATTCTCTTATGATAGTTCACAAAAAAATCAATAGATGGCTTAGCAAAGCTTTTAATACTCACAAATTCGCTATTGTTATTTTTTCGTAAGTTTAAGTAGCTTTTTAAAATTATTTATATTATTCGAGGCAAAAAAGCAGGTTTCAGTCAATTTTTTTGTGGTATTGACCAACCACAAGAACATGTTTGGGCTTATGGGTAAAATATGAGACTTTTTACTTTCTTTCCAGCATTGGTAGGTTGGTTTCAAAACTCTTCTAAGCCACGGTAAAAATATCGGTTATTTCGTGGAAGGGCTCGCGAGGTTTACTGTTCTTACAGAACCACTAGTAATATATTTTAGGACTGACTATGCAATGGTCACTCGTCATAACCTAACTCCTAATAATTCTAATCATAATTAATGATTGTGTATCTGAATAATAAAATTGGCAAATAAATGTTTAAAATTTCACGATTTAAATAATATGTAATTACTAATAAGGTACCTTTATTATGCACTAGCTGGTGCCCGCGGCTTCGCTCGCGTTAATCCTTTCTTATCGGATGATTACGTCATAACATCTACCTGCATGCCAAATTTCAGCCCGATCCGTCCAGTGGTTTGGGCTGTGCGTTGATAGATCACTATGTCAGTCAGTCAGTCACCTTTAAGTTATATATATAGATTTAGTAGGCGTTGCTAGTCGTACATAAAACGTCTAGACATATAGTTACATAATGTAATTGCAATTTAAAACCTTCCATGAATGCGATGCGGCTGTGATAGGTTAGTAACGGAAAACTAATAGAATTTGTAATGAGAGTGGTTCTATTACGTGTGGTGATAGGAACCACTGCGATGTAGTTATCAAGACTCTATTTTATAACAAGAGCAATATGTATAGGTTGCAATTAATTAATATTTATTCAAGTAAGCACCCCCCGCGCTTCTCCCCCGTTCTTGTGTGTATTATGACGCTATGACTATGAAAACGCACACATTGACGTGTTACTGACGTGTTCACGGATATACAGTTTCATTTGTAGTAATAGTAGGTATATTTGACGCCCCGTTTCTATGAAACGTAAACAAGTGTTGTCGGCGAAAAAATCTATTCTTTTTTAATTTCCATTATTTTTCACACTTCACTGAAGTATGTTTCGAAGAAACTCCTGATTTAAAGATTTATTTGTCAAATCTTATTAGGTAATAAAGCAATAAAAGTGAGGCTTTTGATTTAAAATCTTAATTAATAAATTAAGGCAATCCAAATTGAAAAAGGGTTTAACTTGACAAATCTTTTACATTTAAGCAGCTCCCAATAATCAAAGGAGATAATCTCAACTCAAGCCACTGAAGTACAAAACAAGAAACGACATAAAATGAACTGCAAGATGAAGCTGTCTAAAAAAGCTCCAGTGTAAAAATATTCTATTATCAGTTACAGTAGTAACTCTTATGTCTGGAGATATTTTAAGAAAAGATAAAGGGTCTTTATAGGGCTATTAGAAGACAAAATTATATTATGATTTTTACACGACTGACCAAAAAGGTACTATAGTCTATGTATGTATGTTAGCATGTATGCTGATGTAAGTATGTATGTATGTATGTAAGTCATTTTCAAGGCGAGTTAGGACTGCCTTACCGACGTGACAGACAGACGTGAGTAAAAAACATAATAACAATTTCTCACGTTAGTTTTCATCAAATTAGGTAGGTATGAAATTACAAATTAAAATAAATAATATAACTGATGTGCAAAAACTGATAAATGGAATTTGGTAAGTATCACTAAATTGTATTGCTGAAGGGAAGAATATCTTAATACGCCGTTAAGAACTTAGATCGATAGGCAATAATAGTTAATTCCACGTGAAGGAAGTCGCAGCTAGTAAAAGATAGATAGATCAATTAAAAAAGAAAATAACAAATAAAGTAGTGACAAAAAGCAAATACATAAATAAGCGCAAAGGCAAATCGCAAATGCATTTCCTTCCAGCCGACACCTTTGGGTGATGAAAGACGACAATTCTATTTTGAAATCACCTCAATCAATATCACCAATGGAAATGAATCCGCAATCGACACGGAATAAGAGCCACGCGGCACAATCGGATTTATTAAAGAGTGATAATGGAATATTGGTGTAGCTCCAATGTTGCACGGCTACTATATATCGTGGTGACGTCATTTATGTACCTACAGGGAGGTACATATATAAATTGTAGCCTATGTCACTCAGGTATAATGTAGCTTTCTATTGGTGAAAGAATTTTTGAAAAAGGTTCAGTAGTTCCGGAAATTACCCTCTACAAACTTAAAACTTAATATTAGTTAGTGATGAATGATGATATTGATGTGTTCGACCGATTTCGGGTCATGGCGACCATTTTAAGAATGAGGGCTCGCGTAATACTTAGATACAACGGCGGCGGATTCAGGATTTTTTTCACACAAGGCCCGTGGCGGACTACGCATGTTGGGGGGGGGTACAACAAATCGACATCCGTCCTGATGCTGTTGAAACGAATCCTATAGACTTGCTCACTACGCTACTGCAGAAGGACCAGATTTGCAAAAAAGCATTTTTTTTAAATGAAAAACTTAGTAAAAAAAACTACTAAAAAGTATCAATATTGTGATTTGTGCAACTGTCAAACTGTTAGGTGATTTTTTTTCTGCCTCTGGTTGACAAGAAAATGCACCATACAGGTTTCAGCCATTATTACGACTCGGCTTTCATAAAACGCTATCTGTTGAGACTTTTTATACTGATTTTTTTTCTTTAATTTAGCTGTCAGAAAATCGCTCAAATCACTTACACATACACGGTACGCGTGCATCTGCACTAACTTATGACTGTGTGCGTAAAAAGTTTACTAAAACGCGGTTGTTTTTTTATTTATTTAAATTCTTTACAAAAACATGTAAATGACGGACTTAAAAGCCGCAGGCTTTGTCTTCCAGTCAACCAAGAGGTGATGCAGAGAGAAAAGATAAGACTTTGGGGTGAGTGCAAATTAGCGAGGGGCATAAAAACACTTAAAAAGAAAAAGACAAGAAGAAACTTAAGAAGACCGAAATTAGTACAATTACTTACTACATAAATTTAAATAAACTTACTTACATTACACATAAGCTTACTCTGATACTTTGCCAAATTATACATAACTACATACAATATTTCATACCATTGTTTTGTGTCCGAGGTGTGCTAATACAGACAATGGAAACACACATCTATTTATATCACCAATCCGGCTCTGTGCTATTCCTGGAGTATTCCCTTTCAATTTTTCACCCTATATTAAGGCGTTACCTGCTAGCATTTTACCGGTACTAATGTTCTGAGAGCCAGCAGGTGTGGACTCATTGAAAATGCATAGGTATGTGTTACGGTACTGTGCTATTTTTAGATGATTGTATTAAGCGGTTTTTTTAACGTGTGTAAATTACTAGATTTTGCAGTTTTCATGGAATGAATTTTTCCACCAGAATTTTTCATGTAACTGTACATAAGTTTACATATAAATTACAAATATACACTGAACTGTGTATATATGTAGACTTACTGTAAGTATATTTCTCCGACTCTGACATTCTCCTACTTTTACATTTTCCGACTTTAAACATTTTCCGACTTTGACAATATCCGACTTTGACATTTTCCAACTTTGACATTCTTAAACTTTGACATTAAACGATGTATCGATATTTTAGTGACCACCTTTCAAATTGCTTCGTTTTTGTATTACTCACTCGATTTTATAAGTTTTTTTCAGTTTTTAATTTATGGAGTACAACGTAGTAAATATTGAATTCATTATGACGTCACATGGTATATATTACCCGGGATGATATAAAGAATTAAAGGATACTTCAAACTATATACGAGTAAAAACCCATAAACCACCGAAACTGGGTTAAAACCACTTCAATATATAGACTGAAATAAATAAATATATACAGACAAATCACACAGATTGAGTTAGCCCCAAAGTAAGTTCGAGACTTGTGTTATGGGATACTAACTCAACGATACTTTATTTTATAACAAATACATATATAGATAAACATCCAAGACCCAGGTCAATCTGAAAAAGATCATTTTCCATCTCGACCTGACCGGGGATCGAACCCGGGCCTGATTCAGAGGCAAGGTCTACCACTGTGCCACAGAGGTCGTCAAAATGGGTAAAAACTGGGTTTTAACCCAATCTCAGGTTTTAACCCGGGTGGTTACCCATCTCTACTTCAAACACTGATAGGCGTGTAGCAATTCTCGTTTGTCGTGTAATAAAAGAAACTCCCATATTTGAACTCTGAGAACATAACATTCCTTTTTCGGCAGTCGTGAAAAAAATCTAACATCAGTGTAAATAACATTAATACAAACAAAGAAAGGTTATAAACAAACTCCAAGACAGGTTGAAGCTAAATGAAAGCTTGCAAAAATACAACGAAAATCAGTATGATCCATTTTGCTTTACCTGAATATTTGAAATTGAACTTTATAGTGCTACTAATAAGGATCATTTTTATATATTTAGGCAACGAACAATGGATCGTATGATCCGATTCATAAAAGTGGTAGTTTTAGACGTACGTACGTGTAAAATCAGTGAGGTGACACTAGCAATACTTTACGTGAGGTTCCTACGTGATTCGTTTTGTAACGTTATTTGTATCATATTAATTTTGATACTACCTTTTGCTGGCGACTTCGTCCGTGCGGAATTACCTACATACATAGAATCACGTCTTTATCCCTTACGGAATAGACAGAGCGAAGAGTCGTGAGACTCGAAGGCCACGCTTAGCTGAATAGTGGGCTCTGTGATGGAATGGACATTATATTAATTATTCCGTGCGGAATTTATTATTGTAAACAAAGTTTGAAGTATCCATAGATGAGATATATATATCTTAGGTTCTAAGCGGCGTATTAAGTTGACTTATTACAATATTAACGCAAAGACGAAACCGCAGAATATAGAAACATTCAAAGAGAAATGTAATACATTGTTTCTACCATAGACTTATGGTTTCTACCTTGTCGCAGTCTGTGTTTGGCCCATAGACATAGAAAAAAAACTTACAAACTTGATTGTCAAATGAAGCCCAAAAACGTTCATAATAGTGTGCTCCCAATGAGCGATTTTTCTGACAGCTAATTAAGAAAAAAATCAGTATAAAAAAATGTCAACAGATGGAATTTTATTGAAAGCCGAGTTGTAATAATGGCTGTACCTATATTGTGCGCTTTTTATTGGCAGCCAGAGGTAGAAAAAATTACGTAACAGTTTGACAGTTGCACAAATCACAATATTGATACTTTTTAGATGTTTTTTTACTAAGTTTTATTTTTTTTAAATGCCAATTTTTTTTCTTCTTGTATGGAACTTTTTCTCTCGCCTTTGCTTAAGCGCCATCTATGAAGTCATCTGAAACTTTTTTTTTTAATTTGGGTTTTGGAAAATCTCTCATTCAATTTTTTTGCAGTTTTTACAAATTCTATGGAACCAAAAACACACCAAAAATGCCAAACTTGACAAAAATGAGCCTCACAGAAGATATTACCTTTTTTTTTTTTTTTTTTTTTTTTGATTTCGCAGGGGAAATGCATTTAGGAACTGAGTGTGGGACTCCTGGGCCGCTAGACGGCCCAGACTACCCACTAAAACCCCCTGCGGCGTTACCGCGCCTGCCGTTGCTGGGGGCGTCATGGGATCGCGAACATTCTACCACGACGCCCCCCGACTTTGCCTTACGGCACCCTCACATGGCCAGATGGCGGGCGTATTGTGCCCGCCGCCTGCCTCTTCGTCCTCGCCGTTGGGGTGGCGCATCGGCTCGCGCCTCACGCTCCCTTTCGGCGGCCTCCTTCTGCGACATTACTGTCTCGCAGAAGGAGGAGAAAGCGTCCCATCGATTCTCGCTGCTCAGCATCTTACTGATGATGCTGTGCAGCGAGAGATCGTAGGCGCCCAGCACCACGACCAGGGCCACCCTTTCAGGGCCCATTTTGCACATCTGCCAGAGTGTGTTGGGCCGTATCGTCCGGCTCCCCACACTCATGACAGACTGGGCTTTCTTCCTCCCAATTTTGTGCAAGTAATGACCGAAGCACCCGTGTCCGGTCATTACCTGCGTCATCCTGTACGTCAGTTGACTGTACCCTCTTTCCAACCATTCATCGAGCGATGGGAGGAGCGCCTTCGATGGTTCGGAGGCCGCATGGGGAGTTTCCTAGCTCAACTCTCCATCGCTCTTTCAGTCTATCTACGGCCAACTGACGGACCGCCCTCACTTCCATTGGTGCGGGCCTTTCTGCCAAAGCCCGCCTTCTTGCCCGCTCCCAATACATTTCCGCCTGAACTTTTGCATCCAATTCCCACGGCGGGGTTCCGGCCAGTACGCATGCTGCTGCCCAAGCCACCGTCACGTAAGCCCGAGCTATTCGGTTGGCCACCACTTTTTGTGGCCTCCGCAGCTGGGCCACATTGGCTCTGGAGAGCCTGTCCCACCAAATTGGTGCCCCGTACAGCGCCATGCTTCTCGTGACGCCCGCGTAGAGCTTGCGGCACGGGGCGCTAGGCCCTCCAACATTGGGCAGCAGCCGGCTCATGGCCGATGCGGCGCCGACTATCCGGGGAGCTAGTTGCTTGAAGTGCTCCCGGAAGTCCCAGCGTGGGTCCAGGATGATGCCCAAGTACTTGATGTACGGTTTCACCTGGACCCTTTCCTCGCCGATGGGAATGGACGCTCCCTCAGGCGGCTTCCACCCCTTTTCCCGAAGGCGATGACCTCACATTTGTTGAGGGCCACCCTGAGCCCCAGCAGCCTGACGCGGGTGACCATCAGGTCTGCTGCGACCGCGGCAGTCCTGAGGGTACTCTCCAATTTCTCCCCCAGACGGCAACCATTGTGTCATCTGCATAGCAGATGACCGTCATCCGGGGGAGCAGGACTCCGCGAATGGCCCAGTCGAAACCGATGTTCCACAGCAGAGGCCCTAATACAGACCCCTGGGGAACACCGCAGGTCATCGCCCTCGTTTTTCTCCCTCTGTCTTCGTAGAGCACCACCCTCTCAGTAAGGTAGTGCCCTACGAGGATTCTGAGGTAGAGGGGCACTCGGTGGAATTTGAGTGCCTCCTCTATTAACTCATATGGGAGGGAACCGAAGGCATTTGCTATGTCAAGCGAAACACCAACGGCCCCTCCCTTCCTATCCGTTGCCTCCTCCGAGAACGCCCGAAGGGCTCTATCGCGTCCTACGGTCGACCGCCCTTTCCTGAATCCGAATTGGCGGTCCGACACGATGGGTCCGACATTTTCAAGATGCTGGATGATCCGGACAGCCACAATGCGTTCTAGCATTTTCCCGGTTTCATCCAGCATCAGTAGGGGCCTCCACCCCGAGGGGGAGTCCTCGGGCCGGCTCTCCTTTCTGAGTAGGCAGAGCCTGCCTTCTTTCCACGGCTTGGGAACCGCCCTGACGACAAACAGTCGTCAAATAATTGCCTGAGGCGGCTTCCGAGGTGTTTTAGGGCCACCGGTAGTATAAGACCGGGGACGCCATCTGGGCCAGGGCTTTTTACAAGCCGTTAGGCGCACCACTCCCCGGTCAAATTCTTCATCAGACACCGGTGGCACTTCCGCCGTGGTGGGCTCCTCTCGGGGACCGACATTCTCGGAGGAGTAAATGTTTGGGCCATTGGGAATAGGCCTTCGACAATCCGGTGAAGGAGGTCCGGTTCTAGGGAAGCCATGGGGGGCGTAGCGCATTTTGTTGCGTACAACCCTATATGGCCTCCCCCACGGGTCCCTGTCAAGCGAAGCCAATAATTGCTCGCGGGCGTCGTCTTTGGCCCTGGCGATTGTTGTCGACAGGGCCTTTTTGCCTCCCTGGAGGACGAAATAGAGTCGCTCCTCCTCTCCGCTCGTGCGATGGCGCCGCCGTCTGCACCGGGTGTACTCCCCGGCGAGCGCGGTTACTGGTGCGTCGGAGTATAGCTATTTCCTCCGACCACCAGTGGACCCGCGTTTTGGCAGACGGCGGGCCGGACCTCCTCATGGATGCGTCACACACCTCAGTGAGTGACGCGCGAAAACCTATTGCCTTTCATCCACACCAAGGGATCGGCTTGGTGTGGGTTCAAGGGCATTCAATCAGCATGGCAGCCTCTTCAGCCAGGTCCCTGTCGAGGCTTGCCATGTTCCACCTGGGGAATTTTAGGCGTCCCTCCCCATCCCGAGTAGGCGGTCGAGACTGGGGCGTATTGGAGACCGTCATCCGTATATACAGATGATCGGAGAGGGTCTCCACGTCCTCCAGGACACGCCAATCCGCAACCCGTGCGGCTATGGCCGGGGTCGCAAACGTTACATCAACTATCGACCACCCATTCCACTGCACGCACGTCGCGGCGTTGCCCCGGTTTACGACTTCAAGCCCCATTCCCACCGCCCAGTCGTGGAGGGTTTCCCCTCTTGGGTTGGTGACAGGAGAACCCCACGCCGGGTGTTTCGCGTTAAGGTCTCCCATCAGCATGATCGGTGCTGGTGCCGCGTTCCCGACCACTTGACCCACTCCCTCAAGAAGGCGTTCAAACGCACGCAGCGGCTCGTTGGGGAAAAGTATGCAGCAATTATTGCAATACCTCCCCATTTTACCGCTGCGTACCCCTACCATTTTGGATTCTCGAGAAAGGTGGGTTATTACCAAATTGAGGAACGGTTATCGCCACCAGCCCTTCCGTGTCTCCAACCCAATTGGGGAGAGGGGGACGTAATAGGGCTCGAAATTATTGCAGCACCAATCTACTCCGCCACGTGCTGGACTAGGGAGGTCTTGGGCACGGGCGCAGTGGTTGATATTGGCCTGCAGCACCTCCAGGCGTTGAGTATGCCGTGCTGGCATTAGTGCTCCATTTCTTGGGCCTCCGAGAATCTCCTCACGGTGGAGGCTAATTTACCCCTAGTGCGCGGGGGATTGCACGCCTTTCCCCCATGACGTGTTTAGCCTGGCGTTTTGCGGCATGGCACACAGCGCACCATGGCTCCTTTACCTCACACCCGGCCATTGTGTGACCCGTTTTTCCGCAGCGGTGGCACAACATCGACCTGTCCACCGGGGATGGACACAGAGCCTTGGTGTGGCCTATGCCCATGCAGCGGAAGCACCGCATGGGCAGTGCTTCGAGCCCTTTGACTTTGGTGGACGACCATCCTACCAGAAGCCGTCCTGCCTCCACTAGCGTGTTGGCAGCCGCCACAGGGCAGGTCAGAATAGCTGCTCCTGTCTGGTCTGATGCCATACGTATGGCACCAACCTTTACTTGGCTTGGTGTACATTTTCCAGCCGCTGCCGCTGCATCCCTTAGGAACTCCGGTGTCACCGCCTCGTCAAAACCAGCGACCTGACTTGCGCCGTCTTATATGGCCTCGTCACCTCCGCCTCGTCACCAATTAGCTCCCGGAGCTTCTCAGCAAGGGTGTCCGCTGCAGCCCCGCTGTCCGCTCCAGGAACCTCTATAATTCGGCCCCCTGTTGCGCTTCTACGCACCGCCACGTGGTCCACCCCGATGGACTGGAGTTTTAGGGTGGTGACCCTGGCCATTACCGACTTATAGTCCATTTGGGACTCCGGACATAGGGTCACCACCACCGCCGTCGATTTCGGTGGGGTGAATTTCTTCTTCTTTGTTGGCGCTTGCGCAGCCACCTTCGGGGCCTGGACCTGGTGGGCCTTGTCTTCGCAGGGGGAGGGATTTCTTTCCTTTCCCCTTTCCCTTTCCTTTTTTACCACAGTGGCCCACCCTTCCTCTTCGGGATTCGACGGAGGTGACTCGGCGGGCGCCTGGGAAGGGCCTGGGCCTGGCGTGGGGTCTCGCGGCTGAGCTTTCTTCCTAAGGGTTCGCGGCGCGGGTCCCGGTCTCTGCAGGGGGCATCAATGTTGTTGGCCCCGTACCAGCCTCCCTGCGTGGATTCGCGTTCAGCCTCCTGCCGCTTCTTGTCGGCCGCGAGAGGCGGGCGCATGGTCGGCTCAGGAGCGAGTATGCCCCTCTTTTCGGCCTCCTTCAGCCGGTCCGACACCATTCCCCCCAGTCTCAGGAACAGGTCCCTTTCAAAGGAGTCCTTAAGGTCTTTCAAGACCTCTTTTAGTTCGGTCATAGTGACACCTGCTCCTGCTGTCCCTGAGGTAGGGGGCCCGGCCTGCTTCTCCGCGTAGGCCGTTCGAAGGGCCCTAGTCTCCTGTCGTAGGAGGGCCAGCTCCTCCCGCATCCTTTTATTGTCCGCAGTGAGGACACGGACCTCCTCGGACTCTATCTGCTGGGCCTGGATTTTCCCAGCGGCATCTAAAATTTGGTGGCAGGCCTCTTTCATGGCCCGCAATACCGTCCCCTTCAGATTTCCGGATTTAACGGCTTGGTCCAACACTTTGGGCGGCCGTCCGGACAACCTGGACATGCTCGTCCACCATGGTGGCGGACTTTCGGCCTGCGGGATTCGCGTAGGGACGCCGCGATGAAAAGCGGCCCCTAGCGGCAGAGCTGAGCTTAGGGCCTCGCTTCTCAGCCTCAGGCATTTCCAGTGCTTTACGCTTTAGGAGGAGCGCTACCCCTGCCATCCATGCCACCCTCCGTCATAATGACTTCGGGGAGGATATCGCTGTCCCCCCGCTCGGAAAAATCCGACAGGATCATCAGCTCCTCACTGCTTGTCGACCGGGTCGACAAATTTGAGGGACTTGCGTCCCTCTGGCGGTTCTGCCCCCAGATACGGTGGGGCAGCCCACACCCGAGGGTGTGGGGAGGGATTCTCCGGCCAGGCCGGTACCCTCCTGGGGTAATGTATTTCCAGAAGTCGCCATTACATAAGTTTCCTTTTTACAAGGGGTGAGGTCCCTGATCTCCACTCTACCACAGTGGGCGCTCGGGACGGGGTTCCCCGCCATTCATCCCATCAGCACGCCCGACCTTAGGATTGGGGTTATTTTTGGTGAGGTTTTCTTCCTCTCGACGCCGGCCGCAATGGCACAGCACCCCCAGCCCCAGATTGGGGTACCGGGTTGCCCGACGCTGGCCGAAGCCAAGACCGCCGCACGAAAAACGTGAGCCACTTCCACTCACCACGTCTGTAAGCAGACAGGAAGGAGTGGCTCCCAACCACCAGTAGCAGGACATTGGCCGACAGCCACCAAGACCCCGTCAATCGAAGAGTTGCTGACTGCCGCCCGGGGTGCACCGTCCTGGAACCCTTGTTGGCCCGCCGCTCGCACCGGATCCCGAAAGATCAAGTGTGAGAAGCTAAAGCCTTCAAGGGACCAGGCACTCGAGGAGGTTTCCGCACTTAGCACCCCACAGAAGATATTACCTGCCCTTCACTGACATATAGGCAAAAACCATATCTGACATCCCGCTTCCTCAGCTGTCTGTGTAAGTAAAAAAAAAAATCTAACTCTATGGTCCGTAATGTCAAAACGGAGGTACCGATAGAGCGAGGAACTGCAGGTACGAATGAGATGGAAATAGTCGGCCATCAAAACGCTACTCCGTTTTATAGATCAGTTTTTTCCTTTGAACTTATGACCATCTGGAAACTGTAACTACAGAGGTTCTTTATTAGCGTCAGTGAGCAATAAGAAATGAATTTTGGGAATTCCACCTCTAAGGGATATGGGTGAAATACGAAATTTACGCGGGCGAAGCTGAAGGCAAAATCTGTTTATGAATACGAAAGAATAGATAAAATCATTAACGTAAGTACATCAAAGTAAAATTTACAATTAGCAATTATTATTTTTTTTACATTTATTCGTTCACTTTACATTATATACAACAAGCTTTTGCCCGCAGCTTCGCCCGCGTGAATTTCCCTCGAGAACAATGCTTTTTTCCGGGATTAAAGGTATATCCTTCTCAGTACTTCTAACTATGTGTATGCGAAATTTCAGCAAGATTGGTTCAGTAGATAAAGCGTTAAGAGTTATCAAACAAACTCACTTTCGCATTTATAATATTAGTTAGGATTTAACAGTATAAATGTTACATAAACTATTTAGTATTGTTTTTTCAGAATATTGCGCCATCTAATAATCAAATAAAAATATGAAATAATCGTCAAGGTAAAATTCGAATTTCCATAGAGTTTAAACAACGCTAGAGCGCGCTATAACTGAGAGAAGAATATTTGTAATGTGATTAACTAACTTGTGATAATGTTACGACGTGCCCTGCCGACAGCCACGTAGCGGTGTGGTGTGAGGCATGAGCGGAAGCGGGAATTGGATAATTGGTTCTTGGTCAAGGACAAAAGTTTGTAAGATTGTGAACTGCCGCTCAAAAGTATCAAAGTAGTCATTAATTCTAATCTTATCATATCCTAATCCTAACGTACATTATACAGGTTTACAGGATTACATTATTACAGGGTACCGTTTTCATCCCGGGAAAAAGCACTGTTCCCGTGGGAAATTCCGCTAAAGCTATCCTTATAAGCAAAAGTGAGTTTGTTACATCTTCACGCTCTACTAAACCGATTTTCCTAGAATTTCGAATCCATATAGTTAGGAACACAGCAGTGTTTCGAATACTTATAGGTATTATACTACTAGGTAGGTAGGTAGTTACTTGTAGGTAGTATACTTTTTATCCCGAAATTCTCGTAAATTAAAGTCCACGAAAAAAAGAGGTAGAATAAGACTAAGATTGCATCTTCGATCCCAGTATGCAGGCACATAAAAGGAATGACATTGAAATCAATTTATTCCTTGATCGCGTAGATTTATCATATGATAAATACAAAGAGCGCAGACCTTCCTAATCGACATCGCTTCAGCTTATGACTTGAGCCATATTGAAATAACTACGGTCTGACGGCTCATATTTATGTTTCGTATTAGGGTTAATTTAAATTTAAATTAAGTGGCTGATAGTTTATCTGTAGCTTCGGAGCATGTGTGTGAAGATGAATAAATATTATTTATAACTTATTAACTTAATGAGTCAAAAATACATTTTAGTAGTTGTGCCTCGCGGCTTCGCTCCGGTGAGAATTTGGATATGCAAAGTACCTTATGTGCTGTTCCCGGTATTTTTCTACCTGTGTACCAAATTTCATGGATATCCGTCCAGTAGATTTTGCGTGATTGAGTAACAAACATCCTCACAAACTCACATCGAAACTTTCGCATTTATAATATAAGTCGTATTAGTCGGATTAGTGGGAAGTGTATGGATTGTATAAAATAACTAAACTCTATATATAATTTTATTTATTTATAACGACACCTCAGAATATTATAGCTGGATTTTTAACACTGAAATTACTAATTACTAGCTTTTGCCCGCGGCTTCGCCGCGTGAATTTCCCACGGGAACAGTGCTTTTTCCCGGGATAAAAAGTAGCCTATGTGCTATTCCAGGTCATTATCTACCTCTGTACCAAATTTCATCGAAATCCGTCCAGTAGATTTTGCGTGATTGAGTAACAAACATCCTCACAAACTCACAAATTCACAAACTCACATCCAAACATTCGCATTTATAATATTAGTATGGATTTACCTTGTCAAAAAAAACTTTAATCCAAATTTGATGTCCTTTATGGATCAAATTTCCAATTAATAAAATCATTGTTTTTTACCGCAAATACCACTTTTGAAGTGCGTTGATAGCCGTTACTGGTTTTATCCGGTTTCAGCTGGTTTCAACTGCTCATTACCGGTACTAATTATACGGTTAAGGTTAGCAATTGTAGAAAATGGTTATTGCTGGCCTGAAAATACTTTTTGGGGTTTCAATTTTCGCGTTAGCGCTTTTATGTTAACGAGAATTATTTCAAAGAATTAGTTTTGTTTTTACGAATCTCATCCGATAGTACTAATCTTTTTTTTTATTATTTAAGAGGTGCTCTTGTCGATGGAGTATACGCCACACCTCTCTGTTTTCGGCTCTTTATTCATTTAGGGTCCTGATATGACACGACACGCCTGCCTCTTCTTTCAGTTGGCTCACATAACTCTTTCTTAGTAATAATATGAGATAAAAAATATTTTATCATGATTAGTTAGTGAGAAATAAAAATCATGAATCATCTATCTATACATATAATAAAACAGTAAAAATATTTTGTCTGTACATTTAGTATTTTTGACTGAAATGGATAGAGGGACACTTAAAAAGAATAATAGAAAGCAAAAAAAAAATTTTGGAATTTTTTCTGTCTGTCTCTCTGTATGTACGATCACGCTAATCTCCGAAAGTACTGAACCGATTTGAATGAAACTTTTTTTGTTGTATAGCTATTAAGCCTGGGTAACATTTAGGTTATAATTGATTTTGAAAAAATGGAACACCTGATGAAGAACCACAGCAGAACAATCAAACTATAAGAAATATTATGGAAATGGTGCCTTAACAAAAGTCGTTCAACCTGATAAGCATATGCTGCTGACGTATAAAAATTGAAGATCTTGAACATCTGATGAAAAGCTCCAAGAGACCAGCTACACTATAACATATATATGCAAATGGCGCCTTAGCAAAAGTCGTTCAACCTGATGAGCATTTTCTGCTGACGTATAAAAATTGAAAATCTGGAACATCTGATGAATAACTTCAAGAGACCAGCTACACTATACCATATACGGAAATGGCGCCTTAGCAAAACTTGATTAATCTGATGAGCATTTTCTGTAGACGTATAAAAATAGAAGGTCTGAAACGGTTTGGAACACAAAAAGATTTTTCATCTAAGCGAAACTAACGCGGGCGAAGCCGCGGGCAAAAGCTAGTAAAATAAATATATACGGACAAATCACACAGATTGAGTTAGCCCCAAAACAAGTTCGAGACTTGTGATATGGGATACTAACTTAACGATACTACATTTTATAACAAATACATAAATAGATAAACAATCAAAACCCAGAGCAATCTAGAAAAGATCATTTTCCATCTTGTACCGACGTGGAACGAACCCGGGACCTCCCGTGTGGCAGACCGGCGTGATGACCATTAGGCCATCACGCCGGTCGTGAAATAGTAAATTCCACGCAGATGAAGACGCGATTAAAAGTAATTAGATATTAAAGTACTTTCATATATAAATTAGATATATAGCTATCGCATTTCATTCACATCGAAAATCTTCACCATATCCGATTTCTATTGAAACGCATTAGGCATGCGTCGCCTAACACATATACCCACTATACGCGAAATGCGATAGCTCAGTTGGAAGAGCAAGGTCGTATAAAGACCTGGTCGCGGGTTCAAGTCCTGCTCGCATGGAATTTTTTCATTATATCTAATTTATATATGAAAGTACTTTAATACTAATTGCATCTGAGATACTCAAAAAAAAAAATATAGATATTTAATCCTTATTATTATATTATTAGATATTAGTTATAATTTAATTATCGCTATCATTTATGTATTTGCTTTTTGTTACTATTTTGTATGTTATTTTCTGTAAATGGTGCAATAAAGTGTTGATCTATATATCACACATTATGGTGATTATCTTTAGATTTATAAAACTAAGATAACCTCTCTTTACGTAGGGGTTAAAACAAGCCGCACAAACATTTCATCGTGCTGCGTCATTTGGCGTCAAACAACGTCCATTCGACGTCAAATAGCGACCATCAAATAGCGGCCATTTGTCCCGGCTTGAAGCTAATTGTAGTGATTTTATGCCTGACTATTCCGGTTCAGAGATTACACATTAGTGTCGATACCAACAAAACCACACATAAAACAAATTGAATAGGTATTAAAAATAAAAAACACGACTGACAACTCACATAGCCTATGTCATTCGGGCTAATACAAGGAATCTAACAATACCTCTCACATCAAAATATGTTAAGCCGTTCAGTACTTATGGTGGAATAAAGAAACTTACATACATACATACATGAACCCTGAAAACATAACACTCCTTTTTTGGTCAGTCGTGTAAAAAAACTGAGTGCGAGTCAAACTCGTGCACTGAGGGTTCCGTACATGCAAAGCATTTCACATTATAAGCAACTAAAATACCAACTAGAGTCAAAAACAAACTTAACTTTGCAGTTCGATTCCTAGAATTCATACTACATCGACTATATTTACAATTTTCAGATTTATTGCAAAATAAGTACTGTTTTAATATGCAAAAAATTGCAACATTTACGGAAATATCTCCTGATTGCGTCGACGTTTAATTTTGATTATTTTACTGCTGAAAGACACCATTAATCTGAGTACTTGATATGAATTTCAACTTGATACCTTTAAGCGTTCCGGAGAAAAAATGACAGACAGACGGACAACAAAGTGATCTTATAAGGGTTACTTTTTGCCTTTTGTGGTACGGAACCCTAAAAAAAAAAAACAATATTATAAAATAAAATCTGATACAAATTTTGTCTATTTATAATATAACACACTCGATGAAGAAGTAAGTCAAATTGATCTACAAACTTAAAGTTACATATAGGATCTCGTCTGAAAATCAAACCAGCGCCTATAAGACGCAAATCTAGCCTCTAGCCGTTTAAACTACTGGGTAAATCCAACTCTTTCACCTTAATTCGATTCTCCAAACACCTCAAACTAATTACAACACTAAACCCGCAAAGCCGCGGTATCCAACTAGTTGTACAGTCACACACACTATCAATTACTCAACAAAGACCTTTATGTGGTGGTAATACCGTCTATTTCACAATGAAGTATGATACTTGTGTTGTTCTGTACATTACTCATTCCGGTCTGTCGTAGCAGCGGATTCGTAGACGTGCTACAACTCGTAGACGTGACTCGTAGACGTGCTA
Source organism: Ephestia elutella (assembly GCA_018467065.1). NCBI lineage: Eukaryota > Metazoa > Arthropoda > Insecta > Lepidoptera > Pyralidae > Ephestia > Ephestia elutella. Next base: position 1,048,894 of record CM031594.1, read on the forward strand.
CGCAGTTCGTAGCGCTTACATGTCGTTGTGACGTCACACTTTTTGTATGGGTTATGAAAACATATGAAAATTAAAGGAATATGAAATGCTAGCTGCGCCCCGGGGCTTCGCTGCCTTGGGAATTTCGGGATAAAAATTACAGCTAGTACCAAAGTACTCGCATTATAGAAATTAGATATGGTGAAAAATTCCATGCGAGCAGGACTTTATACGACCTTGCTCTTTCAACTGAGCTATCGCATTTCAATCCTGCACATCGAAAATCTTCACCATATCCAATTTCTATATAAGTACTTTAAAACAATATTATTTTACAAGTATTTCCCAAATTGAATTACAACGATAGCCACAATTCGAGACTGCTTTTGGCCAATTTAATTTGCATCGAAACACGATAAATTTCATCTAATACGGACAATATTTCCACTGTGACTGTACTACAGTCAAGCATTAATATATATTCAATTTTGTACCGTATTACTTTGCCTTTAGGACCGATATGTTTAATGTTAATACTGGTAACAGTGTATTTAACTTCGATATCGAATTTAAGCTTAGTTCAAAATGTTAACAATTTTCCTGTGATTTGTATACTGCTCGATTTGATGTACTTTGTATTGCGTATTTATGTGATATAGCTTTTTCCCGCGGCTTCACTCGCGTGAATTTCCCACGGGAAAAGTGTTTTTTTCTGGGATGGTACCCTATGTCCTTTTCAGTACTTCTAACTATGTGTATGCGAAATTTCAGGAACATTGGTTAAGTAGATAAAGCGTGAAGTGGTAACAATAACAAACAAATAAATATATCTACAAACTCATTTTCGCATTTATAATATTGGTTAGGATTTGGGACCAGTTAAGATGGAAGCGTAGGACACACGGCAGCAAAATGGGTCGACGATGTAAAGAATGTTGCTGGCAAGAAATGGATTGCGATTGCCCAGGATAGAGAAGGTTGGCATAGACAAAAGGAGGCTTATACCCAGCAGTGGGTCACTGAAGGCTGACGATGATGATGACGAAAATGGAATTAGGATTATAAAAACAGACTAAAGGTAAATTAAATAAAATAAAATAAAAAAGCCATTATTCTACCAAAAAAATCAATTTTACATTTTAGAGTAAGTAGTAATATTATGGTCTTTGACCAGTGTGTGTTGCCAGTAATGACATAAGAAACAGAGACGTGGTCGCTTACTATGGGCCTCATAAGAAGGCTCAAGGTCGCCCAAAGGGCGATGGAGCGCGCTATGCTCGGAGTTTCCCTGCGTGATCAAAACACAAATGAGGAGATTCACAGGAGGACTAAAGTAACCGACATAGCCCGCAGAATCGTGTAACTTAAGTGGCAGTGGGCGGGGCACATAGCTCGTAGAACAGATAGCCGTTGGGGCAGAAAAGTTCTCGAGTGGCGACTACGAACCGGAAAGCGTAGTGTTGGCAGGCCTCCCACTCGGTGGACCGACGACCTAGTGAAGGTCGCGGGACGCGCATGGATGTGGGCAGCGCAGGACCGGTCGTTGTGGAAATCCTTGGGGGAGGCCTTTGTCCAGCAGTGGACGTCTTTCGGCTGAGAGAGAGAGAGAGAGAAAGTAATATATTTTAACTTTTGGAAGTCGCCTCTCTGCGTAGGCCTCCCCCAGTTTCTTCCACTTTTCCCTATTTCTTGCCTGTCGCATTCAGTCAGCTCCACACCTTATCTTAAATAAACAGACTAAAGGTACGTACAATTAAACATACCTAACCTGGGTGGTAACCGAGTGATAGGCGCCCGCCTGTGGCTGCAAAGGTCCCAGGTTTAAATCCTGCCCGTACTATATGAGTTTGTATACCAACCTGACTCGTGTATGGTAGTTTTCATCAACCACCACTTGCTTCCGAAGGAAAACATCGTGAGGAAACCTGCACTCTGGTTGATGATTATCAGCTAGTGTGTGAAATGGAGAAGGCAATGGCAAACCACTTCATCATTGTCAAGGTAGTCGTTGTGTGTTTCAATTCATATAATGACCACGACCCTCAGTCACGAGGAATACGACTAAAAGTACGACTATAATATGTACGTATCGTATACGTATTAGTAGTAAATAGTGGTCTTAATTTACAGCTGTCCCCTTAGACTAAGATAGACCGGTAGCATTTAACTACATTCACGAACAGAGCAAACAAAACAAGCAACAGCTTAACCGATCCAGTATCAATGTCCAATAGTAAATTCTCGAGAGAACTGGCATTAGTCTCCCGTACTAACTACGTCTAATAGCACCAACACATTGAAATTTTCACTCTATTCCTTTCATGTAAAGTTCAAAATTTAAAAGCTTTTCGGACGCCTGGCAGATGTAAAATATCTGAGCATCGCGACACGACATCACCATACCATTTGTTGACATGGCATTCGAGTCGATTTTACTGCCAATCAGCGCCATAAAAGCTCGTGTAATAAGTCACTAACCCCAAATCAGGAGAAAACGGGAATAAAACTATAAATAATAATAACTAGCGCCCCGCCCTGGCTTTGTTTGGAAGATACATACATAATATTGTAGCCTATGTCACTCAGGCATAATGTATCTTTCTATTGGTGAAAGAATTTTTGAAATCGGTTCAGTAGTTCCGAAGATCACCCCCTACAAACAAACGCACAAACTTACAAACGCTTCCTCTCAAATATTAGTGCGTGATAGTGTGATAACATTTATTTTCTCACCATAATCAGTTAAAATTTCAGCTTATAACTATAATGTCTAATCTAGGTACCTACCTACAATAAAGCTTATGGTGGGATAGGAGAAGTCCTGTATCTCAGGTTATCAACCCAATAGATCATCATCGTCAGCTTTCTTCTACTCACTGCTGGGTTAAGCCTCCCTCAGTCTACGCCAAGCTTCTCTATTCTGGGCCATCGCAATCCAGTTCTTGCCAGCTATACTCCTTACATCGTCGACCCATCTAGCAGCCGTATGTCCTACGCTTCGCTTTCCGTCTCTCGGATACCACTCGGTCACAGCCTTATTTATTTATTTTTAACCTTTCTCTCTCTCTCTCAGCCGAAAGACGCTGTAACAAAAATACAAAGTATCTACCAGCCAACCTTTGGGTTACTCCACCTTTCATCGTTCCTTCTTGCCAGGTGTCCAGCCCAGTTCTATTTTAGAGTTGCTACTATAGAGAGTACGTCGTGAAACCTAATAGATCTCTCTTTAGTCGTATTTCCTCATGACTGAGGGTCGTGGTCCATTATATGGAATGAAACACACACAACGACTCTCTTGCCAATTTTAATGGAGTGGTTTGCCATTGTCTTTTCCATTTCACACTAGCTGATAATCATCAACCAGAGTGCAGGTTTCATCACGTTTTCCTTCACCGGATCCAAAAGATATTTTGCATCAAAAACCTGATTCAAATTACCGCATTACTACGCTGTATAGTTTTGGTAAAACTGCACGAAAGATTATGTAAAGCTGACAATATGAGGTCGTAAATAATACAAATTACACTGCTTTTATTTTGTTGGGCAACGATCGGGCAAAAAGTGGACTGTCTGTTTTAGCCCATTGGGTTTTAAGTGGGGCCAAAAAGGGACTTTTTAAAAGAGACTATTTTCACCCGGGTTTTTGGCTTTTTAAAGGTGCTTGTAGTGGCTTTAAATGAGGCTACTGCGATTGTAATAACCGTAAATTTATACTTTTGTTATTTTATTAATGAGTAGTTTCGAGGTTTACATGTAATGAGGGTGAGTTAGGGTATTTACGTTCACTAGTTGGCGTAACTGGCTAGTATGGTCATGTCAATGGTACGGGAACCCATCACTTTATCGTAATTTACTTCAACGATTTTCATGTCCCATAAAACCATTCGCAGATATTTTAATACAATACATAACAAATCCTTAAATCTGTTTACATCGAAATTTCATTTACACGATTATTCATTACGTACAAACACACTCTATCGTTATTTCTTTTCATATCTTATGTATTTCATCGAAATAATGAAACTTCAAAGTTTTGTTACCCATAATTTTATTTCCACGTAATTTTCAGTTTGCAATATATTTGAAACATCAAATATTACATTATTGACCGAGCGAGCGAAGCGAGCGAAGGTCTCTAAATCGAGTTGGGGGCGAAACACATTGTTTGTATGTATGTATGTATGTATGCATGTATGTATGTATGCATGTATGTATGTATGTATGTATGTTTGTACCGCGATAACTGCCGAACCGATGGTCCAATTTTGATGAAATTTGGTAGGCATGTAGGAAATATCAATAGAATTTTCAAGTTCGTTGGGCATCAAAATCGGTTCAGTAGTTTTTGAAATATTAATAAAAATGTCCGCGATTATGTAGCAAACGAAACCATAGCGTGTTCTAACTTTGGATAACGCCATCTAGATTTTATTTAGGGAACTGAATTATGTTAGAAAAGTCGAAATCAGTATATCAATAAAAACGCGAGTAATAATCGCGAGGTCTAAGTTCGCGGCGAACTACTAGTTATGTTACCCTATATAGACAGATTAATCTGGTAGTATTGTATTGATCAACAGTAAATTTATAGCTAGTCCACTAATTATAAATGGATCACAAATCCCACTCAGAGCACCCCGACTCCACGTGGCTCAACTTTGTCATATACTAGAGTGTTATTCCTTCGCGCGGAACCAGAAGGCTCGCGAAGGAGGTCCTGAGAAAATGAGGGTACGAGGCCGAAGCGAAGCGAGGGGGGGAGGTGGCGAGCGAAGCGAGCCGGCGACCTCTCGAGCGGAGCTAGGTTAAGTGCCCGAATGAATCGAAGGGCCGACAGAGCGAGTCTTCTGGTGGAGCCACCCAGAAATACTTGCTTGCTGCATGTTTGCATGCTTGCTGCATGCTTGCTGTATGCTTGCTGCATGCTTGCTGCATGCTTGCTGCATGCTTGCTGCATGCTTGCTGCATGCATGCTTGTTGCATGCTTGCTGCATGCATGCTTGCTGCATGCTTGCTGGATGCTTGCTGCATGCTTGCTGCATGCTTGCTGCATGCTTGCTGCATGCTTGCTGCATGCTTGCTGCATGCTTGCTGCATGCTTGCTGCATGCTTGCTGCATGCTTGCTGCATGCTTGCTGCATGCTTGCTGCATGATTGCTGCATGCTTGCTGCATGCTTGCTGCATGCTTGCTGCATGCTTGCTGCATGCTTGCTGCATGCTTGCTGCATGCTTGCTGCATGCTTGCTGCATGCTTGCTGCATGTTTGCATGCTTGCTGCATGCTTGCTGCATGCTTGTTGCATGCTTGCTGCATGCTTGCTGCTTGTTTGCATGCTTGCTGCATGTTTGCATGCTTGCTGCATGCATGTTTGCATGCTTGCTGCATGCCTGTTTGCATGTTTGCTGCATGTTTGCTGCATGTTTGCTGCATGTTTGCTGCATGCTTGCTGCATGCTTGCTGCATGCTTGCTGAATGCTTGCTGCATGCCTGCTGCATGCTTGCTGTATGCCTGCTGCATGCTTGCTGCATGCTTTCTGATGCTTGCTACATGTTTGTTGTGCTTGCTGCATGCATGCTTGCTGTATGGCTCAATCTTGCTATACATTTTTGCATGTTTTAAGCAACAGCAAGCGAATGCAGCGTTCGATGAAACGTTACTGCGATTAAAAGTTATGATGCGCATCGTTACATATTGAAACATGTTATTATAAATGGTTACATCGATATCTTAATATATGTGTGAAATGTTAGTTTGATATATCGTTTTTCTTGGAATAGTAGAAATTTTATAACGTTTTTTTTTAGGAAATGTTGTTCGATATTATGAAACTGCGATAATAAGTTTTTCGATGTTGTTTGTAATATATTGGGTAAAACTAAACGCAGGCGTTTCGCATTGCTGCCGCCAGAGGGCGTTCGGGGTTTTCACACTGCTAGCGTGGATGGCGTCGCGTGCATTGTCCGCCATTGCATTGTCCAGGGCGATATCGGTTTGATTTTAATACGCGGAGCGGTCTCGCGTCTTTTGCCTGTTGTTTAGTTTGAGTGATAATTGTGAATTTCCTGTTTGTTAAATAACTATTGAATTTGTGTTTGTGAAAAACTCTGTTATTGTGACTTTTTCTTGTGAGAGGTGAAACGTGGCTGGCTGTTCACATCTGGCTGTTCCCGAGTGAAACTACGGGAAGAAATCTATTTAGTTGTTATGGGGAATTGAGATCTCAAGGGTTAGGTAGGGTAATTAGGAATTCCCCTTCCCGAAGACACTCAAGTTTGGATCCGAAGAGAAAGAAGATTTAGTTTGGTAAGTGTTCAATTCTAGTTAATTTATAGGTTAGGTTATCATATAGGGCCCTGTAGCTCCCTTCATAAGCTACGGTGGTAGCAGACTGCGTATAGCTTAAGTTAGATTCTAGTCGGACAAGCGTGGTGTCGCGTGGAGATTTTTTCCCGGTACTTAATTTTACCGGTAGATTTTTTCCCGGTAAAGTTCCGGTACAGAATTCTTCCCGCCGCTTCGTTTGTCCGGATTCGCTCTGCGCACATTTTCTGGCAGCAGAGCGTAGTTGCTCTGCACATTTTCTGGTAGCAGAGCGTAGTTTATCTACCCTCTATTTGTTCGTTTGTAAAAAATAATTAATTGTTTGTAAAAATTATTAGATTTTTCTTAGTTTGTTTGTATAAGAATATTTGTAACCTTTTTTGTATTTGTTTGCGGTTTGTACCGTGCGTTCCGGGTTTGTGCCATTCTCATACCTACCGCGGTTCTTCGTGTAGTTGCTTGATTTTGTTGTTTTTTATTTACCTTTTGTTATTTTTTGTTTGTGACTTGACGCGATGGCGAAGGCCTCCAATGCTAGGGCGACACTCGCCAACGAATTGAGATGGTTTGTGACGGCCGGAGGACTCCTGTCCCGGAAGGACAGGGAGGGCGCCATACTGCTAAGAGCGGATCACCTCCCACCTTCACGATTGATTAGCGCGGAAGCAGCCATGGCGGCGCTTTACCGAAGCCGATCTACCTCCCGGAGGCCTACCGCAGGTCACATGGCGGACATGGACCAGATCCTGAGTTCTGCACGATGATATCGCGGAGGCGGTGACCGCAATAAGGGCTGCACAGACAGGCTGGCGGACCAGCCCCCTCGCACACCTTCGTTAGACAGGAAGGACCAGCGGTTACTGGTCGGCTCCCCACCCTTCAGCTGTCCCACTTTGGGGGTAGGATGGAGGAGTGGGTAGCATATAAAAATATGTTTGAGTCCCTGGTCGTAGCGCACGACAGGATTTGTCGAAGGCCCAGAAGATGGCCTACCTCCTCTCCACTCTTGAGGATGAAGCGCGGTCGCTCACATCCAGCACCTCCGGGTGGAGGACGACCAGTACGATACGGCTTGGGAGTTATTGAACTCCCGCTACCAAAAGTTACGTTTGTTAGCGGATGCGCACGCCGCACAGTTGATGGCCCTGCCCAAGGTGGCCAACAGGGCACAGTTGCGCCTGCAGTTGCTCACGCCCGTTACAGTGGCCTGTAACGCGCTCCGCACACTGGGGCTAAGCCGGTGGACCAATGGTCCTTTTTGCTGGTGCACATTGTATTGGGCAAATTGCCCAATGACATCCGCTCGCGATTTGAGCGCGAGAGTGCGGAGCGGGATAGCACCACCCTACCAACATTCACTGACTTGGTGAAGTTTTTGGAGTTTGGGGCACGGGCGGCTGAGAGTACCATGGCGGACTCAGCGCCATCCAGAGCGCCTGAACGTAGGCCCTTGGAACCCTCATGGCGAGGGAAGCCCCAACAGGGACGGCAACCGCCACCGCGTGGAGCTGGTGTGCGGGTTGCGCACACGGCAGCAGTCGCGAGGGACGCGGACTGCCTGCAATGTGGCCGGATGGGCCACAGCCTGCTGCAATGCAGGGACTGGCAGAGACTGCCAGTACAAGGTAGGCGCCGCATGGCAAAGCGGCATGAACTTTGCTTTTATTGTTTGGGCAGTCACTATGCACGTGACTGTCCCAGTGCCATACCATGCAGTGCATGCCGTGGGCGGCACCACGCGATGCTCTGCATGAACCGCAACGGGGATGACCCCCGGTTGTTGAGGCAGGGGTCCCCTATGGGCGGGGGCGCTCCTCGCGCGAAGCCCTCCACCACCGGACGGAGGACGCGGTTTTCTGCTCGTCGCACCCCCCTCGGGAGGGGGAGTTCGCGCACCGGCGCGGGTCTTGGCGGACCGGGACCACGCGCCCCAAGGTCGTGGCCAGTATGTGACTGGCCAGGCCCCGGATAGGGCCCCCATGGGCGGGGGCCCTAGATCGGACGTGAGAGTGGGGACACCCCCCTCCACGCGGGTTACCAATACCCAACACATGCAGCCGCAGCGGTTTTCTCCGCCGCTGCACGAGTACCCACGGCTGGAGTACCACCCGCCGTACCATATGTATGGCCGGGCCGCGGGTTATGCCCCCCCTCAGATGGGGATGTGCACTCGCCCGACATATTATCCGGGTCAGTGGCGCCCCCCTGGTTTGGAGAGAGTGGGGAGCCCGTAACTAGCTTGCTCCCTTGCTGGGACAGAGCCGCGGACGGTTCTGCTCCCTACCGCGGTGGTCCGCGTATGGGGTCGTGTAGGGGGGAAGCCATTAATTTGGAGAGCTCTGTTGGACCCAGGGGCTCAAAGCAGGTTTGGTTACTTCACTCGAGTGGCACACCAGTTAGGTTTAGTCGTGGAAGACTCGCCTGTGCCACTTCTTGGAGTTGGTGGCATACAAGTGAAGTGTCTGACGGGCCAGACACTTGTCACCTTTTCTTCGCTGAAGTCCTCCACAATGAGGATCACGACTTCGGCTATGGGAATGGATACCATTGCGGGTTGGCACCCCTCGACAGACATACCGCCGGGTGTGTTGTCTTTGGTTTCGGGTCTGGATTTGGCCGACCCCTTTGTCTTTCATCCCGGCCCAGTGGACTTGCTCCTGGGCTCGGACGTATTGGGTTGGATTTTGTTGGGTACACAGAAGGCTCTGGGTTCGTCTTCACTGATGGCAGTGTCTACGATTTTTGGTTTTGCCCTGATGGGCCCTGTGTTTGATAATGGCACCGCGGAGGAGCCACCGGTCGTCGCATCAGCGTCCTTAGCCAAGACCATGCAAAGGTTTTGGGAAGTGGAGGAGCCACCTATGAGTTCCAGGATGGATCCGGAACACGCTGAGTGCGAAGCCCTTTTTCGATCGACCACGGAGAGGTTGCCCTCCGGTCGGTTTGTAACTAGCTTACCTTTTGTTGCCTCTCGTCCTAGCCTAGGGCAAAGTAGGGCGCTTGCGGAGAAACGACTGCTGTCCATGGAGCGACGCATGCAGCGTGACCACGTACTTCGCGATAAATATATTGAATTTATGCGCGAGTACGAGGATTTGGGTCACATGTCTCCGGCTCGAGTTGATTGGAGCTCAACTGAGCATTATTTTTTGCCCCACCACGCGGTGGTGAAGGCCTCAACGGGCAAGTTGCGGACTGTCTTTGATGGGTCCGCACCCACTTCGAACGGGGTTTCGTTGAATCTGTGTTTGCATTCGGGTCCCAAATTGCATAGGGACATAATTGACATCATCTTGAACTTTAGAAGACATCAAGTGGTTTTTGGCGCGGACATCCGGATGATGTTCCGCCAGACAGTCATACATCCTGAGGACAGGCGATTCCAGTTGATACTCTGGCGTGAGCGCCCTGAGGATCCTGTGACGGTGTATGAACTCAACACAAACACGTATGGTTTGAAATCTAGTCCCTATATCGCCATCAGATCATTGCTTGAATTGGCAGAGCGGGAACGGATCCGCTTTCCCCGTGGGGCTTCCGTGCTGTCACGTGACTTGTATGTTGATGACGTGTGCACCGGAGCCCAAAGTATTGAGGAGGCCCTCCTACTGCGGGATGAATTGATTGAAATATTGAAGACAGGTGGCTACGAGCTACGTAAGTGGTTGTCCAATGAGCCTAAAGTTCTAGAAGGGGATCCCGGAGGATCACCAACAGAACCCTCACCTGTTTGAGGATGTGGATGATCCCAACAGGATAGCGGTGCTGGGCATGCAGTACCAGCCGCTAACCGATATTTTTACATTCCAAGTGGACTTGGAAATACCAAAGGTCTGGACTAAGAGAACGGTGTTGTCCGTAATAGCCCGTATGTTTGATCCAAGCGGTTGGATCAGTCCAGTGATATTCTCTGCGAAGTGTCTTCTTCAGAGACTTTGACTTTGGGCGTCTCGTGGGACGAGCCGCTGTTTGGTCCTCCATTGGATGATTGGCTCGAGTTGTTTTCATCGATTAAGGAAGTCAATCGGATTGCCTTGCCTCGTCGAATATTGCCTCGGGAAATATCGAGCCAGCCTGCATGGCTTTTGTGACGCGTCGGAGCGAGGCTACGCCGCGTCAGTCTATATGCGGACAGTTGACGCCGATGGCCGGGTCAATGTCTCGCTTTTGTTAGGGAAGAGCAAGGTCGCCCCCATCAGACTAGGCTGACTATTCCCAAGCTTGAGTTGAGTGGAGCTCACCTTCTCTAAATTGTTGCATCACGTTGCCAGTGAGCTGGCGGCCACGGTCGAGATACGGGACATCTTCGCCTGGTCGGATAGCCAGGTCGCGCTTGCATGGTTGCGCGCGGCCCCACATACCTTGGAGGTTTTTGTGGGAAATCGGGTTTCCAAATCCAGAATATCGGAATTGATATAACATGGAGACATGTGCCGGGAGAGCTTAACCCAGCGGACTGTGCTTCCCGAGGTTGTACGGCACCAGAATTGGTGTCACACCCGCTCTGGTGGGGTCCAGAGTGGCTGATGGGATCAGAAACTTCTTGGCCTGTCTGTCAGACAGATGTTACTTCTTTGAGTTTGACTGGGCTCCGTGTACATGCTGTAGTCGCTGAGACGACGTCGGAGCCGGATTGGCTACTTGCTCGGTATAGCAGTTTGGATAAGCTTCTGGGTGTTACCAGTTGGATTAAGCGTTTCATACATAATTGTAGAAACCCACAGGCAAAGCGGTTGGAGCCGATTGCAGGTGCAGAAGAGCGCCGGAGCGCATTGTTGCATTGGGTCCGTGTCGTGCAGACCGGACGGTTTGAGTCAGAGCTTCGTATCTTGCGCGACGGACGCGCTAAGTTGAAGGGCGCGGTCGCTCGTTTGAACCCGTACATCGACTCGGATGGGCTTCTTCGGGTTGGAGGCAGGCTCCGGAAGGCGGATCTTCCATATGAGACTCGCCATCCTCGGTTGTTGCCCAAGGGCGGACCCTTGGTGCAGCTTTTGGTGTCTGATCGACACATTCGTAACGCCCATGCTGGGTGCAATGCTTTGTTGGCTATTTTGCAACGCGAGTTTTGGATTTTGTCTGCCCGAAGAGCAATCCGTAGCGTTCTGTTTCGATGTATTGCATGTTATAGGTTGAAGGCATCCACGATGCAACCACAGATGGGTGATTTGCCCGCTGATCGAATCCGACCTTCGAGACCGTTTGACGGCGTTGGAACCGATTTTGCCGGTCCCTTTTCGATCAAGGCTTCTCCCTTTCGTAATGCCCGTATTGTGAAGGGCTATTTGTGTGTATTTGTTTGTTTGGCCACCAAGGCTGTCCATTTGGAGGTGGTATCGGCTCTGACTACGGAGGCCTTCGTCGCCGCGTTGGATCGCTTTGTTTCGCGTCGAGGTCTACCTTCCCTTATTAGGTCTGATAATGGCACAAACTATAAAGGAACTGTAAATTATCTTAAGGATGTTTCTGTGTTTATTGATAAAAATTGTACTAGTTTAAGTCAAATTGCTGCCCAAAGGGGAATAACCTGGAAGTTTAGTCCCCCAAGTTGCTCCCATTGGGGAGGGATTTTTGAAGCGGCTGTGAAATCCGCAAAGACCCACCTCCGCCGCATTATCGGAGAAACGGCTCTAACTTTTGAAGAGCTGGCCACAGTGTTTTGTAAAGTTGAGGCGGTCCTCAACTCTCGTCCTCTCTGTCCGCTATCTCCAGATCCAAATGACTTGGAAGCTCTCACCCCTGGTCATTTTTTGGTGGGAGGGCCGTTGAATGCCCTGCCCGAATACCTGTGGAAGGATGAACGCGTATATCGGTTGTCGCGTTTTCAAATGTTGCAGCAAATGAGCCAGGACTTTGGCGTCGCTGGTCGCTTGAATATTTGCATTTGCTGCAGCAAAGAGTGAAGTGGACAGACAGGACTGAGCTCTCCCAGGGAGGGTGATTTAGTATTGTTAAAAGAGGCAAATTTGCCCTCATTGCTTTGGCGACGAGCTCGCATATTACGTTTGATTCTTGGCGGAGATGGCACTCCGCGTGTGGCTGAGGTGTTGGTCGACGGTTCGATTTTAAGGAGAGGTGTGACCTCTCTCGCCCGCCTTCCCGTAGAGTAAGCTAGCGGTCTGCTTCTCAGACCGGGACGGGGGGATGTTTGTAATATATTGGGTAAAACTAAACGCAGGCGTTTCGCATTGCTGCCGCCAGAGGGCGTTCGGGGTTTTCACACTGCTAGCGTGGATGGCGTCGCGTGTGGTGTCCGCCATTGCATTGTCCAGGGCGATATCGGTTTGATTTTAATACGCGGAGCGGTCTCGCGTCTTTTGCTTGTTGTTTAGTTTGAGTGATAATTGTGAATTTCCTGTTTGTTAAATAACTATTGAATTTGTGTTTGTGAAAAACTCTGTTATTGTGACTTTTTCTTGTGAGTGGTGAAACGTGGCTGGCTGTTCACATCTGGCTGTTCCCGAGTGAAACTACGGGAAGAAATCTATTTAGTTGTTATGGGGAATTGAGATCTCAAGGGTTAGGTAGGGTAATTAGGAATTCCCCTTCCCGAAGACACTCAAGTTTGGATCCGAAGAGAAAAGAAGATTTAGTTTGCAAGTGTTCAATTCTAGTTAATTTATAGGTTAGGTTATCATATAGGGCCCTGTAGCTCCCTTCATAAGCTACGGTGGTAGCAGACTGCGTATAGCTTAAGTTAGATTCTAGTCGGACAAGCGTGGTGTCGCGTGGAGATTTTTTTCCCGGTACTTAATTTTACCGGTCGATTTTTTCCCGGTAAAGTTCCGGTACAGAATTCTTCCCGCCGCTTCGTTTGTCCGGATTCGCTCTGCGCACATTTTCTGGCAGCAGAGCGTAGTTGCTTCTTGCACAGATGTTTTAAGAAAAAAATATAATAAAAAACGTGGAATAGTTTTCTGGGAAATGATAATCGATGTGATAAAAATCTGTATTTTAATAGACACCCCAATGGTACAATAATGTCATTTTGAATTTGACACATTGAAACTGACAGCATTATACCATCAAGTAGGTATTTATAAAGCAGAGGTGAATGGAAGAGTTGGTCAGGGTCGACCCCTGAGAACGTACTTCGACCAGATTGCAGACCTCCTTAAAAAGGGAGATATTAGGAGCACCCATAACCGGTAGCATGAATGAAGAGAGTGATGAGCGTAGAGGAAGCAAGAGAGATCTGTAAGGATCGTAGCAAGTGGAAATCGCTAGTCTCTGCCTACCCCCACAGGTAAAAGGCGTGATAATATGTATGTATGTGTTTGTAATATATTGGGTAAAACTAAACGCAGGCGTTTCCTGTTATCGCCGCCAGGCGTTTTGGGGTTCTCACATTGCTCGCGTGTAAGATGGGTGGTGGACGGTCGCCATTGTCCTATGCGATATCGGTTTGATTTTTAATACGCGAGAGGTCCCGCGTTCTTTGATTGCTAATTAGCTTGAGTTGTATTTGTGAATTTCCTGTTTGTTAAATAACTATTGAACTTTGTGTTTGTGTACCCGTCATTGTGACTTTCTCCTGTGGGATGTGACGCGTGGCTGCTCGCTCACATCTAACTGTTGCCGAGCCGATTTCGGGAAGAAATCTATTTATTTGTTCTGGGGAATTGAGATCTCATGGGTTAGGTAGGGTGATTAGGAATTCCCCCTTCCCGAAGACACTCAAGTTTGGATCCGAAGAGAAAGAAGATTTAGTATGGTAAGTGATTTTCCATTGTAGCTAATTTATAGGTTAGGTTATTATATAGGGCCCTGTAGCTCCCTTCATAAGCTACGGTGGTAGCAGACTGCGTTAAGTTAGTTAGGTTTTAGTCGGGCAAACGTAGTGCCGCGTGGAGATTTTTTCCCGGTACTTATTTTTACCGGTGGTTTTTTCCCGGTGAAGTTCCGGTACAGAATTCTTCCCGCCGCTTCGTTTGTCCGGATTCTCTCTGCCACATTTTCTGGCAGCAGAGCGTAGTTGCTCTGCACATTTTCTGGTAGCAGAGCGTAGTTTATCTACCCTCTATTTGTTCGTTTGTAAAAAATAATTAATTGTTTGTAAAAATTATTAGATTTTTCTCAGTTTGTTTGTATAAGAATATTTGTAACCTTTTTTGTATTTGTTTGCGGTTTGTACCGTGCGTTCCGGGTTTGTGCCATTCTCATACCTACCGCGGTTTTTCGTGTTGTTGCTTGATCTTGTTCTTTATTTACCTTTTTTATCTTTTCTTATTTGTTTGTTTGTTTGTGACTTGACGCGATGGCGAGGGCCTCCAATGCTAGGGCGACACTCGCCAACGAATTGAGATGGTTTGCGACGGCCGGTGGACTCCTGTCCCGGAAGGACAGGGAGGCCGCTATACTGGAAAGAGCGGATCAGCTCCGCTCACGATTGAACAACGCGGAAGCGGCCATGGCGGCGCTTACCGAAGCCGACCTTACCCCGGAGGTCTACGCAGGTCACGTGGCGGACCTGGACCAGATCCTGAGTCTGCACGATGACATCGTGGAGGCGGCGGCTTAACAAGGGCGAGACAGGCTGGCGGACCAGCCCCTCGCACACCTGTTAGACAGGAAGGACCAGCGGTTACTGGTCGGCTCCCCACCCTTCAGCTGTCCCACTTTGGGGGTAGGATGGAGGAGTGGGTGGCATATAAAAATATGTTTGAGTCCCTGGTCGTAGCACGACAGGATTTGTCGAAGTCTGATATGATGGCGTCACCTCCTCTCCACGCTTGAGGGTGAAGCGCGGTCGCTCATCCAGCACCTCCGGGTGGAGGACGACCAGTACGATACGGCTTGGGAGTTATTGAACTCCCGCTACCAAAACTTACGTTTGTTAGCGGATGCGCACGCTGCACAGTTGATGGCCCTGCCCAAGGTGGCCAACAGGGCACAGTTGCGCCTGCAGTTGCTCACGCCCGTTACAGTGGCCTGTAACGCGCTCCGCACACTGGGGCTGCCGGTGGACCAATGGTCCTTTTTGCTGGTGCATACTGTATTGGGCAAATTGCCCAATGACATCCGCTCTGCGGTTTGAGCGCGAAAATGCGGAGCGGGATAGCACCACCCTACCAACATTCACTGACTTGGTGAAGTTTTTGGAGTTTGAGGCACGGGCTGCTGAGAATACCATGACGGACTCAGCGCCATCCAGAGTGCCTGAACGTAGGCCCTTGGAACTCTCATGGCGAGGGAAGCCCCAACAGGGACGGCAACCGCCACCGCGTGGAGCTGGTGCGCGGGTTGCACACACGGCAGCAGTCGCGAGGGACGCGGATCGTTCGCAATGCGGGCTGATGGGCTGGCAGCCTGCTGCAATGCAGGGACTGGCAGAGACTGCCAGTACAAGATAGGCGCCGCATGGCAAAGCGGCATGAACTATGCTTTTACTGTTTGGGCAGTTTCTATGCACGTGACTGTCCCAGGGCCATACCATGCAGTGCATGCCGTGGGCTGCACCACGCGATGCTCTGCATGAACCGGAACGGGGATGGCCCCCGGTTGTTGAGGCAGGGGTCCCTTGGCGGGCGGGGGCGCGCTCTGCGCGAAGCCCTCCACCATGGGACGGAGGACGCGGCTTCGCTCGTCGCACCCCCCTCGGGAGGGGGTCGCGTACCTGCGCGGGTCTTGGCGGACCGGGACCACGCGCCCCAAGGTCATCGCCAGTATGTGGCTGGCCAGGCCCCGGATAGGGCCCCCATGGGCGGGGGCCCTAGATCGGACGTGAGAGTGGGGACACCCCCTCCACGCGGGTTACCAATGCCCAACACATGCAGCCGCAGCGGTTTTCTCCGCCGCTGCACGAGTACCCACGGCTGGAGTACCACCCGCCGCGTCTACCATAGGCATGGCCGGGCCAGGTTATGCCCCCTCAGATGGAGGATGTGCACTCGCCCGACCATATTATCCGGGCCAGCGGCGCCCCCTGGTTTGGAGAGAGTGGGGAGCCCGTAACCAGCTTGCTCCCTTGCTGGAGCAGAGCCGCGGACGGTTCTGCTCCCTACCGCGGTGGTCCGCGTATGGACAATGGGGAAGCCATTAATTTGAGAGCTCTGTTGGACTCAGGGGCTCAAAGCAGTTTGGTTACTGCTCGAGTGGCACGCCAGTTAGGTTTAGTCGTGGAAGACTCGCCTGTGCCACCTCTTGGAGCTGGTGGCATGAAGCGGAAGCTGCCCGACGCGCCAGACATCAGTCACCTTTTCTTCGCTGAAGCTCTCCACAACAGGACTACGACTTCGGCCAAGGCGGTAATGGATACCATTGCGGGTTGGCACCCCTCGACAGATATACCGCCGGGTGTGTTGTCTTTGGTTTCGGGTCTGGATTTGGCCGACCCCTTTGTCTTTCATCCCGGCTCAGTGGACTTGCCCCTGGGCTCGGACGTGCATTGGGTTGGATTTTGTTGGGTACACAGAAGGCTCTGGGTTCGTCTTCACTGATGGCAGTGTCTACGATTTTTGGTTTTGCCCTGATGGGCCCTGTGTTTGATAATGGCACCGCGGAGGAGCCACCGGTTGTCGCATCTGCGTCCTTGGCCAAGACCATGCAAAGGTTTTGGGAGGTGGAGGAGCCACCTATGAGTTCCAGGATGGATCCGGAACACGCTGAGTGCGAAGCCCTTTTTCGATCGACCACGGAGAGGTTGCCCTCCGGTCGGTTTGTAACTAGGTTACCCTTTGTTGCCTCTCGTCCTAGCCTAGGGCAAAGTAGGGCGCTTGCGGAGAAACGACTGCTGTCCATGGAGCGACGCATGCAGCGTGACCACGTACTTCGCGATAAATATATTGAATTTATGCGCGAGTACGAGGATTTGGGTCACATGTCTCCGGCTCGAGTTGATTGGAGCTCAACTGAGCATTATTTTTTGCCCCACCACGCGGTGGTGAAGGCCTCAACGGGCAAGTTGCGGACTGTCTTTGATGGGTCCGCACCCACTTCGAACGGAGTTTCGTTGAATCTGTGTTTGCATTCGGGTCCCAAATTGCATAGGGACATAATTGACATCATCTTGAACTTTAGAAGACATCAAGTGGTTTTTGGTGCGGACATCCGGATGATGTTCCGCCAGACAGTCATACATCCTGAGGACAGGCGATTCCAGTTGATACTCTGGCGTGAGCGCCCTGAGGATCCTGTGACGGTGTATGAACTCAACACAAACACGTATGGTTTGAAATCTAGTCCCTATATCGCCATCAGATCATTGCTTGAATTGGCAGAGCGGGAACGGATCCGCTTTCCCCGTGGGGCTTCCGTGCTGTCACGTGACTTGTATGTTGATGACGTGTGCACCGGAGCCCAAAGTATTGAGGAGGCCCTCCTACTGCGGGATGAATTGATTGAAATATTGAAGACAGGTGGCTACGAGCTACGTAAGTGGTTGTCTAATGAGCCTAAAGTTCTAGAAGGGATCCCGGAGGATCACCAACAGAACCCTCACCTGTTTGAGGATGTGGATGATCCCAACAGGATAGCGGTGCTGGGCATGCAGTACCAGCCGCTAACCGATATTTTTACATTCCAAGTGGACTTGGAAATACCAAAGGTCTGGACTAAGAGAACGGTGTTGTCCGTAATAGCTCGTATGTTTGATCCAAGCGGTTGGATCAGTCCAGTGATATTCTCTGCAAAGTGTCTTCTTCAGAGACTTTGGACTTTGGGCGTCTCGTGGGACGAGCCGCTGTTTGGCTCTCCATTGGATGATTGGCTCGAGTTGTTTTCATCGATTAAGGAAGTCAATCGGATTGCCTTGCCTCGTCGAATATTGCCCCCGGGAAATATCGAGCCAGCCTGCATGGCTTTTGTGACGCGTCGGAGCGAGGCTACGCCGCGTCAGTCTATATGCGGACAGTTGACGCCGATGGCCGGGTCAATGTCTCGCTTTTGTTAGGGAAGAGCAAGGTCGCCCCCATCAGGACTAGGCTGACTATTCCCAAGCTTGAGTTGAGTGGAGCTCACCTTCTCTCTAAATTGTTGCATCACGTTGCCAGTGAGCTGGCGGCCACGGTCGAGATACGGACATCTTCGCCTGGTCGGATAGCCAGGTCGCGCTTGCATGGTTGCGCGCGGCCCCACATACCTTGAGGTTTTTGTGGGAAATCGGGTTTCCCAAATCCAGAATATCGGAATTGATATAACATGGAGACATGTGCCGGGAGAGCTTAACCCAGCGGACTGTGCTTCCCGAGGTTGTACGGCACCAGAATTGGTGTCACACCCGCTCTGGTGGGGTCCAGAGTGGCTGATGGGATCAGAAACTTCTTGGCCTGTCTGTCAGACAGATGTTACTTCTTTGAGTTTGACTGGGCTCCGTGTACATGCTGTAGTCGCTGAGACGACGTCGGAGCCGGATTGGCTACTTGCTCGGTATAGCAGCTTGGATAAGCTTCTGGGTGTTACCAGTTGGATTAAGCGTTTCATACATAATTGTAGAAACCCACAGGCAAAGCGGTTGGAGCCGATTGCAGGTGCAGAAGAGCGCCGGAGCGCATTGTTGCATTGGGTCCGTGTCGTGCAGACCGGACGGTTTGAGTCAGAGCTTCGTATTTTGCGCGACGGACGCGCTAAGTTGAAGGGCGCGGTCGCTCGTTTGAACCCGTACATCGACTCGGATGGGCTTCTTCGGGTTGGAGGCAGGCTCCGGAAGGCGGATCTTCCATATGAGACTCGCCATCCTCTGTTGTTGCCCAAGGGCGGACCCTTGGTGCAGCTTTTGGTGTCTGATCGACACATTCGTAACGCCCATGCTGGGTGCAATGCTTTGTTGGCTATTTTGCAACGCGAGTTTTGGATTTTGTCTGCCCGAAGAGCAATCCGTAGTGTCCTGTTTCGATGTATTGCATGTTATAGGTTGAAGGCATCCACGATGCAACCACAGATGGGTGATTTGCCCGCTGATCGAATCCGACCTTCGAGACCGTTTGACGGCGTTGGAACCGATTTTGCCGGTCCCTTTTCGATCAAGGCTTCTCCCTTTCGTAATGCCCGTATTGTGAAGGGCTATTTGTGTGTATTTGTTTGTTTGGCCACCAAGGCTGTCCATTTGGAGGTGGTATCGGCTCTGACTACGGAGGCCTTCGTCGCCGCGTTGGATCGCTTTGTTTCGCGTCGAGGTCTACCTTCCCTTATTAGGTCTGATAATGGCACAAACTATAAAGGAACTGTAAATTATCTTAAGGATGTTTCTGTGTTTATTGATAAAAATTGTACTAGTTTAAGTCAAATTGCTGCCCAAAGGGGAATAACCTGGAAGTTTAGTCCCCCAAGTTGCCCCCATTGGGGAGGGATTTTTGAAGCGGCTGTGAAATCCGCAAAGACCCACCTCCGCCGCATTATCGGAGAAACGGCTCTAACTTTTGAAGAGCTGGCCACAGTGTTTTGTAAAGTTGAGGCGGTCCTCAACTCTCGTCCTCTCTGTCCGCTATCTCCAGATCCAAATGACTTGGAAGCTCTCACCCCTGGTCATTTTTTGGTGGGAGGGCCGTTGAATGCCCTGCCCGAATACCCGTGGAAGGATGAACGCGTATATCGGTTGTCGCGTTTTCAAATGTTGCAGCAAATGAGCCAGGACTTTTGGCGTCGCTGGTCGCTTGAATATTTGCATTTGCTGCAGCAAAGAGTGAAGTGGACAGACAGGACTGAGCCTCCCAGGGAGGGTGATTTAGTATTGTTAAAAGAGGCAAATTTGCCCTCATTGCTTTGGCGACGAGCTCGCATATTACGTTTGATTCTTGGCGGAGATGGCACTCCGCGTGTGGCTGAGGTGTTGGTCGACGGTTCGATTTTAAGGAGAGGTGTGACCTCTCTCGCCCGCCTTCCCGTAGAGTAAGCTAGCGGTCTGCTTCTCAGACCGGGACGGGGGGATGTTTGTAATATATTGGGTAAAACTAAACGCAGGCGTTTCCTGTTATCGCCGCCAGGCGTTTTGGGGTTCTCACATTGCTCGCGTGAATGGCTCGCGGACGGTCGCCATTGTCCTATGCGATATCGGTTTGATTTTTAATACGCGAGAGGTCCCGCGTTCTTTGATTGCTAATTAGCTTGAGTTGTATTTGTGAATTTCCTGTTTGTTAAATAACTATTGAACTTTGTGTTTGTGTACCCGTCATTGTGACTTTCTCCTGTGGGATGTGACGCGTGGCTGCTCGCTCACATCTATCTGTTGCCGAGCCGATTTCGGGAAGAAATCTATTTATTTGTTCTGGGGAATTGAGATCTCATGGGTTAGGTAGGGTGATTAGGAATTCCCCCTTCCCGAAGACACTCAAGTTTGGATCCGAAGAGAAAGAAGATTTAGTCTTGGTAAGTGGTTTTCCATTGTAGTTAATTTATAGGTTAGGTTATTATATAGGGCCCTGTAGCTCCCTTCATAAGCTACGGTGGTAGCAGACTGCGTTAAGTTAGTTAGGTTTTAGTCGGGCAAACGTGGTGCCGCGTGGAGATTTTTTCCCGGTACTTATTTTTACCGGTGGTTTTTTCCCGGTGAAGTTCCGGTACAGAATTCTTCCCGCCGCTTCGTTTGTCCGGATTCGCTCTGCGCACATTTTCTGGCAGCAGAGCGTAGTTGTCTCCAATTTAATAATTCTAGATATTATTTTAATGCAATCATGCAATTTAATGTAATTTAGAATTTAACGTAATTATATTACTCATCTATTTGAGAAGATACAGACAAACCTAATAAATTAAAACGCGGCTGAGACGTTTGTAATTAATAAGAAGAGCGCGCTTAACCTTATCTCCGATCGAGGAAATCTAAAAAACGGCTGAGGGCCGAGGGGGGGAGGGGAAGAGGGGTAGAGGGTTGGAGGAGGGGGCGGCCGAAGAACAAGAGCCGTCAGTGAAATAGAGATAGATGAACAGTGGGAAATGAAATTCTTTGTGGCATCGCGGTCCCGCAAAAAATGCACAGATTAGATTTTCCCCTCGCCAGCGGAGGGTAGACGGAGGCAATGATTTTTTACAACATTCGCGGGGATATATATAGCAGTTTTAGTGGCGAGATTTGTTGTAACTGCCCCCTGTTTGAGACTTTTAATTTCCTCGATTTGAGGACGTCGGTTTTTATGACCGCAATAATCACCCATCACCGAAATCTTGCAATTTTCTGTTACAATAAATCTGGAAACCATCACAGTGGATTAATAAATATATTTTCATGTTATAATTGTCGTTGCATGACTAAAACTTAATATCTAAATTGTAAAGATTCCCAGAAAAACAGTTGCTAGATAAAAGTATTGTCAGTATTAGCACATAGTCTAATACAGTAAATGTATTTTACTGAAAATTCTAATTGGTTCAGTAAATTTACGTTCTCATATTTTTAATAAATAACAACCGCGAGGTCTACGTTCGTGGCGAACCACTAGTTTAGGTAATCACCTAAATTATATACTCGGGTATGGTTATCGATGATAATCTAACATGTGTAAGAAAAATGATATAGATTTTGTCTGAAAATTTCCAGCGCAAATTGTTGGCAACTCACAAAATAACAGATCTTTTGACATTATAAATCTAGTCTCAGACAACATCTAAAACTATCACACCTAAATTTAGGCTCATTATACAAAGAAGATACACTCTAAATTGTTTAGAATTTAATTGAACATGGACCAAAAGAGAGACATATTAAGCTGGCAAGAGGTTGCCAACTCGGGGTCGCAAAATTACTGGCATTAGGGAGGCTTATATACGGCGCGGATTAGAGCCCTAACCTCCATAAAAAACAAGGGCTTCGTGGGACAACGTGTCGCTAACATCTTCACATGGCATGATTGGGACTAAAACTGAGTTCCAATAGGCGTTTAAAAAATCGAAAAATTCTAATTCATTGCAAAATAAATTTTACATATAAACAACATAAATTGACTGTACTCTACTACCTATACTCTACTATAATTCCAAGTAGAGTAAAGTAGTACATTGACTCGACTTTGAAATAAATAAATAAATTAAATATGTCAAAGTCAAAGTCAAATCATTTATTTTGTGAACATAGGTTTACATAGAGAGTGTGTTATACATTTAAAATGAGTTCCTCTAGGTCCCGCCATAAGGCATACATTTAAAAAAAAGTTATTAATTTACAACGTCAAAGATACAAATAACAATATTATTGAGAAATGATGTAATTAAATTAATTGAAATTATCATTTAGGTATTCACTAACAGAATAATATGCTTTTTCAATCAGTAACTTAGGATAGTTCTTCTTAAAGGCTTTGTTAATGTTTCTAAAAATTTAGGTAAATTATTGTACAATTTTGATGCCATAGCATAAACACGGGTCTCTCATTGTTTCCCCTAATTTTTTGTACTCCTAATGTAGTTTGGTGCCCAAACTTTTAGGACAACATTGTTTCGTACATTATTATGAATTCTAATTTAGTTTAGCCTATTTTTTGGTTCGCCTAAGCTTTTATCGCCGTATATTTTACTTTTCAAAATAGAGTCATTAGGCCTAATAATTGATTATTTCTAATATTCACAAATACTAATTAATATTTCGTACAAAGCAATTAAGCTAACAAAAATTGTAACACCTAATTATTTCTGTTATAATAATTTCTGATAATTATTACAAAGTATTTAAATCTAATAGGGGGGGGGGGACTAAAATTAAAACATTGATGGATTTTGTGTTTGATAAATGTCGAGAAGTAAAGAGAAAGTTACATTAGGCATGTGAACTAAAGCGTGCAGCATGCAAAAGCAAGCATACAGCATGCAAGAAAGCCTCGCGAAAGCATGCAAAAAGCAAGCATGCCGCATGCAAGCAAGCATGCAGCATGCAAGTAGGCATGCAGTAGCAAGCAAGCAAGCATGCAGCATGCAAGTATTTCTGGGTGGCTCCACTAGAAGACTCGCTCCGTCGGCCCTTCGATTCATTCTGATGCACTCGACCTCGCTACGCTCGAGAGGTCGCCGGCTCGCTTCGCTCGCCACCTCCCCCTCGTTGCGGTTCGGCCTTCGTGCCCTCATTTCTCTCAGGACCTCCTTCGCGAGCTTCTTGGTTCCGCGCGAAGGAATAACACTCTAGTATAGGGCAAACTTGAGCCACGTGGAGTCGGGGTGCTCTAAGTCAGGATCTGTGACTTATCAAGATTTTTAGGAATTATTATTAGTAGTGCATTACTAACATCATTCTGAAAATGATTGACGACAGACTGGACTGTTCTTATCTCCGGCACTGTTGTGATAGACATGTCACAGTACCCATGCCGGTGAGAAATAGCTAATACTTAGTAATAATTAAATTTACTAATATTCAATTAGTTATAATTATAAGAAGTGATTATTACAGTAAGTAATAATTGTCTCAAACAAATTTATACGAGGATATCGTTACGTGTAAAAAATTAAAAGCCAAACGATCTTAGAACATCTAATAATAGAGACTCAAAAATTGCATCTAATAATTATTAGGCTAAATTATTATTGTGCAAAAACATCAATTAGGCGAGACAATAATTGTGCATAACATGTTTAGGCCAATAAGGTTCGGCGAAGTGAAATTAGAGACAAAAATTTTAAGCGAAACAAAGGGCACCCCTGGGCAACATATAGGCTATAATTTATTTTGAAAACTGGAACACCTGATGAAGAACCTTAACAGAACAGCTAAACTATAAGAAGTATGGAAATGGTGCCTTAACAAAAGTCGTTCAACCTGATGAGCATTTTCTGATGACGTATAAAAATTGAAGATCTGGAACATCTGATGAAGAACTGCAAGAGACCAGCTACACTATAACATATATGGAAATGGCGTCTTATTAAAAGTCGTTCAACCTGATGAGCATTTTCTGCTGACGTATAAAAATTGAAGATCTGGAACATCTGATGAAAAGCTCCAAGAGAGAATTTTCATCTTGGCGAAACTCACGCGGGCGAAGCCGCGGGCGACAGCTAGTAATAATCATATTTCTGATGCTTTTAGAAATTTTCATGCATCGCATTACGTTAAAATTATTTAATAAAATAGCCATGCTTGTCCACTTGATATAAAAAAAAAAACAACGATTATCCATTCTCCTATTTATTTTATCAATGTTTATTTTATTTTTAATTTATTTATTTCTTCCCAAATCATTAATAATGTTTACTGCACCCTGTAGTTTAACTTATATCTCCTTCCACCCAAAGGCTGGCTGGAAGAAATTGCATTTGCGATAAGCCCGCCTTTGTGCTCATTTATGTATTTACTTTTGTCACTACTTTGTATGTTATTTTTTGTAAATGGTGCAATGAAGTGTTGATCTATATATCTATCCATGTTCCGCCGCGTCAGTAAGGCATAAGCCTTACCAAGCTTCACAGCAGCGTTTTATGTACTCCTGGATCTCACAAATATGTTTGTGAGGTCGTGCCTTTATTGAATTTCATTTTTTTTTATTTATTTACAGGAAAATATTACATAAGTTAACATTAATAAAAGTTTAATATATTATTTTATGGGTTTCAATAGGTTTTTTCAAAATAAGAATTGATTAATCAGCTAGTAGTGAAATAGAGATTGTGTATTTTTATAAGATAAATAAAAAAAAATAAGGCAATGACAATGGAAACAGGGTGGGTATTTCAAAGGACGAAATTATGACCGTGGTTCAACGGTCATCACGCCGGACTGTAACACCGGAGGTCCCGGGTTCGACCCCGGTCGGGTCAAGATGGAAAATGATCTTTTTCAGATTGACCTGGGTCTTGGGTGTTTATCTATATATGTATTTGTCATAAAATATAGCATCGTAGAGTTAGTATCCTAAAACACAAGCCTCAAAGTAATTTATATAGAAGCCAAAATATTTTTTGTTAGAATTTTTATCTGTCTGTACGCTCAGCGTGCAAGAACTATTCAATGAATGAGTTGTATCACTGAAGGTCAATCTTAAAATCTAGATAGTTATCATCTTGAGATGTGAGATATACAATAGTAAGTATTAGTAGGCGACCAAGACTGTTTCATGAGTTTCTTTCGGCATTTCTTCTCAGCAGTGGTCATTCCGAAATGCTTGTAGTTTGTAGCTTTGAGACGTAATATACTATGATTATATAATTAGTTTTTGGCGTGAAAAAGAGCCTTCTTTAAAGGCCAAGTTTCAATAAATAATTTTTGATTATGAGTAAGTTTCGCGTCCAGTGTGTGTTGCCAGTAATGACATACGGAACTGAGACGTGGTCGCTTACTATGGGCCTCATAAGAAGGCTCAAGGTCACCCAAAGGGCGATGGAGCGCGCTATGCTCGGAGTTTCCCTGCGTGATCGAATCAGAAATGAGGAGATCCGTAGGAGAACTAAAGTAACCGACATAGCCCGCAAAATCGCGAAACTTAAGTGGCAGTGGGCGGGGCACATAGCTCGTAGAACAGATAGCCGTTGGGGCAGAAAAGTTCTCGAGTGGCGACCACGAACCGGAAAACGTAGTGTTGGCAGGCCTCCCACTCGGTGGACCGACGACCTAGTGAAGGTCGCGGGACGCGCATGGATGCGGGCAGCGCAGGACCGGTCGTTGTGGAAATCCTTGGGGGAGGCCTTTGTCCAGCAGTGGACGTCTTTCGGTTGAGAGAAGAAGAAGAAGAAGTTTCGCGTCATAGACACGGACTTCGTTCTGCGCGCGAAAGTCCTTGTAGCTCGAAGTTTCGCGCAGACGAAATTGTAGCAAATATTTTGATTTTGTGAAATTCAGTACAAAACATTGAACAAAATGCATTGTCAGCAACGGGTTAGTATCCGGTGCACCGGGTCAGTTCCGGTTCCACAATATAGGTCAGTGTATTGTTTAGTTTTACAGTTGTTTCTAGTAAATACTAAAGTTTGGACCGGTGTCATTTTTTGCAGTCTACTACCACAAAATAAAATATTGTAATGTAAAGTTAAGGAAATAATAAAGTCTACTTAATGAATAGCCCCTCTGGCATGCTAGGCGAGGCAAGACTGTTTCATGAGTTTCTTTCGGCATTTCTTCTCAGCAGTGGTCGTTCCGAAATGCTAGTAGTTTGTAGCTTTGAGACATAATATATTATGATTAAATAATTAGTTATCGACGTGAAAAAGAGCCTTCTTTGAAGGCCAAGTTTCAATAAAAAAATTTACTGTGTCTTAATTCCATAATAATATAACCAATTGGGAAGTATTTCCACTACCTATCATCAAAATCATCAATATAACATCTGATGAAAAGTTTATTTTATTTTTAATTTATTTATTTCTTCCCAAATCATTAATAATGTTTACTGCACCCTGTAGTTTAACTTATATCTCCTTCCACCCAAAGGCTGGCTGGAAGAAATTGCATTTGCGATAAGCCCGCCTTTGTGCTCATTTATGTATTTACTTTTGTCACTACTTTGTATGTTATTTTTTGTAAATGGTGCAATGAAGTGTTGATCTATATATCTATCCATGTTCCGCCGCGTCAGTAAGGCATAAGCCTTACCCAGCTTCACAGCAGCGTTTTATGTACTCCTGGATCTCGCAAATATGTTTGTGAGGTCGTGCCTTTATTGAATATCATTTTTTTTTATTTACAGGAAAATATTACAAAAGTTAACATTAATAAAAGTTTAATATATTATTTTATGGGTTTTAATAGGTTTTTTCAAAATAAGAATTGATTAATCAGCTAGTAGTGAAATAGAGATTGTGTATTTTTATAAGATAAATAAAAAAAAATAAGGCAATGACAATGGAAACAGGGTGGGAATTTCAAAGGACGAAATTATGACCGTGGTTCAACGGTCATCACGCCGGACTGTAACACCGGAGGTCCCGGGTTCGACCCCGGTCGGGTCAAGATGGATAATGATCTTTTTCAGATTGACCTGGGTCTTGGGTGTTTATCTATATATGTATTTGTCATAAAATATAGCATCGTAGAGTTAGTATCCTAAAACACAAGCCTCAAAGTAATTTATATAGAAGCCAAAATATTTTTTGTATAATTAGTTATCGACGTGAAAAAGAGCCTTCTTTGAAGGCCAAGTTTCAATAAAAAAATTTACTGTGTCTTAATTCCATAATAATATAACCAATTGGGAAGTATTTCCACTACCTATCATCAAAATCATCAATATATATAATAAAACTGTAACTGGTCTGTCTGTACATAGAAGATTTTAAATAAAAAAACTATGAGGGATCTTCTTAGGGCCAATAGAAGCCAAAACCATTTTTATATAATATTTGTCTGTCTGTCTTTCTATCCCTCTGTCTATATGTTTGTACTCGCTTCACGCAAAAACTACTGGATCAAATTTGATGCGGTTTTGACTGTTGTATTACAGAAGGTAATATACATAACTTAAAATCTGACGTAAGTTTCATCTTGATGCGACGCTTAGAACCTGAGATATGCGCGGACGAAGTCGCGGGTACAGGCTAGTTTTTGATAATATTTGACATGGAAATAGGTGAAGACCTAAGGTCTATTATTGTCTCATTTGAAACCTTCAAGAGAAAGAATAAATAAATATATACTGCCATATAAATCACACAGATTGAGTTAGCCCCAAAGTAAGCTCGAGACTTGTGGTATGGGATACTAACTTAACGATACTATATTACAAAATAATAAATATTATCTATACATATAATAAAACAGTAAAAATAATTTGTCTGTACATTTAGTATTTTTGACTAAAATTGATAGAGGGACACCTAAAAAGAACAATAGAAAGCAGAAAAACATTTTTGGAATTTCTTGTCTGTCTGTCTGTATGTATGTACGCGTTTCACGCAAAAACTACTAGACGGATTTGAATGAAACTTTTTTTGTTGTATAGCTATTAAGTCTGGGCAACATATAGGCTATAATTGATTTTGAAAACTGGAACACCTGATGAAGAACCATAGCAGAACAGCTAAACTATAAGAAATATGGATATGGTGCCTTAACAAAAGTCGTGCAACCTGATGAGCATTTTCTGCTGACGTATAAAAATTGAAGATCTGGAACATCTGATGAAGAACTGCAAGAGACCAGCTACACTATAACATATATGGAAATGGCGCCTTAGCAAAAATCGTTTTACCTGATGAGCATTTACTGCTGACGTATAAAAATTGAAGATCAGGAACATCTGATGAATAACTCCAAGAGACCAGCTACACTATAACATATATGGAAATGGCGCCTTAGCAAAACTTGATTAATCTGATGAGCATTTTCTGTAGACGTATAAAAATTGAAGATCATAAACATCTGAAACAGTTTGGAACACAAAAAGACTTTTCGTCTAAGCGAAACTCACGCGGGCGAAGCCGCGGGCGACAGCTAGTACACATATAAATAAACGTTCAAGACCCAGGCCAATCTGAAAAAGATCATTTTCCATCTTGATCTGCCCGGAGATCGAACCCGGGACCTCCGGTGTGACAGTCAGGTGTGATGACCGTTGGGCTACACAAATTGGAAGTAAAAATTGCATGAAACACACACAAATTTATTACAAGTATCTACTTGTCTCCATAACTTTTTATTACACACAGAGTAGAAAAAAATACGGATACGACACATACGGTATTATCCCGAAATTTCCGAAATTCTTAAAAAGGGAGATATTAGGAGCACCCATAATCGGAGAGCATGTATGATGAGAGTGTAGAGGAAGCGAGAGAGATCTGTAAGGATCGTAGCAAGTGAAAATCGCTAGTCTTTCCCTACCGCCACGCGAAAAAAGCATGATAATATCTATATATGTATGAATTCCCACGGGAGCTCCTGTATTAGTACGTAAGTATTAAAAACTCAATTGTATTATAGGCTCAACTAGTTTTTAATACAGAAACTTAAAACTCCTCATATTCAGAGTAGATTAAAAACTTTGTCAAAAGCATCCAGTGTTGCCAAAGCGGAATTTATTTCTCCCGCTTTTTCGCTGCATTTTACGCTAGTTCAATTTTTCACAGTAAGTTTTGAGAAGAAATCCTCAGGGGTTTGCGTTGGACGTCGCCTTTTTCGTTTTTGAGATGCCTTGTTACAGACGGACGGATAGATTGCTAATATAGTTTGCTGTGAACAGGAAAAATTGAGTTAGAAATAACGTCTATTGCACTTTTACACATTAAACAAATAGCCACACATCTTATAAACTTTCACGTTTGTTTATAAACTAGCTTTTGCACGCGACTTCGCCCACGTGAATTTCCCTCGGGAACAGTGCTTTTTCCCAGGATAAAAGGTACTTCTAATTATGTGTATGCGAAATTTCAGGAAGATTGTTAGTAGATAAAGCGTGAAGAGGTATCAAACAAACAAACATTAAGCATTTATAATATTAGCTAGGATAAGGATTACTATCTTTTGTCAGCGGCTTCGTCCACGTGAATTTCCCACGGAAACAATGCTTTTTCCCGGGATGAAAGGTACCCTATATAACAAATAAACAAGCAATCAAACAAACACACAAACAAACAAACCTACTTTCGCATTTATACTATGTATTTAGTTTTTTTTTTATTAGCCTATACTGTCCCACTGCTGGACAAAGGCCTCCCCTCTAGTTCGCCACTCCTATCTAATCAGTGCATGAGCCCTCCACTCTCCATCAGTCACGTCCAGGTTATTATTAGTATATTGTAAGATTTTTTTATTTTTTTTATAACATAAGGCAGCAAACGAGCAAGCGGGTCACCTGATGGATAGCGATCACCGCTGCCCATGGACTGCTGCAAT
This sequence comes from Ephestia elutella, assembly GCA_018467065.1. Taxonomy (NCBI): domain Eukaryota; kingdom Metazoa; phylum Arthropoda; class Insecta; order Lepidoptera; family Pyralidae; genus Ephestia; species Ephestia elutella. The sequence goes on from CM031594.1 coordinate 1,078,876, forward strand.
ACCAGGGGTATTACAAGAGTGTTACCGGCCTTTCAAGAAGACGTAGACGTAGATTATTAGGTTATTAAATTTTATTTAGATTAATTAGTAATTGCACAAAATGATGTATTTACTAGTTATAGGTAATGCTATCTATTCTCTCTGCATCAACTCTTGGTTGACTGATAGAAAAAGCCACCAGTTAGATCCGCCATTTACATGTTTTTTTATAAAGAAGTTAAATAAATTACAGATATTTCAACCACACAGCATCGAAGAAAAAAAAACTCCCTGGCAAATCTCTAAGGTAGCATAAAAATATTGGTCCCTCGCGTCAAAATAAAGACCAAGACCATTAGTATTCCGCCAGCGACGCGCAAATTCATACTTATACCAATACTCGATATGAAAAAAAATTGGTACGGTCGCTTTGTATTCAGTCTGAAGGTTTACTTAGGAGGCCGTGGAGAAATTTTCAAGGGTTCCGTACTTGAGACGTAGCGTCAGTGTAGATTATGAGCGATGGGTTGTGATAAAAAATTACTCGGGACTTTGTTCCCTTGGGAATTTCGAGAAATTCTCTTTTCCTGCTTCCCTAAACTCCCTTAGAAATCTACACTACATGACAAACTTCAGCTAAGCTTCTAACGCTATCCGAACTCTTAACTTTACAAACTGTACATAGTCACAACAAGCTTATTATTAGAAAATAAAAAACACGACTGACAACTCACATAGCCTATGCCACTCGGAGGAATTCAAGGAATCTAAAAATACCTCTCATATATAAATCTGTCAACTCATGGTGCAATAAAGAAACTTACATACAAACTTGAACCCTGAAAACATAACACTCCTGTTTTGGTCAGTCGTATAATAATGGTGCTTTGCTTGGCCGTTTCTCTACCTTCACATGGGCGTTAAGTGAAAAATCTCTCTCTCTCTCTCAGCCTAAAGACGTCCACTGCTGGACAAAGGCCTCCCCCAAGGATGTGAAAAATCTATTTACTGTTAATTACTTTTCTATTATACATTATTTCTTGTAGTTGTCTGCCTATTTTAGTAGTCGAGTATCCTAATCCTAACTAATATTATAAATGCGAAAGTGAGTTTGTTTGTTTATTTTTTTGTTTGTTTGTTACCTCTTCACGCTTTATTTACTGAATCTTCCTGAAATTTCGCATACACATAGTTAGAACTATGGAGAAGGACATAGGGTACCTTTCATCCAGGGAAAAAGCACTGTTCCCGTGAGAAATTCAAGCGGGCGAAAGCTAGTCCTTTTTTTTTTTTGATTCGCAGGGGGAAATGCTATTTGCGCACTGAGTGTGGGACTCCTGGGCCGCTAGTCCCAGACTACCCACTAAAACCCCCTGCGGATGCCATCGGCCGCTTTGCAGGGAGGCGCCTCGGATCTGACTAACACAAGGCGCCTCAGCGACTGGCCGGTCTCTCACCAGAGACCGGACTCACCATTTTCAGGGGCCCTCTGACACCTGGAAAGCCCCTGCCGCCGGGTGGGACCTTAATTTCTCCCACCATTTACGGGGGTGCTTCTAGGCGCGCTAAATAGCGCCTCCGCCGCACCCCCCTCCTCTTCCTCCGGATCGGGTCCGCGAGGGGGTGGTCCTCGCGGTCCCTTTCATCGGCCTCCCTCTGCGACATGACAGTGTCGCAGAAGGAGGCCATTGCCTCCCAAGCTCCGTCGCTCCCGAGCATCGCATTGACGACGCTTGGGAGCGACAGGTCCATCCCGCCGAGCGCAGCTGCCAAGTCGTGGCGCTGCTGGCTCCATCTGGGACACTGCTCTAGAACGTGTTGGGCAGTGTCCTGAGCCTCGCCACAATCGTGGCAGACTGGCTCGGCCTCCCTCCGGGCCACGCGGTGCAGGTACTCACCGATGCAGCCATGCCCGGTGAGCACCTGCGTCATGCGGAAGGTGAGAGGTTTTCGCCGTCTCAGCATCCACCTTTCCAGGACCCGGCGCAGGGCTCCCACTGTGCGTACACCGTACGCTGCCTGCGCCAGGTCCCCTCCCACCTCCGCACGAGTTCCGTCTGCCCTCGCAGGCGGACCCGCCGAATGGCCTCCGGCGAGGGGCGCTCGCCGATTTCCCTCATGTTCGCCACAAAGTGGTAAACTTCGGCGAGCACCTCCGCCACCAATTCCCACGGCGGATCGCCCGCGAGGGCTGTGGCCGCGGCAAACGACACCGTACGGTACCCCCGTATCACCCTCACCGCGATCACCCTCTGCGCCTGCCGCAGCTGGCGCTTGTTGTCCGCGGCGAGGGCGTCCACCCATATGGGGGCACCGTACATCGCCATACTCCGGCACACGCCGGAGTACAGCTTTCTCACTTCGTCGCTGGGCCCACCCAGATTGGGCAGGAGTCGGCCCAGCGACGCGGCCGTCCTGACGATCCTCGGCCCCAGCTCGCGAAAGTGGGGGCCGAAGGACCATCTCCCGTCGAGGATGAGTCCCAGGTACTTCATCTGGGTACTCACCCTCAACTCCTCCTGACCCACCTGTAGGCGCGCCCCTGAGGGGGTCCCCGCGTCCGGGCCCCACGGAAGAGGAGGACTTCGGTTTTGTCCAGACGGACCCGAAGCCCCAACCTCTCTATGCGGTCGACCAAAAGGGCAAGACCCGTTTCGGCCGACCGCGCCGCCTCTCCGAAGTTCGCACCCCGGGACGTGAAGAGAGTGTCATCCGCATAGCAGATGACACCCGTCCCGGGGGGAAGCCGGCACCGCAGGACCCAATCGTACGCGATGTCCCACAGAATAGGGCCGAGAATCGACCCCTGCGGGACACCGCACCCGACGCTCCGCCGAACCATTTGGCCCCCCCTGTCCTCATACAGGACGAAGCGCTCCTCCAAGTACGCCCCCAACAGCCTCCGCAGGTACGAGGGCACTCCGAAATACTCGAGCGCCTCTCTTATTACACCGTGCGGGATGCTGTTGAAGGCGTTGGCGACGTCGAGTGACGTCGCCAGGGTCACCTCTCCATCCCGATCCGCCTCCTCCGTCACCGACCTCAGACGCCTGAGAGCGTCGATGGTGGACCTCCCGGCCCGGAACCCGTACTGCGCGTCAGAGAGACGCGGTCCCGGACCCTCCTCCACATACCGAACGAGGCGCGAAGCCGCGACACTCTCCAGGGCCTTCGCAGCCTCGCTCAGCAGGACCAGAGGTCGCACCGCCGAGGCCGAGTCCAGGGGCCGGCTCCCCTTCGGAATAAGGCAGAGTCGACCCTCCTTCCATAACTTCGGGAACTGCCCCTCCCGCAGACAGCGGTTGAGCAGTTCCCGAAACCTTTCCCCGAGGTGCACGAGAATCAGCGCGAGCACTTTCCCGTGCACCCCGTCTGGACCCGGTGCCCTCTTCTTCGTTCGGAGGCGGTCAAGCACCGCCTCCATTTCGACGTCGGTGACGGGGGGCGGATCGGCCACCACCTCACCTCCGTCCACTCTCTCCACTCCGTCAGGCGGCTGTCGGGCCATTCTCGGCGGGGAGAATCCCCGCGGATTGCCGGGGAACAGGTCCCCGATGATTTCCTCCAGCAGAGCTGGCTGAAGGGTTTCCGTCAACGGAGCCGCCTGTGGACGCAATTTGTCTCGCGCCCATCTGTACGGGCGGCCCCACGGGTCTCTTTCTAGACCCTTCACCAGCTCCTCGAGGGCCTCGTCTTTGGCCCGACTGATGGCCAGCTGTAGCTCCGTCCGCTTTTCGACGTACACCGCATACAGCTGGTCATCCCTCTCCTCGTCCCGGGGGCTGCGCCGCCTGCTCCGACCGTACGCCCTCCGGGCCGCGTTGCAGGCGACGCGAAGGGCGGCAATCTCCGCCGACCACCAATAGACCGCCCGCCTGGGGGGCGCTCGGCCTACGCTAGGCATGGCCGCCCGGCACACCGCTGTGAAAGCGTCGCCGAAACGGCCAGCCGCTTCGTCCACCCCCATTCCGGCCAGAGGCGGGAGACTCCAGCGGCCGACGATGGCCGCCTCCTCCGCCAGTTCCACGTCGAGCCGCGTGAGGGCCCAGCGCGGGAACTGACTGCGCGCCCGGGACGACGACGCCGCCTGACTATCGGGGGCAGCAGACACCTCGAACCGGATATACCGGTGGTCCGAGAGTGTCTCCACCCCCACTTCGACCCTCCAGTCCGTCACCAGGCGCGCGGCAGCGGGAGCGGCGAACGTTAGGTCCACCACCGACCCACCCGTCCGCCGCACGCACGTCTGGACTGTCCCCCTATTTAGGAGAGACAGTCCCGCGGCCAGCGCCCATTCTTCCACCTTGCGCCCCTTGGGCTCGGTGGCCGGGTTTCCCCACGCCGTGGATTTGGCGTTGAAGTCACCGGCCACGAGGACCTTCAGGGGCGCCAGCCGCCTTATCTCCGGCACCAGAGCGTCCAGAAACTGCTCCAGGGCCGGCAGATCCCGGTTCGGGGAGAAGTAGACCCCAACTATGGCGTACTCTCCCCGAACCACCACCACGAACCCGCTGCCTCTCTTCTTGACCGCGAGGGGAGGGGCGGCGCCAGCCTTGGCCACGATAGCCACGGAGCCATCGAGGTCCCCAGCCCAGTGGGACAGGGAGGGAACCGCGTACGGCTCCGAAGCCACCGCGACGTCAACGTCCCACTGCGCCATGGATTGCAGGAGGAGATCCTGCGATCCGGCGCAGTGGTTGAGGTTGGCCTGGAGGAATCCAACCATTACTCCTCCATTTGGCCGACTGGCGCCTCCTGTTGTCGGGCCCCTCGCGGAGGAGGGACAGCCCTTTGCCACGGACCGGCGGGGGTTACATGACCTGCCCCCATCACGTGGTCCGCCGGTTTTCCAGCGGCACTACACACCGCACAGCGGGGCTCCGCTGTGCAGGAAGCGGACAAATGCCCCGCCTCCCCCGCACCTGTAGCAGAGCTGGCTGCGGTCCGCCTGCGTGGGGCACAACGCTGCCGTATGCCCCTTCCCCATGCACTTATAACAGTGCATGGGACGCGCCTCCAAGTACCGGAGCTGCGCGCGACCCCAGCCCACACTGATGCTGCCCATCTCGAGCAGCTTCTTTGCCGCCACCACCGGGCAGCGCATCAGGGCAGAGCGAGAGCCCCGCCAGTCTGGGCGGACCTCGCCTACCCAGACCTGGTCTTCGTCGCAGCCTCCAGCCCTGGCGACCGCAGCCCTGACCCGCTGCGCGGTAGCCGTGTCGTTCAGGCCCGTCACGCGGAAATCCGCTGACTTGACGGGCCTGGATACCTCCGCGACGCCGGCCAGCGCCACCCTCAGGGCCGACGCGAGCGCATCGGCCTTGTCCGCGCTGGAGGAGCCTGGGACCTCGATGAGCCTCGCCCCGGTCGCACTTGGGCGAATCCGGAGCGAGCCGATGCCCAGTTCCTCCAAGCTGACCTCCTGCTCGGCCGTGAGAAGGGCGGAGGCGTATGTGGCCCCGTTCTGCGCTGCCTCCGGCTGTAACTTGAGCATTACAGCCGAGGAGCTGGGGGCCGACAACTTCTTCGCCTTCTTCTTTCCAGGGGCCGTTGACGCCGCCGGGGGCGCCTTGGGCCCGGTTGCAGGGGCCGCCGCGGATGCCGCTGGGGGTGCCGCTGTCGGCGCTGCTGTGGGTGCCGCCGTGGGCTTGGGCTGGGACTTTTTGCCCACGCCCTTGCGCTTGCCTCCCTTCCCTCTGACCTCAACCCAGGGGAGCTCTGGGCAGGCGTCGGCGCTGACTGCGGCTGCTGAGGTCGACGGCCCAAAGGGACCCCACTCCGTCGACCTCTCAGCCGCTCTCTTCTGCCCTGAAGCCGGGCGCGCTGGCGCCCGGACCTCCATCTCCTCCGTCTCGGACTGCACAGGCCGCGCAGGCCGCGACGCCGGGCTTGAGCCGGAGGCCTTCTCGATGGCCGCCCTCGCGGCCCTTGCCACCTCTGAGTTGTCACCCGCCAGCGGTGGGCGGGTGGCCCTGCGAGGCGGATGAGGATCCTGTCCTGCGAGGCGGCTGTCCACAACCCTTTCCACCATCCTCTCCATGGAGGCCTCCAGCCTCTCCACCAGATCCTCCTCCGTTGGGGGAGCTGTGTGCCTTCCGGCATTCCGCGCGGCCTGCAGGACCTCGCGGCGGGCCTCCTCATAACCCTGACGGAGCGCAGCGGCCTCCGCCTTCATGTTGGCCACCTCTCTTTGGAGGCGGCCATTATCGGCTTTGAGCCGCCGTATTTCATCGGTCTCGCTGCGCCCCACCAGGGTGTCAACGATGTCCTTGACATCAGAGGAGGCCCGTACTATCTTAGAACAGTAGCCCCCCTTGAGGGCAGAGGACTTCCGGACGAGGCCGGTAATTACATTCAGCCTCTCCACCGCGGTGCTCAGGAGACTTTCGGCCCCCATCGCACCAAAGTCCGCCACCTCAATGGGGGCCACTTCCACCACACACACACTTCCACTCTCAACCGGGGGTCCTCCCCTCCGGAAGGCCCGAGCTTCCAGAGTGGACGAGAAGGAGGTCTCCACACCCTCATCGTCCAAGTTCCTCCTCACCTTGTCTCGGGCCCTCGCCGACTTGGAGGCACCCCGCGCCCCTCCTCCTTTTGCCACAGCCTTTGGCTGCGGCGCGCCCACCTCCGTGTCGGAGCCACTGGCGACCTCCGAATAGAGGCGCTTCGGGCCCAACAGTGACTCCGACAGTGAGGTGACGGACTCCACACTATCCAGGAGGCTCCCGAGCCTCCTCTGGCCCACGGCCGAGTCGGTCTCTTCCCCATCCGAGCCGATGTCCGATCTGGACCTATCCTCGTCTTTGTCCTCTTTCCTCCCCCCGTCCGAGATCATCCCATCCCGATCCAGACTTCCCCCTCCCCGCTTCTTCCTCCCCTCCTTAGTTTGGCCCTGAGAAGGGCCTTTTTTAAGGAAACGCCCGGAGGCGTCCCTTTCAGGCTGATTAGGCTTAGGCATTTCCGCAGTTGATCGCATTAGTATTAGCTCCGACAGCAAAGTGCTCATTAGCCGCCGGCCTGCCACTCCGTTACGGTGGTCAGGACGCGACGTTGCCCGGGGAACGCGACGTGGACGCTAGCACTTTGGGGGGGTTCCCCGCGAAAGCTAGTCCTAACTAATCCTAACTAATATTATATATGCGAAAGTGAGTTTGTTTGTTTGTTTGTTACCTCTTCACGCTTTATCTACTGAACCAATCTTCCTGAAATTTCGCATACACATAGTTAGAAGTACTGAGAAGGACATAGGGTACCTTTCATCCTGGAAAACAGCATTGATCCCTTGGAAAATTAACGCGGGCGAAGCTGCGGGGAAAAATTAGTTTTTTTTTATAACATAGGCAAAACAGGCTAGCGGGTCACCTGATGGTAAGCGATCACCGCTGCCCATGGACTACTGCAACACCAGGGGTATTACAAAAGTGTTGCCGGCCTTTCAAGAAGATGTAGACTCGTTTTTTGAAGGTTTCAATGGTATGGGTAGTTTCATATAAATCCACACATCGCCGCTAAAAACTACAACTTACGCCACAATAAAATTTGTTTAGGCCGGCCCTAGGGCGACAATAAGCAGGGGTGCCCAAACCAAACAGTTTGTGGAACGGTCTCTGAATAACCATCGTATTTGAGAATACTGGCGTATTTACTGTGCCGCCATGGTGATGTCAATACATTTTAGTGGGGTTTTATGACGGGTACAATATAAAGCGGGTTTTTACACGATTTACCGAAAAAGGAGTGTTATGTTTTCAGGGTTCATGTATGTACGTATGTATGTATGTAAGTTTCTTTATTCCACCGTGAGTGTTAAACGGCTTAACAGATTTTGATGTGAGAGGTATTTTTAGATTCCTTGCATTCCTCCGAGTGATATAGGCTATGTGAGTTGTAAATCTTTTTTTATTTTTTAATGCCTAATTTACTTTTTTCGATGGCTGGAACGTGATGAGAGAGACAGAGGTTAGAATTACGCATTTGAAACATTAAATATTGGAAATAAAATTTAACAAAAAATACCCTTAATAACTTTATATGAAAAATTAAAAGCACACAATCTTGCAAAGCTCAACCTCAGAGAAAAACTTTTCACATGACGTCCAAAACTTTGGAATGTACAGCAAAAATGACCCGAGAAATTCCTTTAAAGTCCGTATGGTAGCGGACTTCATCAAAAAATGCAAATTCCTATACAAGTTTTAATTTATTCAATGTCTCAAGTTGTATTAGGGTCGCAACCACTTAGAGCTTTAAGCTTCGCAAGATCAATGAAAGTTGGTTAAGTTAGCCAAAGTTTCGAGTGACTAGATTTACACTATCTATATATAAAACTGTAACTGGTCTGTGTTGTGTGTACATAGGAGATATTTAAGAAAAAATGCATTAGTGGTTTTTATAGTCAACTAGCTTTTGCCCGCAGCTTCGCCCGCGTGATTTTCCCACGGGGTCAGTGCTTTTTCCCGGGATGAAAGGTACCCTATGTTTTTCTCAGTACTTATAACTATGTGTTTGTGAAATTTCAGGATGATTGGTTCAGTAGATAAAGCGTGTAGGGGTAACAAACAAATAAACAAACAAACTCACTTTAGCATTTATAATATTAGTTAGAATTAGGATATAAGCTAAAATCCTGCTTAGTAGTAAATTCCTGCGTTTGACTTTGTCTACCCCGCAAGGATGAAGTGTGACACTGCATCTGCATATAGTTAAAAAGTCGAGGTCAAAATAGGTTACTTTCCTTTTAAAGATCAACTCCCAAAAGTCATTTAGATAACTATTTTTATTATCTAAAAGCTGGCAATAGTTGCACAAAATATAGGTTTTTTGGTCAAAGTTAAACAAAGTCACGTATTACCATCCAAAAGGTGGCAATGGGGGCACAAAATATAACTGTTATATATTTACGGCGGGCAAAGCTGACCGGAACTACATAAAAATACTACGTGACCCGATGGACGGAATGACGTAGCATAGGTTGACGCAGAGTCGCCGAAATATCTATTTTTAATTGGACAATGGATGAAAAATCTTAAAACAAATTATAATAGGGTAATTAGTTTTCACTAGTAGATTTAACGATGTCCGTGGTGTAGTGTTGGGTTCGATTCCCAGTGCGGGCAAATACTTGTACTTGATTTTACAGATATTTGTCTGCGGTTTTGAGTGGGTTGTGCTCGGTAAAATGATAAGGATGCATAAGTTAACAGCAGTATGATCGCATTCAAATGACACTATTCAACTATTGACCATATTCGCCAATAGCGCCAACTATTGAGTGTAAATACCTACGAAATCCCTCATTGGCAATTTTTGTGAATTTTTAAATTGCAAGCGACTTAAAACCTATTTACAACGTAATTTATCGCTTTGCAAAAAATTGCTAGCCAAGTTGCAACGTCTGTAGTAAAAGCTTTAATATATTTAGTAATTAAGTAGTAAGACTATTTATAAGTGACATTCATTAATAAGCCTACTTGAATAAAACAATATTTTACTTTGACTTATTTCTCGCTCTATAATTATCTGGCTACTGTGGTCTATTCTCTAGGCAGACAGAGATTGCATACGAAATAAGAATACCTTTGCTTCAAATTATTATTCAAAACCAGTTGACAAAGATAACAAAATAGTTATTTCTTTTCACTGTGTTAATGCAAATGAGCGGGTTACGTCCATATCGTTTATTGACTTTCTTATCATCTACGTTTTACATATATCTGTCGCGCTCACACTCTTGTCACTGTCAACTATCTTTTTACTCTTTCATACTACATGGTTCATCTATCATTCCGTCTCACTTCCACACTCTGCGTTTCGTTACCGTACATGCCCTTTGAAATTTACAATTCATAACATACAAATTTTAAATTTCACATTCATACAACCTTACAACTGAATATTAAATTCAGAAAAGAGATTCAAATTCGGAACGTCAATATTCCAAGCCAAAAACAGCGAATACTCTGTAACTATATTCTCTACTCTATGCTCCCAAGGGAATAAGTCTGATATAACTCTGTTGTATTAAGATTTATACCACCGTATCTTATCTGGTTTCTTATGTAACGAACATGTACGGAATAGACGGTCGTCTGTATTGGGTCGGATAACATTAGTAGACGTTTTTGGGTCAATGTCGATTATTTAACTGATTATTACTTTTTTTTAACATGCTCATGCTCAATGGTCTCTTCAACTATGTAACTATACTAGTTGTACCACGCGGTTTCGCTTCCGTGGGACTTTCAAGATTTCGAAATTTTAGATAGCCTAGTCTAGCTCGTGTTTATAAATGTGACGACCTCCGTGGCCTAACGGTTATCACGCCAGACTGCCACACCGGAGGTCCCGGGTTCGATCCCCGGTCAGGTCAAGATAGAAAATGATCTTTTTCAGATTGGCCTGGGTCTTGGATGTTTATCTATATGTGTATTTGTCATAAAATATAGTATCGTTGAGTTAGTATCCCATAACACAAGTCCTGAACTTACTTTGGGGCTAACTCAATCTGTGTGATTTGTCCGTATATATTTATATATAAATATACACGGACAAATCACACAGATTGAGCTAACGCCAAAGTTAAAGTTCGAAAATTACTATGTTTCAAAATATCTGCCTATAAAGATTTTTTATAAAGCCAGAAGTTGCTTAAACACAATACAATCTATACATATAATAAAACAGTAAAAATATTTTGTCTGTACATTTAGTATTTTTGACTAAAATGGATAGAGGGACACTTAAAAAGAACAATAGAAAGCAAAAAAATTTTTTTCGAATTTCTTGTCTGTCTGTCTGTCTGTCTGTCTGTCTGTCTGTCTGTATGTATGTACGCGTTTCACGCAAAAACTACTGGACGGATTTGAATGAAACTTTTTTTGTTGTATAGCTATTAAGCCTGGGCAACATATAGGCTATAATTCATTTTGAAAACTGGAACACCTGATGAAGAACCATAACAGAACAGCTAAACCATAAGAAATATGGAAATGGTGCCTTAACAAAAGTCGTTCAACCTGATGAGCATTTTCTGCTGACGTATAAAAATTGAAGATCTGGAACATCTGATGAAGAACTGCAAGAGACCAGCTACGCTATACCATATATGGAAATGGCGCCTTAACAAAAATCGTTCAACCTGATGAGCATTTTCTGCTGACGTATAAAAATTGAAGATCTGGAACATCTGATGAATAACTCCAAGAGACCAGCTACACTATAACATATATGGAAATGGCGCTTTAGCAAAACTTGATTAATCTGATGAGCATTTTCTGTAGACGTATAAAAATCGAAGATCCGAAACATCTGAAACTGTTTGGAACACAAAAATACTTTTCATCTAAGCGAAACTCACGCGGGCGAAGCCGCGGGCGACAGCTAGTAATAAATAAAATAAAAACAAATTATTATCAGATAACTAAGATCCATATAGTTATGTTAGTAATTCTCGCGCTTAGTCTAGACCAAGTTAAATAATAAAACTAAAATTACGTAGTCCATGGGCAGCGGTGATCACTTACCATCAGGTAACCCGCTTGCTCGTTAAAAAAAAATTAAGTATTGGGGGACCGGCCAAGGTATGAGAATTGTTAAAAATATGTAATTTTATGATAGAATACATATAATTAAACACATTTTGCGACTTTTCAGCACGTGTTTATTCTCCAGAGCTAATTTATTAGAGTTCAAACTTTTAGGGAAAGTCCATTTTCTACGCGTGACGTCATATGAATTTACGTTTAGTTAGGGGCGTTTTGGTATCGTCCAAACATCGCTTTAAAATGTGAATTCTTTTTTGCTATATCTTGGGAAATACTTTGTTTATGGATGTGATTCTTTTACGGGTGATGCTATTAAGGTGAGATATTTCAAAAAAGCATAAAAAAAAAGTTGTCCAGTCCCCTATTGAGTGAGTTTCAAAGATACAATATTTACTACTTCTAAGTTCGCTATGAAACTTCATAACCAAAGAACATTTTAGTAGTTACATAAATACAAGAGAAACTAAATGGTATGGTCCTAAATAAGCACATAATATTATTTGAAATAATAAAGATCAAATATAACGTTTAAAAGATGGTATTTTTATAATACATTTTTGTAGTGAAGGGTGCTTGAACCTTTTATAGAATTCTCTTAAAAGAGTATTTTCATATGTTACATTTTTTGTATAAATTTGTGTAAATATGAAAAGAACAATTTAGGGAGCTCTAATACAGATACAGTACTTCGTCTTTATCCCTTACGGGGTAGACAGAGTCAATAGTCGTGAGACTCGAAGGCCACGCTTAGCTGAATAGTGGGCTTATTGGTGAAATGGAGATTCAGATACAGTGACAGGTTGCTAGCCCATCGCCTATTATAAGAAACCCTAGTTTAAAACCTATTCCCTTGATTGGCTTATCAAATCTACGTGGAAAATAAAGCAGCTGGTTCATTCTTTGTTTTTCTTCTTAACCAGACCAGCATGGAAGTATTCCATGAAAATGAAGCTTCAATATTATGTTAATTAAAACCTCTGTAGTCCTAAACACCAGTTTCAACAAATTTTGTGCATTTTTTAATCCAACAAAATAACAGAAAACTAATCCCATAGTACGAGAAATAGTTTGGTTCGTTCATAATAAGCTTGAAATAAATTAATAGTAAAAAAACTTAAAAAAAAAAGTTATTATTGTTACTCTCAACAAACCCTTTCTATTGTAGAAATGCATAACAAATAACTATTCCGCCATCTTGGATGGTCCGCCATATTGGATTTAGAATGACGTCACATATGTCATGCATTGTCATCCATTACGTGTGTACAAAATTTCAGATCAATCGGTTGAAGATATCTACTTCAAAATTAGATTCCACCCGAACGAACATACTTACATACATTGCAAATAGTCGGGGCTGTGAATTTTCAGTTGTATGGAGGTGGTAACATTAAATCCTACGATGGTGATTTTTATAAACTACATAGATTATGATATTACAACTGCAAATTTAAGTGTAAAAAAAAAATCACCACCGTCGTTTTTTTTTAAACGCTATTATAAGACTCATATTGTTATAACTCTCAAACAAAAAATCCTACCAGGGTGATTTTTTGTTATATGTTTCCTTACGAATAATAAAAGCTTGATTTAAAAAATCACCAATAAATAACAATCCGAAATGGATTTTTTAATGAGTTGTAATTTTTATACTTTAAAAACATCCTGTACAAAAACAAAAAATCCAGCAATGGTGACTTTTATATATTATTCGTATACTATTGTAATGAACCATATCCTCAATTTTTATAAGGGTGACTGCCATAGTTTTTTTTTTTATTAACTTTTAATTTTTTTTTTTTAATTCTACAGTCGAGAAAATTGTATATTCGTACGTAATGTGAATTATTCAATCTTAATTTTAAAAAACGACTCATGTTTATGAACCCGATTTCCTGTAATTAAATAAAAACCATATTGACATTTATAACGTTAAAAATACATTTTATGACTAGAAAGCCTTATTATAAACCGGCCAACTTTTATTTACAGGTAAATGAAGTCTTATTAATTAATTGTGAATAGTAATCTCTATTGTAAACTTTTTTGTTTACGAGCAATTCAGTATAGTTTATTTACCCCTCCCATTTCATATCGGATCATCAAAATTCTTTTTTTTTTATATAAGGATGTCTAAAAACATCAAAACAATGTTAAGTATAAGAATCATGGTTGTAGGAATTTGTCGGTAAAAAAAATTTAAATGCCCCGCCTAAAATTAAAAAAAGCTTTTGAAAACTGTTTCAATTGAACAAAGTACGTGAATTTGGAAATCTAAGTGCACATTAGTGGGTCCTAAAAATTTTCAGCCGAACCAAACTCTCTTGCTAATTCTACACGTCACGGCATAATTGAGCGCCGCTCTTTACTTTTTAGGGGTCCGCATGGATTGGCAAAAACAACCTTAAAAGTAATTTAAGAGAAATACGTTACAATGCAAATGTAATTTGAGTGTTGAAACTACTCAAGTATCGGTCAACTAACAAGTAATATGTATTTATAACAATAAAATTTAATATTCTATCGCTTTCTCAAAAAGTCGGCAATGTATTAGTGACAATGGCACATACAAAAATTATAGCTTATGCCACTCAGGTATAATGTAGCTTCCTATTGGCGATAGAATTGTTAAAATCGGTTCAGTAGTTCCGAAAATTACCCCCTACAAACAAACTCACACACATCAGATACTTTCTCTTTATAATATTTGTGTGATCATCTTTATCTATTTTGTATTATTATTTTTTATTTACACTTTAAAAACTACGGAACCCAAACGGCAGAATACTTCACCCACTTGATTGTTTTCGTCTTTTTATCAGAACAGGTTCTGCGTTGGATTTTTACCTTGTTTTTTATCTTTCACTTAAGCCCGTTTTTTGTCCTTTTCTATTGGCAATTTTAATTTTTGTTGTCCTGCAGCTAGAATTTTTATGATTTGATCTAATAGCTGGATTAGATGGATACCTATAATTAAACAGCCAATCTAGAATACTAGGTGCATTGCATATCCATTCTAATTCTAATGTATTTAGTATGTATGTCTGTCACGTTTTCACGGCTAAACCGTTAAACCAATTTTGATGAAATTTTGTATGGATATAGTTGAAGACTCGAGAGCAAATATAGGCTACTTTTTTTTTAAATTCAACCCCCAAAGGGTTGCAATGGGGTGTGAAAGTTTGTATGAAAAACACGATAAATTTTTAACCACGGGCGGAGCCGCTGACATCACAGCTAGTTTGTTCATATTTTAAGGTTCCGTACATCAAAAATGTGATGAGAGAGACACTCAGGGTCGTATTAATAATAAAGTTTATTGATAAAACATTAGGTCTTATGTATCAAACAAATATAAAGAACGATTAGAAAACACAAACTACACTATAAATTTAAAATTACTTTCGAAACTATTTGCACTTATTTATCAGATAATCAGACTTTTTTATTAAATTGTTGCAAGTAAATAGGTATCGTATTCAGAAACTGAGCCAAGAATGTCATCCAAAAGAAGTTAATAAGTATAATTTAAATTTATGATAGTTGAGAAATAATATGAATGTGCCAGCGAAAGCAAAATAGATCCAAAGATACGATCACTTTGTGAAATTTTCACGAAAACGAAGCCGCGGGGCAGAACTAGCATGTACTGTACATTCAAGAGAATTAATATGTAACACATTAGTCCTTATGACAATGTAATTAAGTGTAGAATTGTGTATATTCGAGTTTCGTCAAGATTATGAATGCGAATCGCGAGTTTCTAACTTTTATCCGCAACTCCATTCAACACGGCTTAGTGAGTTGTCAGGAATTGTTTTGTTGTTACTTGTTTTTAACCTACGATGATAAAGAGGAGTATATGTATTATATATATTATTATATTATTTTATGTTTATTTTGGATTTTGTGCATCTCAGATGCAGTTAGTGCCAAAGTACTCTTATATAGAAATTAGATATGGTGAAAAAATTCCATGCGAGCAGGACTTGAACCCGTGATCGTCTTTATACGGTGTTTTTTCACCATATCTTATTTCTATATGACTGTAATTTATTATTTTATGTTGTTTAGAAACGTCCCTTTTAAACGTTTTCAAAATTTCAAACCTTTTTTAGAGTTTCGTACCACAAAAGATAAAAACCGAACTGAAAAGTTAAGTAATAGCTTAATTTGAGATTATTTGCGTGTACAGAATCCTCAATGCGCTAGTTTGACTGGCACTTAGCCGGTTTATTAAACGTGGCAAGAAAAACGAATCCCGAAACACGCATTTAAAAAACCTATTATCAAAATTAAACAGATATCACAGAATTAATATAAGTACTACGTACAGAAAGGAAGCTCCCTGCCCCTCCCGCAATATGGCGCTTGCGTACCCCCCACTTTTTCCCCGTTCTTTTGCGGATTGGGACGCTATGACTATGAAAACGCACACATTGACATGTTCACGGATTTACAGTTTCATTTGTAGTAGTCGGTATATATGACTCCCCGTTTCTATGAAGTTTCCACCCTGTCCCGATATATAAAAACAGTGTTTTCTCCATTAATATACTTAATTAACTTAGATAATGTTATTTCAAACTAAAATCCCATATCCATACGATCTAATCTCATCTCTCGCTTAGTACACAACAGTTTTAATCAAAAATGGCTCATATTATCTAGATTATAGAGTATATATTAGGGTAAGCTGTCGAAGACAAAACTCGGATTACAGTAATCCTTTCCTCAAAAGTTCTAAACCCCAAAGTACAAACAGAAGAGGAATTATATTGTAGACGTGTGTATAGAAGGGACGGATCCTACTATTGGAACTCACTAGTCTCCAAATTACGACTACTAATAATCCTAATTATTCTATCCTAATCCTAACTTATATTATAAATGCGAAAGTGTGTTTGTTTGTACATACATACATATTATCACGCCTTTTTTCCTGTGGAATTAGGCAGAGACTAGCGATTTCCACTTGCTACGATCCTTACAGATCTCTCTTGCTTCCTCTACACTCTCATACAAGCTCTACGGTTATGAGTGCTTCTAATATCTCCCTTTTTAAGGAGGTCCACAATCTGGTCGAAGTGCGTTTATTTGTTTGTTCATTTAATTGTTTGTTATCTCTTCACGCTTTATCTACTGAACTAATCTTTTTGAAATATATATGCATATCTATATACATATAGGTAACTCAAAGGTGACTGACTGACTGACTGACATAGTGATCTATCAAGGCACAGCCCAAACCACTTGACGGATCGGGCTGAAATTTGGCATGCAGGTAGATGTTATGACGTAGGCATCCGCTAGTAGGATTAACCCTCAGTTAATCTGGTGCCTAAATATACTCTAACAATTTTTTATTTTAAATAAAACAACATTTACAAATAGTAGCAAAATTTGGTATTTATTTGAGTATCAATTAATACACTATCAGACTTTCACATTAGATTTTGGTATTTATAATCATTTAAGTTTTTAACAACAGAAACAAAATTATCTTCTAAATTTCACTAACAAAAAGTAGTGCTAACTTCTGGCTACCATAAAAAATATAAACTAAAGTATATTTTAACTTTTCACTTATGAATAATAATAACAATATAGTGAAATTTTAGAAATTACAAAAAAAAGGTAAGTGTTTTATATAAAAATAAAAAACGTGCAACACCACCAATGTGACCACTTGAATCGGTTTTTTCCGTAATAATATGCAGTGTTCTCACCGAAAACCGTGATATCTTCATCATCGGAACCAGCTGAATACTCCGAATTTGTGTCGTGGTCCTAAGGTACGCACCCATCTTCGGACTCGGAGAGCAATTCCGCAGGCATATTTTGAGGCACTTGCAACGGTTCAGATTCATGGTCAGACTCCAAATCTTCGTCGTTTAGCCATCCCATTATAATAGATTCAGCATCTGGTTGGTCTAAATACACTATGTGTCTACTGGACGCGATCTTGTAGCCTAAAAAGAAGAAATTGTATCATAAAACTACAAAAATACAAAGTTATGGAATTAGTGAAAAAGTAAAACAAACGGTCTGGTGGAGTCCCGTGGACTCCATGAACGTAATAACTCACCAATAAATGAGCGCACACGCTCGTCCTTCCGCCCCCGCACGCCGCACGCTCCTGGAGGAAGGTACTGAGACGCATGAACTTATAAGTGAAATAAAAAAATTTTTACAACACTTTGAAAATCGTGCGGAGTCCCTGGGACCTAACAGATCAATTAAGGGTTAACGCGAGCGAAGCCACGGGCGCCAGCTAGTTTGGCATACACATAGTTAGAAGTGCTGAGAAGGACATAGGGCACTTTTCATATGTTCCCGTGGAAAATTCACGCGGGCGAAGCCGCGGGCAAAAGCTAGTAAATTTTATAAGTTACAAAAATCTTCGATATTACGATGTTAGGCGTACCATGAATCATGGCTAAGGTACCTTTCAAAGATCGAAGTCGTTTCATCGGTTTGGAAGCTAGCAAATATAAATACTCCGAAACGAAATCGGAACGAACAATAACAAACGAACAACGAAATATTATCGAAAACCTATAGTAGAGGCAAAACCTTCGTTTCAAGTTGTTACACGGTAAAGTTTTTACATGCAAGAAGTCGGGTTAACTCGTTACTTAATAGAACAGTTAACTAGGTGATCATTACATTGGTGTGTTGTTTACTCTAGTTAAAGAAAAGGGTTGTACTGTAATTTCTTAAGATCAGAAAAAAAGGAATCTATTTTTACAAAAAAAATAAAATTGTTACTTGCTGACAAAGCTTATTACACAATAGACGAGTTTTTAAATGATAAAGAAATTAAATGACTTAAATATATAACATTATACATACATACATTCAAAGACCCGCTTGCCGCTCCCCTCTTGTTACCATTGCACACCATAGAGCAACACGGACTCCTGTGCGCGGAAGTCCTTGTTGCTCGAAGTTCCCAGACCCGACAGGGTCCATATTGTACCGAAATGATAACAAGTATTTACTTATTTAAGAGAAGTTTAATGTAAGTTGCAATAGATGTTTTGAATTGAATTGAACTGTTACCAGCCAGTCAAGTAAACTTAGCTTTAAATAATTTTATGACGTCAACTAACTAAAAAAACAAGAATATGACGATTTTAAAATGCTGTTTTTAGCTTATTTAAATAAAAAATTGTAAACCTGCGGAAATTAAAGTCTAAGTGATTAAAACATTTCAGTAGTGATAAATTAACAAGTGTGATCATAAATCAGACGTAATATTCCTATTCGTAGTGAAATATAACATCAGTGACTGCATAATCCAAATATTGACTTTTTAACGAACATTGTGGACAGAAGCTTAAAAGCATACTATGAGACTCATTACATAAGTGCTGTGATTTTGTTTATTCGATAAGTGGGCAGCTGGGACAGTATTATTTTTAGTGAAATACAAAATCTATTTATGCTTCGTCATTATAAACATTAATTTTTCTTACAAGCGACATCTATAGTCTTTGTCAATTATCTCACATCATAAGTGCGCAATCGCAGCAAGTGCTGAACTGTGACGCTTCTCATAGCCTTGCTACAAACAGAGGGCGCTCTGGCACATTTCGTGATCTGTGATGAATGTACCTACACTATAATTGTGATTCCAACTGTGTGTGTTTAAAAACATTGAACGTTGTTCTACAATTATTACTGCTATTTAAATACATATATATTTATTGCCAGTGTTCTAACTTTGTGTCTGTAATGCACTATTCTGGCGCCATCTATTGGTCAGTGGCAGTATAAACGCAACACTTATTGCTAACGAGCAAGCATGCTTCATGGGTGGCGCATGTGTGCTTTTGATATTAATTGATAATATTCGAACTATTGGCTTTATCACACTACACGTTAGAGGGCGCTAGCGGTCTTTCCGACTATTATTATATTATTCTAAATAAACTTGGAAGATACCTTCACCATGTCTACGTGCTCCGGGTGTATGAATGCTATAACATCTAACAATTTTCTTCATTGCCAACAATGTAAGGGACGTTTTCACAATACGTGTCTTAACATAGGAGATGAACATTTCTCATCACTTGCAAAAGCATATAAAGAAGCCTGGAACTGCCCGTCATGTAGCAACGTCTCGCACAGGCGAAAGGTCAATGTGGATTCACCTGTCATGCAGCGTCTGGTGCCAATTGCTGATGAGTCCATGAACATGTCATTTGATGCACACGTAAATTCAACATTCTCAAGTATAGCGGACCCCGCTCCGTGTCACTCTGGCTGTAAAGGCAGTGCTGTCACCATGGAAAATATTAGCGCCATGTTTGACCAGAAGCTTAATGCATCCCTATCAACATTTATGCGTGACTTCCGTAGCGCGCTGAAGGCTGACGTCAAGGAAATGGTTCGTGCTGAAATTGGAAGCGTTGTCCAGGAGATGAAGGATGACCTTAATGTTGCTACTGACTTTTTCCTCAGAACAAGAATCTTTAAAGGCGCGTATAGCAGAAAGAGATGCGTCGATTAAATTGCTGGAGTCTAACTGTGAGCAGTTACAAGGTGAAATTCGTACAGTGACGAATCGTTTGTCAGCAATCGAAAGAACAACTCGCAGCTTCAACGTTGAAATCCAAGCTGTCCCTGAGTCTCGCAATGAAAATGTGACTGCACTTTTCAAAAAACTTTGTGACGTCATCAACTTCTCTGTTGATGACAGTGATATTCGAGCTTGCCGAAGAGTAGCCAAAATGGACACTAAATCCAAACGGGCAAGAAACATTCTGGTCACCCTTGCTTCGCCCAGACTGAAAGACTCTCTACTTTCCGCTGTCCTTAAATATAATAAAACACATGCTAAAGAGACACTTAACTCTCGCGACCTTGGTATCACCGGCGAAACTCAAAAAATATATGTCGTCGAGCACCTTTCACCCGAGTGTAAACAGCTTCATGCAGCTGCCAGGAAGTTTGCCAGGGAAAAGCAATATAAATATGTGTGGGTGAAGTATGGCAGAGTTTACTTAAGAAAAAATGACGACTGCGGAAGTATCTACATAAAAAACCTGGAAGCCCTGAATAAATTAGTTTAGTTTACTATCTTAATTTTTGTTTTCTCTTAATTCTGTTTTAATGCGTAAGCTCTGTCTCCATTAGCTTTCAATATGTATATATTTTACCAGAATGTAAACAGAATACGTACTAAGATTAATGAAATATATCTTAATGCCCTTACTTGCAACTATGACATCATCTGTCTCACGGAAACTAACCTCAATAGGAGTGTTTTTGATTCTGAACTATTTGATTCACGATATAATATTTATCGTCGTGACCGTGACAGCACATCTATAAAAAAAGACGAGGGTGGTGGAGTTCTTGTCGCGGTTAAAAAAGATTTAAATGTTATCAGGCAGAACACGTGGGACAGTGATGTTGAGGATCTGTGGTTGACTATTCAACCCAACAATGTAATAAATAAACCTTTTAATATTTGTGTGTGTTATCTACCTCCGGACATCCCCAAAGACTCACTTAAATCTTTTTATGATAATTTTTACAATATATTGTTAAATTCAAATGAAGATGCGGAATTTGTTTGTATTGGCGACTTCAACACACCTAACTTATCCTGGTCTACTGAACCTGGCTGTTTGAACATGAAAGCTGGACCTCGTGTGGACCAAAAGTCTCATCTTCTATATGACACTATGACTCTCTGTCATCTCAAACAATATAATAATATACCGAATGGAAAAGGCCGTTTTCTCGATCTTGTGCTGGCTCCGTTTGATGTCGTAGTCCACGGTGCGGATCCCTTAAGTAAGCAGGATAGACATCATCCGGCTATCGTAGTGGATTTTGAAACGAATATAGGTACCTCAGCAAAATTTCTGAAATCTAAGTCTAACAAACGTTTTAACTTTTATAAATGTAAAATCCACAATGTCAAATCTGAGCTGGCTGGGATTGATTGGCACTCTGTTTTGTCATCCGAGGATATTGATGTCGATCTAAACCAATTTTATTCAATTGTCAATGGTATTATTAGTAAATATACTCCCTTGTCCAAGTCTAAAGATGATAACTTTCCAGTTTGGTTTAGCTCTGCTCTTAAAAAATGTATTGGTATGAAATTCAAATGTCATAAACGGTACAAGAAGTTTGGTAATCCACGGGATTACGATGACTTTACTTATTACAGAAAGAAGAGTAAGGAAATGATTGATGAATGCTACAAAACCTACTTATCATCTGTCGAAGATTCCCTGAAAAACGACGTCAGGCATTTCTGGAAATTCATCAACAGTAAGAAAAGCACAAACGAGATTCCACAGACAATGAAATATGATGGAAGTTCATCCTCTGAACCATCGGAGGTATGTGAGCTATTCTCTAAGTACTTTAGTTCAGTCTTCGAAGTTGACGTTGGCTTGCCTAATAATGAGTCTTCTCAACAATCGCGTTCTAATAATACTTTACATAACATAAATATCACACAGGATATTATTTTTGATAAAATTAATAAATTGGATTCCAATAAGGGTCCTGGACCTGACGGAATACCTGCTTTTTTTGTAAAATCTTGTGCCAGGGAACTTTCTTTGCCCTTACAAATATTATTTAATAAGTCCATCATATCTGGAAAATTTCCTAGATTGTGGAAAATAGCTCATGTGATTCCTATTTACAAATCGGGGGACAAGAGTCAATGCACTAATTATAGGCCTATTAGCATCTTATCATGTCTGGCCAAACTATTTGAAAGTGTAGTATATGACGTCATATATGGTCATGTCAAACATTCTTTGCACTCACAACAGCATGGATTTGTAGCAGGTAGATCGACAACCTCGAATCTCCTTGAATATAAAAATTACCTGTGCTGTGCATTTGCTAGGAGGCTTCAAGTTGATTCCATATACACTGACTTTTCAAAAGCCTTTGACAAGGTAAGTCACTCATTACTTTCCCACAAAATCGAGAGTTATGGTATCCATGGTTCTTTGCTTCGTTGGTTGCAATCATACTTAAACCGAAGGAGTCAACTAGTAGCTGTTAAGGGTCATCTTTCTCAGCAGGTTATTGTCACTTCCGGAGTACCTCAAGGTAGTCACTTAGGACCGCTATTATTTATAATGTTTATAGACGATTTAGTCGATAATTTATCATGCCCATGCCTTCTATATGCGGATGACCTCAAAATATTTACTACCGTTAGTGACGTTACGGATGCTCATAGATTGCAAACTGACTTAAATTTGATATCAGACTGGTGCAATCGTAATCGTATGCAACTTAATGTAAGTAAATGCTGTGTCATAAGTTTCACTCACAAGAAACATAAGTTTGTATACGATTACACCCTCAACGGAACAGTTCTCACCCGCAGCAACGTCGTAAGGGATCTGGGTGTACTGTTTGATGATAAACTGACTTTTAAAAATCACTACGACTACTTAGTTGAGCGCTGCTCGCACCTTTTGGGATTCATCTCAAGATCTACAAAGTGCTTCCGCCGTGTCAAAAGTTTTATTTATCTTTACTACTCACTAGTTCGCAGTATTCTTGAGTACAATTCTGTTATTTGGTCACCTTTTTACAAAATCCACTGCAATCGGATTGAGAGCGTGCAGCGACGTTTTCTTAGGATTCTTAGTTACAGATGCGGAGTCAGTCGCATGCTCACTTCATATGAAGAACGTCTTAATTATTTTCATATGGCTTCCTTGGAAAAGCGTCGTTGTAGTAATGAACTTGTTCTATTGTACAAGATAGTGCACTGTCTCTTAGATTCACCTAACTTGCTTTCAAACCTTAACTTTAATACTAGATTCAGGTCCCGTAACCGTAATTTTAATATCTTTGTCCTTCATGTTTATTCCAATAACACATCATACTACAACCCTATCGTCAGAATGTGTCGCCAATACAACGAAATTCTTGCCAATAACAGAGACATCGACATTTTTCATCACAGTTTGTCTCAGTTCCGGAGACAGATTTTCACAATTATATTTACTTAAAACCTGATTTGTTTTATATACCTACTTATGTGATTTTCTACTACTATTATTTCCTATTGTGTATATGTGTATGTATGTATATATATATATTTATTCCATATCTATACATAATCTTATTTATATAATACCTTATACTAGAATTTAAGCTTTAACATTAATGTTTGTAATAGTGCTCTCTAGAAATTTATAAACTCTTCCATTTAGATGCATAAAGGTACACATGTTTTGGATTACAATTAGAACAATATTTATAAGCATATATATGAGTCTGTAATTGATTGTAATCTGTTTTGTGTTCTAATAAATAAATAAATAAATAAATAAATAAAATCATTTTCATTTCAAGTTAGCCTTTTCGTATGGAGAAGATTTCCACCCGTATTCACAAACTTGCGTAAGTTGACATGCGAAGTGAGACATTTTTCAGTGCGTTACCGATGGCAAGCCTTTCTATTGGACGCGCAGTGACATTGTCCCTCAAGTATCGTTTATGAATAGGTTTTTGAGTTCCAGTGAGCTGACAGGCATTATGAACCTTCCAAGTAACGTTTGTGAATACGGGTGTTCGTTTCGTCCATCTAGTCACGGGAAGACGAATAAGTATAATGGCTACAGAGCAGAAAAATCCACAATTTCCACGGAAGCGTACAAAACGCAGCTAATGAATATTTTGTAGTTCTATGAATCTAATAAATCCTACTATCCTACTTTCTAATCTTAATATCCTAATAATATTATAAATGCGAAAGTTTGGATGTGACTTTGTGAGTCTGTGAGTTTGTGAGGATGTTTGTTACTCAATCACGCAAAATTTACTGGACGGATTTCGATGAAATTTGGTATACGGGTAGAAAAATACCGGGAATAGCACATAGGGTACTTTTTATCCCGAAATTACCACGGGAGCGAAGCCCCGGGGCGCGGCTAGTATCTACTAAATATCATGTCCAGTGCCACTTAGAAAACCCGTTAACGTTCATGTTTTTAAAAGGTTTTAAACCGCTATTATGTTAATGTTGAGGACTTTCGGAATAAATGTTGGTTCGTGAGAAATGATCATAAATTCAACACTTTTTGTTTCAGGTACGAATGTTTGCTGAGGATTTCGTGAGTTTTTACACAACTACGCATAAAAAGAGTGTTGTACTTTGGGTATTTGGTCGTTTCTTACCACAAGCGATATCTAGTAAGACCTTGGGCCATTCGTTCCGCTCCAACCACTGCGGTGCGAAAGAACCCATTTAGAATGGGCTCTTGGGCGATTCGGATCGCGGGTCAAACCGCTTGTGGTGTGAAACGACCAAAGACTCTTTATTTTTTAAAATATAGATAAGGACAAAACTAATTTTAACTAAAATATGGTTTGAATGTAACGTTTACGCGTTCGATTCTTTTTTCCGTACAACATCAAAGTTCTTTACATTTTTGAGTTAAATAATTTTGAGCTTGCATAACATTTTCAACTCCCTTAATACCCGTCTTGGGAACAATCAAAATAATTCATTGAAAACTCCATTAGCAGATAAATTCACTCGGAGATAACACTTAATTAAGTTTTCAAGTTTTTTGTTTCATTTTGCTGAAATACTTAGGAGATAACATCTTAAATAACGCTTTAGCTTGTAATGAACTGAGTTATGGCTACTTAAGCCGCGAAAGAAAACGGTTTTTTTATGTTTTTGTGTCAACAAGAGATAAAAAATATAATTTAAAGTCTGTTTGTTGAAAGACATAAATTCAGGTACTTATTTTTTAACTCTTTCTTTTTTGGGTTCCGTACCTCAAAAGGTGAAAATGGGACCTTTATAAGATCACTTTGTTGTCCATCTGTCCGTCTGTCAAACTTTTATTTCTCAGAAACGCGTAAAGGTATCAAGTTCAAATTAATATCGAATAAGTTCAAATTAATTCTCTTTCTGCAAAAAAATAATCAAAATTATACGTAAACGCAACCGTAAATGTTGCGATTTTTTGCATATTTTGCTATTTCAGACAGCAATCAAAACCTATGGGGTACTTCCCATTGACCTAAAATTATGAATTAGGGCAAAAAGCAAGATCTAACAGTATTTGTACAGTACAAGAATAAATCCGAAATTTGTAAATATGTTGTTGGAAGTCTAAAAAAAAAATGTTACAAACTATTTTTGCGCTCGATGCAGTATGAATCCTAGGGATCGAATCGCAAAGTTAAGTTTGTTTTTGAATCTAGTTGGACTTTTAGTTAGAGCTATAATGTGAGATTCTTTGGCTGGGTTTTTTTTCTTATCGATAGTATTAGAAACACTGTTACTAAATAGTGTTAGACCCTGGGCTCCGACGCGTTTGCTGAGAATGCAACTTGGAAAGCGCTCAGTTGAAATAGAGAGTGTTAGAAACGAGGATCTCGGTGACTCGGCCCGGTGCTCACTCGACCCACGGGCCGAGTCGTACTAAGTGAGTGGTACTAAGAAATAAGAAGATAATCACATTAGAACGACAATTTAAATGTAACAAGAGAAAGTCAAACTCAAAATTAGATTATACTTTTGGAGCGCAGAAAAAATACTTTGGAAAGCCTTCAAAACGGGTCCCTTTTTCTTTCAAATTAAATTTATATCCTGCGCGCAGAATTCCAAATATCTTTTAGTTTGAGAACCATAAATCCGTCTGTCAGGATATCCTTTCCTTTTATATCTTTTGTTACCTTTTGTGCGAGATAAAGGTCTCTTTAAATCTAGGCATTTGCCAGGCGTTAGACTTTTCCTAGAAACTTCATTTTTTTTGACAAAAATGACTTTGAAAGTCTGACAAACTCCCAGCGGTCCAAAAATCCTTTGATCTCAAAAAAATGCTGCCAGTATAACTACTCCCAGGCGGGTCCACGGCAATAAAAACATAGTTTCAACGGGTCCACGAGTTTTTAAAAGTACAGTCGCCTCCGGTTATTGTTTGGTGTTAAACTCAGGCAAAGACACTTGACTTAAAAATGATAAGTGTTATCAAGTCAAGAATTCTATATTATTTTATATAATACAACTAATATTATAATCGTAAAGATTTGTAAGAATCGAATGGATGGATGTTTATCATAATTTCAAGCGAAATCTACTGCACCTATTTTGATAAACGAATGACTGAAAAAAAATATTAATTGACTGAGCGAGCGAGGGCTAATTCAAGTTGAGGCGAAAACACATTGTTTGTATGTATGTATGTTTGGTCCACAGACGTCACTTTACAACATATGTCTTACAATTAAATAACTGTATCTTAATATCAAATTGGTTGCTGACTGACTAATATACTGACTGAATAATATATGACTGGTATATGAATGCAGAGACGAAACCGCTGAACGTAGATACTTGAAATATTGCAAAGAGTTTCTTGAAAACGAGCACAAGAAAACGCATTTAGGAAAATGCGGGCGAATCCGAGAGAAGAAACTAGTAAATAATATTTATGAGATATATCCAATATGCAAAATGTAGATTTAAATGCAACAAAGAAAATCGTAAATCAAGAAATTCTGTAACACTGCGGTGTCGCGACGCGTCCAAAAAAATAAAATTTATTCCCCATTTTGGCACAAATAATCGAACCCCCGGTTTTTTGTGGCTTGAGTTATGAGAATTGAGCGATTTTGTGGGTATTCAACAAAAACATCGTCTTTTTTGATATTGTACTATTTCTATTTGGGGTCGGGTGTCCAATTTATTTATTTCATTAAAGATAAATTCTAACACAAAGTTTTGCAAAGACCAAAAGTTCTTTGCAGAACTTTTTTGGTTCCTTAATTTAGCCGAAAAACTGTGTAAAATACAGACAGCCAAGGGTCGTAAGACTTATGGACTGAAGACTGAAGAATGGTGGGATTATTGGTGGAATGGAGATTCAGATATAGTGACAGGTTGCTAGCCCATCGCCTATGTTAAGAATCTTTTTAAAACCCCTTGATCCAGGCACATCCAAGGCCTTTTCTTCGCTCTTAAAGCAGCATGGGAGCATAAATTTATACTTATTTATACCTAGCATGGGCCGGGTAATTAGTTCCCGTAGAAATTTTGGAAAATCCTCTATTAGCTCTACTACACTCCCTAATATAAGGAATCTACGTAGGTACTAAAATTCAGCCACCTACGTCCAATAGTTTGGGCTGTGCGTTGCCTATCAGTCACTCAGTTACATCATCAGGTTTGTTACATTTTACTTAAGTAAATTTATGTAATCTATGTAAATAAATTATTATGTTAATGTATTCAGTCGGTAATGGAAGGATTTTATATTTTTTTGGTAGTAGTATGGATGGATATGGATTAGTGATAATTCCGCTACCGCCTATGCCCTGACTCCCCAAATCTCAAGACCCAACATAAATCACGCATCGGCTAGGCCTTACGAAATGCATGCAAATCCGCCCGAGTTATATCGGCTATGAATTATAGCTGCTTATCATTGAGGTCCGATTGATTTATTACACACGAGATGGGTTTTTATCATTGGTCGGATTATACCCTGGCGTTTCAGTGATAGGTTATTTTCCTCTTTCAATTTCGAGGGTGTTTACTTATAATAGAGTTTCTTCTTACTTACATACATACATATTATCGCGCCTTTTTCCCGTGGGGGTAGGTAGATACTAGCGATTTCCACCTGCTACGATCTTCACTTCACTTCTACAGTTCTCTCTTGCTTTCTTCTCACTTGTCGTTTAATTCAGTGTTCATGTTTATGTAATTACTACTAGCTTTTGCCCGAGGCAATGCCCGCGTGAATTTCCCACGGGAACAGTGCTTTCTTTCCGGGATAAAAGGTACCCTATGTCCTTCTTAGTACTTTGAACTATGTGTATGTGTTTGATCTTGCTGAAAAGCAAGGTTGGTTTAGTAGATAAAGCGTTTGTTTGTTCCCTAACAAACAAACAAATAAACAAACGAACTCTCTTTCGCATTTATAATATTAGTTAGGATTAGGATCTATTAATTATGTATCTAATTCTTTGTTATCTGTATTCAACTAACTTTTGCCAGCGATGGGCTAGCAACTTGTCACTATACCTGAATCTCCAATCCATCAGAGAGCCCACTATTCAGCTAAGCGTGGCCTTCGAGTCTCACGACTCTTGGCTCTGTCTGCCCCGTAAGAGACAACGACGTGATTCTATGTATGTATGTATTTGCCAGCGGTTTCGCCCGCGTGAATGACAGAATTTACCCCTTTAGGGGGGGATTTTCGATTTTTTTTTCGTAAGGGTCACGTCAGTATATAGTCTTATCTACTCTGAATAAAACTCGTAGATTTATGTTTACAAACCCCTTTTATAATACATGGATCATATTTCTACACTTTATACATGCAAACACAATAGATCACATAAACATTTTGTAAGGCTACGCGCACAATACAACCATCACAACCCATCGCTGATGCAGTCTACCACAGACTACTCAAGACTGAAGGGATTCATACTGCATCTTGTTCTTCTTTCAAATCTTCAGTCAGCTAACACGGCCGTTCCTGACAGCTGAACGTCCTCGTCAGCTTGATCTCCATTAGGTGAAATTAGGTCCTTCTGAGTATGAGAGAAGATCAATATTAATCATCATCCATTGGCAAAGATCCAATGGTCCAATATTTATTATTCCATTGTCATGACACGTTATGACTGTAAATTGTTAAGCATCGACTTTGAATATTTGCAACTAATTCATTTAATATCAAAAGGACAGCTCGAAATACTAATTCAGTTGGACCAAAATATTAAACACACAACAGACAGGAGGGATATAAAACCGCATTAACATCCTGGAAAGAAAGTAGCATTAGCATTCTGGAAAGTAAATTATATTAGCTTGCTGAAAAGTAAACAGCATTAACATTCCAGAAAGAAAATCGCATTAGCATGCCGAAAAAAATTAACATCCCATAAATAAAATCATTAGTATGCTGAAAAGGTCATTAGCATGCTGAAATGTAAATAACATTAACATCCCAAAAATAAAATCATTAGTATGCTGAAAAGGTTAATAAATAGCATTAACATTACAGAAAGTAAATTACATTAGCATGCTGAAAAGTAAATAACATTAACATCCCAGAAATAAAATCATTAGCATGCTGAAAAGGAAATAGCATTAACATTCTAGATCGAAAATTATATTAGCATGCTGAAAAGTAAATCATATTAGTATGCTGAAAAGTAAATATAACATCAGCATTGACGAAGATACGGATATCGACCGTCAACGACAATGTTATGACATTAAAACAGGCAGTTAATAAATAGCTGAAAAGAAATAACATTAGCATTGACAATTTTATATGTCAACGGCAATGTTATGACATTAATACAATCGTTAAATATCTGAAAGGAAATAACATTAGCATTGACAATTTGATATGTCAACGACAATGTTATCACATTAGAACAGGAAATCAAATAGTGCCACGATGTCAGGGCAGAGGCCACAAGGTCGGGGCCAATGACCACATTGTCGGGGTCAGTGACCACATTGTCGGGGTCAATGAATGCCACATTCTCGGGGCAATGGCTACGATGTCAGAGCCAATAGGTGCCTCAGTGTCGGGGCAATGACCGCAGTGTCGGAGTCAACGGCCACATTGTCGGGGCCAGCAGCTGCTTCCGCTCGTGTCTTCAGCAGCTGCGGGTGCCACATTGTCGGGGCAATGAGCACCTTGTCGGGGTCAACGGCCACACTGTCGGGGCCAAGAGCCACCTCCGCCCATGTGTCTTCAGCAGCTCTCTCAGGTCAGCCGGCCAACAGATCGATCTATAACACAGGTACCTTAATATCAATAAATGCTTCAGACTTTTCATCTTCAGCAACTACGAATGCCACATTGTCGGGGCAACGACCACATTGTCGGGGTCAACGGCCTCATTGTCGGGGCCACGGCCATATTGTCAGGGCCAGGAGCTGCTTCTGCACCATGTGTTCAGCAGCTACCTCAGGACAGTTCATCTCGTAGGAGCCAGCCAACCAATCGATCTTGTACCTTGGCCACGAATCCCAGAATACATCTTCCCAGGTTTGCTCTGGGAACCTTTACTGACCAAAACAAAACTGTCAACAGAAAAAGTACACAGTTAAGGTTAGCAACACGTCATTGTTATCGACACAACAACGACAAATAGCTCGGGCGCTCTTTCTCTTCTTAAAAATCAGCGATACCTCTGTCAAGGATCCAAATCTTTATCTAAATCTTAAAATGGAAACAGTTTCCTCAATGATCAACAATAACTCAAATCATTCATTTATTTTCATTGAGACCTTGTGCAAGTGCTAAGCGACTGATTAGTTAAATTGCATTTCATAGATTCACATTTTATGATTTACTTCAATTTACAAGAAGTTAAGTATCCTTTCTCGGATCATCCCCGGCGTACAAATACGCCTTGCATTGCAACGTACTCATAAAAGTCACCATCCCCAAAAAAACTGGAGAACTTACCGATATTCGTTAGTTTTGTAATTTCATGGAAGCCCCACGGCTTTCATGTTCTTACCACTCGGCCTTACTGACCTCTATTAGACCAAATATTGCTCAGTCAGTTACCAAAATCTAAAACTAGTCTAGATATTAGTTGTAATCGCCGCATCAAGCCATACATTGTATAGCGCTAAGACGAACAAACAGGATTGCTGATAGTTGGTGCACTTTTGTTTTAATTAAACCGACAAAACTTCATTTAATCATTTCGATTGCAATATTGCATTGGTAGATAACTATTCGATAAAATTAAAATATAAGACTTACTAAACTTAATAAACGTTACATGGTGAATTAATTTCAATTAATAGCACGCATGACGGCTATCAAATAATCACTGCCTTTAAGGTCTAAAACCCGAAAACTAAATCGCAGAACATAATTACATGAAACTTCATAAAATGATTTTTTTAAATCATTATTCATGTGTGTGAGAAACTATATCGAGCCTTAAAATTAAACACCGCCATCTATTGTCGACTTTAATCCGAAATTAATCCGCCAAAACAACAAAATTAAGTTTCACATTTGTCCGTGAACATGATCAATCGTTGATCACCCAATCGTTCAACCACGTCTAGTCTTAGTCTTATAGCATCACATTTCCGTGATCACAATGTAAGCAATCTACCTCTGCACACTAAATCAATCACATTTAAATCCCCGTTTGAAATGTAATAATGTTTCGATCTTACTTGAATCTAAGAAGAAAGTACACCAACAATCCTGTTTGTACCGTCACCGTACAAAATCATGAAGTTCTTATCAATGATTTCGTCCATAGTCCTTTTTTTTTTTTATTTTTTTTTTTTATTTGGGACAATAAACAACAGTAGTAGTAGTCCTGTACCGACACACCACGATGATGGTGGTGGCGTGTAGCTTCCAGCGCAAGGTTGTGATGGTGAATTCAAAAACAAACGCATGTTACGGATCCCGTCATGTGGTAATATCCAACCACAACTATTGCAAAACTTATTTGTATGCAACTATGCATACTACGCACAAATTGATTTTCATAATAATTGAATTGTCAATCTCAACTCAACTCACTAACCAACATTCATATTTTTTTAAATATTTTTTTTTTATTTCAAAATAAATAACACGAAAAGTGCGCTAAAACTCAAACTAATAAAAACCATGGAAAAAATAAGAACATAGTTCAGCGTAAAACCAATTCTTAAAAAACAATTGAATCGCGATGGTCACGATATTTCAAATATTTAAGAAAAACAAAACACGTTCCATTTTCCAAGGAAAAATTGATCCGTGATTTGGCGCGGTTTTAATATGAATGATTCGAATCGCACTTCTGATCTTATCTACTCTGAATAAAACTCGTAGATTTATGTTTACAAACCCCTTTTATAATACATGGATCATATTTCTACACTTTATACATGCAAACACAATAGATCACATAAACATTTTGTAAGGCTACGCGCACAATACAACCATCACAACCCATCGCTGATGCAGTCTACCACAGACTACTCAAGACTGAAGGGATTCATACTGCATCTTGTTCTTCTTTCAAATCTTCAGTCAGCTAACAATAGTTTAATTTAAGATCACTCATTGAATTATTTGATGATAGTAGGAGACACCGTATGTTTGGATGTTTTTGGCAAAATCTACTGGATGGATTTTGATGAAATTAGGTACACTGATAGAATGAAACCTCTAATGACTCATAGGGTACTTTTTAATTCGTAGTTCCTACAGAAATAGGGAACCCTAGCGTAGGTATTTGACCGAGCAAGCGAAGCAAGCGAGGGCTTTAATTCAAGTTGGGGTGAAAAAACATTGTACGTATGTATGTATATATATGTATGTATGTTTGTTCCGCAATAACTCTCGAACCGTTGAATTTATTTCGATGATATTAAGAATACGTGTAGCAACTATCCATAAAATTTTTAAGTTCATTGCGCAACAAAGTCGGTTCAGCCATTTTTAAGATATACGCATTTTTTATGAAAATAAATTCCTCATATTTTTAAAATAATAATCGCGAGGTCTAAGTTCGCGGCGAACCACTAGTTATTTCTTGTTTACTAAAATTATATTTTTTGACGAAAACACTTGAAACTGTATAACTAAAATTAACGATGTCTAATTTAAACAAAAGACAACCAAAGTTGGTCCCAAAAGTTGGCTTGTTAGCTCGTTAGAACCGGTAACTTCCCTGGTTGTTATGACTACGGGAACTACAAAAATACCTCACAACTTGCTTTCAACTATGTTTGGGCAACTTTGAAACTTGATATAATTAGGTCTGTGTCAGTTTGCTACAGTCTCGGTTCGTCACATATTTGTAAATTACATATCTCTCTCGAAAGCGGGGAAGGCCTAAGACAATATGGTCGGATGAACTTAGGGCATTCGACAGAAAGTGAATAGAAAAGATCAGAGATAGGGACACATGGAAAAAGAGTGGGGAGGCTTTTGCCCAGCAGTGGGACATGTTATAGCTACAAAAAAAAATCTCTCTCATCTCTATCTCGAGTTGCATCCTCAGCGTACGCGTCGTAGCCCAGGGCACAGAATTAATATTAGTACTACGTACAGAAAGGAAACTCCCTGCCCCTCCCGCAATATAGCACCCCCCCGCACCCTTCGCACTTCTCCCCCGTTCTTGTGTGGTTTTGGGACCCTCGACTATGAAAACGCACGCATTGACGTGTTACTGACGTGTTCACGGATGTACTGTACAGTTTCATCTGTAGTAGTAGTAGGTATATTTGACGCCCCGTTTCTATGAAACGCCCGCCCTGTGCCCAGGGTCCGCTTTCCTACTTTTTCTTCCCCACTTCGCACGGTCTTCGGTGTCCTTAGTTGTGAGACTATGGCACGCTTATACTCCTCGACGAAATTTTGAATATATAGGTATAGATTTCAATATTATCCGCAAAATATTAAGCCATTGTTGCATTTAACTTTTAAGATACCAGATATATGAACTTAATCCCTTTTATCCTTTTCATTTATTCATAACCTCTAAAACTTCCAAGTTGTCGGAAGTTTTAATTAAATCACTCGATACAGATTTCGACACTTAAAAAGCATATTTTATTGAACGGAAGGCTTCTTCGTCAATTATGAGGAAAATAAAAGAATATTTAAGCGAATTTGGAGAATTATAAAAGTTTCGAGAATATGCATTATAAGGATATTTAGCGGGGACATGGCTGACTGTTACACCGAAATAATCCGAATTTGAACGTCCATTTCCCTCTAACGGCCACATCACTTAAACAAAATTACTATGTATATAAAGTCCTTTTATTCATAATTTTCTTATCATATAAACAGTCTTACCATGTCTTTTTATGATTTTACAACAATATAAATTAAAATAGACATTTTAGGAAATTACTTTTGTGGTTAATAAATGTTTTACTTTAGAATGTTCAGATTTGAAGTAATTTTTTCACTTCACAGTACTTTTTGTTCAACAAAATTCAACAAAAAGTACTGTGAAGATTGTTTACATAATAGGAAAATTATGAATAAATTGACTTTACACATATTTCATTTCAAATGCCGTGACGGAAAATGGCATAACGTCGTGCCATGATGCTAATTGTAACATTTGCCGGGCGTTCCGTCAAGGCCAACTTTTTAAATTAAATCTCTCAGTCTATTGAATCATCCCCATATCAAAATGGAGCATTATTTACATTAGGGAATTAAATCCTTGATCCTAAATAACGTTAGGACCCCGGCTTATCCTTTCCGAGCGATCGAGTCGGCGTTTGCAAATCAATGTCATGTCATGTTATACGAACTCTGGATTATTAGGTCAACGCAATTTTCTGTGGTTATTTTAAGGTCTTTTTTGTTCGAAAATCTTCATATTTTCGTTTGTGCCATTTGGCAAACGTGTAACTTATAGGAATGGACGTTTATTTGGATGTTTGTTACTCTTTCGAGCAAAACAACTAGACATTCGACGAAATTTGATACACGGATATAGAATAAAACTTGGAATAAAACATAGTATAGGCATATTTTATACCAAAAATCTCAAGGGAGCAAAGCCCCCGATATATGTAGATAGTATGCCAATATCTGCCGACATCTTACCACTATTTCGTTATAGGTCGATTGGCGAATTAGAAATTTTGAGAACTTTGTAGTACCGATTGCAATCCAACTTTGAAATAGACTCTGTAGTATCACAACTATCCCTTAAGGCGAAGACAGAGACAAGAGTCGCGAAAAGGGCCCGTTTGGGTATTCTGATACTGAGTTCATTAAAATCCCCTGGGTGATCAGAAAACTCTAGAGTTTTAGTTTTCTGGTAAACAAATTAAAAAATAATACTTTTTAAACCGTCTGAGACTGGTTATAGAAACAACGTTACACTCTGACACCATGATGTACGCATAAGTTGACATTGCAACACATACCCACGCGAAAGCCAAAAAGTAGACTTCGGTCACAGAATAAGTACCTACTACGTACAGAAAGGAAGCTGCCCCTCCCGCAATATGGCACCCCCGCAACCCCCACACTTCTCCCCCGTTTTTGTGCTATAACTATGAAAACGCACACATTGACGTGTACTGACGTGTTCACGGATATACAGTTTCATTTGTAGTAGTAGTAGGTAGGTATATTTGACACCCCGTTTCTATGAAGCGCCCGCCCTGTGTTTCGGTGTAACAGGCAGCCTTGGAGACAATACAGTCTGAGAGATAAAACTTGGAAAGTATTAAAACTTTTTGATTTTTTGCGCAGCGAGCCTTCAGCGTTCGAATCTCCAAGTGTTTCTATAGATTACGGCATTGTTTTGTCATAAAGTTTTTTGCGAATTCTCCCTATAAATAGTACGGGATTAAAACGCTCCTTTTTACAAGATTTCGCTCTTAAAGTGAACTTTTGTTTGGAAAGAAATCTTAGATATAAATTTTGTATTTTGCGCGACTTTTTTAGCCTTTGATTTTTCTTCCGTATTATTTCACAAGTAGTATTTTCTGAAATCATTCCACGAACATTAGAAATGTCAAAGTTTCGGTGTTTGTAACCAATCAGTTATCCCATAATGGGACAACTCAATAAGACTAGTAGGATAGACAGATATCTATTGGCGGATTTTGACGAAATTTGGTATATAACCTTAAAAAGGCTTATTTTCTATAAAGCAGGCAACCCATTCCATAGTTTCGCGCTCGAAATGCAAGTAATAGAGAGAGGTGGAGAGCAATTGCAAAAGCAGCAACCTTCGGCCAGGGGACGGGCAGTACAGGAGATCCCAGGCCAGCACCATCTGCACAACCACGACCACTCTGACAAGAGTGACCGACTAAAAAAAGGAGTGTTATTTTAATGCCGAAATTTCCAAAGTAAATCAAGAGAATTAGCGCCTTTAAACAACCAAACAACAAAGGTTTTAGCTGTATTATTAACATATATTCTGTACCTATAATATCAATACTTTTTCTCGTCAGAATAGGCTATAGAAAACAGAAATAAGTGCTTTCTACAATATTAATGCACGAAACTCACGACTCATGTAATGCTTTGTTCCACACCCTTCTGATAGGGGTGGGACTTGGAATGGAGAAATAAAAACTGGATGTGGTGTAAGTTCGAAACTTGTGTTATGGGATACTACATCTTGTTACACCCCATCTATATTATGGTGTAATTTTCTGGGGTAATTCACGGGAGAATGACAAAGTCTTTAAGGCACAAAAAAGGTGTCTAAGATCAATGTTCGGATTAAGATCTAGTGAACCTTTCTTTAAATTGCATAAGCTTTTAACCCTGCCATGTATCTATATAATGGAACTATGCATCTTTGTAAAATCGAATCCCCATCTGTTTACAAAAGTAGTGGAAATCCGAAGGCCACACCTTGTAAGGCCGCAATATCAACATAAACTTGTTACCGGTGCGGTGGTCATAATACAGCTCTAATGAAAAAAAATGTAATGGGTATGGCTTCAATTGTTTTTAATAAATTGCCAGATAGTTATAAAATACTAGATATAAGGACATTTAAAAACAAGCTAAAACAATTACTAATTTCTAAATGTTATTATACAGTAAAGGACTTTTTAAACGATAATAATTTGACATAATGATACCAACTAATGATAGTTTCAAATTGACATACTTTTCTGACATAAGTATTTGTTTTAGTTTTAGTTTTAATTATTTTCTATTTTTAATGATTTTATTATTTAACGATTTCATATTATTAGTTAAAAATTAATATTAATATTATTCAAATATTGTACGTTCTGCTAAGGACAGGACACAGTGAAACTTTACTAAACCTTAAGACCTTTGTACCTGTGTTTCCACAATAAAGATTATAGATTTATTGATTACTAACTTAACGATACTATATTTTACATCAAAAACATATATAGATAAACATCCAAGACCCAGACCCATCTACAAAAGATCATTTTCCATCTTGACCTGACCGGGGATCGAACTCGAGACCCCTTGGTTCAGAGACAAGCTCTTTACCACTGCGCAACGAAGGTCGCCAAAGTAGAATGCAAGATTTACAAAAAACTCTGACATTACGTTGAAAAATGCCGATTACTCCTAAACGGCTAGACCGATTTCAATGAGTCATGACTAAGAATACTTTCGATTAAGTCACATTTCAATTAAAAAAAAAAAAAACTAGATCAATATGGTTCATCTGTTTAAACTTTTGTCCGCTACTTCCTCCGCGCGGCGTGTCAGATAAACTTTGCGCCAGATTTTAAATTGGACATTCAGCAATACTTAAAACCGCATTCTACGTACATGGGTACATATTATCACGCCTTTTTCCCGTAAGGGTAGACAAAGACTATCGATTTCCACTTGCTACGATACTTACAGATCTCTCTTGCTTCCTCTACTCTTATCATTCTCCTCCCATACATGCTCGCCGGTTTTGGTTATGTTCTAAATTAAAAAAAAATATATATTAGCTTCTTTATTGGGATAAAGATTACCCCTAAATTATAAGTAATTCTATAAAATCTATACAAGTTGCAGTTTTATTATAATGTACGTTTTAAATTTGTTTGTATGAGATTCAGATGATGCAAATATATCTCTACATATCTACCTAAACTGATATTAACAAAGTATGTTTGTTGGCTGTAAAATAGAACAACCGCGATAGTAGTGGTTAATTGCTGTGTTCTGGATTGCAGCCATAATGTTGGACACAGACAAACATACAAATAGACAAGATATGCAGATACTGCACAAAAATCCATCCGGACAAAGTCAAAGTCAGAATATTTTATGGAAACTTGGCCTTCAAATTTCTTGAAAGTACTTTCTTTCTAAATTTAATGGCGACTCACACAGATAAACCCTGAGAGTTTTCCTCAGTTTGGTAATTCATGTATGAATATTTTCTGATATTATGTTGAATAAATGTTTAAAAAAAATACTTTTTCACGTCTAAAACTAATTATATACATATTGTAATGTAATATAAATCTCAAAGCTGCAAACTACGCACTTTTTAATAATTCACTGATAAAAAATGTATGTGTAAAACAACTGCATGCTCCATGCTGTCCCGAAACAAGCTAATTATTAAAAAATAAAATCACGACTGACAAATCACATAGCCTATGTCACTCGGAGGAAATCCGTTAAGCCAGGTGGAATGAAGAACTAACATATGAACTTTGAAAACATAACACTCCTTTTTTGATCAGTCTCCTCTTTCCGCGCAGATTGTTAAAGTCAATCAAAGGATTGGGTTTTAAGGGATTCTTGACATAGGCGATGGGCTAGCAACCTGTCACTATATCTCCACTACACTAATGGGCTTATTCACAATTGAGCTAAGCGTGGCCTTAGAGTCTCACAACTCCTGGCTCTGTCTACACCGTAATGGATAAAGACGTATCGGCAGTATTTAAGACGTCCACCTGAGGTCAAAATGTCGCTGGTTCAAATCCTACTCATGCCATAATTATCATAACATCAGATTAAAAGGGCTTTAAACTGGGGATTGCTCCATTCATAGGCGATGGGCTAGCAACCTGTCACTATACCTGAATCTCCATTTCATCAGAGAGTCCACTATTTAATTAAGCATGGCTTTTGAGTCTCACGACTCTTGGCTCTGTCTACCCCGTAAGGGATAAAGACGTGATTCTATGTATGTAATAGTAGTTAAGTGTCTATTTGCATGTAGGTCTATGTCGTGGGCTGTGTTTCGGCCATTTCATGCAGTAGTTATTATGTGCTTCCAACTCGAATTGTTTGTCAATATTTGGCTATGATAATTTCCTTTGTTTACGAGCTGCTAGTCCCGGGAAATTATTAAATATACTGTCTTTAAATAATAACTTGATTTTGTCCATGTTGATGCCGCTTTGCACTCTTATCAACCTCTTAGAGTTAGAACTTCTAAAATAATTTTCTTATTGAACACTTATAACTGTACTAGCTTTCGCTTGCGGCTTCCCCCGCGTGAATTTCCCATGGGAGTACTTTTCCTGGGATCAAAGGTACCCTATGTCCTTCTTAGTACTTTTAACTAATATGTATGCCAAATTTCAAAGACATTGGTTCAGTAGATAAAGCGAGAAGAGGTAACAAACTCACTTTCGCATTTATAATATCAGTTAGGATAAAGAATACTCTACTTAACGCCCTGGTTACTCAATTACCATTTGTAAGATATTTTTAAAAGCTTTTATTTAACTTGCAATGTATGTAAGTAGGTACGTTCGTTCGGGTGGAATCTTATAACTCAATTTTGAAGTATATATCTTCAACCGATTGAGCTGAAATTTTGTACACACGTTCAGTTTGGATGACAATGCATGATATGGTATGTGACGTCATTCTAAATCCAATATGGAGGACCATCCAAGATGGCGGGATAGTTATTTGTAATGCATTTCTACAATAAAGGTATCAAATGAAAGGGTCGTTTATATAAAAGTTTTTTTACTATTAATCTATTAATACTAATTTAAGACGCTTTGTAGATGTTTGTATACATGATTTATCTATTTATTAATGTAACTTTAAGCTCACTTTGGGCAACTGTCAGTGCAGTGAGTTCCTAATTAAAAGGAAATATAGAAATAGCCTATAAAATCATAAACTTTATTGAAATTTGCCCTTCAAAGAAGGCTCTTTTTCACGTCAAAAACTAATTATATAATCATAGTATATTATGTCTCAAAGCTACATACATTTCTTATGTAATATTTGGTGTAATATTTGAACGCATTTTGTCAGGTATCCAATGTGCCACATCCACCATAACTACATGCAAGCCTCGGCGGTGTAATATATCATCTCCAACGTGCGATGCATAAATTATTACGCGATTTGACGGTTTTTGCTGTCTACCTGTTTTATTATAACGTCGTTTGTGATTTACTTAGTGGAAGTTTGCTACGGTATATAATACTTAGCACTCAGTCACAGAATTAATATAAGTACTACGCACAGAAAGGAAACTCCCTGCCCCTCCCGCAATATGGCACCCCGCGCAATGCCCGCACTTCTCCCCTGTTCTTGTGTGTTTTGGGACGTTATGACTATGAAAACGCACACATTGCCGTGTTACTGACGTGTTCACGGATATACGGTTTCATTTGTAGTAGTAGTAGGTATATTTGACGCCCCGTTTCTATGAAGCGCCCGCCCTGTGATTCAATCTAGACTCTTATTTAGTTGCAAATGTCTCGGTTTTCTATTGTGCTAAAATCTTAACTAATATTATAAATGCGAAAGTGAGTTTGTTTGTTTGTTACCTCTTCACGCTTTATCTAATGAACTAATCTACTTCAAATTTCGCATACACATAGTTAAAAGTACTGAGAAGGACATAGGGTACTTTCATCCCGGGGAAAAGCAGTGTTCCTGTGGGAATTCACGCGGGCGAATCCG
Organism: Ephestia elutella; assembly: GCA_018467065.1. Classification (NCBI taxonomy): domain Eukaryota; kingdom Metazoa; phylum Arthropoda; class Insecta; order Lepidoptera; family Pyralidae; genus Ephestia; species Ephestia elutella. Next base: position 1,119,806 of record CM031594.1, read on the forward strand.
CAGGCAAAAGCTAGTTGATAAAATAACCCCTATTATTTTTGACCTTTATTATTAAATTGACAATTAAATATTAGTTGGTATTACATGATGCAAACTCTACACTGTTATTTGTATTTTTACACGACTGACCAAAAAAGGAGTGTTATGTTTTTATTAGGGTTCATGTATGTATGTAAGTATGTATGTATGTAAGTTTCTTTATTCCACCATAAGTCCTGAACGGCTTAACAGATTTGATGTGAGCGGTATTTTTAGATTCCTTGCATTCCTCCGAGTGACATAGGCTATATGACGTCATCATAAAAACAAAATGGCGTATTATATATGCGTTAAATAGCAGACCAAAAAAATAAAATTTGATCAATCTTATCGAGTGGAGTATCAAATTGAAGGGCTTTAAAAGGCGATTTGAAAAATGTATATAACTTATATGTTTGTATGAGTAAAAACTTGTCAGTCGTGTTTTTATTTTTAATAATTAGCTTGTTTAAAGCTACTTTTATCATACTCGACATGCACTGTGGCTTCACCTTTGAATATTTTCCCCCACGCCACTGGTAGTAGGTATATTTGACGCCCCGTTTCTATAAAGCGCTAGACTCTTATTTAGTTGCAAATGTCTCGGTTTTCTATTGTGCTAAAATCCTAACTAATATTATAAATGCGTTAAATAGTATACGTTGCGTTTTTAAAAAGTGAGTTTGTTTGTTTGTTACCTCTTCATGCTTTATCTAATGAACCAATCTTCTTCAAATTTCGCATATACATAGAAGTACTGAGAAGGACATAGGGTACTTTTCATCCAGGGAAAAAGCAGTGTTCCCGTTGGAATTCACGCGGGCGAATACACAGGCAAAAGCTAGTTGATAAAATAACCCCTATTATTTTTGACCTTTATTATTAAATTGACAATTAAATATAAGTTGGTATTACATGATGGAAACTCTACACTGTTATTTTTATTTTTCTACACAACATTTCATCAAAATATATAAAAATCTTCAGTTACTGACTGACAGACAACGCACAGCCTAAGCTAAGTGTAGGATGCTAAAATTTGGCATTTAGGTTCCTTAAGGAGTGTAGGGGAGCACTCAAAAGTGGATTTTCCGGAATTCCCACGAAATCAAAGTCCCGAATCCATGCTAGTACATTACAAAACTTCTTCCAGTAACAAACTATGTATTTTAATGTATTTTCTTGTTCTATACACGTCTGCACCGATTTTCATAAAACTTAGCTAAAAGCATAAAAAATTTCATTTCACATACTTTAACATTATACTTAACACCTCTCCTTTTGCGTTGTGGGATAAAAAACCGAGATTAGCTGTGAGCTGTCAAAGCACACAAAACATTCAGTTTGCGACGGCGCGATGCGGGACATTTTTAAGGATTTGAGCGGCACTTATCACCGGCGGGAGATTACTGAGGCGAGTGGGGCGAGGAAACTAGCTTTTCTGAGCTCATCAATACATATAATAAAACAGTAAAAATATTTTGTCTGTACATTTAGTATTTTTGACTGAAATGGATAGAGGGACACTTAAAAAGAAAAATAGATCGCAAAAAAAAATTTTGAATTTTTTGTCTGTCTGTCTGTATGTATGATCACGCTAATCTCCGAAAGTACTGAACCGATTTGAGTGAAACTTTTTTGTTGTATAGCTATTAAGTCTAGGCAACATTTAGGATATATAATTGGTTTTGAAAACTGGAGCACTTGGTGAAGAACCAAAACAGAATAGGTAAACTATAAGATATATGGAAATGGTGCCTTAACAAAAGTCGTTCAACCTGATGAGCATTTTCTGCTGACGTATAAAAATTGAAGATCTGAAAACTTCGGATGAATAACTCCAAGAGATCAGCTACACTATAACATATATGGAAATGGTGCCTTAGTAAAAGTCGTTCAACCTGATGAGCATTTTCTGCTGATGTATAAAAATAAAAGATCTGAAACATCTGATGAAAAGCTCCAAGAGAGATTTTTCATCTAAGAAAAACTCATACGGGCGAAGCCGCGGGCGACAGCTAGTAAATAAATAAATATATACGGACTATATGCCTACCCCCACGGGAAAAAGGCGTGATAATATGTATGTATATACGGACAAATCACACAGATTGACACCCGTATTCACAAACGTTACTAGGAAGGTTTATAGTACCTGTCAGCTCACAGGGATTCCAAAACCTATTCATAAGCGATACTTGAGGGACAAACGTCACTGCTCGTCCAATAGAAAGGCTTGCCATCGGTAACGCACTGAAAAATGCCTTACTTCACATGTCGACTTACGCAAGTATTGTTTGTGAATACGGGTGTTAGATACTAACATAATGATACATATATTATAACAAATATTATATAGATAACATCCAAGACCCAGATCAATGTAGAAAAGATCATTTTCCATCTTGACCTGAATGGGGATCGCGTCTTTGGAGAAAATGCAGCAGTGGAGTTTATTGCGCCGCCTTTTCTCCACTTGCGCTTTGGATGCGGTAGTAACCTTAGCTTTAAGTAAATTTCTGACGTAGTGTATGACGATTTAAAGTGCTATATTTAAGCCTATTTAATTAAAACAATTTTCATTTCATTTCTATACGGCATCTAGGTACTCAATACTGAATATCTTGATGATAATACATTTATGGACCCTGTCAGGCACAGCAACATGGGTAGAAAAGAGGAGGTCGCATCATCACATTTTATTATTAACATATACTATCTTAATTAAAGATAATAATAATTCCTTAATAATTTCTTAATTTTTTCTCGCAGAAGTAAACGATTGAAGTCGGGGTTGAAACTTCAACGGCCATTTTAAATTAAATGTTGTTATACTGACTTCTTAATTAAATTAATGTCTTTTTTAAATATTTTTTTAATTTTAGGTAAATAAATCTTTGGTGAAGAAACCGCTAACTTCGTGGCCCCACAAAATGAATAAGATCCTCTATCTACGGATTATCTCACAACCACGTTATTTACAATGGTTGATGCTGTATGTGAGTGTTGCTAAGAGTAGCTATCTTATGTAGAGCACGCACATATTAACGCTAGTAGTTTGTAGCTTTAAGAAGTATAGTTGAGTTAGCATCCCATAACACAAGTCTCGAACTTACTTTGTGGCTAACTCAATCTGTGTGATTTATCTGTAAATATTTATTGATTATTTATAATTTAAAATTTGACGTGAAAAAATGCCTATGAAGGTGTAATTTCAGAATGGATGATTCGGAAATGAGACGAGATTTGATGATATAATGAACTTCGCAACTGATAGACAGGTTTGGAAGGAAATGGGGGAGACCTTTGCCCAGCAGTGGGACGAAATAGGTTAAAAAAAATGAACTATAACAGGAATATTACAGAGATTAACCACTATGTTAACTTATTCCCCGATTAGACTCAGAGGGAATATAGTTTTATTCGGATTGGATATTTATTTATCTTATAAAAATCTGTTATCAAGTTGGCAATAAACTTTAATTCTAAAATAATTTTCTTATTATCAATCATCCAATTTTCAATTCCAATATGACGTGTACCTATTTAACGAGAATACCTGTTAAAGGTAACTAAGTTGTAAGCACCAATGTTATTAACAGACCAATATGTTCACTTAGTTGGCAAATAATTAATAACTTCGGATGTAATATTTCGTATAATTTTGGTTGAAATTCACTTAGGTAAGTTCTTTTAACCATAAATTATAATTAAATTACTTTAAATCAATACTTTTATAAATTCTTTAATAAATCATAATAAAAGCAATATACATAATTAATTTCTCTACATAAATTTCGTAGCACGTTCTATTACAGAAAAAGTCTTACTAACTCTATGCAATGTTTACATGACCTTTGTTCTGTAAAAGAAAAGCCTCCCTGATAAAACCTTGTGCTAATTTTATTAAGAATTGAATTGAATGAAATTAACAGTGCGATGTTACTGAAAAACTTTTCAGCAAAATACATACATACATACATATAATCACGTCTGTATCCCTTACGGGGTAGACAGAGCCAAGAGTCGTGAGACTCGAAGGCCACGCTTAGCTGAATAGTGGGCTTTCTGATGGAATGGAGATTCAGATATAGTGATAGTGACAGGTTGCTAGCCCATTGCCTATGAGTGGAGGAATCCACAGTTTAAAGCCCTTTCCCTCAATTGACTTTTACAATCTGCACAGGAAGAGAAACAGCTGGCACATTCTATGTTTTTTCTTTGCTCCCAAACCAGCATTGAAGTAGGCGGCGTCTTCAGCAAAATATTATTTCCAAATGCCATAAAAATGTATAATAACACTCAATATTCCATAACCTTTCTTAACAACAAAAGACTTAAAAAACTGGCTTAAGCTGAGATGAAAAAGTTGATGTTTTTAAGCTGAAGGGCTTTCGCTTGTTCAAACATGTTCTTAAAATGATAATCCTTGGATAAAGGCTGTATTTACACAAGGCCGAAAAAAGGTGTTTCATATCCGAATAAAAAAATGTTTGCGAAGAAAAATGACATCTGGTGTCCGCAAAATGCATGTTTTCTTTTCATACATATATTACTAACTTTTTCCCTCGGCTTCACCCGCGTGAATTTAATTTTTTACCCTTTTTTTCACCCATAACCGGAGAGCATGTATGAAGAGAGTCATGAGTGTAGAGGAAGCAAGAGAGATCTGTAAGGATCGTAGCAAGTGGAAATCGCTAGTCTCTGCCTACCCCCACGGCAAAAAGGCGGGATAATATGTACCATTCCAAAATGTTTTTTAAATGCTCATTTACGATACATAAAGATACTTTAATTCTTTCTTTCCTTCTTATCGAGTGTGTTATTACTAACACTGGTGTCAGATTTTTATTCAAGTCGCCTAAAGGCATCTGACATGACTTTTACGACTACCGCCATCTAGTGGCAGTAGCCGTATACACACTAGTAAACTAAACAGCCAATGTGCAGGTTTCCTCACTTTGTTTTGCAGCAAGTGGTGGTCAATGAAACTACATAATATGAGTCAGATCGGTCTACAAACTCATGTGACACAGGTGAGATTTGAATCCGGGTCCTATCCGACCTCAAGCGGGTGTCATTACCACTTGACCACCACCGCTTCGAAATAAACGTTCTACGTTAATTACACTTAGGTACAAACACTGTTACGACTGTTTTCAGTTTCTCATTAAATAAGGATTCATTTGGCAAAAATATCGACAATCCATTAATAACAATTTGCAATTAGAACCCCTTAATTTTGGTCATATAAAAGACAAATTTCCGGGACCGGAAGTGCGGTGACGTCATCAATCTTCCATAACCGGAAGCGGGGCCGCCATTACGCTAATGTCAAGTCACATTTATTGAAGTTTCAAAGATAAGTGTACCAAAGTTTGACAATTCCGATTCGAGGCGCGAAAAGACGGGAGCTGTACTAAGAGACAAAATTACAAAACAAATAAAAATATATATATTTTTAAATGTTAAATAGGTATATAAAATGTTTATTTTGAAAATGTTTAAACAAAAGTAATACCTATTTCTAGTTGACAAATGTTTCATTATAATGACCTTTAAAATGACACATTTATATTTTTTTCGATAGGTATTTTGATAAATTATATTATTATTTGGTTAACTTTTCATTTATTTTCATTTATCCATGATTCCGATTGTGATTGTTATAGCAACCTTTATTTAAATTTGATTTAATTTGACGTGTCTGAATTAATGAAATTATTATATACTAGCTGTCGCCCGCGTGAGTTTCGCTTAGATGAAAAGTATTTTTGTGCTCCAAACAGTTTCAGATGTTTCGGATCTTCAATTTTTATACGTCTACAGAAAATGCTCATCAGATTAATCAAGTTTGGCTAAAGCGCCATTTCCATAAATGTTATAGTGTAGCTGGTCTCTTGGAGTTATTCATCAGATGTTCCAGATCTTCAATTTTTATACGTCAGCAGAAAATGCTCATCAGGTTGAACGATTTTTGCTAAGGCGCCATTTCCATATATGTTATAGTGTAGCTGGTCTCTTGCAGTTCTTCATCAGATGTTTCAGATCTTCAATTTTTATACGTCAGCAGAAAATGCTCATCAGTTTGAACGACTTTTGTTAAGGCACCATTTCCATATTTCTTATGGTTTAGCTGTTCTGTTATGGTTCTTCATCAGGTGTTCCAGTTTTCAAAATGAATTATAGCCTATATGTTGCCCAGGCTTAATAGCTATACAACAAAAAAAGTTTTATTCAAATCCGTCCAGTAGTTTTTACGTGAAACGCGCGAACATACAGACAGACAGACAGACAGACAGACAGACAGACAAGAAATTCAAAAAAAATTTTTTTGCTTTCTATTGTTCTTTTTAGGTGTCCCTCTATCCATTTTAGTCAAAAATACTAAATGTACAGACAAAATATTTTTACTGTTTTATTATATGTATAGATTTGTATGCTGTATTGCAACGGCAAAACATAGTGGTCTAAAATTTTATTTTATCTTTTACCTAGTGCATGTACAGTCGACCGCACCTCAAGTTACCCTGCATGATCTCTTATGCCGCGGCCGCAGAGTCGAATTTGCAATGAATTTGAGTAGGTTGATGTGCTGTTGACTGTACTTACCTTCTTCTTCTTCTTATTTAAGAGCCGCGCTCTTTTCGGTGGAGTATACGCCACACTTCTCTGTTTTAGGCTTTAAGTTTAAGGTCTTGATACGACACGACGTCTGCCTTCTCTTTAAATTGGCTTACATAACTCTTTCTCGGTCTCCCTGGACCTCTTCTTCCATTCACCTGTAGGGACACATTAGGTCAGCAGTTTTGGCTTCGCGTTCCTACCGCGTGTCGACACAATTCAGTCGTCACCTCACAGCGATCCATATCGCTAGTACCTGTATTATAAATTTTATTGTATTATCAGTGTTAGTGATATTTTGCATTCTAATTTGTGAATATTCCGTAATACATTGTTTGTACCAAATTGATAATAAACTAACAGTTATCAGTGAAGTGTGTCGTGTATCCATTACGCTCCTTTAGTTAGTTTAGGCCCTCACACGTAACAGACATTCCCACATTCAGTTAAACGCTTTAATCAAGAACTTATACATAACTATAGAGTGCCCAACACCTTTCTTTCAATTATATTTTAAATAGGTCATCGTGTCGTATCAAGTGGTCAATCTTTCTCCTTCTCCTATTTTCAATTTCATTGAGTAGACTCCTCTTTTTATTTAAAAACTTCAGCGCTACCACGTTAGTTTTCCTTTCTATCCAACTGATTTTCACCATCCTTCTCCGGCACCACATCTCAAACGCTTCTAATCTATTGGTATCCTGTTTTATGCGTACTTACCTATGTTTCACAAATAAATGATTCGTTCTGTGTGATTTGTCCGTATATATTTATTTATTTTATTTATTTATTCTTTCTTTCTGACATGTTAAAAGCAATTCCCCAAAGTAGAACTCACTACTTTAAACTCCCTACAAAACAATATAGGTACCTATCTATTGAGTTTTATGACAGGCATATAAACTTCACTGCTCTGTTAAGGGTCTATAAAGATGGGGATCGTATTGCTCTGTCCTATACATAAAGATAAAAGATATATAAATAAATATATAAACTAACATATAACACAAAATCCTATGCCCATGTACAGGATTTTGTTCTTTGTTGCGAAACATCCGAGAGTTGACCGAGATAGCGAATGCTGCTGAGCTGTTCCGCAGAGCTACGGACAAGAAGGACTTGAGCATGCTAATCGCTAACCTTCACGAGTTGGAGAGGCAGCTTTAGAAGAAGAAGACTGTTCTCCTGCCGGGGAACGATTACCTTTATAGGGTCCCAACTGCAACTTATATTCCAGGAGACGAGTTTTAGGGGACGAATATACCAACTCAAAAAAGTCCTCGTCAAACACTTTGTCTTGAAAGCGGCAGTAGGTCAATAGGTTTAACAAGACCTCTTCAAATAGCTAAATCATATAGCACAAAGCCCGTTTGGATCAGTGAGGCCCCCTAAAATAAAGCGGGTAGCTAGCACATCGTAAACGGTTAACATGGACCTACGGTTAAGGGGGAGTGCTCTACAGTGATTTTTTTTTTTTTTTTTACTATCTTTTGCAAGCGGTTTCAGCAGCGTGAATTTTTATAGCGTTTTTATTTTTTTACAAAATAAAGAAAATATTTCACCTGGGTTAAAAACTACCGTCTTTCTTACTTTGTAACTTCCTTAAGCCTCCAGCTTAAATAGGATACAGAGTAACATAGACCCATCTAAAGCAGTCATCAGCATAGCCAGTTTTTAAAAATATAAACGTGCTTAAGGTTTTTTTTATTTTCACAAACGGATCCTGAGTATTTTCGAGTTAAAAATTACCCTATGCGTTTATCTGTAACTTCCTTAACCGTTAATCCGTTTTAAAGATTACAAACAAAGATTAAAAACATTTGAGCGTCGTGGCACGACAGCGTCATGCCATTCGCCGTCATGGTATTCCAGCCGATTTTACTTCCATGTCGCGTCAAGACATCGAAATCTAAATAAAGTTTGGGTACAGATTTTTCACACAAAGTCCACGTCGTAAGTACGTATAATGACATTTATAGATTTTTTGTAACAGATAGGCTTCCCCTTAACGGGTAATATCGTCATGTGCTATAAAAACCCCGTCCCTTATGATAATACGGATCGCTGGAACGAGAAACTCGTATTGTTTATGACTTAATAACGGTTATATCGCGCATGGTAAGCAACGACCTGCACGACCCGGCTTGGGATTGGTCGGCTTTAAGAGGATTGTTACTTCTAGATCGACAAATATTTATATTTTTACAAGCTTTTATTAAACTGGCAATGTGTGTATGTTTGGGTCAAATACTTCGACATTGGATACTTTAGAACTAACGTAGGTACATAGACATTTCGTACTTAGACATTCCGTAGCAGAAGTCGACTTCAGCTTGTCATCCCTCCTCCTTTAGTAGTATTCCTCGTGACTGAGGGTCGTGGTCATTATGTCGAATGAAACACACACAACGACTATCTTGGCAATGTTAATGGAGTGGTTTGTCATTGCCTTCTCCATTTCACACACTAGCTGATAATCATCAACTAGAGTGCAGGTTTCTTTACGATGTTTTCCTTCACCGGAAGCAAGTGGTGATAACTACCATACATGAGTCAGATTGGTCTATAAACTCATGTAGCACGGGCAGGATTCGAACCTGGGACCTATGCAGCCACAGACGGGCCACCACTCGGTCACCACCGCTTCTTGTCCTACAAAGTTGAAATTTAAAATCTACTTAATAGTTTATGAAGAAATTATTAAAGTGCTTACACGAATAGACTAAAACCTGTAATAATACATATAATTCTGGTTATTCCTGAAAAAATAAATCCGGCGAACATGTATGAAGACAGTGATGAGTGTAAAGGAAGCGAGAGAGACGATACGACATTGGAACCTTCAAAAAATGAGTCTACATCTTCTTAAAAGGCCGGCAACACTCTTGTGATACCCCTGGTGTTGCAGTAGTCCATGGGCAGCGGTGATCGCTTACCATTAGGTGACCCGCTTGCTCGTTTGCCGCCCTATGTTATAAAAAAAAGAGATCTGTAAGAATCTTAGCAAGTTGTAATCGCTAGACTCTGTCTACCCCAACGGGAAAAAGGCGTGATAATATATATGTGTGTTAAATCCTCATCATAACTTTTTGACAGAATGAAAACTTAAACCCCAATTAAAATTAATTCCTTTAAATTACAACGTTGGTAGCTCATACCACAGAAATTGTGTCCAGTGTCCAGTTATTCATTATGTTGTTTTTACATTCATTGTTGTATGTTTTCAGACAAAGAACACCTTTTTGCTTGTAACTTTATCCTTTCGTTAAAATGCTGTATGCTTATAACGAAAATGTATGAAATTTTGCTTTACAAAACTATAGGGTTTCTTTCGAAGAGTTTAAAATTCGATTTTTTCGAAAGCTTTTATTTAACTTGCAATGTATGTAAGTATGTTCGTTCTTAGTGGAATCTTAGAACTCAATTTTGAAGTATCTTCAGCCGATTGAGCTGAAATTTTGTACACAATGACAATGCATGATTGTGAAAAAACCACCAATTTTCACCGGGAAAAAACCACCGGTAAAAATAAGTACCGGGAAAAAATCTCCACGCGGCACCACGTTTGCCCGACTAAAACCTAACTAACTTAACGCAGTCTGCTACCACCGTAGCTTATGAAGGGAGCTACAGGGCCCTATATAATAACCTAACCTATAAATTAATTACAATTGAAAAGCACTTACCAAATTAAATCTTCTTTTTCTTCGGATCCAAACTTGAGTGTCTTCGGGAAGGGGGAATTCCTAATCACCCTACCTAACCCATGAGATCTCAATTCCCCAGAACAAATAAATAGATTTCTTCCCGAAATCGGCTCGGCAACAGATAGATGTGAGCGAGCAGCCACGCGTCACATCCCACAGGAGAAAGTCACAATGACGGGTACACAAACACAAAGTTCAATAGTTATTTAACAAACAGGAAATTCACAAATACAACTCAAGTTGATTAGCCATCAAAGAACGCGGGACCTCTCGCGTATTAAAAATCAAACCGATATCGCATAGGACAATGGCGACCGTCCGCGAGCCATTCGCACGAGCAATGTGAGAACCCCAAAACGCCCGGCGGCGATAACAGGAAACGCCTGCGTTTAGTTTTACCAATATATTACAAACATCCCCCCGTCCCGGTCTGAGAAGCAGACCGCTAGCTTACTCTACGGGAAGGCGGGCGAGAGAGGTCACACCTCTCCTTAAAATCGAACCGTCGACCAACACCTCAGCCACACGCGGAGTGCCATCTCCGCCAAGAATCAAACGTAATATGCGAGCTCGTCGCCAAAGCAATGAGGGCAAATTTGCCTCTTTTAACAATACTAAATCACCCTCCCTGGGAGCTCAGTCCTGTCTGTCCACTTCACTCTTTGCTGCAGCAAATGCAAATATTCAAGCGACCAGCGACGCCAAAAGTCCTGGCTCATTTGCTGCAACATTTGAAAACGCGACAACCGATATACGCGTTCGTCCTTCCCCGGGTATTCGGGCAGGGCATTCAAAGGCCCTCCCACCAAAAAATGACCAGGGGTGAGAGCTTCCAAGTCATTTGGATCTGGAGATAGCGGACAGAGAGGACGAGAGTTGAGGACCGCCTCAACTTTACAAAACACCGTGGCCAGCTCTTCAAAAGTTAGAGCCGTTTCTCCGATAATGCGGCGGAGGTGGGTCTTTGCGGATTTCACAGCCGCTTCAAAAATCCCTCCCCAATGGGGGCAACTTGGGGGACTAAACTTCCAGGTTATTCCCCTTTGGGCAGCAATTTGACTTAAACTAGTACAATTTTTATCAATAAACACAGAAATATCCTTAAGATAATTTACAGTTCCTTTATAGTTTGTGCCATTATCAGACCTAATAAGGGAAGGTAGACCTCGACGCGAAACAAAGCGATCCAACGCGGCGACGAAGGCCTCCGTAGTCAGAGCCGATACCACCTCCAAATGGACAGCCTTGGTGGCCAAACAAACAAATACACACAAATAGCCCTTCACAATACGGGCATTACGAAAGGGAGAAGCCTTGATCGAAAAGGGACCGGCAAAATCGGTTCCAACGCCGTCAAACGGTCTCGAAGGTCGGATTCGATCAGCGGGCAAATCACCCATCTGTGGTTGCATCGTGGATGCCTTCAACCTATAACATGCAATACATCGAAACAGGACACTACGGATTGCTCTTCGGGCAGACAAAATCCAAAATTCGCGTTTGCAAAATAGCCAACAAAGCATTGCACCCAGCATGGGCGTTACGAATGTGTCGATCAGACACCAAAAGCTGCACCAAGGGTCCGCCCTTGGGCAACAACAGAGGATGGCGAGTCTCATATGGAAGATCCGCCTTCCGGAGCCTGCCTCCAACCCGAAGAAGCCCATCCGAGTCGATGTACGGGTTCAAACGAGCGACCGCGCCCTTCAACTTAGCGCGTCCGTCGCGCAAAATACGAAGCTCTGACTCAAACCGTCCGGTCTGCACGACACGGACCCAATGCAACAATGCGCTCCGGCGCTCTTCTGCACCTGCAATCGGCTCCAACCGCTTTGCCTGTGGGTTTCTACAATTATGTATGAAACGCTTAATCCAACTGGTAACACCCAGAAGCTTATCCAAGCTGCTATACCGAGCAAGTAGCCAATCCGGCTCCGACGTCGTCTCAGCGACTACAGCATGTACACGGAGCCCGGTCAAACTCAAAGAAGTAACATCTGTCTGACAGACAGGCCAAGAAGTTTCTGATCCCATCAGCCACTCTGGACCCCACCAGAGCGGGTGTGACACCAATTCTGGTGCCGTACAACCTCGGGAGGCACAGTCCGCCGGGTTAAGCTCTCCCGGCACATGTCTCCATGTTATATCAATTCCGATATTCTGGATTTGGGAAACCCGATTTCCCACAAAAACCTCCAAGGTATGTGGGGCCGCGCGCAACCATGCAAGCGCGACCTGGCTATCCGACCAGGCGAAGATGTCCCGTATCTCGACCGTGGCCGCCAGCTCACATGCAACGTGATGCAACAATTTAGAGAGGAGGTGAGCTCCACTCAACTCAAGCTTGGGAATAGTCAGCCTAGTCCTGATGGGGGCGACCTTGCTCTTCCCTAACAAAAGCGAGACATTGACCCGGCCATCGGCGTCAACTGTCCGCATATAGACTGACGCGGCGTAGCCTCGCTCCGACGCGTCACAAAAGCCATGCAAGCTGGCTCGATATTTCCCGGGGGGCAATATTCGACGAGGCAAGGCAATCCGATTGACTTCCTTAATCGATGAAAACAACTCGAGCCAATCATCCAATGGAGGACCAAACAGCGGCTCGTCCCACGAGACGCCCAAAGTCCAAAGTCTCTGAAGAAGACACTTCGCAGAGAATATCACTGGACTGATCCAACCGCTTGGATCAAACATACGGGCTATTACGGACAACACCGTTCTCTTAGTCCAGACTTTTGGTATTTCCAAGTCCACTTGGAATGTAAAAATATCGGTTAGCGGCTGGTACTGCATGCCCAGCACCGCTATCCTGTTGGGATCATCCACATCCTCAAACAGGTGAGGGTTCTGTTGGTGATCCTCCGGGATCCCTTCTAGAACTTTAGGCTCATTAGACAACCACTTACGTAGCTCGTAGCCACCTGTCTTCAATATTTCAATCAATTCATCCCGCAGTAGGAGGGCCTCCTCAATACTTTGGGCTCCGGTGCACACGTCATCAACATACAAGTCACGTGACAGCACGGAAGCCCCACGGGGAAAGCGGATCCGTTCCCGCTCTGCCAATTCAAGCAATGATCTGATGGCGATATAGGGACTAGATTTCAAACCATACGTGTTTGTGTTGAGTTCATACACCGTCACAGGATCCTCAGGGCGCTCACGCCAGAGTATCAACTGGAATCGCCTGTCCTCAGGATGTATGACTGTCTGGCGGAACATCATCCGGATGTCCGCACCAAAAACCACTTGATGTCTTCTAAAGTTCAAGATGATGTCAATTATGTCCCTATGCAATTTGGGACCCGAATGCAAACACAGATTCAACGAAACCCCGTTCGAAGTGGGTGCGGACCCATCGAAGACGGTCCTCAATTTGCCTGTTGAGGCCTTCACCACCGCGTGGTGGGGCAAAAAATAATGCTCAGTTGAGCTCCAATCAACTCGAGCCGGAGACATGTGACCCAAATCCTCGTACTCGCGCATAAATTCAATATATTTATCGCGAAGTACGTGGTCACGCTGCATACGTCGCTCCATGGACAGCAGTCGTTTCTCCGCAAGCGCCCTACTTTGCCCTAGGCTAGGACGAGAGGCAACAAAAGGTAACCTAGTTACAAACCGACCGGAGGGCAATCTCTCCGTGGTCGATCGAAAAAGGGCTTCGCACTCAGCGTGTTCCGGATCCATCCTGGGACTCATAGGTGGCTCCTCCACCTCCCAAAACCTTTGCATGGTCTTGGCCAAGGACGCAGATGCGACAACCGGTGGCTCCTCCGCGGTGCCATTATCAAACACAGGGCCCATCAGGGCAAAACCAAAAATCGTAGACACTGCCATCAGTGAAGACGAACCCAGAGCCTTCTGTGTACCCAACAAAATCCAACCCAATACGTCCGAGCCCAGGAGCAAGTCCACTGGGCCGGGATGAAAGACAAAGGGGTCGGCCAAATCCAGACCCGAAACCAAAGACAACACACCCGGCGGTATGTCTGTCGAGGGTGCCAACCCGCAATGGTATCCATTACCATAGCCGAAGTCGTGATCCTCATTGTGGAGGACTTCAGCGAAGAAAAGGTGACAAGTGTCTGGCCCGTCAGACACTTCACTTGTATGCCACCAACTCCAAGAAGTGGCACAGGCGAGTCTTCCACGACTAAACCTAACTGGCGTGCCACTCGAGTGGTAACCAAACTGCTTTGAGCCCCTGAGTCCAACAGAGCTCTCAAATTAATGGCGTGGGGGGCCACGACCCCATACGCGGACCACCGCGGTAGGGAGCAGAACCGTCCGCGGCTCTGTCCCAGCAAGGGAGCAAGCTAGTTACGGGCTCCCCGCTCTCTCCAAACCAGGGGGCGCCACTGACCCGGATAATATGTCGGGCGAGTGCACATCCCCATCTGAGGGGGCATAACCCGCGGCCCGGCCATACCTATGGTACGGCGGGTGGTACTCCAGCCGTGGGTACTCGTGCAGCGGCGGAGAAAACCGCTGCGGCTGCATGTGTTGGGCATTGGTAACCCGCGTGGAGGGGGTGTCCCCACTCTCACGTCCGATCTAGGGCCCCCGCCCATGGGGGCCCTATCCGGGGCCTGGCCAGTCACATACTGGCCACGACCTTGGGGCGCGTGGTCCCGGTCCGCCAAGACCCGCGCCGGTACGCGACCCCCTCCCCGAGGGGGGTGCGACGAGCGAAGCCGCGTCCTCCGTCCGAGGGTGGAGGGCTTCGCGCAGGAGCGCCCCCGCCCATAGGGGACCCCTGCCTCAAGAACCGGGGGCCATCCCCGTTCCGGTTCATGCAGAGCATCACGTGGTGCAGCCCACGGCATGCACTGCATGGTATGGCTCTGGGACAGTCACGTGCATAGTGACTGCCCAAACAGTAAAAGCAAAGTTCATGCCGCCTTGCCATGCGGCGCCGATCTTGTACTGGCAGTCTCTGCCAGTCCCTGCATTGCAGCAGGCTGTGGCCCATCCGGCCACATTGCAGGCAGTCCGCGTCCCCCGCGACTGCTGCCGTGTGTGCAACCCGCACACCAGCTCCACGCGGTGGCGGTTGCCGTCCTGTTGGGGCTTCCTCGCCATGAGGGTTCCAAGGGCCTACGTTCAGGCGCTCTGGATGGCGCTGAGTCCGTCATGGTATTCTCAGCAGCCCGTGCCTCAAATTCCAAAAACTTCACCAAGTCAGTGAATGTTGGTAGGGTGGTGCTATCCCGTTCCGCATTCTCGCGCTCAAATCGCGAGCGGATGTCATTGGGTAATTTGCCCAATACAATGTGCACCAGCAAAAAGGACCATTGGTCCACCGGCAGCCCCAGTGTGCGGAGCGCGTTACAGGCCACTGTAACGGGCGTGAGCAACTGCAGGCGCAACTGTGCCCTGTTGGCCACCTTGGGCAGGGCCATCAACTGTGCGGCGTGCGCATCCGCTAACAAACGTAAATTTTGGTAGCGGGAGTTCAATAACTCCCAAGCCGTATCGTACTGGTCGTCCTCCACCCGGAGGTGCTGGATGAGCGACCGCGCTTCACCCTCAAGAGTGGAGAGGAGGTAGGCCATCTTCTGGGCCTTCGACAAATCCTGTCGTGCTACGACCAGGGACTCAAACATATTTTTATATGCCACCCACTCCTCCATCCTACCCCCAAAGTGGGACAGCTGAAGGGTGGGGAGCCGACCAGTAACCGCTGGTCCTTCCTGTCTAACAGGTGTGCGAGGGGCTGGTCCGCCAGCCTGTCTCGCCCTTATTGCGGCCGCCGCCTCCACGATGTCATCGTGCAGACTCAGGATCTGGTCCAGGTCCGCCACGTGACCTGCGTAGACCTCCGGGGTAAGGTCGGCTTCGGTAAGCGCCGCCATGGCCGCTTCCGCGTTGTTCAATCGTGAGCGGAGCTGATCCGCTCTTTCCAGTATAGCGGCCTCCCTGTCCTTCCGGGACAGGAGTCCACCGGCCGTCACAAACCATCTCAATTCGTTGGCGAGTGTCGCCCTAGCATTGGAGGCCTTCGCCATCGCGTCAAGTCACAAGCAAAAAATAACAAAGGGTAAATAAAAAACAACAAAATCAAACAACTACACGAAGAACCGCGGTAGCTATGAGAATGGCACAAACCCGGAACGCACGGTACAAACCGCAAACAAATACAAAAAAGGTTACAAATATTCTTATACAAACAAACTAAGAAAAAATCTAATAATTTTTACAAACAATTAATTATTTTTTACAAACGAACAAATAGAGGGTAGATAAACTATGCTCTGCTACCAGAAAATGTGCAGAGCAACTACGCTCTGCTGCCAGAAAATGTGCGCAGAGCGAATCCGGACAAACGAAGCGGCGGGAAGAATTCTGTACCGGAACTTCACCGGGAAAAAACCACCGGTAAAAATAAGTACCGGGAAAAAATCTCCACGCGGCACCACGTTTGCCCGACTAAAACCTAACTAACTTAACGCAGTCTGCTACCACCGTAGCTTATGAAGGGAGCTACAGGGCCCTATATAATAACCTAACCTATAAATTAATTACAATTGAAAAGCACTTACCAAATTAAATCTTCTTTTTCTTCGGATCCAAACTTGAGTGTCTTCGGGAAGGGGGAATTCCTAATCACCCTACCTATCCCATGAGATCTCAATTCCCCAGAACAAATAAATAGATTTCTTCCCGAAATCGGCTCGGCAACAGATAGATGTGAGCGAGCAGCCACGCGTCACATCCCACAGGAGAAAGTCACAATGACGGGTACACAAACACAAAGTTCAATAGTTATTTAACAAACAGGAAATTCACAAATACAACTCAAGTTAATTAGCCATCAAAGAACGCGGGACCTCTCGCGTATTAAAAATCAAACCGATATCGCATAGGACAATGGCGACCGTCCACGAGCCATGTCACGCGAGCAATGTGAGAACCCCAAAACGCCCGGCGGCGATAACAGGAAACGCCTGCGTTTAGTTTTACCCAATATATTACAAACAGCATGTGACGTCATTCTAAATCCAATATGGTGGACAATCCAAGATGGCGGAATGGTTATTTGTAATGGATTTCTACAATATGGGTATCAAATGAAAGGGTTCGTTGAGAGTAACAATAAAAGATTTATTTTTAAGTTTTTTATTATTAATTTATTTCGATTTGTTGTTTTGCCTATTTTTGTCTCAAACAAAAAATATATGCTCCTGTTCCAAATGTACATACAATCAGATGCAGTGAAATTTGACCTCCTTGAGTAGGATTCGGTGAAACAGGTCAGAAGGGACACCCCCTTAGAGACAGAGTGTCCGAAACCGAAATCAGAAGATAGACAAAAGTTACTGATATAGCAAGAAGGGTGAAGTGGAAATGGGCAGGTCACATAAACGGAACGAGGGCGGAAGATGGGACCAAAAATTACTGGACTGGCGGCCGTGGATGGGGCGAAGAAAGCAGGGCAAACCAGCTACCCGTTCGGGCGATGACATCGCCATAATTGGAGGCCCAATGTGGAGAAGGATTGCAAAAGATCGCGAAGCTTGGCGTGCATTAGATTAGGCTTTTAGGCTTATGTCCTGCAGAGGACAGAAGTGAGCCGCAGAAGAGACAGAGTTAGCTTCCTTCGTCCCAAATTTAGGATAAACACGACATTTCTGGACAGTGGGACATTAAAGCGATGTTTTATCGAAAAAATCCCATTTCCGTTAACGGCTAGAATGACGATACTATTTTATGGACTACGTGACAGATTAAATCATTAAATTTTTTACGGGGCATAAAGCTGCATTTCTACTGGGCGTTTCTAGTGTTAAACTGGACCCGAAGCGGGATATTAATAAAAAAGATGATAAGATCTTTATTTATATCTACACTACAGTACTCACACAATAACACACATACACCAACATACGTAAAAAATAATAAAAATTTGTGACACTTGCTATGCGTATGTGTGCTGCAGCAATACAAAATGGTCACCGCTCAACGATAATGGTGCTCAATGAGCACCCGTTGATTTTCAGCTTTAGTCACAGTAGGTAACTGCATTGCGGATCTTTTAGATAGGTACTTGATATCTATATTGAAAATCGTGCTAAGTGTAGGTAACTGTTATCTATTACAAGTAGGTGTGTTAAAGAAATACAGTCGACTTGAGAACCTCCTCTTTTTATCAAAGTTGGTTGAAAAGAGAAGGTTGTTATGAGTAGCTCGGTAGCGCAGTGGTTCGCGCGCTCGGCTTGCGATAGTGCGGTTAAGCAAGTTTCATAATGGTCGCTCTCTGGATGGGTGTCCATTCATTTATTCAAATTTAAGAACACTGTTCTTGTCAGTGGAGTTTTTTCCATCTCTCCCTATCCTCAGCCCAAAGATGTTTGATGTGATTTTTTTGAGGTCCTCCGTGATTTGAAAAGCATGCTAAGCCGTTGGTCCCGGCTGTTCCACAGTCGTTAAAACCCACTTACCCACGTTGGGTCATAGCCTATCTTCCTTACCCATCCATAAGGAAGGTCATTGCCCCAGCGGTGGGGACATTGTGGCTAATGAAGATGATATTTTAGTTGACCTTTTTCAGGGTCATATTGTGTGTATGTGATTGACAATGTGTGTAAACATATGTTGTAAAGTGCACTTGCGCTTTGGAGGTGGTAATAACCTTAGCTTTTAGTCATTTTCTGACATCAACTGAGTACCTATATAAGGACTTAAACATGATATTTTTAAGCCTATTTAAATAAAGCAATTTTCATTCATTCATTTATTTTGTATACTTATAGGTTTTCTCTAAAAAAATAATAGGAGGATGTTGGTACGTAGGTAAACAAATGCCAGGAATAATACACAGGGTACTATTTATGGCGAAATTGCCATGGGAGCAAAGTCTCGCGGCGCGGTTAGTCCTAACTATCCTAATTGATATTATAAATGCGAAAGTGAATTTATTTTTTTCTTACCTCTTCACACGTTATCTACTGAACCAATCTTCCTGATATTTCGCATACACATAGTAAGAAGTACGGAGAAGGACATAGGGTACTTTTCATCCCAGGAAAAAGCACGGGTCCCGTGGGAAATTCACGCGGGTGAAGCCGCGGCAAGAGCTAGTTAGAAATAAAGCTTAGTGGATATGTACCTTTATATATTTTACGATCACGACTATAAAACATTTTTACTGGTCGGGGGATGTGTTAGCAGAGAAATTGACGAAAATGGTCTTAATGGCTGATTTTGACGACTTCTCCCCGCCGTATCGGTCTTGGATTTGATTCCCAGTGCAGGAAGAAAATTTTTAAGGTTCCGTACCTCAAAAGGCAAAAACGGTACCTTGATCACTTTGTTGTCCGTCTGACTCTATCTTTCAAACTTTTATCTCAAAAGTTTAAATTCATATCAATTACTCGGACCTACGGTCTCTTTCAACTTTTAAATAATAAAAAATATACGTCAACGCGATAAAGAAATATTACATTGAAATTTGAGGAACTCTAAAAATGATCTATCATTATATAACATAATCCTACTAACATTATACATGCGAAAGTTTGGATGAGTGTTTGTGAATTTGTGAAGATGTTTGTTACTCAATTATGTAAAATCTACTGGACGGATTTCGATGAAATTTGGTACACGTGTAGAAAAACATCGGAAATAGCATATAGGGTACTTTTTATCCTGAAATTCCCACGGAGCGAAGCCCCGGTGAGCCGCTAGTAGAAACTGAAACTTCGCTAATACGTAAATAAGGCTCATAAAAAAACTACCTTCGTTTCCTATACACCTGAACTCTAATTTACAGCCACACCGACTAAAAGGCATCATAAACCTTACCGTAAAACCCTGTTTATTACTATTTTACAGCTAAAAGTTTCAGAGCAGTAGTTTTTTAATTATTGGAAAACAAGTTTTAAGTGCATTGCTGTGCGCTACGCCTTTCGGACCGTTGATCTTTTATAGCCCTCGATGCAAACATAGGGGTGTTATAAGTATGACATGTCTGTGGATTTGTATGTCTGTCTGCGCTATCGTAGCTCCCAAATGGATGGACCGGTTGAATGGTGTCTTAATCTAGAGTGTGCTTAGCCTTGATTCATGGAAATCGGTTTAGTCGGTTTAGTAATCAGCATTTTTTCGGAGGTTTTGTGAATTCGTAATGTTCTAAACGGCGAATCGAAATTAAACCTATGAAATCCGCATTTAAAATTTTATTTAGTAGTTTCTACAAAAATATAGACTGACAAAAATTCGAAAAATAAATAATTTCGGCTTCTATTGGCCCTACAAAGATTCTTTGTACTTTTTTTTCTTAAATAGCACTAGTAACTGGTACATACCAGTTACAGTTTTATTATATTAGTATATATATAAGTAGCAAGCTACATTATCTCTATTTTACACTGTCGAGCACGAACAAGCACTGCCAAGCGCCGCACATCCGTTCCTAGACGAACGTTTGTCACCAACCGCATCGTTGTCTTGTTAAGTTATGGCGGTCATTTATTTTGCACTAAAGTGTATACTGTCTGGTCCGTTGTTGCTTGCTTGTAGCTTGAAACAAAATGGCGGAATCTGATTGGGAAATAGCTGATTAAGTAGCTTATATAAATTGTAGTAATTTATGTAAATTTACTTACTCAGTGATTTGGCGGTATCCGAGTGGTACAAGTAGCGCCTGCCTGTGGCTGCAAAGTTCCCAAGTTCAAGTCCTGCCCGTGCTTCATAAGTTTATATACCAATCTGACTCATGTACCTTTTCTTTTTTTTTTTTGATTCGCAGGGGGAAATGTTTTTACACACAGAGTGTGGGACTCCTGGGCCGCGAGTCGGCCCAGACTACCCACTAAAACCCCTGCGGATGCCATCGGCCGCTTTACAGGAGGCGCCTCGGATCTATCTAACACAAGGCGCCTCAGCGACTGGCCGGTCTCTGTTATCGGAGACCGGACTCTCTATTCTCAGGGGCACCTTCCGACACCTGGAAGACCCCTGCCGCCGGGTGGGACAACCAGCCCCACACTCTACGGCGCTTGCAGGCGCGCAAGGTAGCGCCTGCGTCGCACACCCCTCCGCCGTCTTCTAATCGGGTCCGCGAGGGGGTGGTCCTCGCGGTCCCTTTCTTCGGCCTCCCTCTGCGACATAACAGTCTCACAGAAGGAGGCCATCGCCTCCCAGGCCCTGTCGCTCTCGAGCATCGCATTGACGACACTCGGGAGCGACAGGTCCACTCCGCCCAGTGCAGCCACCAGATCGTGGCGCTGCCTGCTCCACCTGGGACACTGCTCAAGAACATGCTGAGCAGTGTTTATTAATGTACCTATGTTAGTTTTCATCGACCACCACTTGCTTCCGTTAAAGGAAAACATCGTGAGGAAACCTGCACTCTGATTGATGATTATCAGCTAGTGTATGAAATGGAGTAGGCAATGGTAAACCACTCCACAAGAGAGTCATTGTGTGTGTTTTATTCCATATAATGAGCATGACCCTCAGTCATCATGAGGAAATATGACTAAAAGTTTACAATGACCTTATGGTTATGGTAGACTTTTAAATAATGCTTTTGTATTAAGTCCACCAATTGTACTTTTCATTTGTATTTGTGTAATAAAGTTTATATCCTAACTAATATTATAAATGCGAAAATGAGTTTGTTTATTTGTTTGCTTTACCTCTTCACGCTTTATCCTAAACCAATCTTCCTGAAATTTTGCATACACATAGTTAGAAGTACAGAGAAGGACATAGGGTACCTTTCATCCCGGGAAAAAGGACTGTTCCCGTGGGAAATTTACGCGGGCGAAGCCGTTCACAAAAGCTAGTAAACATTCCTTTTTCAATAAAACAGTAATTTTCCGAAATTACTTTTCAGATTAAAAAGCTTTTAATAAAAAAAATGGTCAGGTTTTTTCCCCAAAAGTTCAGCAATATGTTCAACTATCAAACTGAGGAAATAAAATTAAAAGTTCAACAGTTTTTTACCTACTTTAGATTAAGCCGAAGTTCCGTATAATCTAAGTTAGGAATGATATAGAACAATCGTTCCTCGAATTTTACGGGTCAGCGGAGGGGAAACAGAGTTTTTTGGGCGGAAACTCGTAGGTAGTTGGAGTTTCTGTTATTTTCTTTGTTAATCCCTCGCGTGGGAGTGTTTGAGGGATAGTTTTTCAATTTGAACATCGCTGGAACATTTTTAGGGTTCCTCAAATGACAAAAAACGGAACCCTTATAAGGTCACTTTGTTGTTGGTCTGTCAAACTTTTGATCAATTTTTGATGTAAAACATTTAGGCGAATGCCGTGACGGAAATGGCATGGACATCATGCCACGATGCTCATTTGTTTCTCATCTGCCGGGCGTCCAGTTTTTTTTTTTTTTTTTGATCATCACAGGAATTATTTTTTTGACAATTTTCAGTGCAGCTTTTATTATGTCGACCTGTAGGTAACTAACAAAATACCTATGTAAATTTATTTGTAATGGGCGACAGCTAAATTAAGAAAAAAAAAAGCAGTATAAAAAAGTCTCAACAGCTGGTGTTTTATAAAAAGCTGGCTGTACCTATATTGTGCGCTTTTTTATTGTCAGTCAGAGATAGAACAAAAATCACCGTTTGACAGTTGCACAAATCACAATATTGATACTTTTTGGATGTTTTTTATTAGGTTTTTTTTTTTAAATGCCAATCCCATGCGTTTTTGCTTTTTCTATGGACTCGCCTTTTACTAAGCGCCATCTATAAAGTCATCTGGAACTATTTTTAAATTTGGGTCTCGGAATATCCCCCATTAAATCTAAAAAGCTTAATTTAGCCCATTTCTAGTACAGTGTCTTCGTGAAACTTGGTAGTTATAAGTATATAGATTTATATTAAAAAATAATCTGATAGTAGATAATAAAACATTAATATTCGATAAAAAATCACCATTATACTAAGTACACTAACTAACCTCCACTTACACCGTACCGTTCCACATCACAAAACAGAGTTAGCTCAACCGACCGTTAGCAACTTCAAAATTCATAACACAACGTTGAAACTTGTTATTGTTAAACGCGGGTAGTTTAACGTGCCAGTTAAAAGCGTTATTCTAAAGTTGAGGGTAGTTACGTAATTTTAATGGCTGCTTTACGCACGACATTAAAATGAGAACAGTAAAAACTTTGCCGCGTGTTACACCGAAGTGTATCATAATTCTTATTACCAATATCTATAGTGTAAATTCTTACTTACTTACTGCGGCGCAGCGACCCGAAGTGGATCTTGGCCTCCGACACGAGATGACTCCATTTTATGCGGTCTTGCACCAATTCTCGCCAGTTTTTCGCTCTGATGCTCTGTAGGTCTTTCAGAACCTCATCGCTCCAGCGGTACCTAGGGCGCCTGACTGGTCGACGGTCGACCCTCGTATGCTCTTTTGACGGCACGATCCTCTTTCATTCTCTCCACATGTCCAAGCCAGCGGAGTCTGGCTGCTTTGCTTTTGCTTTGTAAATGCTTACACGAATTGAAAATTTGTAGAGTAGAGACAGATCTCTACTCTACTAATTTTTTATTAAAAAATGAAAATTTAAAAATTAAACATACATACATACATACATACATATAATCACGTCTTTATCCCTTACGGGGTAGACAGAGCCAAAAGTCGTGTGACTCGAAGGCCACGCTTAGCTAAATAGTGGGCTCTCTGATGGAATGGAGATTCAGGTATAGTGACAGGTTGCCAGCCCATCGCCTATTAGTGGAGGAATCCCCAGTTAAAAATTAAAAAATGTGTAATATAATTGCCAATAGTTGTAATATATTTGACAGAATACCGTATTACATAATTTAAACGAACCAAGTATAATCTCCTTCCCAAGCGATGTGCCCTATTTGTTTGTAAAAAAGAAAACAATAATTTTGATATATAGTAAATTACAGAAATTAATTTACTATATATTATTGTATGGAATTAAATATTTTTTATTAATTTGTCAATTAGGTTAACATTATGTCTATCAGTACGTTAATTGATGGTAGGTATATAGCTAATCTTTCCTATGACAGCGTAAAATTTTCAAATTCGCTTCTGGTGTAAATGGTGCCAGACTACTATAAACTTGAGGAACAAAGGGCTTGTAAAAATACGTGCAGTAATAAAGTTGGGCGTTATGTTCGCAAATGAGTTTGCATCCGATATTGCAAAAAATATTTTTATTTTACATGTACTAGTCTTAGATTAACAATACAAAAGAACACAAGCTTTTTTTATCTAGCTATTTATGTCCCACCGCTGGGAAAAAGCTTCCCTAATTTTCTCCACTCATCTCTGTCCTTTGTCTTTTCCCTCCAGTTCTTATCGAAACCCTTTATATCATCAGACCATCTCGTTCTTGGTCTCCCTCTCTTCCTATACCCATCGGCTGGAATCCAGCCGGTAAGCTAATTATTAAAAAATAAACAACACGACTGACAACTCACATAGCCTATGTCACTCGGAGGAATGCAAGGAATCTTAAAATACCTCTCACATCAAAATCTGTTAAGCTGTTCAGGACTTATGGTGGAATTGAAAAACTTACATACATACATGAACCCTAAAAACATAACACTTCTTTTTTGGTCAGTCGTGTAAAAATACACATATCTACCCTAAGTAGTCCGAACGTAGTTGTATGAGAGTTTAGTTAAAATAACGTAAGACACGTAAAAAAGTTCACTTAAATTTAGCTGTTATTCAGCATGCACATAGGGGCGAAACTAGACTGGCAATGAACTTTGACTGATCAAAATTTTGCCTCGGACACTTTTTGAGGACTGGTCGTGTATTTGTTTATGATACATCTATGTATTTGTTTATGAGACCCTAGTACATGCAATGACATGACAGATGACCTTTGTGGCCTAGTGGTCATCATGCGAGGCTGTTACACCGTAGGTCCCGGATTCGATCCCTGGTCCGATCACGATGGAAAATCATCTTTCAAAGATTTACCTAGGCCTTGGATGTTTATTTTATTATAACTATCTATCCCAACTAATATTATATATGTGAAAGATTGTTTGTTTATTGGTTACCTCTTCACGCTTTATCTAACTATCTTTCTGAAATTTCGCATAGTACACATAGAAGTTCTGAGAAGAACATGGGTACTTTTTATCCCGGTAAAAAGCATTGTTCCTGTGGGAAATTCACGGTGAAGCCACAATCAAAACCAAGTCTGTTATAAGATAAAGTACTTATCATGAGTCTAAAAAATATTAAGTTTTTAAGTTACAAAAACTGGGTGTCTATTAAAATACAGATTTTTATCACATCGATTATCATGTCCCAGAAAACTATTCCACGTTTTTCTATATATTTTTTTCTTAAAACATCGGAAAACTTATTATCGCAGTTTCATAATATCGAACAACATTTCCTAAAAAAAAACGTTATAAAATTTCTACTATTCCAAGAAAAAAGATATATCAAACTAACATTTCACACATGTATTAAGATATCGATGTAACCATTTATAATAACATGTTTCAATATGTAACGATGCGCATCATAACTTTTAATCGCAGTAACGTTTCATCGAACGCTGCATTCGCTTGTTGTTGCTTAAAACATGCAAAAAGGTATAGCAAGATTAAGGTATACAGCAAGCATGCATGCAGCAAGCACAACAAACATGTAGCAAGCATCAGCAAGCATGCAGCAAGCATGCAGCAAGCATGCAGCAAGCATGCAGCAAGCATGCAGCAAGCATGCAGCAAGCATGCAAGCAGGCATGCAGCAAGCAAGTATTTCTGGGTGGCTCCACCAGAAGACTCGCTCCGTCGGCCCTTCGATTCATTCGGGCACTTAACCTCGCTCCGCTCGAGAGGTCGCCGGCTCGCTTCGCTCGCCACCTCCCCCTCGCTTCGCTTCGGCCTCGTGCCCTCATTTTCTCAGGACCTCCTTCGCGAGCCTTCTGATTCCGCGCGAAGGAATAACACTCTAGTATATGACAAAGTTGAGCCACGTGGAGTCGGGGTGCTCTGAGTCGGATCTAGTCCATTACTTGTGAATTGTGATCCATTTATGGATCACAAGTAATGGACTAGCTATAAATTTACTGTTGATCAATACAATACTACCAGATTAATCTATCTATATAGGGTAACATAATAATATAATATTTGATGTTTCAAATATATTGCAAACTGAAACTTACGTGGAAATAAAATTATGGGTAACAAAACTTTGATGTTTCATTATTTCGATGAAATACATAAAATATGAAAAGAAATAACGATAAAGTGTGTTTGTACGTAATGAATAATCGTGTAAATGAAATTTCGATGTAAACAGATTTAAGGATTTGTTACATATTGTATTAAAATATCTGCGAATGGTTTTATGGGACATGGAAATCGTTGAAGTAAATTGCGATAAAGTGATGGGTTCCCTACAAAACTAATTGAAGTTTTTAAGTTAAGTACAAATCTAATAATGTTTCCAAGTTACCAAAGAACATAGACTACTAATATATGCATTTAAGTAACTATAAAAATCCATCCAATAACACAAGTTTAACCTTACTTTGTAGCTAGCTCAATCTGTGTGATTTGTGTTCATTTACAGTAGAATTTGCCCCAAAAACAAAACTTGTAAAACAAAAATCCGAATTCATTTCACCTAACAAGTTGCCCATGACTTGCGGTATAGTAATTAGCTAATAGATTGATAGTGTTCCCGACAGTGGTTTAATGAGTTCCCTTTGGGAAACCCCAAATTTTTTGCTTGTATTTTTTTCTTTTTTGAAACATTGATTGATCTTTCATTTATAGCGAGTAAACTCTATACATTTCACTTCTTCGGAAAACAGAGAGGTTCTGTGTGTATGTCTGTCGCATCGTAGCTCCAAACTGATGAACCGATTTTGATGCAGTTTTTTCTTTGAAAGGTGACGTGGTTGCGTAGCGTTAGGGCAGGAACGTTGGAAATTCCACCCTTAAGGGGGCTAAAAACTAAATTCACGTGGGCGTAGCTGAGGGCAAAAGCAAGGTTACCTAATATAAACTACATTAATATGTAACAGTAATTACCGCCTATTCTTCCATGCTGGTCTGGGAGCGAAGAAAAAACATAGAATGTGCCAGCTGCTTCTCTTCCCGCGCAGATTGTAAAAGTCAATCGAGGGAAAGGTCTTTACACTGGGGATTCTTCCACTCATAGGCGATGGGCTAGCAACCTGTCACTATACCTGAATCTCCATTCCATCAGAGAGCCCACTTTTTAGCTAAGCGTGGCCTTCGAGTCTCACGACTCTTGGCTCTGTCTACCCCGTAAGGGATAAAGACGTGATTCTTTGTATGTAATTACCGCCTATAAAGAAAAATAACCGATATTTTTTTGTCCATAGAATCAAAATCTCCCACTCGCCGAACGCGACAGCCGCTGAGCTGATCATCGAGGACGTCCACCCAGAAGACGAAGGGGTCTACCGCTGCGAGATCACGTATATGCACGTCGGTGACGACTGTAACACTGTGCAGATCACCGACTTCCACACTTACAGTAAGTACCTTTATATCTCTTCCCGCATCGTCATCGCTGTTTTCCGATATATAAAATGGATCTTCAAGAGATTCTTTGAATTTGCGTGTAACCACCCTAGATTTCATCGTTACTTCCCATCAGGCAAGATTGAGGTCAAACGCACTTAAATTTTATAAATAAATATAGACATGTTTCGGACAACCTCGATAAATCCATAAGCCGTAATATAGGGCTTTTCATAATCGTTTACATAATCGCCATACCTTGACAAATTTAATTTAGCACATTGCTTAGTTTGTGAGATATATTTTGTCACATAACAAAATAAGTAATGTACAAGTTTGACAACCGCCGCCGCCGTTACGTAAACTAGGCATTAAAATAGTCTTTAAAGTCTGCCGCAAACCATAGCGCGTTCTAATATTATTCTTTGACGACCTCCGTGGCCCAACGGTCATCACGCCGGACTGCCACACAGGAGGTCCCGGGTTCGATCCCCGGTCGGGTCAAGATGGAAAATGATCTTTTTCAGATTGACCCGTGTCTTGGATGTTTATCTATATATGTATTTGTTATAAAATATAGTATCGTTGAGTTAGTATCCCATAACACAAGTCTCGAACTTACTTTGGGGCTAACTCAATGTGTGTGATTTGTCCGTATATATTTATTTATAACAAAGAAAAAAAAAAATATTAAACACCGCCATCTTTGGGACGATATGGTAAACAATATTGAAGATAAAAACGAGAAAATACTGATCTACAAGTATGCTACGCCATGCGTAGACCTCGTAGAATGTGCTACGAAACGCTACGAAAGTTTGTAGACGGCGCTGCCG
This sequence comes from Ephestia elutella, assembly GCA_018467065.1. Taxonomy (NCBI): domain Eukaryota; kingdom Metazoa; phylum Arthropoda; class Insecta; order Lepidoptera; family Pyralidae; genus Ephestia; species Ephestia elutella. The sequence continues at coordinate 1,148,488 of CM031594.1, forward strand.
TCGTAGCAGATTTCGGAGAACCAGAATTTGTGGTACAAAAAAATATAGGTTCTTATAAAGTTTTTCGTGTTTAAAAATTTACGTTGATTTGGATTATTTGTGTAATTGATTTATAATATAAAAATTAAATAGAATAAAAATGCCCTTTATTCAACCAATAAAATTAATACATGCTTCGAATTAGAAAATATTCAGCTATTTATATTATTATATCTTGGATACATTATGCTTTCTAACACATTCAAATATAATTACAATTAATAAATTAATATTTTATTCTAATATTATGTTTTGTTGATTTCAAAACTGTAATACCTTATTACAATTAAATTATATTAATTTACATTATTAGAAGTCGCTTTGCGGCTTATGGGCCTACCGCTCTCTATCCAGTCAGTAGGTATATCTAATAATGCGATAATATTTTCAGATATCTGATATATTTATGATATCTGAAAATTGATTATAAGTCAAATACTATTAATATGATATGTAAAATATAAACAATAAACAAACATCTAAAAATAAAACATAAATTTCAATTCAGTCATATCGCCAATGGCAAAATAGCTAAATCCCCAACACACTGCACAGTAAATGCATTACACGTGTGACGGTGCAACATACCCCGCTTATAAACAGCGTCAACAACCAATCACGAGCTACACAGCGCGCTAGTGATGGGGGAATGTCGATACTTTTGACCTAAAAAGTGTCGATACTTTTGCTGCCTTTTTTTAAAATCATGATATTTCTTACCAATCACTTGCTACACAGTGAGTTAGTGATGGGGGAATGTCGATAGTTTTGATGAGAAAATGTCAAAACCTAGGTACCTTTTTTGTAAGGTTTATAATCATGAATTACTTACTATCTTTGTTTTTGGGCTATTGTAAGAATTTTTAGTCAAAAAGTATACTAGGTATATGTTGGTTTAGACCAAAATTTACTTTGTTACCAGATTTTTACAAAATGAGAAAATAGAAACAAGAAATTTAACAACTAGATGGCGTTGTGAGTGCTATATTGTTCCGTATTCTGTTGAAGTATTTTTTGTGAGATTATTTTGCCGAGTTTCTTAATTCCTGTTTAATAAGTAAAGAATGTTAGTAGCTAAAACCCCAGCACACTGCAATAAAAGTGCATTTATTTATTTATTAATTAGGAAACATAAAACATAGTAAAACTAAGTACAAAAGTACTACTTATTTCCATAGAAATCATCATTATTAATTTACTTATTTTGTTATTAATCATATAATAAATATATCGATATATTCAATATATTTACCAACACTATTCTTTGCAAACGGTTCGTTCTCACCAGGATATTACGTTTGTACCGCCCTAGGGCACAAGCTTCGTTCGAGGTGCCATCTTCTATCCTTGTCGCATACCACACGTCTCTATACAAGTATACACCCATCTCGCTCACACAAATACAACTTGTATGACGGCAAAATATAAAATGGCTTTGTTTCGCGTCTCCTATTTCTGCACGAAATATTGGTTTTCAGACAAAAATATTGGTATTTACTGTATTCTGATATGAAGAAACTTATTGTTATTTATTTGGTTTACTTAGATGTGAAATTTTTTGATATAGTTTTTCATATAAAAAAGCTATAATTATTTTGAGAAAATGCTATCCTATAAGTTTTTTATGTATATTTTTTTAACCGGAGAGCATGTATGAAGAAAGTGATGAGTGTAGAGGAAGCGAGAGAGATCTGTAAGGATCGTAGCAAGTGGAAATCGCTAGTCTCTGCCTACCCCCACGGGAAAAAAGGTGTGATAATATGTATGTATTATGTATAGATTTAATTTTTTTTGACACACTAGCTGCTCCCCACAGCTTCGCTTACGTAGGAAAATCGGGATAGAAAGTGATATTTCAGGTTTTGCTCTATTCAATTACCAATTTTCATCAAATTCCGTCCAGTGGTTGAGGAGTGATTGAGTGAAAAACATCCACATACATAATTTCGCAAAATTACAACAAAAAAGTATGTGAGTGAATTCGAAAACTCATATTATAATTTCAATGAAAATATGTTACCTGTAAGTTTTTGGGGACGAAAAATCTACCAAACATATTAATTTATAAAAAATGTATATATAAAGTTGTTATTGAGTAGTATTTTCCACGTTTATTCCATGTTACATTTAACATGGCAACGGAATGGAAATTATAAATGAAAATAATTCTATTTATTCGTGAAAAAAATTCAATTTGTAACATAATAAGTTTAGTTTTAGTTACCATCAATTTCAACCCTCTTGCGTCATTAAAAATCAAAATAAATCTATTATCGCGAAAAAAATTCAATTTGTAACATAATAAATTTACTATCAATTTCAACCCTCTTTCGTCCCGTAATGCGATCTCTTAATTTCATATTTATATGCAGATTGTCAAGATTGTCTCGATCAAATAAGATTGTCATTTAACTGTATTAATTTCAGTTCTTAATTGATCGTCTCTGGCGAAGATCGGATAAAGATTACAGAAAATCAAAAATTGATCAAAGGGCTTACAAAATTCTATAAATATGCTAAATTGTAAATCTCTCTTATTATCTAAAAGCTCTTTTGTTAAGCAATAGTGTTTACCAAAAATCCATTTACCAAAGCAGTTTAATATTATAATATTCAATAAAAAAATTAATAATTAATAATTAATTATTATTAATTTATTCTTCCCAGCATCATCTTCACCAAACCCTCTCCAACTTAAAACACAATGTTTCAATAGTTAAAAGAATACCCAAAGGCGCACGCACTGCTGTCGCTACATCCCTTTCTAAAGATTTAAAAAAGGTAATTGACGAAAACACCGCCGAGGCTTGGATGCACCTACTCACCTTCCCTTATCGGATTCTCCACGTATCCAATCATCCATCTACATCTTCTAACCTTACTACCAAAATAAAAAACAATTGTTCAGAGTCACCTTATCTTCCATTAAATAATGATTCTGTTCATTTAAGAAATAGAAACACATTACAATACGTGGAGTCTAAGATAAGTGATGGTGATATTAAAGGAGCAGCCAGAATGTTGTTTTCTGATGATGCGGTTGCGCCGAACAACCAGGATACCCTCTCTGCTCTGCGAGACAAGCATCCACCTTCGACCGGATTTGACAACTTCCCTACTCCCCCGATGATTCAACAGCTTCCCTGGTGGCTACTGTAGAGAGTGTTCGCACTGCAGTGATGTCCTTTAGGAGTGGTTCCGCCAGTGGTCTTGATGGCCTATCCCTCAACATCTGAAAGACCTTATTGGGAGTCAGCTTGGGGTCGCTGGTGAGGCACTCCTGGTGGACCTTACTGCTTTGGTGAACCTCATGCTCTCTGGAGGGGTCAATAGGGAGGTATGTGATGTTTTGTACGGAGCGAATTTATGTGCTCTTAAAAAAAGGATGGCGGCATCAGGCCAATAGCGGTTGGGGCGTTCTACCGCCGTTTAACGTCCAAAATATGCTGCAAGGAAATCTCATCCACCCTTAGCGACTACTTTCAACCTATTCAATTAGGTTTTGGTTCTAAGGGTGGATGTGAAGCCGCCGTTCATTCACTCCGTACATTCTTGGATCATCAAGAAAGTGAAATTCTGTTGAAGGTGGACATTAAGAACGCCTTTAATTCAGTGGATAGGGCTGCCTTGCTGACACAGGTTAAAAACAAAATTCCTTTTATTTACAATTATATTTGGCAGTGTTACAGTATCAATTCGAAATTAATGTTTAGAGAAAATCTCTTATTTTCCTGTGTAGGCTGCCAACAAGGCGACCCTCTAGGGCCTGCTATTTTTAGCTTAGCTATACACCCAATTTTAGAAAAACTAAATTCAAAATTTAACGCTTGGTATTTAGATGACGGTACCCTAGGAGGCCAAGCAGACACCGTTTTTCAAGATTTCCAAACGTTGAAAGAAGACTTTAAAAATATTGGCCTAGATTTTAATTACCAAAAATGTGAATTATTTTTTTCAGACACCTTATCTTTTACTCAACGCGAAGAAATCTTATCTAAATTCAATACTTTTGCTCCTAATATTAAAATTTTAGACCGTTCATCTCTTCGCCTTCTAGGGTCACCTATTTTTGCAGATTCTTTTCCAAATTTTATACAGGAAAAAATTAAAAATTTTGACTTTGCTTTGGAACGCCTGTCCAAAATTCACACTCACTTCGCTTTTTCTATATTACGTTTCTGTCTATTTGTTCCCAATTTTACATATAACCTTAGATGCAGCCATTTTTGGAAGTACCCTTTTTTGCTTCAAAATTTAGACGTTGTAGTGTATTCATGTTTATTTAACTTTTATTCTTGTCTGTTTTACTATTATAATTACTTATTTAGCTCAAAATGTTCTTTTTTTACACTTTCTGTAGTAAAATTTCTACGTTGCTAGGGAATATTTCTTTAAACTTACCGCTATATCTTCATTTTTGGTTATTTTATGGTATTTTGGTTTTCCCAATATATATTTCGTGTTTATTTCCACTTTTTTATACTTAATTCTTTAAATTGTGTAAATTTTTACTTGCGTTTTTTCATTGTAAACAACTATGATTGTCAAGCGTTGTCGCATGTCAGATTTTATTTTTTCTAAAATTCTATAAATTTCTATGTATACCTTTTCGCAAATGTTCTAATTTCGTATTTTATTTGAAAATTATGAAGCAATACGAAATTCTAAATCGAGGCCTATATAAAGACACTGAATGTCAGAACGGGTCAGTCTTCACTTCTCCGAGAAATCGGAGCGCGGAGCGAAATAAAGGTCTTGTCCCGGGGCCTGCTGACCCCGGGACCCTGCAAGCCTTCGCTTCGTAAAAAAAACTACTCTCTCTAAAAAGCTATCAAGAAACGTCGAAGCTATCAAGGACACAGAGGCTATTGTGGATTGAAGCTGTTGCTGCTGAGGCAGTTTGATAACTACTCTAACTAAAAAGCTATCAAGAAACGTCGAAGCTATCAAGGACACCGAGGCTATTGATGGTTAAACAAACTTACCTTAATGAAGTTTGACCATAATTATACAAGACGTTGCTTCCGAAGATATTTAATCAATTCACTAAGCAGCTCGCTCTGCTATGTACTAGGCATGACACAATTTTTAGAACCTAAGGATAAAATAACATAAAATAAAATTAGTCAAAAATTGACATCCGACCGTCGTCCCACCCCTACAAGTCACCTCCGGCGGCGGCGCCCCGCCCGCTTCATTCCTTTAGAACAAAATTTCGAAATGTGGCGCTTGGGATATCGTAATATGTATTTAACATATTGATTGGGACGGGTGGGTTATAAATATCTTCGGAAGCAACGTCTTGTATAATTATGGTCAAACTTCATTAAGGTAAGTTTGTTTAACCATCAATTATACTACGACGTTGCTTCCTCGATATTTAATCAATTCACTAAGCAGATGTTTAGAACCATTGCGAAATTTGCAAGATTTTTATTTTTATATCATTATAATAATATTAATTATTTTTAATGTGAGCTATTAAAAGTGGATCCTTAGATACTTTGATATAGGATGGTTAATTACATGAAAAACTACAAATGTAGTTGTATCTACGATTATCTTACACAAAGATATTAGATATAAACAAAAAATTACGAATTGGAGAAAAAAAATCTTCGAATAGGCTATGTGATGCAATGCCATTACGGTTTTTTCATTTTGTAATGCAAAATGGTGAAAAATATTAAAGCCTATCAAATAAAATGTTTAAGTCTGTAGTGTACAGACTTTGATTGCTATCCTTGATATTTTGGGAGAAAGAGCAGTTAACAAGAAGCAGACTAAAAGTCCCTATGGGACAATAATTAACATAACCAAATTAACACTATAGTTATTTCCTGTGAGACAGGATATTTTAACAGGCTTAATATTGGGAATAAGATATGTTAACTTTAAAACGTAAATATTTACTAAGAGAGATGTGATGGATGAACATTTTTAGTTTGTAATAGCAAACTCAACGCAGGCAGAGATACTTGCTCAGAGTTAATTTTACGAATAGAGACTAGAATTTTTACTACCTAATGTAAGAAAGCTTTACTGTATTGATTATGAACATATACTTCTAGATGGTTAATGTGTCAGGTTGAAAGGACACTATACTAATTTAGGATTCTTTCTATAAGTACTCGAGGAATATCTTCACCTGACAAATATATATTATTTGCAAGAGAAAAAACATAATTATGCAAATTTGAGGTCGGTACATTTCTGCTGAAATATACTCGTAAAACTACACTGTTTTTATAGACTGTACTTAGCCGAATATATAGGTGAATCGGCCACAGTCATAGAGTATAAACTATAGGTAGTATTAGGTACCACAGTACGATGATTTCACTATAACTTTTGTTATGAGTACGTACTCGTATGCACGAGCCTATAGTTAGAACTATTAACGAAAGACTGAATTCAACGAACGAAATTCAAGTGTACTTTCTGTACAAGCTTATTATGTTTCCAGTAACAAATACATATTAAAAAAAATAGTTATGATGCTTAGTTTTCCGAAAGAAGAATCTAAAAGTTTTGTAACGTATAGGCAAAAGAACGTGTAATGACAAGAAAGTCTTTAATTGTGATTAGATTCTCGATAATAAATTACTTCCTTTGTTCCAAATGGTAACTTACTCACGCAAGTCGTTGCAGATGACCTTGGCTAGGAGTAATTTGTAATAAATACAGTAGCTGTAGAAAAAATAAAGGTCCATATTATACTACTTTATATATATATATACACATGTTTTTTATTTTATTTTTTGATCAAAAAAGTCGCATCCAAATCACTAAAATAGATATCTATAATTATGCATCCAGTTGTTGAATTAAATTTGCGGAGGAAATTGAATTAATAATAAAATGATGGGGATATTGGTACCAAAGATTCGAGTTTACGTAGAGTATTCAACACATTTACGATCAGAAAAAAAACCATTGCCATATTGGCTATTTGAATAAATCCCCATAAACGGAAACTAAAAACAACATACTGAGTATCTAATATTGTTCAGTACTTGCTTGCTCAAGTGCTCAAGCTAGAGCTAAGGGCTAATGTCTAGTTCTTAAGAAACAAGTGCTTTGTTATCTTACTGTAATTTGTCCAAAAAAGAAAGCACTACTCTTACTGGCTTAAGGCACTTTTATTTCATTTATAAGGTGCTTTAGAGCGTTGCTGTTGTACAACTACAGTAAACGTAAAAGCCGGTTAATTTCATTGATAAGCTTGATAAGTATTGAAATATAGTACGTAATAATGAGTAAGTACACAATCTCAGTTGTTTGTATTAGGTATTATTATTTATTGAATTTGGATGCGATCTGCAAAAAATCAATCAAGAGGCAGAATCTTTAAATATTATAAATCTTTATGTATATGAAGATACATGGGCAACTGTTAGTGAAGTGAGTTGCTAATTATAAAGAAATAAAGAGAACGTTATCGGGTATTGACCCGATATTGGTGATTCCGGAGTCATCCGGACTGAAAATAAAAGTATTTCATTATACGTACTTTTAGGAGAAAATTGATCGCCTGAACAGTTTATTTAAGATACTGTCAAATTTAACGCCATACACAATAGTGACATAAAGTACATGTTTGGCTATGTATATACGAAATATAAAACAAATAACGTATTGATCGATTGATCAGTCGATGTATTAAAGGTAAATCCAGGGTGTTTCGTTAGTATAATTACTTACTATGAACGAAAAAAATGTAAATTATCTAAAATGTACATTTGGCGAATATTCATCTCGATTGATGAGTGGATTTCCTTTTCTCGGTTTACCGAACTCCATTGCCCAACATCCTCTTGGGATCCTTGAGGTATACCCCAATGTTTAGATATTTGGTACGAGTACATACCTGTTATGATGACCAGCAATGGTCGGCGATTTTTATCAGTTCTGTTGTACAGACATTTATAACAACAGATACATACATATAATCTGTCCCTGCCAAGAGTTGAGAGATTCGAAGTCCGCGTTTAGCTGAAACGAACAGAGCTGAGTTAATACTGACAGTGCATCGTTATAACATCATTATAGTTCGAAGAACTTACGCAGCCAGAAAAAAAAATACTTGACTGTATCAGTCTAGTAATGTTTTGATAAGTAAGAGATACTTAAAGGGTGTTCGAAATGTATAGTAAGATACACACTTTCGTTACATGGTTATCATCTGATAATAATACTATTTGCATAGTTATACTTTGGATAGTAGCTTGTCCACGGAGTTCTATTACGTATATCTGGCTGATAATGTGTAGATTTGGCCACAATCGCATTGTAGTTCTGTATGTGCTAATATAAGTGTGTATAAAATTAGTAAGTAAGTAAAGATACTTTATAAACCAGGCTACGATCGCGTCGTAGTTCTAATGGGTAATAATGTGTATACCTTGTAGTTACATAAGATAATAATCATCATCATCATCTCGAGTCGAAATGGCAAAAATTAGACTAATTAAAATTTCATAATAATGTGCACACGTGACTACAATCGCATTGTAGTTCTATATGTGCTATTATATAGGTGTAGAATATAAACTAGACTACGATTATATCGTAGTTATATTGGGTAATACTTAGCGCGAAGATTTTGTAGTTAAGCCTCTTGATTGGGCCCGTTTTGCGTAGGGAGACTGGGCAGCTGCATATCTTCTGCGTTGTTGTTGTTCTTCTATCGGACTTTATGTGCTTGACTATAGTCGCTCTGATTACAATCGCATTGTAATTCTAACCCCGTCTACAATCGCATTGTAGATCTATTGGGTCGGAGCACACGTGACTACAATCGCATTGTAATTCTGTATGTGCTTGACTATAGTGTAAAACCCTGATTACAATCGCATTGTAATTCTAAGGGTAAATATATATCCCTGTTTACAATCGCATTGTAGATCTATTGGGTAGTGCACACGCGACTACAATCGCATTGTAGTTCTATATGTGCATAGCACATCCACACGTAGATCACTCGTAGTCCACCCGTAGATCACCCGTAGTCCACCCGTAGATCACCCGTAGTCCACCCGTAGAGTACCCGTAGATCGCCTGTAGACTCCTCGTTGACTACCCGTAGACCAACCGCCATCATCATAGCTATTTTAATGTCCCCAATATTGGGGCACTGTCCTTCCCCATGGGTGGGTAAGGAGGATTAGGGCATCAAGTGGGCCCAATGGGGTTTGATTGGTTTTTAAGACTGTGAATACAGTTGAGACCCATCCAGTGACTAACGAAGTAACGTTAAAATCGAAAAAGTCGAAAGCGTACAAAATAGGTACGTAATGCGTTTTTATCACAATAAACAATTAAGCAATTGACGTAACGAATAAAAGTTTACTTTTAAATGATGCAATGATGACAGCTTATGATTGGCTAAAATCTTGTTTACAAAATTATTCCAGGGTTTTCATTATAGAATTGGACCCAGACTTATTGCGAATCTAAATTCTGAACATACTTGTAATATCGTAGTTTAATATGATTAATCCTTCATCAACAAATAACCCAATTGGGCCTTGCGTTTAACTTTTGACGACAGTAAGAACAATCAAGAAATAAGAAGGAAATTATCCATACATATGTAGATTCGTGATTTTGCCACGAAAAAATGTTTTTACAAATGTAAAACATAAACATGCGACGCATATTTAGGTTACGATTCATGTAAAATCGCAACTCGGAACGCGAGATACTATTCGCGATATTGTATTATGTAATATGATGCACAGACAATTCCAGATAAAAGGAAGGTAGGTGCATAGTTGGGTCAGAGGAAAAAAATCAATTGGTCTAACGACCGTTGTTTGTTGAGTTTATGATAAAAATGTTATCAAAGTACCCGCAGGTTTACACAGGTGTGATGTAAAATCACGGTTACGTACGAGTAATAGTAGCCAATGCATCATAAATATGTAGTTAACTAACATTTTGTTAGGCATTATAACTTTTTCAAAGTATAGTTAATATTCAAACCAGATATTCAGGTAATGAAAAAATACTTACATTTTTCGTTGTTTACGAGTGTAATGAACTTAAAGTACGTTATTTTCCACTGACACTGAAGTTATAAATTAATTTTAAGATATTCCAGATACTTGGAATAAAAGAAAATAAAAATATTGTTGTAGTGTGTGTGTTGCCATCCCGCACACAAAAAGCGAATGAAGCGGGCGGGCGCCGCCGCCGGAGGTGACTTGTAGGGGTGGGACGGCGCGACGGTCGGATGTCAATTTTTGACTAATTTTATTTTATGTTATTTTATCCTTAGGTTCTAAAAATTGTGTCATGCCTAGTACATAGCAGAGCGAGCTGCTTAGTGAATTGAATAAATATCGAGGAAGCAACGTCGTAGTATAATTGTGGATTGAAGCTGTTGCTGCTGAGGCAGTTTGACATTTTGAAGTCGGTGCCTCGCGCTTGTCAGTGGAGAAGGCGTCCACCACCCGCCAGTCCACCTTCATACCTATTGTGCCGCCAGTAGAACCCCTGTCGCAATTGTGCCGGTTGTCCGACTTACCCCGTGTCGGTATTTCCCCGGGTATTCCGTCCGTGTCCGTGATCTCTTTTCGTCTATTCGTACCCGTGTCCTTCCCAGTGTATTTTTTTAATTTTAAATTTTATTGTGTATTTTTTATTTAACTGAACATAAATAACTTTTACTTTTAAAATCTGTTATTTTACTTCATAACAGTTGGCGCCCATCGCATCTTGTGGCTCTGTCTCTCCTCTAAATTCTAAAAAACACACCTAAGTGAGACTAATTTTAATCCAGCTGATAAGCTCCCTCAATTAAAAAAACAAGTCGTTTCGCTTACGCAATCTATATTGAGCGATGACATTATAGATTCTCCTTTGCCAATTGAGGATGATCTCAACGGGATTGAAGCTACATTAACTTACACTGAATTAAAATTAGTCTCACTTGAGTCGGGTAACTCAAAAATTCTCCCTAAAATAGAGACTTATTTAAATCATCTACACTATCGCTTAGATAGAATTGATTTAGATTTACACAGTGATAAAAAAGAAGAATTTGATGTCCTCAAAGATAAATTTGTTGAACTTGAAAAACGATTTGAACCTTTTACTTTTCTGAACGCAGAGCAAAATGTTTCCACGCCCACTCCACCCCTTCCTCAAATTACAACTTCACCTCTTCCTCAATCTTCTTCTACTGTTCTCAGTAGTTTCAATCCTGAAATCCTACAAAATTTGGTACTTCCTTCTTCCTTAAACGACCTAAAAAAGATTTGCTATGATGGTAAAACCTGTCCGAAATCTTTTCTTCAAAAAATAGAAGAATTCGAGAGGATTAGATTTTCTTAGAAATTCGTATTTCTCGAAATATTTCGAAAGAGAAACTTCTAAACAAAGCTTTCGAAATTTTTACTGACAATGCTTTACATTGGTTTAGATTTCAAAAAGAACTAAATTCTAACTTATCTTGGGACGAAGTTACTAATCTTTTGATAAGAGACTTCGGTGAACCTGACTACGACTATAAACTACTAAATGCCATCAGGAATCGAACCCAAGGTGACAATGAATCCATTGTAATTTATGTCTCACTTATGTTCGGTATGTTCTCACGTCTTACCAAAAAACTTTCCGAGTCTGAGAAACTCGAAATTTTACTAAGGAACATAAGACCTTGTTATTCGATGTTCGTAGCCTTAAAAGATGTTGACTCTGTCGTTTCTTTGATCAATACCTGTCAAAGTTATGAGAAAATTCTAGATAGAGATAAAAACTTTAAGGAACCTGATAATGAAAATAATTCTTTTAGCTCAGAATTTAATTATAAATTACCTTCCCCTTCTACTTCTAATGCTAAACAATTCTTCAACAAAAATAATTTTCAGTCTCAGTTTCAAAAACATACTTACTTTAATAAAAATAACTCTCAGCCTCAATCGAAGCAATCTGTAAATACAATTAATAAGTCTGCTAGTGTATCTCCTAACCCTAATATCTATTGCGTACGCTGTCGTACCAATGGTCATTCTCTTAACGAATGTCCTCAACCTAGATTTTTAATATGTTTTAAATGTGGTACAAAGGATGTTAAAACTCCTGATTGCCCTAAATGCAATGCAGGCAAATCTTCAACTAATTCTAAAACTAAAATGTGACTTGGATAATAAATTTAATCATAAAGATTGGAATGATTAGTTATTAACAATAAAAAACTTTTCCTCTGTTATAGAACTTCTTCTGTTCTCTATGAGAATGAAAAGGATTCTAATCGTCCTTTTATCGATGTATCAATTGATAATGTTTCATTATCAGGACTTTTAGATAGTGGCAGTTCTTTAACTATTTTAGGAAAAAATTCACATCTTGAAATTCTGAAATTGGGTTTCTCGTTATCCAAGTCTAAGTCGGTTGTTGTGTCTACTGCTAATAATCATAAACTCAAATCTCTAGGTCACTTTGATCTTCCTATTACTTTTAATGGTCAAACTCACTTAATTAGAGCTTACGTTTTCCCAGAAATAACTCCCTCACTAATCCTTGGGGTAGATTTTTGTAAAAAGTTTAACTTAGTACCTAACTTATTTTCTACAATATTTAATAATAATTGTCTTGCAATTTCAGACGATAAAAAAATTTTACCTTACGATAATCTTTCTAAATCTCAGAAGGATATCGCTGATGATATCATTAATCGTTTTAAAAGTATTTCTTTTGAAGAAAAGGGTGAGTTAGGTCGAACTAACCTAATTTGTCATAAAATCGATACTGGCGATAATCCTCCCATTAAACAACGCTCGTATAGACTTTCTCCTGTAAAACAACATGCGCTAATCAACGAGGTTGATAAGATGCTTGAATGGAAAGTTATCGAAAAATGTGAGAGTCCTTGGTTATCTCCTGTTTTAATAACCCCTAAAAAGAATGGCGAATGGCGATTCTGCGTCGATAGCAGAAAACTAAACTCTGTTACTCGCAAAGATGCTTATAGTCTTCCTTTAATCAATGAAATACTGGATCATTTAAAAAATGCTAAATACCTTTCTAGCATTGATATTGCTAAAGCTTTTTGGGAAATTCCCTAAATCCTGCTGACAGAGATAAAACAGCATTTTATGTGCCTGGTAGAGGAATGTACAGATTTGTTGTCATGCCCTTCGGACTTACTAATGCTCCAGCTACTCAACAGCGTCTTATGGATACGTTATTTACTCCTGAATTTGATAATAAAGTCTTTTGTTATCTTGATGATATCGTTATTATTAGCGAATCATTCGAGGAACATATATCGCTTCTAATCAAAGTATTTGAAAAACTATCTTATGCCGGTCTAACTATTAACTTTGAAAAGAGTGTATTCTTTAAAAACGAATTAAAATACTTAGGTTACGTGGTAAATGAACACGGTCTTTGTGCTGATCCTAAAAAAATTGATTCTATTCTGGAATACCCTATTCCATCTTCTCGTAAAGAAGTTCGTCGATTTTTAGGAACATGTAGCTGGCTCCGTCGATTTATTCCTAATTTTAGCACTATTGCTGCTCCGCTTAATAAACTAAATAGTGGTGGTAAAAATGCTGCTAAATTTGTTTGGAACTCAGATGCTAATCAAGCTTTCCTTAAATTAAAAGAAGCTTTAGTAACTACACCAGTACTTTCTTGTCCTGATTTCAATCTCCCTTTTTCAGTGCACACTGATGCATCAAATTTTGGTATAGGAGCTATGCTTACTCAAATAAAAGAAGACAAAGAAGTTGTCATAGCTTATATGAGTAAATCTCTTAATAAAAATGAACAAAACTATTCTACTACAGAGAGAGAAACCCTTGCTGTTATCACTGCTCTCGAACATTGGCGTTGTTATTTAGACAATGGCAGACAATTTGTCATTTACACGGATCATGCTGCTCTAAAGTGGTTTCTAAATCTGTCAAATCCTTCTGGCAGACTTGCTCGATGGACTGTACGTCTATCTTCTTTTAACTTCATTCTAAAACATAAAAAAGGTAAAGAAAATGTAGTACCGGATTTGTTATCTCGTTCTAAAAATCTATCGGATAATAAAACTAACTTAAATATTTCAGTTTTAACGGTGGAAGAACAGTATAATAAAGTTTTACAAGGCTGTCAAAACAATCCTGATAGTTTTCCAAACTATACTATTAAGGACAATAAGCTTTATCGTCTTTCTCGTTCCCTTCATACTATAACGGATGACTTCGTATGGAAAGTAGTTCCTCTTCCTGGGGATAGAAAAAATCTGATCAAAAGTAATCATGGTTTGCCTGGTGAACCTCACCTTGGAATTTTTAAAACCTATAAAAAACTTTCTCTTTTATATTATTGGACAGGAATGTTCAAAGACATTGCTCAATTAATAAGTGAATGTGAGTCTTGTCTTGCTTATAAGCATCCTAATCATTCACCTTATGGTCCCATGGGTAAACCTAAAGTTTGCTCAAGACCCTTCCAATGTATTTCTCTTGATTTAATGGGTCCTCTTCCCATGACAAGAAAACGCAATCAACACATCCTAGTTGTGAATTGTTGTTTTACTAAATATACTTTAATCTTTCCCCTTAAACGTGCTATCGCCAAAGATATTATCGAATGCCTAGAAAACTTTGTATTTCTTATACATGGTGTACCTCAAACTATTATTATGGACAATGGTTCTCAATTTCAATCTAGAGAATTCAAAAAACTTCTGGATAACTATAAAATACCTTTTATCTTTTATTCACCTCATTATTGCCCGCAAGTCAATCCCACTGAAAGGTATAACAGAACTATTGTTACGGCTTTAGCGTCTCTTGTAGGTGATGATCATAGATCCTGGGATATTTTTCTTCCAAAAAATCCAATATGCTATGAACAGTACAGTTAATGCAGTAACGGGTTATTCCCCAGCATTTCTAGTTTTTGGCAGGGAAACTATCAGCTGTGGTTCTGTTTATACTCCTACGAATAACCTTGACGTATTTACTTTCTTACCTCGTGATATTTATGCTACTAATATAGGATTACTTGCGACAATTTTTGACAAAGTACAAGTAGCTCTATTTGACTCCCATACTAAAAATAGTGTTCGATATAATTTACGACATACTATAAAAGAATTTAATGTCGACGATTATGTTTGGCGTAAGAACTATGTGCTCAGTAATGCCGGTTCTTACTTTAGTGCCAAATTAGCTCCTAAATTCGTTCGGTGTAAAGTTATACAAAAACTCTCTCCACTGGTATATATCCTTGAGGACGCTAGCGGTTCTCGTGCAAAATGGCACATTAAGGATATCAAGACTTAGAATTTATTTTAATTTTACTTTTACTTGACTAATGTATATACTTTATTTTTGTTTGTTCCCATCTTCATTTACTAGTTACATTTTTTGGCATTTTCTCATTTCCTATCATTTTCATTGTTATCATCGGCTCTTAAGCCTCTAAAGAACTAAACTAAAAATGTTCTTCTACATCTCTACACAATCTTGTGTTGAGTCTTTACCTTGCATTACTTAATGTGCACTACTCTCTTTACGCAAGTTTGCGTTGCGTACTCTTTATTTATTTTTTTCTTTGAGCGGTTGACAACTCATAAAATAAGCCCTTGTTATACCTAAGAAATACTACTATACTTACATACATTCATTATTTCCTGTATATATTTTCATCATATCTTTATTACATTACTTTCTTTCTAATGAGCGGCTGACTACTCATAAAATAAGCCTTCAGTCATATCATATTCATATATATCATTCATCACCAATGGGATTTCAGCGTGAGCGGATTACAACTCCTTAAATAAGCCAACTGTTACGTAGTACTACTAGGCAGGTACTTATCTTGGAGTAGGAGCCATTGACTGTGAGCCCTACCCCTAAGTTTGATCGATTTTAGTATGAAAGGTTTATTGTAATATGAAAGATTTAGTATGATAGGCTGGTATGAAAGTGTTGTCTATTAACCTTCAAAATTTTCACCTAGTGTTAAAATTTTCAGGGGTTTTGGGGGAAATGTAGTGTATTCATGTTTATTTAACTTTTATTCTTGTCTGTTTTACTATTATAATTACTTATTTAGCTCAAAATGTTCTTTTTTACACTTTCTGTAGTAAAATTTCTACGTTGCTAGGGAATATTTCTTTAAACTTACCGCTATATCTTCATTTTTGGTTATTTTATGGTATTTTGGTTTTCCCAATATATATTTCGTGTTTATTTCCACTTTTTATACTTAATTCTTTAAATTGTGTAAATTTTTACTTGCGTTTTTTCATTGTAAACAACTATGATTGTCAAGCGTTGTCGCATGTCAGATTTTATTTTTTCTAAAATTCTATAAATTTCTATGTATACCTTTTTCGCAAATGTTCTAATTTCGTATTTTATTTGAAAATTATGAAGCAATACGAAATTCTAAATCGAGGCCTATATAAAGACACTGAATGTCAGAACGGGTCAGTCTTCACTTCTCCGAGAAATCGGAGCGCGGAGCGAAATAAAGGTCTTGTCCCGGGGCCTGCTGACCCCGGGACCCTGCAAGCCTTCGCGTCGTAAAAAAAACTACTCTCTCTAAAAAGCTATCAAGAAACGTCGAAGCTATCAAGGACACAGAAGGCTATTGTGGATTGAAGCTGTTGCTGCTGAGGCAGTTTGATAACTACTCTAACTAAAAATCTATCAAGAAACGTCGAAGCTATCAAGGACACCGAGGCTATTGTGGATTGAAGCTGTTGCTGCTGAGGCAGTTTGACATTTTGAAGTCGGTGCCTCGCGCTTGTCAGTGGAGAAGGCGTCCACCACCCGCCAGTCCACCTTCATACCTATTGTGCCGCCAGTAGAACCCCTGTCGCAATTGTGCCGGTTGTCCGACTTACCCCGTGTCGGTATTTCCCCGGGTATTCCGTCCGTGTCCGTGATCTCTTTTCGTCTATTCGTACCCGTGTCAGCTTCAATCCACAATAGCCTCGGTGTGGCTATTGTGGATTGAAGCTGTTGCTGCTGAGGCAGTTTGACATTTTGAAGTCGGTGCCTCGCGCTTGTCAGTGGAGAAGGCGTCCACCACCCGCCAGTCCACCTTCATACCTATTGTGCCGCCAGTAGAACCCCTGTCGCAATTGTGCCGGTTGTCCGACTTACCCCGTGTCGGTATTTCCCCGGGTATTCCGTCCGTGTCCGTGATCTCTTTTCGTCTATTCGTACCCGTGTCCTTCCCAGTGTATTTTTTTAATTTTAAATTTTATTGTGTATTTTTTATTTAACTGAACATAAATAACTTTTACTTTTAAAATCTGTTATTTTACTTCATAACAACGTTTCTATCAAAAAATTCTCTTTCGACCATTTTGAACATAAGTTTTGATGATCGCTCTTTTGCCCAAGCCTCCTTGCCCATTAAGTTCGGAGGTTTGGGTATTCGCAAAATTTCTAGTGTCGCCTTGCCAGCATTCTTGTCCTCTGTACATAGTATTGAAAATCTGTCTAAAAAAATTTTGAAAAACCCATCATATGACATCAGCTACGTTTCAGAGGCCAAAAATGAATGGCTGGGCCAATGTCCAAATTCACAAATTCCTAGTTTTCCGGCATCGCAGAAGCTCTGGGATGGGCCGCTTTGCAGACTAGCACAGATTAATTTGTTAGAATCATCTGGCAATTCTGCGGAGCGCGCTCGCCTCCTAGCCGTCGCGGAGTGGGAATCCGGACTTTGGTTACAGGCGCTGCCTTCTTTGAACCTCGGCACGTTCCTCGATGACGAGACCTTCCGTCTGGCGGCATCACTTCGTTTAGGTGCCATATGCACAGTCCCACATCGTTGCCCTTGTGGTGATGGCGTCGATGGACTAGGTCATCACGGCCTTTCATGCCGTAGAAGCGCTGGCCGATTAGGGCGCCATGCTGCCCTAAATAATATAATTCACCGGGCTCTTGCCTCCGTCCATATGCCTGCTGTTTTAGAACCAAGCGGGCTGGCTAGAGACGATGGCAAGAGACCGGATGGAATGACCCTTGTGCCCTGGAGGTTGGGACGGCCCCTAGTATGGGATGCCACATGTGTAGATACCTTGGCGCTGTCCCACCTCCCGGCTACGGGGTCCAAGGCCGGCGCTGCAGCGGCTGCTGCCGAAAGCCTCAAACGGCGCAAATATGCAGGAATCGGTGATTTCTACATTTTTGAGCCGTTTGGGGTCGAGACATTAGGACCGTGGGGACCTTCAGCCCACAAACTTTATACCGCCATCTCCCAAAAATTAATTGAGGTTTCTCGTGACCAGAGGGCTGGTATTTATCTCGCACAGAGATTAAGCATTGCCATTCAACGTGGCAATGCTGCCAGCCTTCTGGGCACTTTACCTCAGGGCAACGACCTGTCGGGGCTGGCATTTTTGTAAATATATTTACTTTTAGTTTTAGTTTTATTATTATTATTATTTTTTTAATTAATTTGTAAATATGTTTTTTAAATATTATTTTTATAGTAGGTAGATATTATACACGTAGATATTCAAATTATTTAAAGATTACATTATTCCTAGAATATAATTTAATTATTCAGGCAGAATAATTCTTGAAATAAATCTCGATTTGGTTTCAGGCTTTACTTGGAACTAAAATGATCCAAAAAATTTAGTTCATATTACTAAAGAAGTATTTCCAAAAATATAAAATTAAACATTTACGAGTACAAAAACCTCCTAGTATCATATTGAAAAATGCTGTAATTTCTAAAAAATTTGCCGACTTCCATGAATCATGGCTTCGCTTTTTTTAATTAAATATGGGCTTACTTTCGATTATGTCATCTTTCCAACAAAAAAAACTAGATCGAAATCGGTTTATCAGAGCTATAATGACACAGATAGACATACAGATCCACAGATATGACTATGATATAACTTATAACACCCCTCTGTTTGTTCCGCGGGTTAATTAACCTAAGTAAATAAGGAAAAGAAAGTAAATAATTAAAAACATATTATTCCTATTCGCTAGGAGAATTTATCAAAATATAAAAATAAACTCCTCTTTCTGTAAAGATGGTAAAACATGGGGTCGGCAATGGTCATAAATATTTAAGAGATACTTGGATAGAGCATAAACGATTTAGCTTATATTGTTAGGGGATTACACCGGGTCAAAATAGGGATGAAACTTTCTTAAAATCATAATCTACTAGCTGCGCCCCAGGGCTTCGCTCCAGTGGGAAATTCGGGAAAAAGTACCCTATGTGCTATTCCCGGTATTTTTCTACCAGTATATCAAATTTCCATCGAAATCCGTCCAGTAGATTTTGCGTGATTGAGTAACAAACATCCTCAAGAACTCACAAATTCACAAACTCACATCCAGACTTTCGCATTTATAATATTAGTATGATACTAAATAAGACGGGGAATTTTTTGTGAATAATTTATTATTTGTTAGTTTCACACGAAAACTATAGCTACTGGACTTATTTCAATTAAATTTTGAATACAAAATGAAATCTATGAATATAGATAGATACTTACTAGGTGCGCCTCAGGACTTTGCTCCTGTAGGAATTTCGGGATAAAAAGTAGGTACTTTTTATTCCAAAAGTAACAAAGTATTTTCATATCAACCTTCGCATATTATTAGTAGAATTTCATATGTAGACATATGTTTTATACTTTTAGATACAATCCTCCATCTTGCCAACCCTAACTATAATGTTGTACTTGTCAGTTAATTTCTGGACAAGGCCCTCAAACGAGGGTTCAGATGGATGTTAAATAACATCTTAATATTTTTGATACCAGGTCTTGTTAATTAATTCCGTCTTTGGAAGGCCTTTGTACGATATGAAGGTTTTTCGAGGTTAATCAAAGATGTGATTAGGTTTAGCCGAAATACCACAAAGAGTTTGTTTATTGCGGGTAATCTTTATTTATTTTTTATTTTTTTATTCGGAACTACTAAACCGATTTCAAAAAAATTTCACCAATAGATACATTATATCTGAGTGACATAGGCTATGCTTCCATGCTGGTCTGGGAGCGAATGAATGTGCCAGCTGCTTCTCTTCCCGCGCATATTGTAAATGTCAATCGAGGGAAAGGGCTTTAAACTGGGGATTTCTCTAATCATAGGCGATGGGCTAGCAACCTGTCACTATACCTAAATCTCCATTCCATCAGGGAGCCCACTATTTAGCTAAGCGTGGCCTTCAAGTCTCACGACTCTTTGCTCTGTTTATCCCATAAGGAATAAAGACGTTATTCTATGTATGTATGTATAGGCTATGTATGTATGTAGTGGCCTGTGGTGTGGCCCTAGAATAGCACCAACCCATCTCTTCCCGTGGGTGTCGTAAGAGGCGACTAAGGGATTTAAACCCCCGGAGGATGGGCAGCACCATCTTTCCGCGTACTATGCCATCACACTGCGATCGCCAACCCGCCTGCCAAGCGTGGCGATTACGGCAAAACCCCCCATGGATAAAATCCTTGGGGGAGGCCTTTGTCCTGCAGTGGACGTCTTTAGGCTGAGAGAGAGAAAGAGATGTATAGGCTATAATTTACGTAAGTAAATACCTCCCGAGCGAAACTGGGGCGGGGCGCTAGTTACATAAAAATATACAAGTTTTAAAATCAGACTCAAACGTTTAATCTGAAAATAGGCAGGCACTTTGTCATGTCAAATTTAAAAAATTGCATCAAATTTTAAATTTCAAAGCTACAGACTACTAGCTTCTATCTGAGAGGCTTACTCCGGCGACATCAAACCCTTTGATTAGACATGTAACGTTACACGCCTTGTACCGCATGCAATTTACTCTCATTGGAAAATTACAGAATTACTGCTGTAATTAAAGATGAGCTATGTATTTTGGTTATTTGTCTGAAACACCAGATTGCGGACCTCCTTAAAAAGAGAGATATAAGGAGCACCCATAGCCGGAGAGCATGTATGAAGAGAGTGATGAGTGTAGAGGAAGCGAGAGAGATCTGAAGGATCGTAGCAGGTGGAAATCGCTAGTCTACGCTTACCGTTTAAATAAAAGCTTGTAAAAACATTGAAGAATAACAACTTTTAGTGACCATACGACTGTAACTTTATTCGAATAAATAAGACCTATCACGAGATAGATGGCTCTACTAGTTAATTTAGTGATACGAGTATTGTCGATACAAAACATCCAACCAAGCTAATTATTAAAAAAATAAAAAAAACACGACTGACAACTCACATAGCCAGCCATGTTACACATATGTAATACCTTTCACATCAAAATCTGTTAAGCCGTTTAGGACGTATGGTGGAATAAAAAAACCTACATACATAAACCCTGAAAACATAACACTGATTTTTTGGTCAGTCGGGTAAAAAGAAAATTGAAAAAATACAAAGCTAAGAATTAAACAAATTTTACTTCTTTTTAAAAAATTATACCTTTTCAAAGAGCATATAAATCTTCGGTTTTGGCACTATAAACAAGACTTTGGTATTAAAAACAACTTTCAAACGAATGACAAGTTCCGAAAGCTCCGCATTATGGCTCGTTTACACAGTGCGAGCTAGCATGAGAGTCAGCCTGCCGAGTAGCTGCAGTGCAGTAACTCGCAACGTATGGACATATCTTACGAGTAACTCGCACATGCGAGTTGGACAGTAGCTGGCATCCGAGTTACTTCAACAATTTTTGTTTTCACTCGCCTGCTCGCATGACAGTATCTCGCACATGGCAGTAGCTCGGACATCGCTCGCATCATTTGGACGCGTCCGGCAGTAGCTCACCCGTGTGTCTACGCGCGTTCACAGCATTTACTCGTAAAATGGCTGCGGATAGATGTTCTTCCGAAAATAATATTATGTTCATGAATCTCTACAGAGAACAACAAAACCTATGGAATTGTTTTGATAAAAATTACAAAAATAGAGATATAAGAAAAGCATCTTTAGAACATACTGCAAAGGAAATGAATCTAGAAAATAATTAATCTAGCAAAAATTTCTGATTCAACACATAATATTGGGGTCATAGACAGTTTTTATAATCAAAGCACATTGCCTCGACATCGCGACAACTCGCTAGATATTGGACAGCTACTATTATTGTGTAAACAGCTAAGGCGAGCCGAGCTACTGGCATACGACTGGGCAATGCAAGTAGCTGCGTACTGTCTAGTCAGTAGCTCGCACTGTGTAAACGAGCCATTAGTTTGCAGACTTTCAAAGCTTTCAGCTTGTTTTGAATTGAAAGCTGCGATTTCAGATCTGGGGTAATTAAAATCGTTTTTATTTTGTAAAATCACATTTTTGGAATATCTTGCTAAGATCTACTAAAACTTGTGTCGATTTTGATTAAGCCTTTGTTTATTAATGTTTTATTGTCTGTGGTATTTCAAATATTCTATTCTATTTTACTTTTGTTACACAGCTATGTAAACAAGTAAAAAAAAAAAAATAACTCGCTTACCTTAAAATGGAAATCTTTATATAAGTACTTACTTATACATTTTTTAAATCCTTACGCTAAGCCCTATAACAAAAAAAATACGCGCGAAAAACAAAATTCTTCCTTGCATACATACATATATAGAATCACGTCTTTATCCCTTACGGGGTAGACAGAGCCAAGAGTCGTGAGACTCGAAGGCCACGCTTAGCTCAATAGTGGGCTCTTTGATGGAATAGAGATTCAGGTATAGTGACAGGTTGCTAGCCCATCGCCTATGAGTGGAGGAATCCCCAGTTTAAAGCCGTTTCCCTCGATTGGCTTTTACAATCTGCGCGGGAAGAGAAGCAGCTGGCGAAGCAGCTTTCTTTCGGCATTTCTTCTCAGCAGTTGTCGTTCCGAAATGCTAGTAGTTTGTAGCTTTGAGACATAATATATTATGATTAAATAATTAGTTATCGACGTGAAAAAGAGCCTTTTTTGAAGGCCAAGTTTCAATAAAAAATTTTGACTTTGACTTTGACTTTGGCACATTCTATGTTTTTTTTTTCCCAGACCAACATGGAAGTCCTCTTCCTTGCAGTCGGGTAAAAACACTAATATTGGACTTTGTTCATGTCATAAAGGAAAGACACCAGTTTGAAGTCCGGTCGGTACTTACAGCTGAAAGTGTTTCATTCGTTGGCTAAATCAGTTCCCTGAATGTTTTATTCATAGGTCCAGGCGTCAGAATTCAATTCTATGGGAATATCAATAGTGCGAGGTAAATTGGACTTTTTCGAAAACAGGGCCATAAGTCTCCTGAGTAGAGACTATCAATTTATCATCATCATTTTAAGCTTTCATCATCATCATCATTTTAAGCTTTCATCACCATCATCGTATTCAGCCCACACCAACCCTGTAGTGATAACTACAGAATTATTTTGAACTTCTAACTGGTCAACTTTGCATGTCATATTTTAGGTGAAATAGTTGATATATTGGGATACTATTCCTGTGGCGTATTACCTGCATGATAGGCTCTCGACTCACCACAATAGCAGGCATTCAAATCCATTAGTCTCCAGACAAATTGAATGGGAAAGTGACACACCGGTACACAAATTTCATATGTTGTTTTTACAATACTTATTAAGAAAACAGGGAGACCCGCACATCAAAACGTTCTTTGAGTCACGCCGAAACCATTGGTAGCAATAACTCGACGCGATTTTGTGTACTTACGGAATTATATTGAAAACTAAACATTCATAACAAAACATTCCACGATTAGATTAGACTGTCAACTGAGATCTACAGAGTTGGACGTCTGACATTGACAGCTAGTGACACACGTTCCGTCTTGGGTCCTAACAAACCTTTCTTATCATAAAAAAATAAGAAATCATGGTAGGATTGTTGTAGAATTTTAATTATTCTCCTTTAATATCGTCGACTTAGATTATTATAATATTCAACGAATAAATACCTTATTTAAACATTAGTTCTTTTAAAGAATATTTAAAAGTTGGTTTGATGTGCGTTCGAATTAAGCGAAACGGAGCGCGACAAAATGGAATGTCAAATCGAGTCGAGTCGATTCTCGCTCTTCCTGGATAGGCGCCACGACTAACATGGCTTGAGCAAAATCATTAAATTTTTGGGGTTTTTTCACTTTCGCCGCCCTCGGCTTCCCGTCATGGGACTATAGTTTAACCTTTAGCTTTAAAATCCGCGATACGCGCAAGGACACAGGGGATATTCGCCGCCACGAAGTTGTCGGGAACATGAGCTGTTGAAATCCACGTGCCCGCCCGGCCATATGAATTGACGCTTCCTGGAGTGTCCCCCCATCGCCAGAGGGTGCGGTTTCCCCGGACCGTGGACCGCATGCCACGGCGCAGGCCCCGTCGTCGGCGACCCCAAGGCGCAACACACGGATCCTAACCTTATTTCCAAAGGCCGCATCGCCGCCTCCGATCCGATGTCCCTGTAGTGGCTCGGCGCAAACCTCGGAAGGTCCAGCCAGCGTCTATTATCTCGCATATAACGGAGCGCGCAGGAGCACCGCGCCGCTTTGATGTCGCGACCAGCACCAGTGCTCGAACCCAACGGATCATAATGGTGAACGGGACAACGTTCTAAGTGCGCGCAGATGTTTGTGTGCGGACCTGGCCAGGTACCCTATATTTGGTTTATGTTAATTTTAATTTTCTATTGCGGCAAAGACTTAACAGATTTTGGTATTAGTATAACTGCCCGCCTTCAGCGGCTATTGTGTCTATGGAATAAAATGCTATATTCTATCCCAACCACATTGTATTAATGATATCACCCTGCCCATGACTCCCAGGACTTAAGGCTTAATAGACAAGAGGTCCTTGTACTTCAAAAGTACGAGGCTCTATCCTGAGCATTACATCCGGCTCTCTATAAAGTAAGTGTTCGTGTATAATCGCACTGCGCAGGGATATTGCCCGTCTTCGCTTCAAATAGTTGAAGACCCCTGCGCACACCGCCCAACAATACACTTTTTATTTTTTTTTATTTTTTATACACGACAATGGCGCCCGAACTACTATATTTTTGAGCCTTTGAGTCCTGTGAGAGTGGCAGTTTTTTCTAAAAAATAGTTTTTAAATTTTTTAAACTCGCTCACTTGTTATTTTGAAATTTTGGTGATATCATTGACTGTAAAGTTATTATACTTAGTGTTTGTTAGGTTTATATGCGACAGGGTTGTAAGCATACATTTAATACAATTCATAGTAATTATTATAATATTACTAAATAATATTATAATTAATAATATAATAATTAATATTTTATTTGGGCTTCGCTATGAATAAAAAGCATAGCGCTCAGCCATAATTCCTATTTAATCTCAATTTGAGAGCTAATTAATTTTTATTGACAGGGAGTAACCTGTATATATTTAGAAATTTATCAATTATTATAACCTATTACATACCCTGACACATATAACCTCACATTCTTGTCAACATGTCGGACGGCGAAAGGGAAGAGCAATATCACGAAGTAAGTGGGGAGGCAAACAAACCACCTACCACTACTACTTCCTCATTTGTTAATACACGACCACGGGGAGGTGCAATTGACACCCACCCACCCGGCCCTTCCACACTTAAAGCGTTACAACCCACATTGTCTCAACTAGGAGCTCCCGGTTTAGTACGTCAAGCCAACTCAATGGGTAGGACTACCTATGTTACGGAGACTAGGGAAGATGACGAACGCGTTATTCACATATTAAAGGAGGACCATTTGAGGTCGTGGAATTTAAAATTTTCTGGTGACTCAGACGTCACAGATTTTTTTCTTAGAATTGATGATTTTAGGCGTAGTCGGAATACTTCAGAACATAAAGTACTGAAATGTTTTTTTGATTTATTTAGTGGTAGCTATCTTTGAATAGCATTATTAATGTTGCCACCGGGCACACACCATTTTTGTTAGCTAAAGGTCGGGAGATAATGACGGATGGCATGTTGCCGAAAAGAGGCGGCATTCCAAATTCGTTAATACCTTCAAATGACCAGTCGTTCAGCTCATTTCTTCTCCGCTAAACTAGCACCGCGCTTTGTGATGTAAAGTTGTCAGGAAGCATTCGGATGTTGTTTACAACCTTCAGGAGATAGAAACTGGTAAAGATGGAAAATATCATGTCAAGGACATAATAAAAGTCTCACAAGGTGTGTCCCCTAGCTAGCAACTTTCTTATCTTGAACTTTGTTATTTTGGATTGGTATAACCAATCAGAGGCCTCATTTTTCACATATGACATGACTCACATGTGAAATTTTTTTGTCAAGCGTTTTCATGAAAACCAATTTCTTTTGTAACTACACACTCTAGGCGCCAGAGTAAACATAAGGATATGGATTAATACTCCTTAATTTTTGAGAAAAAAAAGGAAAATAAGTTTTTTCCCTTATACAATGTCAGCCCAACGGCTATACATTTTAAATTTTAATTTATGTGAGAGCTCTCCATTAGTTTAAAGACTTTATTAGGTTTACAATTTAATTACTAACTAGTAAATTATGTAGGAATGCTAGATTACATATATTTTAATTAAATCTTAAATAGTTTTTCTTATTATACATAAGTAAGAACTATATTACTTTAGATAATTCTTTATTATTAGTATGCTACTTGCGATTATCTCATTAGAAATCCAAGTATAATTTTTTTAATGAAGGGGAATTGCAGCGGTCTGGCCAGACGCTGTATTCCTGACACTCAACATAAATTGAGTTAGTTTTAGAACTCTAGAACATACATTTTAGTTTAATATATGAAATAGCATGAGTTAGTTTCATATATAGCTGATAGTTTTATATTTAAAAATATATTGCCGTAGGATAGGTGAATGTTTTGTCCGGTTACCCCGGCTGTTTCGGCTAAGTACGACTTAACCTCTTTGCCGAAAAGGGGGGTATTGTAGTGATAACTACAGAATTATTTTGAACTTCTAACTGGTCAACTTTGCATGTCATATTTTAGGTGAAATAGTTGATATATTGGGATACTATTCCTGTGGCGTATTACCTGCATGATAGGCTCTCGACTCACCACAATAGCAGGCATTCAAATCCATTAGTCTCCAGACAAATTGAATGGGAAAGTGACACACCGGTACACAAATTTCATATGTTGTTTTTACAATACTTATTAAGAAAACAGGGAGACCCGCACATCAAAACGTTCTTTGAGTCACGCCGAAACCATTGGTAGCAATAACTCGACGCGATTTTGTGTACTTACGGAATTATATTGAAAACTAAACATTCATAACAAAACATTCCACGATTAGATTAGACTGTCAACTGAGATCTACAGAGTTGGACGTCTGACATTGACAGCTAGTGACACACGTTCCGTCTTGGGTCCTAACAAACCTTTCTTATCATAAAAAAATAAGAAATCATGGTAGGATTGTTGTAGAATTTTAATTATTCTCCTTTAATATCGTCGACTTAGATTATTATAATATTCAACGAATAAATACCTTATTTAAACATTAGTTCTTTTAAAGAATATTTAAAAGTTGGTTTGATGTGCGTTCGAATTAAGCGAAACGGAGCGCGACAAAATGGAATGTCAAATCGAGTCGAGTCGATTCTCGCTCTTCCTGGATAGGCGCCACGACTAACATGGCTTGAGCAAAATCATTAAATTTTTGGGGTTTTTTCACTTTCGCCGCCCTCGGCTTCCCGTCATGGGACTATAGTTTAACCTTTAGCTTTAAAATCCGCGATACGCGCAAGGACACAGGGGATATTCGCCGCCACGAAGTTGTCGGGAACATGAGCTGTTGAAATCCACGTGCCCGCCCGGCCATATGAATTGACGCTTCCTGGAGTGTCCCCCCATAGCCAGAGGGTGCGGTTTCCCCGGACCGTGGACCGCATGCCACGGCGCAGGCCCCGTCGTCGGCGACCCCAAGGCGCAACACACGGATCCTAACCTTATTTCCAAAGGCCGCATCGCCGCCTCCGATCCGATGTCCCTGTAGTGGCTCAGCGCAAACCTCGGAAGGTCCAGCCAGCGTCTACTATCTCGCATACAACGGAGCGTCGCAGGAGCGCCGCGCCGCTTTGATGACGCGACCAGCACCAGTGCCCGAACCCAACGGATCATAATGGTGAACGGGACAACGTTATAAGTGCGCACAGACGTTTGTGTACGGACCTGGCCAGGTACCTTATATTTGGTTTATGCTAATTTTAATTTTCTATTGCGGCAAAGACTTAACAGATTTTGGTATTAGTATAACTGTGCCCGCCTTCAGCGGCTATTGTGCCTATGGAATAAAATGCTATATTCTATCCCAACCATATTGTATTAATGATATCACCCTGCCCATGACTCCCAGAACTTAAGGCTTAATAGACAAGAGGTCCTTGTACTTCAAAAGTACGAGGCTCTATCCTGAGCATTACATCCGGCTCTCTCTAAAGTAAGTGTTCGTGTATAATCGCACTGCGCAGGGATATTGCCCGTCTTCGCTTCAAATAGCTGAAGACCCCTGCACGCACCCAAAATACACTTTTTTTATTTTTTTTATTTTTTATACACGACAACCCACTGCTGGGTATAGGCGTCCCTTCTTACGATCCTATGCCAGTCTCATCCATCGCTTTCCTGAAAACTACAGGTGAAACAAATAAATTATAATTACTATTTAAATATTTATCTGAATTCAGTTATCCGATTAATTTGATATTAGCTATGAAGCCACAAAAATATCTAGGGCTGCGCATGAGTAAACACATTCATTGCGACCGTCGCGTTCCGCTGCTCGCAACAAAATGCCGTCTTTTCTCGGTCGTTTCGTTCACCACGCCTCGCCGCCGTAGCCGAGTGGGGCAAGCGTTGACGTCAGCGCTTACTAGGTGGCGCTAAAATCGTGGTGTAGCTGACATTCCCGCTATTCAAACAATGTCATCTTGTAACACGTTTAAATTCCGTGTACAAGTAAAATTAATAAAATACATTTGATACACGTAACGCCATCTAGGCGATTAAGAGTTAGTATATTTGACATTGAGTAGTATAAAAATAACTTCAAAGATGTCGCTAGTGTCGCAGTAGTTAAATATAGATTAACAAAAATAAATATTAAATTAGTTATTTAAAAAACATACATAAAATAATATTCGATAAAGAAAAATAAGGAAACAAAATAAATCTATTAAAATTCTCTTAAAAAAAAAACTGATTGTTGTCTATGCCTCTGACATAGGATTTGATAGAAGTTTTGTCCATGAAAGGATGCGTTCTTTTCATTTTCTGGTTGATTAGCGATAGCACGCAACATCTAAGTTTTAATAAACTTGACAAAATATTGAAGACGACATGGGTTGTCACGTTAAATTTGTGTTATGGAGCCGGAAGTATAAATAAATAAAGCAGGCGGACTTTCGTGAGTACAGATTATAATGTAACTTGCGAAAACATCCTACATGTAACATGTGCATTTTGACAAAGAAGGTATTGAATTTGTTGTAGGGTTCCAAGTTTAACTATACATAAACGCCAGGCATCGCAGTATGGGCGATAATCCCATATTTTAAATAAATTGGACGGATGGAATATTCAGAGCAGAGCATGTGGACCTTTGGTTAAGGCGCCACGTGTTGACCTGGCAGACACTCATATTAATCAAGAACTTGGAGATTCTAAGCGTGTCTGTAGTGGATTTCCGTAATGTATCATTTAATATTGTATAAGTGATACTTTAACAAGTGAGTGTGTCATTGTATTTAACTTAATTTCAAGAAACTTTATAACTTCCACGTGTCAGTGAAATAAACTGTATGTTTAACCATATTAAATAAAGTGATCCCATTCCGTCCAACAAATTTACGGTGTTTCAATCTAGATAAGCAGTACCTACCCCATGTGTCTCATGCGAACCGCTGGCTAAGTTGGTGGTAACCCATTTAAAAGTGTTACAAATGGCTGCCCAGCGCGGTGCTCATTCTGGATTGACACATTGAGGATTTGTTTATTGTTAGATTTACCTAATTTATAACCTTATTTTTAAATACTTAGAGGAAAATAAATAATTTAAATATTGCTTTTCCATTGTATTACATAACTTAAATTTAACTTAGTCAGTTTGTTTGAATTATTTAAATGTGTAGTTTTGAAGTATTAGGTACTTATTAAACTTTAATAGTGATACTGTACCATTATAGTGTTAAATTTAAACTTCAATAGACTACTTAGTGTTTATAATTACATTTAAAACTTAAGAAACTTAACTATTTGAATAAGATTGTTAATTTTAAAAATATTTAAACCCATCATGGATAGGGTAAACTGGATTGACTATCTCCATAAGGAGGAATTATTACATGAGCTTAAATATTATTGTATTTCCACAGATGAGAAGGCTACTAGAGATGTGCTTAGACGCAAGTACAGGGGACTGATTAATATGAGTCGTCGTGGAAGTATCAACACAGCGACTACCCTGCGCCTGATGCCAAGACCGAGGTTCAGCTATGCTCTGCTCCAATCGAGGAACTAGAAGAGTCCAAGCAAGCTACGGTACCTGGTGACAGCACCAATATTAAAAGACTGGTAGCACGCTCTCACTACTATTTAATGAGACTTAATCGGGTTAAAGAAACAAACTCAGAATTGCTTACACTTAAACACAAATTAATTAATATCATTAATGCTAATATGGAGGACTCTGATGATGATGAGGGGATGCAAACTCCGCCTCAGTCTTCTCCTGAAAAAGATCTTGGTGACAGTTCCAAAGTAGTGTTTGTTAAGGAAAAACCTATCAATTTGTGTTCACTAAATTTAAAATTTGATGGCACTTCCTGTGTGCGAGTTTTCATTGAGAGGTTAGAGGAACTTAGGCAGGCTAGAGATATATCCGAAAACAGAACTTTCGTTGCTTTCTCCGACCTTTTAGACAAATCGGCTTTGTGTTGGTATAGGTCAAACAAGGATTCTTTCTCTAATTATAAACAATTATTAGGAGCTCTTCGTGAAGATTTCGATATACCGGATTTAGATTATAAATTAACAAGAGAGATACGCTCAGGACTCAACATAAAAATGAGACAATGGTAGCCTATTTGTCAAGTATGAAGGGTATGTTCTCCAGACTTACCAAACCACTGTCTGAGGAGGATCAACTAGATATTTTAATGCACAATATCAGGCCAGAGTACATGCGGGAAATGGCATTGTTAAAAATTGATTCAATTAAGAAATTACAGTCATATGGTAAAAAATTAGAACTTGCTCGTGCAAGGGTTGACCAATTTGAGGAGCCCAAAACCTTCTGATTTAAATCAGGATTTTAATTCTAACCTTAGAAAAAGGAATCTTTTAATAATGTGATTAGGGCACGGAGGCCTGTGGCTGGTGTGGAACCGTCGAGTTCTGCAATCAAGGTTAAGAAATGTTTTAAATGTGATAGTAGCAACCATTACACCAATCAATGTAAGGTATCAAGAGAATTAGTTTGCTATAAGTGCGGTGAAAAAGGATTTAAGAGGACCGATTGCCCTAAATGTTTAAAAAACTAAGTAGCTTGAGCCACAGTGACTTAAATTTTGAAATAACATCTTGTATCCCAGGCAAAGATGCTGCGGCTCTATTTAAGGCAAATACTGGAGACATAAGACCACACCTATTGGTCAATATTTTGAACTTAGAAGTGTATGGATTGTTAGACACAGGAGCTGCATGCTCAATACTAGGAAATAATTCACACACATTGTTTATGGAGTACAACTTTAAATTGATTTCACTACCTAGAGGTCATGTTAGGACCGCAGATGGTACACAAGTCCAGTGCATTGGGTGTATGTATCTGCCAATTAATTATGGTGGTCAAGTTAAGACAATTAAGTTCTACGTTGTACCAAATATTATAACCTCAATAATTTTTGGCATAGATTTTTTCAATTCGTTTATAGTAACATTGGACAACTTAGTTAATAACAATAAAATTTGTAGTTTGCCCAATAATTGTATCAATCAAATTTCAAGGAATCAAGGATTAGAATCATTTGATACATTGACTAAAGAACAACAGAGATTATTAAATAAAATTATTCTAAAATTTGACAATATTAACACTGAGAAGGTTGGTTTAGGTAGGACAAAGTTAATTACACATAAGATAGATACAGGTGATTATCCACCTATTAAACAGAGGTATTATCCTTTATCTCCTGTTAAACAGGCAGCTTTAGAAAAAGAATTAGACAAAATGTTGGAATTAGGTGTTGTTGTACCATCCAATTCACCTTGGAACTCACCTGTTGTGATGGTTACCAAACCAAATGGTGATATTAGAGTGTGTTTGGATTGTCGTAAACTTAATTCTGTTTCAAAAGCGGATGCTTATCCTTTGCCATATATACATCAGATATTGGATAACTTAAGAGATGCAAAATACTTAACTTCTATTGATCTTAGTGCGGCCTACTGGCAGGTGGGATATGATAGTCAGGAATCTGCTGAAAAAACAGCGTTCACTGTACCCCGTAGAGGTCTATTTCATTATGTATCTATGTCGTTTGGTTTAGTAGGTGCTTCGGCTACTATGCAGCGTCTCATGGACAAATTATTTGGTCCAGAATTTGATAATAAAGTTTTTGTTTTCCAAGATGACATAGTTTGTGTAAGTAGCGATTTTAATTGTCATATAGAACTGTTAGAAAAAGTATATCAACGTTTAAAAGATGCTAATTTAACTATAAATATAAATAAATCACAATTCTGTAGAAAGGAACTTAAATATTTGGGATATATGGTAGATAAACATGGTTTACATACTGACCCTTCCAAAGTGGAAGTAATTCTTAATTATCCAACTCTCACAACACCTAAAGAAGTTAAAAGATTTGTAGGAATGGCAGGATGGTACCGTAGGTTTATCCAAGACTTTTCAAAAATTAGTAGACCACTTAGTAAATTAACTTGTAAAAATGTGGAATTTATATGGACAGATGAGGCTGAAAAGGCTTTTAATACACTAAAATCTAGTTTAATATCTGCACCAATTTTGAAATGCCCGGATTTTTAGTTTACCTTTTTCAATTCAAACGGATGCTTCTTCATTTGCCATCGGAGGAGTGTTGACACAATCCCAAGACAATTTTGACCATCCCATCGCATATTGCAGTAGATTACTTAATAAGCATGAAATTAATTACACGACCACTGAACGTGAGCTGTTAGCTGTGTTGTATGCTTTAGAACAATTTAGAATGTATGTTGAAGGACAAAAATGTAATATTATTACAGACCATGCTTCGTTACAATGGTTCTATAAACTAAAAAATCCTTCAGGACGTTTAGCACGATGGAGTATTCGTTTAAGTCAATTTGATTTTAACATAACACATAGAAAAGGAAAAGATATGGTTTTACCTGATGTACTCTCTAGAATTAAAATAGAATCTTTAGATATTTCACAAAATATTTCTGATAGTTGGTATTTACAAATGGTAGAAAATTGTGAAAAATTTCCACATAAATTTCCAAATTTTTCATTGAAAGATGGAAATTTATTTAGAAATAGTAAGAATAAATACAATTTAACCTCTCAGTATGCTTGGAAACAAGTAATACCAAAAGATGAAGTAGGAAATCTCTTAAAACAATTTCATGATGATCCTACTGGCGCTCACTTGGGAATTTTTAAAACTCATAAACGTTTAGCTTTGCATTATTTTTGGAAGGGAATGTATAAAGATGTGGAAAATTATGTTAACAGTTGTGAAACTTGTAAAGAGTACAAACCGGTGAACACCTCTTCTCCTGGTTTAATGGGAAATCCAAAACAAGTCAATAAACCTTTTGAAGCACTTTGTTGTGATCTGTTAGGACCGTTTCCGGTATCAACTAAGAGAAACACAAATCTTTTAGTATGCTCAGATTACTTTAGTAAATATGTTATGCTGTTTCCTATAAGGAATGCAACAGGCAATGCTATAGTTAAGATTTTAGAAGAAAAAGTGTTTTTGGTACACGGTATACCCAAATTTATATATGTTGACAATGGTCCTCAATTTATTTCAAACCAATTTAAAGACTTAATGTGCAAATATAATGTACCAAATATTTACTATAACCCTAGATATCACCCTCAAGTTAACCAAGCTGAAAGAGCAATTAGGAATATAGTGTATGCGATTGCCTCTTATGTAAAGAACAATCATAGGCAATGGGACAGTCATATACCAGAAATTCAGTGTGCACTCAACACATCAGTTAGTGAATCTACTAAATTTTCACCCTACTTTCTTGTGCATGGCAGAGAAATGTATGTAGATGGTAAATTGCACCAGAATTCGGATGAGCCTGTTCCATACTCTTCAGTATCTCCAAGTGATCCTAGAATTCATGGTAATAATTTAAATGAACTTAAAACTATATTTAAGGATGTAAGTCATAACTTAAAATTGGTTCATGACAAGAATAAAAGACATTATGATTTAAGAAAAAGACCATTAGAATATAAAGTAGGTCAAATAGTTTACAAGCGAACCTTTACTTTGTCTGATGCTAGTAAACATATCACATCCAAATTAGCACCTCGTTTTCAGAAGTGTGTAATTGCAGTTAAACATTCACCCCTTGTGTATAGTTTAAAGGATATGCAAGGTAAATCATTGGGTAAATTTCATATTAAAGATATTTTAAAACACGATGACTAATAGTTATTTAGCTAGTTTAAAGACACAATTAACTAAAACACAATATTTACACGAATTTAAAATATGACGTGTAAATATTTAATTTGGAAGAGGATGGATGGCTGACAGGGTATAAGGATATTTTTCAAAAATTTTTTGCGCGCAACAAGTCAGATCTCATTAGTGTGAAAGGGTGTAAGTACGTATGAAAATAAAAAAAGCAGTTGTATTGTGCTAGTCATTCGTGGAATCTTTAATAAAATAACAGTTAATAATGAATACAGACTTATCACATATTCAAGATATCATTTAACAAATTAGCTTCTATGCTTAGCAAACTCAAATTTAAAACTTGAATTTGCAAATTTGAAATATGGTACCTATTTGGTAGTGTTTCTTTGATAAAGATGATACACAATCCATGAGGAATGTATACTTACTATATTTCTTTAACTATAAAAATGTTAAATACACAGAGTAGTATTTTGTAAGACTTAGTACTCTAAGAATATAGAAATTAGATTAATATTTACTATAATAGTTAAGGCGAATATTACATTTTAATGGTTGGATAAATGTATTTTGCATATTCTGATACAACACCAAAACCCATATATTCTGAGGTGGAAACGGATTAGGAATGTTTCTGTTCTTTTACATATTAAACTTACTGTAAGCACAGTACATAATAATCTGTGGAGTCTGCATTTAACAATGCAGATTACCGATCCCAAGACATAGTCGCAGGGCAGATGTGCAATTGTACACTTATACCTACCATACTTGTAAGGAGTTAGTATAGGTCCAGCAGAACTGGTTAGTTTTATTTTAATTGATGTTGAGATCATCATTACATTAGGTTAGGTTGGCGATGAAAGCAACGAATTTGTCTGCATATTATATAAGATTTTTCTATGAACATTCTTTGTCAATCTGCAATCTTTTCTTGATGTTAAAAAATACATGAGTACATATATTTTTTAAAAACGGGTTGAAATGTATTGTAACACGTTTAAATTCCGTGTACAAGTAAAATTAATAAAATACATTTGATACACGTAACGCCATCTAGGCGATTAAGAGTTAGTATATTTGACATTGAGTAGTATAAAAATAACTTCAAAGATGTCGCTAGTGTCGCAGTAGTTAAATATAGATTAACAAAAATAAATATTAAATTAGTTATTTAAAAAACATACATAAAATAATATTCGATAAAGAAAAATAAGGAAACAAAAATAAATCTATTAAAATTCTCTTAAAAAAAACTGATTGTTGTCTATGCCTCTGACATAGGATTTGATAGAAGTTTTGTCCATGAAAGGATGCGTTCTTTTCATTTTCTGGTTGATTAGCGATAGCACGCAACATCTAAGTTTTAATAAACTTGACAAAATATTGAAGACGACATGGGTTGTCACGTTAAATTTGTGTTATGGAGCCGGAAGTATAAATAAATAAAGCAGGCGGACTTTCGTGAGTACAGATTATAATGTAACTTGCGAAAACATCCTACATGTAACATGTGCATTTTGACAAAGAAGGTATTGAATTTGTTGTAGGGTTCCAAGTTTAACTATACATAAACGCCAGGCATCGCAGTATGGGCGATAATCCCATATTTTAAATAAATTGGACGGATGGAATATTCAGAGCAGAGCATGTGGACCTTTGGTTAAGGCGCCACGTGTTGACCTGGCAGACACTCATATTAATCAAGAACTTGGAGATTCTAAGCGTGTCTGTGGTGGATTTCCGTAATGTATCATTTAATATTGTATAAGTGATACTTTAACAAGTGAGTGTGTCATTGTATTTAACTTAATTTCAAGAAACTTTATAACTTCCACGTGTCAGTGAAATAAACTGTATGTTTAACCATATTAAATAAAGTGATCCCATTCCGTCCAACAAATTTACCGTGTTTCAATCTAGATAAGCAGTACCTACCCCATGTGTCTCATGCGAACCGCTGGCTAAGTTGGTGGTAACCCATTTAAAAGTGTTACAATCTGACCAACAGCACAGGGTGGAAACTTCATAAAAACGGGGCGTCATATATACCTACTACCTACTACAAATGAAACTGTACATCCGTGAACACATCAATGTACGGGGTACGCCAAATTGCGGGAGGGGCAGGGAGCTTCCTTTCTGTACGTAGTACTTATATTTATTCTGTGCCAGCAGATTTTTTGTTTACCTACTGGTCGCTGTTCCTAGCCCTTATACGTCTTCAAATTATTTGTACTAGCTTTTGCCCGCGGCTTCGCCCGCGTGAATTTCCCACAGGATCAGTGCTTTTTCCCTGGATGAAAGGTAGCCTATGTCCTTCTCAGTACTTCTAAGTAAGTGTATGCGAAATTTTAGAAAGATTGGTTCAGTAGATGAAGTGTGAAGAGGTGACAAATAAATAAACAAACAAACTTACTTTCGCCTTTATTATATTAGTTAGGAAGTTAGGAATAGCTGCGCCCTTGGGCTCCGCTCCCGTGAGAATTTTGGGATAAACGGTACGATAATAATTTAATCGAAATCGGTTCAGTAGATTTTGTGTGTAACAAACATTCAAACTCACTAACATTCAAATTTTTACAATATTAGTAGGAAGTAGGATTGCTCAAAGTGTTATTTCTTTATCTATATATATAAAACTCAAAGGTGACTGACTGACTGACTGACATAGTGATTTATCAACGCACAGCCCAAACCACTGGACGGATCGGGCTGAAATTTGGCATGCAGGTAGATGTACCTGCATGCCAAATTTCAGCCCGATCCGTCCAGTTCCAGCTCGCGTTAATCCTTTCTTAGCGGATGCCTACGTCATAACATCTTATGACGTAGGCATCCGCTAAGAAAGGATTAACGCGAGCGAAGCTGCGGGCGCCAGCTAGTTTCCTTATATTTCCTTATAATTAGGAACTCACTGCACTGACAGATGCCCAAGGCGTGCAGTGAGCTAAAGTTACAGTAATAAATTGATTAAATTACTTTTTAACGATAAACATATAAATAAACAAAAAATAATAATCAACAAGCAAATAAAATAAATCATAGAAACTAAATACGGGTCTCTAATGATTGTCATAAAAATATTTGTAATAATATAGTTCGAAATAATGTCTTTTCACATAATATAAATTAATATTAAAATCATAATTAATATAAATTAATATTAAAATAATATTTTTTTTAAATAATTTTTTTAACATAATTGTTTTGTAATAAATACAAATTATCATTAACATCATAATATAATTTAATCATAATAGTAATACTCATAATGTACAGAAAAAAGAGAACTCATAATGTACGGATGCACTCAGAAGAAAATGTAAGATTTGTTAAGTTTTTTGTTTTTTTGTTGTATATGTTCGCGGCTTAGGGGTGGCCCAAGGGCCACCCCCGCCGCACCTTAACCTATACCTACTAGTGTTTGTGTCAACTTAATGTGAAATAGGTATAATCAAATATCTTACATAATGTCTTCAAATGTCATCAACAAAATAAAAGATTAACAAAATAAAAAATAAACTATGTTTATGACCATAACAATTATCACAAATCCATTATGATAAACCATTTTATAAAAAAAATCTGTATGACTATCTATGATTATGACTACACAAATAATATTACAGTAAATATTATTTGAATAAAATATTATGATAAAAAAAATATGAGAAAGGCTTTATGACAAACCATATTATGATTATTAACCTTATGAGAAATGAAAGGATCCCACTAAATACAACTGGTTAAAACTTGTAAAAACTGTTTACACCTCCGTACACTACTATATCATGTGAACTTTATGGCGCGAACACTGTAGATCACACTAGCACAAAATATAATAGTACAGATGTGACACTTTGTTAAAAATAATTAAAAGACAATTTGAAATATTAATAGTACTAAAATTATAAATACGAAAGTTTAGATGTGTGTGTTTGAATACATTGCTCTGTTTGACTTAGAAAAAGGTCAGTCAAAGTAACAAATGGATTTTCTCATTTAAACTGAATAATTATCATCTGGTTAACTGGTCTAAACAAGTTGTTTTAATATTTAAGTTTTTCAAATGGGTTTCTATAGGTTTGCGATCAAAATAATTTGCCATAAAAAAGTATATGAATTTCGATCGTCACAAGACCCCATTTTTAAAATAAATTTGCTTTTTAGTATTTTGTTTACTTTCAATTCGCCATAGCAAATTATTATGGTACAGACTGCAGAAAATCAAACTTTTAAAAACAAAAAAGGGTTATTTATGCTTTTAAGCACAGTTCTGAACAGTATTTTAAAAATGAACTTCTACGAGCAACTTTGATAAAGATACAGAATCACATTATCCCTTACGGGGTAGACAGAGTCAAAAGCAACTTTGAACCATCGCAAAACGTTACAGCCGCAATTTTCACAATTTTAAGACCTTAACAATTAGCCTATAGTAAAAGTCAATAGTTTTTATTAAAGTAGGTTTAAAAATAGTGCTTTTAAATCTTCATATTCTTGCTTTTTAGATACCTACGCCTCCAAAGCGCAAGTGGAGAAGAGGCGGCCTATTGTAGGGGTAGTTCTATACTCTATTTAATTTGCAACATAGTACATCACGACCATTGTACAGTTCCGACAAGCGCTTCCTGAAAACACTACTATGCGAATAAATCTAGAGGAAAACATTTTTCTGCTTTGACGGCATCCTTCCTATGTTTTAAAATGTTTGTTGAGAAATAAAGAATGATTGTAAAACAACTAGAGTTTGCTGCTACTTCTATTCAGCATATACTAGCTTTTGCCCGTGGCTTCATCCGCGTGAACTTCCCACGGGAACTGTGATTTTCTTGGGACGAAAGGTACCCCATAAAGGTAGGTAGGTATGTCTTTCTCAGTACTTAACTATGTGTATGCGAAGTTGCGGGAGATTGGTTCAGAAGATAAAACGTAAAGAGGTCGCAAGCAAACAAATAAACCAACTCACTTTCACATTTATAATTGCTTTTGATTAATTAAAAATATCTGCATTAGAATTAAATCCAAGCTCAAAGTGTAATTAAGATACCTGTATAAAAGAAAATTGTTATTGCAGGTTGAGTAAAAATAAAAAATCGTATTCGATTCCAATATTCTAGTTCAGATAAAATAATAAGAGAATAGAAGTGTAACTTGAAAAAACTCTTTATTAAACGCTATTATGAGACTTTAAAAAAAATAAAAACTACCTACTTCTATAATGCCAACTAGGTTGTTTTATCACATCTAGACGGCTTGAAATTTTTAGTTTAACTTGTATTCGCTGCTTCGTATATTTTACCGCAATAACATGGTTTGTCTAAAATTAGAATTAGCTATGCGAAATAACCTGAAATGGTAAGGTTTTTATTCAAAACCTCGTCATTTTAGGATACTGTGATGTTGCAAGCACACTGTGCTGTAAATATTGTAAATTAAAATATTCAAGAAGAATAAAGTTCCAGTTAAAGTATCCAATCTGTACACTTCATAATTTGTACTACTAGAGACGAAGTAAAAACGGTATTTGCTATTGTAATCACTGCTTAGTATTCAAAACAGCAGGTGTCGCCTGAAATAATTGGCGGCCATCTTGGGACGCCATCTTGCTTTTTGAGATCCGTGAAAGAAAAACCCTAAAGTATCTACATGACAATAAACAACACAATTTAATGTCTATTTATTTAAATCTTAGAATCCAAATTGGATCCTAGTTGTCGGAATAAAAGATTTATTTATTATTTAATAGCTTTTTCCAGCGGCTTCGCCCGCGTGAATTTCCCACGGGAACAGTGCTTTTTTTCCGGGATGAATAGGGTGCCTATGCCTACCCTATGTCCTTCTCAGTACTTCAAATCAAACTATGTGTATGCTTATAAGATTGGTTCAGTAGATAAAGCGTAAAGAGGTAACAAACAAATAAATAAACAAACTCACTTTCGCATTTATAATATTAATTAGGATTTATTTATTAAATTCTATAATTTCGAATATGTCTATCGAGAGTGCTCTTAGCCATGATTCGTGAAAATCGGTTTAGCCGTTTAGAAGTAATTATCATTTATTCAACGTGATGATTTTTGTAGTTGTATTATTAAGGAATATTTTGTTGAAAATATTTCATTGAGAAAATATAATAAAGTTAGGTATATATTTTATCGTAATAATATATAACTAAATATAATGATAAAGTTATAATGAGGAGATCCGCAGGAGAACTAAAGTAACCGACATAGCCCGCAGAATCGCGAAACTTAAGTGGCAGTGGGCGGGGCACATAGCTCGTAGAACAGATAGCCGTTGGGGCAGAAAAGTTCTCGAGTGGCGACCACGAACCGGAAAACGTAGTGTTGGCCTCCCACTCGGTGGACCGACGACCTAGTGAAGGTCGCGCGGTGAAGGTGGACCGACGACCTGGTGAAGGTCGCGGGATGCGCATGGATGCGGGCAGCGCAGGACCGGTCGTTGTGGAAATCCTTGGGGGAGGCCTTTGTCCAGCAGTGGACGTCTATCGGCTGAGAGAGAGAGAGATATATTTTATCTGTTTTGTAAAAAAATGTACGGAACCCTCGTTAATAACCGATTCACCCTTGACATTGTTTTTTTTCTTTGATCTTCGCTGTTCGATTAGAATTTCTTTCTTTTTGTTTTCGAATAAATTACAATA
This sequence comes from Ephestia elutella, assembly GCA_018467065.1. Classification (NCBI taxonomy): domain Eukaryota; kingdom Metazoa; phylum Arthropoda; class Insecta; order Lepidoptera; family Pyralidae; genus Ephestia; species Ephestia elutella. The sequence continues at coordinate 1,189,810 of CM031594.1, forward strand.
TTTATTGTGGTATCACCGCGGTGTTAAGAAAAATATTGCTGAATAAATTAAATATTATTAATGTGTACGTTTGTTTGTTTTTTAAACCGGATTAAGGAAATGTAATGGGCTTTAAACTGGGGATTCCTGCACTCATAGGCGATGGGCTAGCAACCTGTCACTATACCTGAATCTCCATTCCATCAGAGAGCCCACTATTCAGCTAAACGTGGCCTTCGATTCTCACGACTCTTGGCTCTGTCTACCCTGTAAGGGATAAAGACGTGATTCTATGTATGTATGTAAAGGAAATGTCAAAGTAATTCCACTAACCACTTTCAGTTTTTAAAACAACAGCTAATAAAAATCTTTTGAAATAAATATTTACCAAAGCTACCAATTCCGCAGCAAAAAATGAGCACCCACCCATCATCATCCGGACTCATCAAGCGGCACTTAACCTTCATTATCGCAATCCACACAAACTACTGTAATCACCGACATTGAGGACGGGATGGCCGCCATTTTTTATATGGCCAAATCCGCGGACAAAGGCCTAGCCGTGATCGTTACAATCGGTTATGGGGCCCGTGTCATAAGCGACATAGGAATTAAAATACTTTCTTTTTCTAAACATGTAAGGTGACCCGGGGTTATTGTAAATACGGGTTATTGTAGCTTATTTATATATCTTCCTTTTTATGCTATTCTGTGAAAAGTGACATCTATGAACGTATAAAGGATCTAAAACTCATTAAAATAAATCATAGAGGGCATTAGTATCGTACCTGGTGTTTTACCGACGGCGTCATGTTTTATTAGTCGGCCATTTTGAACTGTGTTTGCGGTAGAAAGCTCTGATGTTTTTTCTTAATATCTGTTTCTACGGGTGTTTTCGTCAAAACTTTGCAGTAAGTACATTTTAAACATACATTTCATCGTTATTTGCTTATAATTTGGTTCTGCGACGTTGTTTTTCAGAGTTATTCATACAGTTACATTAGCCTCGCAAAAAAATGTTAAATGGGGTAAATGTAACTAGCGTGAAAAGACACAATAGCCCCGGCAATATTAGTATGAGAATACAATGACTCGTGATGTCAACGCCAATTTTGTGTCGATAAAATAAATAAAAAGAAAATAAAAAAGAGAACTAATATATATGTCTGTAGATGTATGTATGTATGTTTGTAAGATATGGACATAATCACCTGAAACTAACGTCATGTTCTGAACTATTTATCCGATTGCCATGAATGCGCCTTTGATGAATTGTCGTTTGTAAGCTGCCGAAATAAAAGACAGGTCCAGTGGGTGTCGTACTATGCTCGATGGAAAGGTGAAACAATACATTGATGTGGGAAGGTTTTTAAGGCACCGTATTACGCCGTTATAAGGCGCTTTAAAAACTAACGCCAGCGTATAGAGTAGGTATAGGATAACATTTGCAACAAGACGCAAAGCAGGCTAGCATGTTTTTTATTGAAACGATAATACAATGGGATCTTTTTCTATTTTTAGATGGTTCGTAAATACAAGAAAAAGCGAGATAAATAATACTCTAAAGATGATTTGCAGAACGCTTTGGAGGCTGTGAAAACTAAAAAAAATGAACAGTTATAAAGCATCAGAAGTGTTTGGTGTTCCTCGGTCTACCATAGTAGCGCATATAACCGGTACTCGTGGTCAAAAGCAGCCAACACCTGGCAAACCTACGGTGCTATCCAGGCAACAGGAGGAACGGCTTTCTTATTTGCTACATGTCATGGAAAAAGCCGGCCATCCTTTGACAAGGAAAGAACTTAAAACTTTAATTGGTGAATATATACAAAGAAATGGTATAGTCACCCCTTTTAAAAATGATATTCCTGGGGATGACTGGTGCCAAGGTTTCATGAAAAGAAACAATTTGTCAACGAAGAAGCCGCAAAGCGTCGAGGTGGCCAGGAAAAACGCATGTAACCCTTTTACAATATATCATTATTTTGACTTATTGGAATCAGTTGTGCGGGATTTAAATCTGACTGACAAACCGGAAAGGATATTTAACGTAGATGAGACGAGTTTCTGTAATGACCCCTCATCAAGCAAAATAGTTGGTCAAAAAGGATACCCTTCAACAAGGACAACAAGGCACCTTTATCGTGCCATAAGAAATAAAAGAGACCTGAATGACTTGAAACACTTGTCAGCTTTTCTTTCTAGTTACGGCGTACTTTAATATTTTGTTATTTAGCTAAATAAGTATTTGTTGGTGATAGAAACAATTAGAACTTGTTTAGAAGACTGAAAAATGGAAAAAACTTATTTGTAAGAATTTGTGTTACTGATATGTTACCAAAAGAAATGTGATACATAATTAAAGATTTTTATCCTAATAGAACTTACGAAGTTATTTTTTTCGTATAAAAAGGACGCTTTTTCACAAATTGGCTAAAAACGCTATGATTCGGTAAATTTAATAAACCATTCAAAAATTTACAGCTTTTATGGTCATAAAATATACACTAAACTTTATTTTCCTTGAATGACATACGCTACATAAAAAAATCAACCACGACACGAATCGAGTTTCGGTAAATAAACCTGGCTAACAAGACGGATGCGATCAATAACAAATAACTAAAATAGTTCTCTAGCTGAGTGCATGTTGCTGAGTGCACATTAACCGAAAGATAGCATTTTTTTCATAATTTAACCAATTTCTGAGAGAGCAGCCGTAATCCACAACATTATCGAATCATCGACACATTATAATATTAGGCTAATCACAACACTATCGTCATAGTAAAAAGCTACAATAGCCCCGTATTTTTCAAAAGTATTTTTGAAGGAAAGTAGGCCTTCTTACGTTGTTTTAGAGTTCAAATCATTTTGTAATTTCCCTTGGTACTACACATTCTGTCAGGCATATATTTATATCTCTACCATACAAACATTGGAAGATGCTAGTTGCAATAGCCCCGTTTACGGGGCTAATGTAACTATTGCCGAATTTTAGGATAAAGTAAACTTTTTGATGAATGTTTTCGTTATTAGCTACTGCATTTAGATAAAAATAAATAGCGGATACTTATCTAATTAGGCCACCTAAATAATTTTCTTGTAAATTATTCACTGACTAGTGGAAGACAATTCAAAGTTGCCAGTTGTATTTTTTTAGTTACTATAGCCCCGGGTCACCTTAAGTACGTACTGGGCAAAAATATCCTTATAATTATGACTAATCTATACATATAATAAAACTGTAACTGGTCTGTCTTTTCTGTAAAAGGATTTTCCGAAATTTTCGCGGAAACAGTCCCATACAACTGATACAACCCATTTTATGGGAACAGGACCCATACAACTACATGTTTAATTTTTATCACCTCAATAACCTAATTCCTTATAACTAGTGGTTCGCCGCGAACTTTCACCTCGCGATTATTATTTTAAGAAATGCGTATATCTCAAAAACGGCTGAAACGGATTTTGTTGCGCAACGAACTTGAAAATTCTAAAGGTGTATAGTTGCTACACGTATTCTTAATATCATCGAAATAAATTCAACGGTTTGAGAGTTAAGAACAAACATACATACATATATACAAACATACATACAAACAATGTATTTTCACCCCAACTTGAATTATAGCCTAACCTATTTAAAATCAATCGTTTACGTTTGTATAAAATAAAGCGTATGTTAGTGTTAAGATAGATTTAATGTTGTCAACAAACCAAGTTATATTTTAGTATCAGTACTGGGCACAAGGCTTTTTTTTTTCCTTCTTCCAAGACTCTCTAAGGCTATATCGCGCCACTCTTTGTCAAATTTCCTTTAATTCGTCGCACCACAGCGCAAATTCATATTATTCGAGGGCAACCCGGTATTTCATACTGAAACCGAATAAAATATGTTTTCAAACCAGCGCACCCCCTTTTCCGCCACTGCTCAACTCAAGTTGAGAGCAAGTTGAGCTAAGTCGATCCTTTATTAAATGTATTCGTAACAGCTTGGATCAACCAAGACATCTGAAATCACACGATTATTCCGCCTAATTCTACGTACACTGACGCGCACAACAACCTGCCCAAAATTTATTTGAAATACACCTCCATAGGCTCCAAATAGAAATCCATGTAAGATAACTACATACCGCAATTGACTGTACATTCTTAATGATAATTACCTAACCGCAAAGTATCTCTATCGTCTTAATCACGCTCCCGCTTATGACTTGGCCTGGGCTCAAGGGGTCAGTAGGGGTAATGTCACGCCGTGAAATGAGAGACCTTTCGATTTGATAGTTGCTGTGCCGTGTTTGATATCGATATACTTATATTTAGAAGCGCGGTCAGATACAGTCGGCGTGCGAGTTGAATATAGAATGCTGTTTTCTAAAAATAATATTTTTTTATTACGTTAGAGGAAGTGGAAGAAAATAAGTATATGTGCTAGAATTTTTATAAGTAAAGATAATATTCTATTGTGATATAGCATACCTGAAATAAGTGGGTTTTCTTTTAAAAGACTTTTTCAATACAGTTGTATGACATAGCGTACTTTCTGAGCCTATTCGAAAATTGAATATTTTGCACAGGCATCTTACTTTTCCGCGGTCGTGACTTACTTTTCCGAGCTCGATCATTACTTTTGCAGTTTAGTATTAAATCAATTTAAAAAGTTAAGTAGCAAGGAGTTTTCGTACATAGAATAAAATTGGATACAATTTATAGGAATGATTATTTTAAATAGTTGTTTATTATCAAATATAATACAAACATTTAGTTTCATTCACTATTAATTATTTTTGCATAAACATTTGTCAAAAATTAAATACTTTGGCTGTATACGCGTACGTGTCCGTTGCTTATCGTCATAAAAAAATGCAAAAACGCGCCATTATCTGAAAATTTTCATTTGTTATTTTGTTTGTTGTGTGCTTCGAGATGTGTTTTATTTTAAATTTATTTTAATTCTTTAATTTTTTTACTATTTTTCACAACTGTATTGAAAAACATTGTTTGGCACGTGCGGAATTGTCATTTTCACATTTCCGACTCTTGACTCGTCGGGACTCGTGTAACATGACACACTTTCCGCACTTGTATCAAAAACTACTTTTTTCACATACTAAAATTATGGCGTACATACATATTATCACGCCTTTTTCCCGTGGGGGTAGGCAGAGACTAGCGATTTCCACCTGCTACGATCCTTACAGATCTCTCTCGCTTCCTCTACACTCATCACTCTCTTCATACATGCTCTCCGGTTATGGATGCTCCTAATATCTCCCTTTTTAAGGAGGTCCGCAATCTGGTCGAAGTGCGTTCTTCGAGGTCGACCCTGACCAACTCTTCCATTCACCTCTGCTTTATAAATACCTTTTATGGCGTAGTATTTTTTTATTTATTTATTCATAGAATAAAAGTAAAAACGCACACGTATATCCAAACGTTGTTTAGCTATTACTACCATTGGGCGAAAGCCACTTCTTCTTTCATATCTATTCTCTTCCTTTACCTAATTCTTTATCAAATAAATACCTTTAATTCACTTTCTCATACTCTGAAAGTGCTTATTTACTACAGGATATAGGCCTGCACAAAATCAATTTTTGTGCACAGAGGGTTTTGCAATAATGTATCTACTCATAAATGTATTATATTAAGGCAAAGTACGCGGAAAATGAACCATACAGCCAAAACATTAAATTTATCGATAGCATTTGTTATTTTATAATATTTAGTCGCCTCTTACGATTTATTTGCCTTGTGTGTTTTTCTATGACATAAATAGGCCATAGTTTAAAATACTTTAATTAAGCTGTTAATAATGCCCACTTACTATTACAAAGTTGAATTTAATAAGTAGGCTTTTTAAATGAAGTTTAATGTATGTAGCCCAAGCCTTGTATCAATTTCAAAGATCTAAAAATAATTTAAGCGGCGGGAAATTGTTTTGTTTTTCATTTGCACGTTTACTATTTTATTTCCGAGACGCAATTACGTGAAGAGGACAAAATATAACTCGTCCACAAAACGATTTTATCCTCGACATATTATAGCCATCGCCTTCGGCTCGGACATGTTTCTTGTTTCTTGAAAAGTCTCGGATAGAAAATGTATCGTTGTGTGCACTTGTGATCTTTTCACTTTAAAAGAGTTCATGGTTATTATGCCCATTTAAATTGAAGTTGTTGAGAAGTAAAAGGTATTTAATTATGTAATTTCTCTTTTTTATCTTTACACGAATAACAGTAATTGAGGTTTCGTTTTTGATCTACCACTCCAGAAATCGGAATAAAAAGATAACTAGAAATGCCAGATCTATGTTTGCTCGGTACTCAATCAAGCCACAATCAAAGCTTACATAGAGCTTTTTATCTCCGGAGTCACCTGATGGTAAAGCGATCACCGCCGCCCATGAACAACTGCAACACCAGTGATATGCACAAGAGTATGCTGCCGTGCACTTTCTAGAAGAACGTAGACTCGTTTTTTTTAAAGTTCCAATGTCGTATCGGTTCGGAAACACCGCCGCTGGAAGTTGATTTCATAGTTTGGTCGTACGTGGCAAGAAGTGTCTTTTAAAACGTATGGTGGTTGACAGCCAATTATCCAGATGGTATGGATGAAATTTAATTTATGACGGGTGGTACTGTGGCGAAATTCAGCGGCAGGTATCACGTCGAACAATTCCTCAGAGCTCTCCCCATGATATATGCGGTAAAGAATGCCCAAGGATGCGACATCCCTACGCAGAGCCAGAGGATCGAGACGGCTGACGAGAATCTTCGACGATGCGAATCGCACGTAGATCGCCGTCAAAAGGGAGAAGTTTGTATTGTGATGCTCCGGCCCACAGATGGGAGCAATATTCCATGCGGCCTAAAAATTACCTTGTACAGCTGAAGGCGATGTGCCGATGTGAAATATTGCCTTGCTCTGCCGAAGACACCCAGTTTTTTGGAAGCCAACTTAGCCTTTTCTTTAGGATGACCGCGAAATTGAACGTAGCACGCAATCTCGTCGCCTAAAATTTCGATCTTCGTCCGCCTATCTAGTAAAGCGCCCTGAAACGAAGGAGAGATACGACGAAATCCGTATTTCTCACGGACGGTAATTCACATCGTGATCTGTCTCTCTTTAGTCGTATTTCCTCATGACTGAGGGTCGTGGTCATTTTATGGAATGGAGCACACACAATGACTGACTCCTTGGCAATTTTTAATGGAGTGGTTTGCCATTGCCTTCTCAATTCACTCGCTAGGCTAATAAGAAACAAATCAACTAGAGTGCAGGGTTTCCTCTCCACGATGATTTTTTGCCAATAGATGTTTTCATTCATCGGAAGCAAATGCGGTGAGGTCGGTGGGAACTAACATAGACTTAGTCAGCTTCAATATAGGTACGAGGTCAGATTGGTACACACATTCAGCACGGGCAGGAGCCAGGATTCGAACCCGGGATCGTGCGGCCACAGATGGGCGCCATCACTCCGGCCACCTCCTTTCACACTTGTGATAGCATACCACTTTCCAATCAATCATTAGCAATCTACGTTGCACAATTAAGTTTTAAATATTTTCGCTCCCTTTTTTCATCGATATCGTTAAACTGCTCTTTTGTCCCATCCCTACCAGGTAATGCGAATTTTGTGAAATTCCGACCACAGGTCATGTACCGACCCTCGGTAATGAAGGGATGTGATCGAGTGACTTACTCGCGGTAATAGTTTGAGGGTAAGCAACGTTAGCTACTGTCCGGGGTTGGGATGGGCGGGTGATGTAATAAATTTAGAGTTAAATTGTATTTTTTTTATATTAATTTATTCTCATATTTTAGAAGTTTGGTTATATGGGTGGTGATGATGTGTTAATGTTTGTTAAGTACTCAATCTCGAAAAATCTTCTGGACAGATTTCATTGAAATTACCAAATCCCGATATTTTTCTACTTGTGGTACACAGGTAGAAATATATCGAGTAATTTTATCGATATAGAGTAATTTTATCCCGAAATTTTCAGGGGACCGCAGCCCCGGGGCGCAACTATTAGTAGTATTTTATAACTGTTCTCAAGTATCAGTAAACCTTTTTACTACATTACGCTCGGTAATATATCTTTGAAAATACGAGTATATGAGATCTTCATTGTACTGTGCATACAATATTCAAGTAAGTCCTTGTTACGAGACATGGCGTGTAGAATATTATATCAGACAAATATCATTCTTGCTATGTTTATCAGAATATACGAGTCTAGGCGAAACTAAATCTGGATGCGATATCTGTTTGTTTGTAGGGGGTGTTACGTTGTGTTGTGTCTCTCTCTCTCAGCCGAAAGACGTCCACTGCTGGACAAAGGCCTCCCCCAAGGATTTCCACAACGACTGGTCCAAATTGCGCTGCCCGCATCCATGCGCATCCCGCGACCTTCACCAGGTCGTCGGTCCACCGAAGTGGTAGGCCTGCCAACACTACGTTTTCCGGTTCGTGGTCGCCACACTCGACGTTGTGTTGTGTACTAACGGTTAATTCACTTACTTACTCTTTCATTAATTTTGTAATATAAATAATTCTGATAGAAATCATTCCAGCATAATTTGTTTTTGACAATCTTTTGTTGTGATAGTCATCGTTCATGTCAATTCCTTTGACAACGACGTTTGACATGTATAAGGATAACGTTTTTTTTTCTTAATTGGATTTATCTGCTCGCGACTGGAAATATGACGTGCGTTATTTATGCTGTGTTCCGTTTTGCTGGTTACCATAGAGAATTTTTTTTTTTTAATTATCTTATCTTTTTTTTTTTTTAACATAGATATTTTCTCTGGCCATTAGCTTTCGTCATTCCGTCTTGGGAGATTGTCAACGCAATATTTGCTCTGAATATTATTTTAAAACATTTTTATTTTTCAAGTTTGGTTACTCGGTTTATCGGGGTAAGTGATTTGTGTATGTTTAAAAACCTCTGTGTGTGTGAAATTTTAATCTTCGGAACTACTAAACCAATTTCAAAAATTCTTTTACTAATAGAAAGCTACATTATTACCTGAGTGACATAGGCTACAATTCATTTATGTACCTCCCGTGTGAAGCCGGGGCGGGGCGATATGGGATAACTTTGCAATGTCATTTGATTGATATTAATTTTACTAGCCGCGCTCCGAGGCTTCGCTTCCGTGGGAATTTTGGAATAAAAAGCACCCTTTGTGCTATTCCCGGTATTTTCTAACCTAAATAAAATTTATTGAAATCCATTCAGGAAGTTATGCGTGATTTGCGTGACAAACATTACTCACAAACTTATGTCTAAACTTTCGTATTTATAAATATTAGTAGGAAAATAGTAGGATCATCACTTGCTTCCGGTTAAGGAAAACATCGTGAGGAAACTTGCACTCTGGTTGATGATTATCAGCTAGTGTGTGAAATGGAGAAGGCAATGGCAAACCACTCCATTAATATTGCCAAGAGAGTCGTTGTGTGTGTTTCATTCCATATATGAACACGACCCTCAGTCATGAGGAAATACGACTAAAGAGAGAGAGTAGGATCATAAAGTTAGATTTATTTTTCTATTTCTCTGAGAAGGATATACAGACATAGACCAGTAACAGTTTTATCATATGTATAGATGTATCTACACCTTACTTTCATTGCACCACGGCGCCAATATATGTCAGGTCGGCCACAATATTTCACGAGGACGTATCGCAAAACTCGTACATTTTTCAGCTGTGGCGATTTCCCCCGGGACCCTGTATCGGGTGTTGTTAATTTTCAGCTACACAGTATTCGATACGGGCCACTTTTTATTCTTGGTACTAGGTTTTAACTCCCGATGAGAAAGAAAGGTATTTATTTTGAAACTTTATTGCACAAATTACAAAAATAATGTACAAAAGGGCGCCATATGTCATTCTCATATGCCTGTCATATGTTTGAACGCGTATCACGCATTAAGGATGCGCTTTTCACACTTGTAAAGTCTAACTTAAAAGCTGGCGCAGATTTGTATGTCGATAAGATATAAATTTAAAGGGACAAAACACATTAAAAATTAACGATTTAGGCTAAATTTTTTATTTAATATAAATATTAGTTATTATTTTTATTTTTTAGTATGTACAGTGGCCCACATAGAAAAGTATACCACTTTTTATAGTGAATCGTATTTCAGGTGGTATACTTGTCTATGTGGCCCACTGTACATAGTTTTAATTTTAGATTTTAATTTTCTTTTTTAATTTAATGTTTAAATGTATATATTATATGATATGTAAATTGTTAAAAAAAAACATTAAAAATGGGTGATATATTACGTTATTATTTTATACGTGGGTAATATATTATTTACCTTTTTTTATAAATTTTGGGATTGCTCTTATTACAATCTTGCCCGAGGACAGAGATGAGGTCTACGATGTAGCGAGCTTACCCAGAAGCAGCCTATTCACTCTGGTTCTGAACAGAGTCAGGTTGTATGTGCTCGGGAACACAGACGCAGGCAGGGAGTTCCATTCCTTCACTGTGCGCATTAAGAATGTTGACGAAAAGCGCTTGGAGCGTGCGGGGAGAATATCAACCAAGAAGGGATGATAGCCCGCAGTGCGTCTGAATAGCACGAATATTTTTAACTTTATTTCATTCCACCGTAGTGCAGCGAAAACATGTTCTCAAAATATAATCAACTTTGATATTTCCAATACTGGATGTGCATTTTTCATAACTTCAACTGCAAGATGAATCGTCTCGGACGCTAGGTGAATACTGAGCGATTATATATCGATACGGTATCGATACATCGATTACAGAATGATAAATGGTACAGTCGAATTCAAAAGATGCATTCGAAACTTTTGAATTTATTATCTTTGGCTTTGAATATAAATGTTCTGTATTTGAAAACCTAAAAAAAGCTTTTAAAATTTGTAGCTATGTGAATCTTAGTTCCTCAATTATTCCCATTAGGAGGAGGTCTTTGCACAGTGGTAGTAGTGGGACCTAACACCTACAGACTAGTTTAAAAAAATCTGTAAATCTTGTTAAAAACCCTTTCGTTCCTTAAGGACATACCCAATCAGAATTTTCCGAAAACATATTGTCTTTAAACGTCAAGTGTGAACAACCATAGGATAGAGAAGTACTGAGAGCAGGGAAAAATATCTCGTAAAAGAGAAAAAATACTTAACTAGAATTATAATCGAATCAAATTACAAATAAAATAAATAAGATTAGATAAAAAATAATAATACATAAATCCTGTTTTTTTTTCCTTTGTCGTCGATTAAAATCACCGCTAATTTAAGCGATCATACAGTAGAATTTTTTAAAGAATTAAATAAAGTGAATAATGGGGAACTTTCCCCTAAGGTATGTATAAATAAAAGAAGATTATTTAGATTAAGACTACAATTGTTTAAAAAACAATATCGGCTTATTTTTCAAGAAATATATTTAGTGTTTTGTAAAGAAAACCTCTAAAATAATTACCCTAAGAGCCTGACGAAAACTCGCTTTGCCAAAAAACACAAATTATAGAAAATTCGAAAAGCAACCTTATTTATTGTCTGCTTTAAAGGCGGAGCTTACGTACTGCCCCTCACCCCCTCTGATTAGCCTTGGGTAACGCCTTAAGGTATGTGAATGATCGGACTTGCAAAATGTCCAGTTGTACAAAATGACTGAAGTGTCAAAAAACATAAGAACATATAAAATTTAATATATTCATAGTAAAAAGTACCTACCCTGTGTGCTTTTCTAGATTTAATTCTATCCGCGTACCAAATTTCATCGAAATCCCACAAATCAAATTACACAAACAAATTTCGCTATTATAATATTTTAGAGAAACGAATAAAAATAATAGTGAACAGTATTCTTCTATACTTATCCCCAATATTCCTGAACCTATACCCATCATTCCCGGACTTATTCCCAAGATTCCCGATATTCCCAGTAACAACGTTAGGACTGGGCATGCACCCATAAAGAAGCCAGATAACCCATCCAATAAAACGGTATTCGAAATAGAATCCCGTACATTTCTCAAACGGAATCCAATACGAATTACCGTTTTGTGACAAAATGGCGACCGATCTTATCACGACGTTGTTTTAAATCGTATTTTATTTGGGAATTGAATTTCGGGCTAAATGTATCTACATACTTAATTCCAATTATAATATAAGTCTAGTTCCTGTATATAACATTTCTTTAAAATGTTGTAAAACTATAATCCCGTACCAAAAATTTCACATAAAAATGTAAAATGTTGCCAAAATGAGACCATATGGCTTGCCCTGGCAAATTTATTAAATATGAGATTTGAGCCAAGATTCTAACTCTACACGCTCTAAATCTGCAAGTTCTCTTTTGTATATAGTTTTACAAAAGATTCGTGTAGGTATTTTTTTTTTTATTAAACTCAATACAAAAATTAAACAATGTATTATTTACGATGCCACATAATCTCTTCTGAGATTTCCCGAGCATCGGAAGTTGCAAATCAAATCAAAAAAAATTGTATGTATTTCATTTATTTGTATTATAGATTTCTAATCCGATAAGCCGCAATCGGATCGCGCTAAATAGTGACGTCGCAACCTGCCCTATGTATTCAAAGCGAGTTATTAATAAGTACATTACGACCGATACGATATTGGAACCTTCAAAAAACGAGTCTACATCTTCTTGAAAGGCAGGCAACACTGTTGTGATACCCCTGGTGTTGCAGTTGTCCATGGGCAGCGGTGATCGCTTACCATCAGATGACCCGCTTACTATGTTGTAAAATAAAAAAAATACAAACTTCTGATATGTGGATGTTAGTAACACAATCATTCAAAATCTACGGATTTCAATGATATTTGGTACTTAGAGGTATTGAGTACTTTTAATCCAGAAATTCCCAAGACAGCAGAGCCCCGAGGTGCAGCTAGTAACACCAATATGACACTTATATCATAAAGTATGTATATTTGCGTGTATGTTTGTGAGTTTGTTTGTACGGAGAAATTACTGGAACTATGGAACCGATTTCAAAAATTCTTTCACCAATAGAAAGCTACATTATACCTGAGTGACGTAGGCAACAATTTATGTATGTACCTTCTGAGTGAAGCCAGGACGGGTTGCTAGTATATAATACAGAGCGTAATCTCTGTACAACGACTGTCATAGTGTGCGAAAGAGCTTTTCAATCCATAGAGCTGTTTTTTTTTTTTAATTTCTGAGAGACACAGACAGCTGAAGCGGGATGTCAAATATGGTTTTTGCCTATGTTGGTGAAGGACAGGTAATAATCTTCTGTGATCATTTTAGTGAAGTTTGACATTTTTGGTGTGTTTTGGTTTCATAGAATTTATGACCAATCTATAAAAAAAAAAAAATTGCAGCACACTATTATGAACGTTTTTATGCTTCATTTGACAATCTAGTTTATATGTCTATTAACAAATGGTTTTTTTTCTGTCTATGCTTCAAACCAAATGTTTCTTTTCAATATTTTTTTTCTCTCTATTATCTCATGCAATATTTTTCGCCAAGTATACAAATATCGTAACTTCCATTGCATAAACAAAATTACAGTCCAACAAACGGAAACGCCGAACACACTCCAAGTAAATATACAGTCCAAATATTTTATCACTCCCAAACCGATACGAAACATTTGAATAAACCAGCGATTTACCACTGCACACTGGACAAAAAGCCAATGTTTGGCAGAATAAATATATACGGTTCGTGGCACGTTGACTGACGATACTCTCCGGAAAACTAAAAATGGCGATTTAAAACAACTTTGTTTTTTGTTTTTTTGTAATAACTCTATTGCACGAATTACATAAAACACACATACAATTAACATAAAAAGAAGAAATGACAACGGCAACAACAACTAACAACTTACTAATGACAACTTGTATTCTTTATTTTTCCTATTTTATTCCGTGTGCTACCTGCATCTGTGCCCGAGCACATACAACCTGATTCTCTTCAAAACCAGAGTGAATAGGCTGCTTCTGGTAAGCTCGCTACACCTTAGACCTCATTTCTGTCCTCGGGCAAGATTGTGGTCAAGAGCAAACATACATCTTGTATATTAAAAAGTTATCTTTATGCCATGTGTGACCTGCTGTGCCCAGTTGGGCCTTCCTATAACGTACGAATATGCGTTGTCCAATAAAAAATAGGACTATCTCTTAATAGGACAAATCACACAGATTGAGTTATCCCCAAAGTAAGTTCGAGACTTGTGTTATGGGATGCTAACTCAACGATACTATATTTAATAATAAATACATATATAGATAAACATCCAAGACCCAGGTGTTGGATAACCGATAACATAGTAAATAAAGTATTAGGCGTGTTTTAAATACAACTTTTCCTTAGAAATACAATATTCCCTTACTTCTCCGTATAGGAGAAACAAAACCAATATATCTAAATGATTGTTCAAGCAGAGATTAGTTATAAATTCTTAATAATTATTTGAAGTTCTAAATACTTATATTGTGTACTTAAATAATAACAGCATACTTACTTTAACAATGTATATTATACAACCTGTATATTTTCCATAACATCACCATAACAATAAAGACAGACGGACTGATCGAACACTCTTCAAAATTTGGCAAAGTCTGGATGCAGATCAGCAAGAGACCGGGCAAAATGTGACAGGGACACATTTAAGGAGGCCTGCACCCAATCAAATGGGTGATACAGGGCTGAAGAAGGAGAAGAAATCATTTAATATTTAATCTTACATAGTATGTTACTTGTAACCTGTAAACTAGTGTGCTATTTGTGACAGACCTCATAATTGGCTTTGAATATTTTATCACTATCATATTAATCTAACTGTTGGTCTTCCGAATGTATACAAATAAAAATAGCAGTCCGGTGTGATGTGTTTTAGGCTACGGAGATCGTAATGTGTAAAAACATACTGACTATATTGCAATGAAATTATTTCAAAAATGTCACAATATGGCGTCGTTCACAGTCCTATTATTATTTGAAATGTATAGCGTTGTTAATTAGGATAACACAGCTTTAAGCAAAACGAAAACAGAATTATTAGCGCAGGAATTTTGTTCAGGCAAGCGAAATCTGCGGTTGTTTATTTGTATATGCAGTTATATCTCGCAAACGTAGTTAAAAGCGTATTTAGGGCGTACTTTGCTTGCATATTTTACATGCAGAAATAATATTTTTATCTCATAATCTTTCTAAATTTTTCGTTCATTCCAACTAGCAGCACCTCTGTAGCTTAGCTCCTGTTGGGAATTACGGGATAAAAAGTATCCTATGTGCTATTTCCCGGCGTTTTTATACCACGTGTACCTAATTTCATTAAAATCCGTCCAGTAGATTTTGCGCGGTCCAGTAACAAAACATACTCAAAAACTCCCATCCAAACTTTCGCATTTATTACATTGAGTACAGTTTTTTATATAGCACTTGTATAATATTACTATAAACATACAACAAACTTCAACATAAGTGGTAGTAAAGCCGCTACAAATTCAAGTGTGAAATGTAAATCTTATTTGTTAGTTCTGGTAAATTAAATAGGCAAATAGACACACGGCACAATTTGCGTTCACGTGATGCGAGCTCTCTCATTATGAGAAGATACGTTTGTACGGTACGACTCGACTCCACACGATTTACGTAACTAGTAGTTTGTTTGTTTGTTTGTTTGTAAACTCTTTATTGCACATACACACAAGAAAAATACAAAAGGAGAGGCGTACAATGGCGGGCTTATCCCAAAATGGGATTTTTTCCAGTTAACCAAAAGTATTTTATATCGAGAACTCCAAACTCGCATCTAAACCGTGCTGATAATGATATTTAAACCCTGACCAGAAATATAAAAACCCTGAATTAGAGGCAGCACTTATGCGTTTTATATTGCAACATTATTGAAAGAAGTAGCGGATCTATAGGATGGGAGCCACAGGGGGCATCGTGCCCCCCCTCACCCCCCCTCCCCTTCACATCCCCTACTGCTATTTTGTGTACATATGTACTGTGGAGGCAGGTTCCATAGCAGTACCATATCAAGTTAAGATTCGAGTTGTTAAAATAACAGGATTTAGTAGTAATAGTTTCTTACAAATTAATTTCCAAAAAAACTAATCCCGACCATGATGGTGATGTCTCCGTTCTCGAAATTTTCAAAGAACCAGCGGAAATTTCCTTAAAAATCTCTCGGAAATATTTTCGAGAACGGAAAACGACTATATAATTCCTCACTTAGAAATATAAATACTGGATCCGCCCCAGATCGAAAAGCTTCTATACCGTAACCTGCTGTAACTTTGTAATGGAATTTGACGTTTTATGCGATTTTCTCGGAACCTATTCATAATTTTGACTCTCAATTGTTTTTAAATGGAAGACAAGTATATTGGTTTGGCCATTGAGACCCCAAATCTTATTAATTTCCACAAATTTTCTGAATTGCTAAGGGTTTAAAGTCGTAGGCAAAATTGTATGTAAATATTTACACAAGTTTGCTCAGAAGGATAATTCTATACTTATTGTACTTAATCGTTTCCGTTAATTTTTTTTCATGTGCATGAGACAACCTACTTGTCCCTTGCCAATTTAATCAGCAATATACTCGTATATTTTTTTATTACAGCTACTAGGCCAAGTTGTAGTGCAGGTTCTACAGACTTTCCATACAAAAATGCTTGTTGACTATAGGGTTGTCCATAGTGGGAAAACAGATTATGCTATTAATACTTTTTTATAAAAGAAAAAGACTCAGATGGCTACTTTCATATATTAAAAATACATATTTTAATGCTTTTTGTAATAATAAATCTCATCATTTTAACTCAACAATTATTATTAAACTTAATTTTTGATTGTAGTATAAAAGAAAATACATATACAAAATGTTGAATCTCGTTAATAATTATTTCTACAAAAAATATTTGAAGTATTGTTTTACAAATTTACAATGATACACTTTCTCTCACAATATCACTAGAGGAAACAAATTCTAAAATATTTTTTTTTAAGCATAAGTAAGCGTTTAGATTACACACGAGTGAAGCTCAGGCGAGTAAAAGCTAGTTAATGTAAAATTTGGACAACCTCTAGACTCCAGGCATAGTTATGTCACTTCCTAAGTTTTCAAAACACTACACATGATTAGCCTTCTAAGTTTTTTTTGATAAAAAACAATCTTTTGCGTAAAAAAACAAGTAATACTAGAAGAAGACAATATTATCCTACCTTATAGGGCAGTTAATCCTGTGCGAAAACACATGTTTTAATAGTTAAAATTCAAAAAGTTTTGGAGCGCAAAAAAAAATGCTGCCTCACTCCACCGATCTTTGTCGCACAACTGACAGAGTATTAATGGAGTTACAATTATAAAAAATGAAAAATATGTTGCCCAACAATGTTAATAGTTACTACAGAAAATGTGGTAGAAAACGAGAATAAAGCAAGCGAATGCGATATATCGTAATTCAAATGAAATAGGCAAATTTAGGTGTGTAGTTGGATAAGTTGCAGCAGTTTACGGTACTTAGGCAGTTGATAGTGGTTTTTAAATTAGTTGCCAGTTGTGTGTAAGAAATTAGTTCTATTGCTTTTCCGCAACATGGCGAGGAAGCAGTAACTTTCATCAGGCTTGCGTTATTCTCAATGCTCCAAAAACTAAACTTTGTCATCAGCACAGACATAATATTACCATCAGGGTGCATGAACTGTTGCTGGCAACATAGAATATTTGTTTTCATCTGTGTGTAAATTGAAAATGTCAAGTGGTTGTCAAAAATTCGTCTTCTTCTTCCGTATCTCTTTGCGGTGTGCATCGAATTTGTACTGTGAATTAGTCAATGTGTCCAGAAATAATAGTAACTTTAAAGCTAATCAGAGCCAGTCCTGCCCTGAAAACAGAACTACAAAGAAAAAAAATTATCTATTAAACGGGGAAATATTTTTTATGGCCGTCTATTTCATCTCTTTTATACCCGCAGTTACAATCGTAATTGCATCTCTATCGAATCTCCGTTTTGACATTTGTAGCGGACACTTTTTTGTATGGGAGTCCCGTCTCTTAAAACGTAGTGATTTTATTATCTTTGCTATAAAGCCGATGGGCTATGATGGGCTAGCAACCAACCTGTCACTATTTTAATTTCTATTCCACCAATAAACCCACTATTCAGCAAAGCATGACTGTTCAGGCTAAGATGAACATTTTTACATAATTTCTTGACATTATTTCATGTTTAACAATTTAGTCGTACACAGTTATATTACGTGCAACCTTCTTTTACGAGCATTGACAATATCATAGTTTTACTTGAGTGGTAATATACCGCACTCGGCAGATTCATATGTCGTTTTAAATAACATCTTCGCGACCCGAGTCTGTCTGACAATCATCTTTACTGACAATCAGCATAGCATCTTTAAGTGTACGGAAACTCAAGGTTATGAGCCAGTTGATGTACAGTACCCTTTTTAGTCTCATCGACTCCTCGGCTCTGTTTGCCCACTAGAGAAAAAGACGTGAAATACGATTTCTCGCATAGCATAAAGCAGCTTAAAGCTCGGCAAGTAACGATCTGACCGAAGCTGCAAGTAATGGAGATACACAAGTGCTTTAGTTAACGAAAAGGTTTTTTTAGATCGAGAATGTACTAGATGGTACTAGAAAATCTCGATTGACTTTTCGCGATTGCATAAAAATAGAAGTTAGAGTGTAAATTTCTATACTTGTGTAATCAAGTTATACTACCATGGGCCTCGGACTTTGTTCCTGGGGGAATTTCGGGAAATCCTCTCTTCAAAGCTCCCCTACACTCCCTAAGGAACCTACATGGCAAACTTCAGTTTACATCCAGCAAGTTTGTGTTGTGGCAAAACTAAAACTACAGATTAAGAAAAAAGATTTTACTTATAAGACACATATGTATAAAGTGAAATATCGTCTTTGAAGAAAATGCAGCAGTGCAAATTGTTGCGCCGCCTTTTCATATATAAAATACTAGCTGTCGCCCGCAGCTACACGCCCGCTGTGGATTTCCCACGGGAACGGTGCTTTTTTCCCGGGATAAAAAGTAGCCTATGTGCTATTCCAGGTCATTATCTACCTCTGTACCAAATTTCATCGAAATCCGTCCAGTAGATTTTGCGTGATTGAGTAACAAACATCCTCACAAACTCACAAATTCACAAACTCACAAACTCACATCCAGAACATTCGCATTTATAATATAAGTTTATACACAGACCAGTCATATTATAAAACTGTAACTGGTCTGCATTCGTACATAGGTGATATTTAAGAAAAAAATCGCACACTACGAGGGGTTTTTATAGGGCCAACCAGAAGCCATGACAATTTGTTTTAGAATTTTTGTCTGTCTGTATGTTTGTACAAACAAGTGCATCAGCCAAAACCTAAAACACCTAATTTGATGCAGTTTTCACTGTTCTATTGTTGAACTTAAAATCTGGTGTAGGTACCATCTTAATACGCTCAAGAACCGAAGATATGTTCAGTAGCAAATTACACAAGCGGACGGGCGAAGTCGCGGGCAGAAGCTAGTGCTGAAATAAAAAAGTTAAAATCTTCAAAACAAAACCATTTTATTAATACGATATTCCGAGAGACAAATAACTTAACCAAGTCATTACTGCAAACCGATCACAATTTCAAACCGAAGAAACCACCATCGTACGCCCACAACCATTGGCTTTATCCAACCAGTCCTCAAAGTTACGGAGGAATGTTGAAAATGGCGAGTTATAAATGTGTAAACTTTTGCCGCTGATTGTACGATGCGTCGCTTGCCGTAGACAGCTCTGTGTTTGCCAAGAAATGAGGGTTGGGGCTGAGTCGATAACACGATATCGATACAAATATCCGCCATTGTATATTTATGTTATGTTCACTATGTATCCTAGTAAAATAAAGTTACACAAAGAAGCAATATCATATCATGGGCTTTTTCTTTCGGCTTCACAAGTGTGTGTTAATTTTTCACACATTTTACCCGTTAGAAATGTAATATTTCTAAAATTTGCATCTTATTTTAGTGCTAACTGATGCTAACTAAAGCCTCTCTACAAATTTCATGTTACGGTTCAGCAGTTTCGGTACTTACACTTATACGATTTGATATATACATTTTTTGCATTTCTGATTCTATTACTTGTAATTTTTTAATCTTATACTACTTACTATATTTATATGAAAAAAGTTTTTGAGAAAGAATGAAAAGAAATTTGGATGTTTGCTACTATTTCACCAAAATGCAACTAGACGTATTTTAATGAAATTTAGTGCACAAAAAAGGAATATAGATAAATATAAATAAATAAATATATACGGACAAATCACACAATTGAGCTAGCCCCAAAGTAAGTTCGACACTTGTGTTATGGTATGGGATACTAACTCAACGATACCATATTTTATGACAAATACATACTCGTATATAGATAAACATCCAAGACCCAGGCCAATCTGAAAAAGATCATTTTCCATCATGACCTGACCGGGGATCGAACCCGGGACCTCCGGTGTGGCAGTCTGGCGTGATAACCGTTAGGCCACGGAGGTCGTCGATCAGAAGATAAGATCTGAAATAACACATAAAATATATATTTTTCCCAAATTAACATGAGAGCGGGGCTTCGAAGAGTATAAGTTTTTTTATAAGTCCATCGGAACCACAACACTAGCTTTAAAACATCCTTTCGTACATTCATACACGCTCTTCTTGCACTAGCAATAACTACAACTCAAAGACATCTATCGATAAAGATGTAGTACATCACTAGTGACAAATGTATCGATAAACATCGACGGCGCCTCAGCTAACACGTAGTGGCGAAGATCCAACACTGAGATTTACTGATACTTAGCGAATAAGTTAGGGAATGGTAAAAATATTTGCAGAATTTTTTAAGAGCTCAAATAAGGGTCAACATTTGTGGAATTCTACATTCGTGGAATTCAACATTCGTATAAATCAACATTTGTAAAATCAACTTTCATGGAACTCAAAATTTTTTGGAAATCAACATTTTTGCTGGCACAGTGGTTCGCGCGCTCGGCCTGCGATAATTTAGGTTAAGCATCATTCTTAATGGCTGATCACAGAATGGGTGACCAGCTATTACGAATCTCGAGCTTCGGAAGGCACAATAGAATGCTAATAGGTACCTATTGAAAATTCCACAAGCAAAAACTTTTAATAAAATACTAACTCTCGACTTCACGTTAAAAAATTCTGATTACTTCTAAACGGTTCAAACGATTTTCATAAATCATGGCTACGAATGCTCTCGATGAAATTACCTTTCAAACAAAAAAAAAAACTAGATCAAAATCGGTTCATTAGTTTGCCACAGACAGACATACAAATACACAGATACCTCCTCCTTTAAGCTTTGTTCTGGCGATTACGCTGCGACGAGCTACACGTCATATCGGATACAAAATTATATGAAAACCGTTGAGAATGGTCTCTTGTAACGTCGATATCAGCGTAGCGTTGAGGAGAAAGAGCGGCGAGTGGGGAGTGGCTTTGCGGCGTCTCGGATTCTCGACAGATTTTAAGTTTAGTCGTATTCCTCATGGCTGAGGATCGTGGACATCATATGGGATGAAACACATACAACGACTATCTTGGTAATGTTAATGGAGTGGTTTGCCATTGCCTTCTCCATTTCACATACTAGCTGATAATCATCAACCAGAGAGCAGGGTGCCTCTCGATGTTTTCCTTCATCAGAGATTACACTAGCTCACAAATACATGCAGCCCAATAGGTTAAGAATTTACATATTAGATTATAGCGCTACTATTATTATGTTTGTAATATATTGGGTAAAACTAAACGCAGGCGTTTCGCATTGCTGCCGCCAGAGAGGCGTTCGGGGTTTTCACACTGCTAGCGTGGATGGCGTCGCAGGTGGTGTCCGCCATTGCATTGTCCAGGGCGATATCGGTTTGATTTTAATACGCGGAGCGGTCTCGCGTCTTTTGCTTATTGTTTAGTTTGAGTGATAATTGTGAATTTCCTGTTTGTTAAATAACTATTGAATTTGTGTTTGTGAAAAACTCTGTTATTGTGACTTTTTCTTGTGAGAGGTGAAACGTGGCTGGCTGTTCACATCTGGCTGTTCCCGAGTGAAACTACGGGAAGAAATCTATTTAGTTGTTATGAAATTGAGATCTCAAGGGTTAGGTAGGGTAATTAGGAATTCCCCCTTCCCGAAGACACTCAAGTTTGGATCCGAAGAGAAAGAAGATTTAGTTTGGTAAGTGTTCAATTCTAGTTAATTTATAGGTTAGGTTATCATATAGGGCCCTGTAGCTCCCTTCATAAGCTACGGTGGTAGCAGACTGCGTATAGCTTAAGTTAGATTCTAGTCGGACAAGCGTGGTGTCGCGTGGAGATTTTTTCCCGGTACTTAATTTTACCGGTAGATTTTTTCCAGGTAAAGTTCCGGTACAGAATTCTTCCCGCCGCTTCGTTTGTCCGGATTCGCTCTGCGCACATTTTCTGGCAGCAGAGCGTAGTTTCTCTGCACATTTTCTGGTAGCAGAGCGTAGTTTATCTACCCTCTATTTGTTCGTTTGTAAAAAATAATTAATTGTTTATAAAAATTATTAGATTTTTCTTAGTTTGTTTGTATAAGAATATTTGTAACCTTTTTTGTATTTGTTTGCGGTTTGTACCGTGCGTTCCGGGTTTGTGCCATTCTCATACCTACCGCGGTTCTTCGTGTAGTTGTTTGATTTTGTTGTTTTTTATTTACCTTTTGTTATTTTTTGTTTGTGACTTGACGCGATGGCGAAGGCCTCCAATGCTGGGGGCGACACTCGCCAACGGAGTGAGATGGTTTGTAACGGCCGGGGGACTCCTGTCCCGGAAGGACAGGGAGGGCGCCATACTGCTAAGAGCGGATCACCTCCACTCACGATTGATTAGCGCGGAAGCGGCCATGGTGGTGCTTACCGAAGCCGAACTTGCCCCGGAGGTCTACGCAGGTCACGCGGCGGACATGGACCCGGCAGATCCTGAGTCTGCACGATGATATCGCGGAGGCGGCGACCGCAACAAGGGCGAGACAGGCTGGCGGACCAGCCCCTCGCACCTGATGTTAGACGGGAAGGACCAGCGGTTACTGGTCGGCTCCCCACCCTTCAGCTGTCCCACTTTGGGGGTAGGATGGAGGAGTGGGTAGCATATAAAAATATGTTTGAGTCCCTGGTCGTAGCACGACGATTTGTCGAAGGCCCAGAAGATGGCCTACCTCCTCTCCACTCTTGAGGATGAAGCGCGGTCGCTCATCCAGCACCTCCGGGTGGAGGACGACCAGTACGATACGGCTTGGGAGTTATTGAACTCCCGCTACCAAAACTTACGTTTGTTAGCGGATGCGCACGCCGCACAGTTGATGGCCCTGCCCAAGGTGGCCAACAGGGCACAGTTGCGCCTGCAGTTGCTCACGCCCGTTACAGTGGCCTGTAACGCGCTCCGCACACTGGGGCTGCCGGTGGACCAATGGTCTTTTTGCTGGTGCACATTGTATTGGGCAAATTGCCCAATGACATCCGCTCGCGATTTGAGCGCGAGAATGCGGAACGGGATAGCACCACCCTACCAACATTCACTGACTTGGTGAAGTTTTTGGAGTTTGAGGCACGGGCGGCTGAGAATACCATGACGGACTCAGCGCCATCCAGAGCGCCTGAACGTAGGCCCTTGGAACCCTCATGGCGAGGGAGGCCCCAACAGGGACGGCAACCGCCACCGCGTGGAGCTGGTGCGCGGGTTGCACACACGGCAGCAGTCGCGAGGGACGCGGACTGCCTGCAATGTGGTCGGATGGGCCACAGCCTGCTGCAATGCAGGGACTGGCAGGGACTGCCAGTACAAGATCGGCGCCGCATGGCAAAGCGGCATGAACTTTGCTTTTATTGTTTGGGCGGTCACTATGCACGTGACTGTCCCAGTGCCATACCATGCAGTGCATGCCGTGGGCGGCACCACGCGATGCTTTGCATGAACCGCAACGGGGATGGCACCCGGATGTTGAGGCAGGGGTCCCCTATGGGCGGGGGCGCTCCTGCGCGAAGCCCTCCACCACCGGACGGAGGACGCGGCTTCGCTCGTCGCACCCCCTCGGGAGGGGGTCGCGTACCTGCGCGGGTCTTGGCGGACCGGGACCACGCGCCCCAAGGTCATGGCCAGTATGTAGCTGGCCAGGCCCCGGATAGGGCCCCCATGGGCGGGGGCCCTAGATCGGACGTGAGAGTGGGGACACCCCCTCCACGCGGGTTACCAATACCCAACACATGCAGCCGCAGCGGTTTTCTCCGCCGCTGCACGAGTACCCACGGCTGGAGTACCACCCGCCGTACCATATGTATGGCCGGGCCGCGGGTTCTGCCCCCTCAGATGGGGATGTGCACTCGCCCGCCATACTATCCGGGTCAGTGGCGCCCCCTGGTTTGGAGAGAGTGGGAGCCCGTAACTAGCTTGCTCCCTTGCTGGGACAGAGCCGCGGACGGTTCTGCTCCCTACCGCGGTGGTCCGCGTATGGGGTCGTGGGGGAAGCCATTAATTTGAGAGCTCTGTTGGACTCAGGGGCTCAAAGCAGTTTGGTTACCACTCGAGTGGCACGCCAGTTAGGTTTAGTCGTGGAAGACTCGCCTGTGCCACTTCTTGGAGTTGGTGGCATACAAGTGAAGTGTCTGACGGGCCAGACACTTGTCACCTTTCTTCGCTGAAGTCCTCCACAATGAGGATCACGACTTCGGCTATGGTAATGGATACCATTGCGGGTTGGCACCCCTCGACAGACATACCGCCGGGTGTGTTGTCTTTGGTTTCGGGTCTGGATTTGGCCGACCCCTTTGTCTTTCATCCCGGCCCAGTGGACTTGCTCCTGGGCTCGGACGTATTGGGTTGGATTTTGTTGGGTACACAGAAGGCTCTGGGTTCGTCTTCACTGATGGCAGTGTCTACGATCTTTGGTTTTGCCCTGATGGGCCCTGTGTTTGATAATGGCACCGCGGAGGAGCCACCGGTTGTCGCATCTGCGTCCTTGGCCAAGACCATGCAAAGGTTTTGGGAGGTGGAGGAGCCACCTATGAGTTCCAGGATGGATCCGGAACACGCTGAGTGCGAAGCCCTTTTTCGATCAACCACGGAGAGGTTGCCCTCCGGTCGGTTTGTAACTAGGTTACCATTTGTTGCCTCTCGTCCTAGCCTAGGGCAAAGTAGGGCGCTTGCGGAGAAACGACTGCTGTCCATGGAGCGACGTATGCAGCGTGACCACGTACTTCGCGATAAATATATTGAATTTATGCGCGAGTACGAGGATTTGGGTCACATGTCTCCGGCTCGAGTTGATTGGAGCTCAACTGAGCATTATTTTTTGCCCCACCACGCGGTGGTGAAGGCCTCAACGGGCAAGTTGCGGACTGTCTTTGATGGGTCCGCACCCACTTCGAACGGAGTTTCGTTGAATCTATGTTTGCATTCAGGTCCCAAATTGCATAGGGACATAATTGACATCATCTTGAACTTTAGAAGACATCAAGTGGTTTTTGGTGCGGACATCCGGATGATGTTCCGCCAGACAGTCATACATCCTGAGGACAGGCGATTCCAGTTGATACTCTGGCGTGAGCGCCCTGAGGATCCTGTGACGGTGTATGAACTCAACACAAACACGTATGGTTTGAAATCTAGTCCCTATATCGCCATCAGATCATTGCTTGAATTGGCAGAGCGGGAACGGATCCGCTTTCCCGTGGGGCTTCCGTGCTGTCACGTGACTTGTATGTTGATGACGTGTGCACCGGAGCCCAAAGTATTGAGGAGGCCCTCCTACTGCGGGATGAATTGATTGAAATATTGAAGACAGGTGGCTACGAGCTACGTAAGTGGTTGTCTAATGAGCCTAAAGTTCTAGAAGGGATCCCGGAGGATCACCAACAGAACCCTCACCTGTTTGAGGATGTGGATGATCCCAACAGGATAGCGGTGCTGGGCATGCAGTACCAGCCGCTAACCGATATTTTTACATTCCAAGTGGACTTGGAAATACCAAAGGTCTGGACTAAGAGAACGGTGTTGTCCGTAATAGCCCGTATGTTTGATCCAAGCGGTTGGATCAGTCCAGTGATATTCTCTGCAAAGTGTCTTCTTCAGAGACTTTGGACTTTGGGCGTCTCGTGGGACGAGCCGCTGTTTGGCTCTCCATTGGATGATTGGCTCGAGTTGTTTTCATCGATTAAGGAAGTCAATCGGATTGCCTTGCCTCGTCGAATATTGCCCCCGGGAAATATCGAGCCAGCCTGCATGGCTTTTGTGACGCGTCGGAGCGAGGCTACGCCGCGTCAGTCTATATGCGGACAGTTGACGCCGATGGCCGGGTCAATGTCTCGCTTTTGTTAGGGAAGAGCAAGGTCGCCCCCATCAGGACTAGGCTGACTATTCCCAAGCTTGAGTTGAGTGGAGCTCACCTTCTCTCTAAATTGTTGCATCACGTTGCATGTGAGCTGGCGGCCACGGTCGAGATACGGGACATCTTCGCCTGGTCGGATAGCCAGGTCGCGCTTGCATGGTTGCGCGCGGCCCCACATACCTTGGAGGTTTTTGTGGGAAATCGGGTTTCCCAAATCCAGAATATCGGAATTGATATAACATGGAGACATGTGCCGGGAGAGCTTAACCCAGCGGACTGTGCTTCCCGAGGTTGTACGGCACCAGAATTGGTGTCACACCCGCTCTGGTGGGGTCCAGAGTGGCTGATGGGATCAGAAACATCTTGGCCTGTCTGTCAGACAGATGTTACTTCTTTGAGTTTGACTGGGCTCCGTGTACATGCTGTAGTCGCTGAGACGACGTCGGAGCCGGATTGGCTACTTGCTCGGTATAGCAGCTTGGATAAGCTTCTGGGTGTTACCAGTTGGATTAAGCGTTTCATACATAATTGTAGAAACCCACAGGCAAAGCGGTTGGAGCCGATTGCAGGTGCAGAAGAGCGCCGGAGCGCATTGTTGCATTGGGTCCGTGTCGTGCAGACCGGACGGTTTGAGTCAGAGCTTCGTATTTTGCGCGACGGACGCGCTAAGTTGAAGGGCGCGGTCGCTCGTTTGAACCCGTACATCGACTCGGATGGGCTTCTTCGGGTTGGAGGCAGGCTCCGGAAGGCGGATCTTCCATATGAGACTCGCCATCCTCTGTTGTTGCCCAAGGGCGGACCCTTGGTGCAGCTTTTGGTGTCTGATCGACACATTCGTAACGCCCATGCTGGGTGCAATGCTTTGTTGGCTATTTTGCAACGCGAGTTTTGGATTTTGTCTGCCCGAAGAGCAATCCGTAGTGTCCTGTTTCGATGTATTGCATGTTATAGGTTGAAGGCATCCACGATGCAACCACAGATGGGTGATTTGCCCGCTGATCGAATCCGACCTTCGAGACCGTTTGACGGCGTTGGAACCGATTTTGCCGGTCCCTTTTCGATCAAGGCTTCTCCCTTTCGTAATGCCCGTATTGTGAAGGGCTATTTGTGTGTATTTGTTTGTTTGGCCACCAAGGCTGTCCATTTGGAGGTGGTATCGGCTCTGACTACGGAGGCCTTCGTCGCCGCGTTGGATCGCTTTGTTTCGCGTCGAGGTCTACCTTCCCTTATTAGGTCTGATAATGGCACAAACTATAAGGGAACTGTAAATTATCTTAAGGATGTTTCTGTGTTTATTGATAAAAATTGTACTAGTTTAAGTCAAATTGCTGCCCAAAGGGGAATAACCTGGAAGTTTAGTCCCCCAAGTTGCCCCCATTGGGGAGGGATTTTTGAAGCGGCTGTGAAATCCGCAAAGACCCACCTCCGCCGCATTATCGGAGAAACGGCTCTAACTTTTGAAGAGCTGGCCACAGTGTTTTGTAAAGTTGAGGCGGTCCTCAACTCTCGTCCTCTCTGTCCGCTATCTCCAGATCCAAATGACTTGGAAGCTCTCACCCCTGGTCATTTTTTGGTGGGAGGGCCGTTGAATGCCCTGCCCGAATACCCGTGGAAGGATGAACGCGTATATCGGTTGTCGCGTTTTCAAATGTTGCAGCAAATGAGCCAGGACTTTTGGCGTCGCTGGTCGCTTGAATATTTGCATTTGCTGCAGCAAAGAGTGAAGTGGACAGACAGGACTGAGCCTCCCAGGGAGGGTGATTTAGTATTGTTAAAAGAGGCAAATTTGCCCTCATTGCTTTGGCGACGAGCTCGCATATTACGTTTGATTCTTGGCGGAGATGGCACTCCGCGTGTGGCTGAGGTGTTGGTCGACGGTTCGATTTTAAGGAGAGGTGTGACCTCTCTCGCCCGCCTTCCCGTAGAGTAAGCTAGCGGTCTGCTTCTCAGACCGGGACGGGGGGATGTTTGTAATATATTGGGTAAAACTAAACGCAGGCGTTTCGCATTGCTGCCGCCAGAGGGCGTTCGGGGTTTTCACACTGCTAGCGTGGAATGGCGTCGCGTGGTGTCCGCCATTGCATTGTCCAGGGCGATATCGGTTTGATTTTAATACGCGGAGCGGTCTCGCGTCTTTTGCTTGTTGTTTAGTTTGAGTGATAATTGTGAATTTCCTGTTTGTTAAATAACTATTGAATTTGTGTTTGTGAAAAACTCTGTTATTGTGACTTTTTCTTGTGAGAGGTGAAACGTGGCTGGCTGTTCACATCTGGCTGTTCCCGAGTGAAACTACGGGAAGAAATCTATTTAGTTGTTATGGGGAATTGAGATCTCAAGGGTTAGGTAGGGTAATTAGGAATTCCCCTTTCCCGAAGACACTCAAGTTTGGATCCGAAGAGAAAGAAGATTTAGTTTGGTAAGTGTTCAATTCTAGTTAATTTATAGGTTAGGTTATCATATAGGGCCCTGTAGCTCCCTTCATAAGCTACGGTGGTAGCAGACTGCGTATAGCTTAAGTTAGATTCTAGTCGGACAAGCGTGGTGTCGCGTGGAGATTTTTTCCCGGTACTTAATTTTACCGGTAGATTTTTTCCCGGTAAAGTTCCGGTACAGAATTCTTCCCGCCGCTTCGTTTGTCCGGATTCGCTCTGCGCACATTTTTCTGGCAGCAGAGCGTAGTTGCTCTGCACATATTAGGTTAAAATAAATAAATAAATATATACGACGATATAGACGACCTCCGTGGTCATCACGCCGGACTGTCACAGCGGAGGTCCCGGGATCGATCCCCGGTCGGGTCAAAATGAAAAACGATCTTTTTCAGATTGACCTGGGTCTTGGATGTTTATCTATATATGTATTTGTTATAAAATATAGTATCGTTGAGTTAGTATCCCATAACACAAGTCTCGAACTTACTTTGGGGCTTACTCAATCTGTGTGATTTGCCCTATATTTATTTATTTATAGTTACTAGTGGATATTACGTAAAGCAACTCTGGACATGCATGCCATACGACCAAATAAATAATTCAAATATACAGATTCACAGACGCGTCAGATTTATAAAACCCCTCTTTTTAGGTCGGGGGTTAAAAATAAACTGAAACACACATTCAGTGCTTCCCAACTTGTTCGGAATTCAATAATAGGAAGCTACGGACCGAAGTTTGACGTTCTGTGACGACACGTCCGCTTTCTTAGCGGAACTGAAATGTTGGTATGATTTATAACAAAATTACATTTTTGTGTGAGCTTTTGTTGATGGTAAAATGTTTATTAGGACTAACTGTGCCATGCGGTCTTGCTTCAGTGGCAATTTAGAGATTCCGGGTGTCCTTAAAGATGTCGATATTCAATAACAATCAATATCAACATATATAATACTAGCTTTTGTCCGTGGCTTTGTCTGCGTGAATTTCCAAAGGGGATAGTGCTTTTTCCGGGATGAAAGGTCACTATGTCCTTCTCAGTACTTCTAACTATGTGTATGCAAAATTTCAAGAAGATTGGTTCAGTAGATAAAGCGTGAAGAGGTAATAAACAAAATAAACAAACTCACGGCATTTTTAATATTAGTTAGGATTCTTCCATTACTGACTGAGTGACTGACAGACAACGCACAGGTAAAACTACTGGGCGTAAGGAGCTAAAAGGCATGTAGGATCCTTAGGGAGTGTAGGCACAGGATACTAAATAGTTACTTCGTAACAGATACATCACTCCCATACTAAAGCAAAAATACCTACGCTATAATAGCCTACAAAATTCTAATAATAATACCAGCTGTTTGCAGCGAGAAGATATGTACCATAAGTACGCACTCAGAGAGTTGAGATTGTTTAGCCCGCCGCGCGAACCGTGTGAGCGCGGCATCGAGCGAGAATGTGTCAGGGTTGTACCTATAATGATTTTGGTAATAAAACGAATGTTGATGAAAAACAATTATTTTTTATTCGTTGATCAAATATGTTTTGATAAAATGATAGATTCATTTTTATCCCTCCCTGAATTACCGATTAAATTTTAAATTTTTTTCGTCTTTCGGCAATGAGAACAATGACAAGTTTTCATTTGTTTTTTGACTCGGACACCCATCCACTGCACAAAAATTACTTACGTGGTTTCGGTATTATATTCTATTACTAAATATATCTTTTTATAGTCAGCGCGGTAAATGTGACGTGCGAGCACTCAGGCGAGCGTGCGGCAACCCTGGGCAATCCACTGTCGGTTGTATCGTCTCCGATAAGCGAAGACGATAGGCATGTAACGCGTGGCCTTAAGCGAGTGACGGACGCCTGGTGTAGGAGAGCACTAAGAGAGGATTTCCCGATATTCCCAAGGGAACAAAGCATATGGTAGTAACTTCAAAACCTCTCATTTTCCATGTAGCCACATACGAAATTACAAACACGGGCGAGCTAATACCTAATTAATTAAAGGTCATAATTGCAAACCGGTTTAAGCCGGCATAAAGCAGTATTATCAGAATTTCGTATGTATTTTAAAAGCGAACAGAGATTAAAATCAAACCATTTTCTGGAGTTGATTTCTTCATTAGCAATTGTAATCTTAATTCATAAGAAGTAGGGTTGAATTTTGTATGTATTCGTATGTTGTTGTATAATTAAACACCTGATTTAAGTATGTTTTAACCGTTTAATTATTTAAGCCGTAAAAACCCGGAATCCCTTAGAATAATGGTTTAAAGGTACATTTATGCATTATACGTTAATTGCGAAAGGGGAAACAGAACGGGTTATTCTGATACGTGTCCGTAACCGACGGAGGTTATTATGAAAAAAAAATCGATTAGATTGGGCGTGTAAGGTTGAGCTTGAGCTTCTGAGTCCTAAGCGACTTATGTCAGGAACGGCGAGGTGATTTCTATGATAAACTTCTTCTTTAGCAGCTATTAACAGTTCACTGCTGAACATAAAATCCTCACCTCTCCATACACATCTATTTAGCTGATTATCCAACATAGGTACATACATACATACATATTATCACGCCTTTTTCCCGTGGTCTGTAAGGATCGTAGCAAGTGGAAATCGCTAGTATCTGATTATCCAGCAACTGCATATAAATACGTAGCTTTTGTCCGCGACTTCTTCCGCGTGGAATTTAGCCTTATTAATCTCAGATTTATGGCGGCATTTTCAGATGAGTTTCGGACCTTCAGCAATACATACCATAAACTGCATCTTTCATTCATATCAGTATTTTTTGCGTGATGCTCTATGCACTGACATACAGACACAATTAAACAAGCTTATTATTAAAAATAAAAACACGACTGACGGGTTTTTATTCAAAAAAGTACATACAAACATATAAGTTAAATACATTTTCGAAATCGCCTTCTAAAGCCCTTCAATTTGATACCCCACTCGATAAGATTGATCAAATTTAATTTTTTTGGTCTGCTATTTATCGCATATATAATCCGCCATTTTGTTTTCATGGTGACGTCATATAGCCTATGTCACTCGGAGGAATGCAAGGAATCTAAAAATACCTCTCACATCAAAATCGGTTAAGCCGTTCAGGACTTATGGTGGAATAAAGAAACTTACATACATACATACTTACATACATACATGAACCCTGAAAACATAACACTCCTTTTTTTGGTCAGTCGTGTAAAAAATGGCTTCTAAAGTTTACATAACTATTTTGTTTTCTACGTGTTGACCTTATAAAGACTTTCCCACGGGAACAGTGCTTTTTCAGGATGAAAAGTACCCTAGAAAGAAAGAAGAAAAAAATAAAATTGGCCAAACACAAACTGCGACAAGATAGACACAAACCAAAAACCTATGTCCTTCTCTTCTATGTACTTCTAACTATGTGTATGCGAAATTTCAGGAAGATTCGTTCAGTAGATGAAGCGTGAAGAGGTAACAAACAAACTCACTTTACGTGATATAATAGTCTATACATTTTCTCCAACCAGATTGCGGACCTCCTTAAAAAGGGAGATATTAGGAGCACCCATAACCGGAGAGCATGTATGAAGAGAGTGATGAGTGTAGAGGAAGCGAGAGAGATCTGTAAGGATCGTAGCAGGTGGAAATCGCTAATCTCTGCCTACCCCCACGGAAAAAAGGCGTGATAATATGTATGTATGTATGTACATTTTCTGCGGTAGTCACACTTTCAAAAATAGAGCCACAGTTACAGTTTAATTTATAGATTTACAGCTTTATACAGAGTGCTGCAAACTGGAGATAACATCACATTTGAATACAGGCTGATGTCGATACGCTAAAATAAATATCACTGTTTACTGCCAATGTTATTTTCTGCGGAATGCTTTCTGTTCATTTTGTATTATTTAGATTTAGATAGGGGATTGTTGATTTTCACCAAACTAATATTTTAGAGAAAGTATTTGTGGGTTTGTTTGTTTCTACTGAACCAATTTCAACAATTCTTTTACCAATAGAAAGCTACAAAAAACCTGAGTGATATGCTATAATTTATATATACCACCCGAGTAAAGCCGGAGCGGGGCGCTTGTTTAATATAAACAGTAGCTGTAGCCTACAGTCTTCATCATGAATGCACAGAGTTTTTCAAATTGGAAAAGTAGTTCCAGAGATTAGCATGTTCAAACAAACTCTTCAACTTTTTTATTATACTAGCATGAACCTGGGACCACGTCCCTGTGGGATTTTTTGGGAAATCCTCTCTTAGTGCTCCCCTACACTCCCTAAGGTACCTCCATGCCTTTCAGCTTCCTACGCCCAGTAGTTTTGCCTGTGCGTTGTCTGTCAGTCACTGTTTGTAAATTAATAATCTTTTGCACATCTTTGTCCTTTAAACCTGCACTCTTCTCCACTTGCGCTTTGGAGGCGGTGGTAACCTTAGCTTCAAGTAATTTTATGACGTCAACTAAATAAAAAACAAAAATTTGACGATTTATAAGTGCTATTTTTAAGCGTATATAAATAAAAACAATTGACTTTGACTTTTGCACTGGACTTTTAGTTAGACTTTCAGCAAAAAGTACCTATTCTGAAAAATGTTGTTATTTTTGAAGGTCTAACTAGGCTGGCATACGTTTCATTTTGATGCGCCGCTCAGAACCTGAGACACCTGATAACAATAGTAAATTACGCGCGGACGAATTCGCGGGCAAAAGCTAGTACCTAATAATAAGGTGGCAAAAAAAATTAATAGTAAAAAATCTTAAAAAAAAGCTTTTTTATTGATACTCTCAACAAACCCTTTCATTTGATATCCATATTGTAGAAATGCATAACAAATGATTCCGCCAGCATCTTTGATGGTCCGCCATATTGGGTTTAGAATGACACATACACATCATCACATACCACATCATGCATTGTCATCGAAACTAAACGTGTGTACAAAATTTCAGCTCAATCGGTTGAAGATATCTACTTCAAAATTGAGTTCTAAGATTCCACCCGAACGAATATACTTACGTACATACATTGCAAGTGAAATAAAAGCTTTTAAAAACACTTGATGGTATAGAGGGAAAGGTGAATCAATCAGCTAAAAGCAAGATTTGTGAAAATATCAAGAAGGTTTTATTACGTGTTAAAATATAACTTTTATTGCAATGTTGAATATTAATAAAGCCTTAAAACACACCTGCGAACGGACAAGAGTCGAATTACAATAATTTTTGCACCTTAGATCATGGAAACATGGAGGATAAGCAGTTTTCAAATAATAAGCTTGCGATAGCTCTTAAAATCCATGCGATAGCTCAGTTGGAAGAGCAAGGTCGTATAAAGACCTGGTCGCGGGTTCAAGTCCTGCTCGCATGGAATTTTTTCACTATATCTTATTTCTATACGAAAGTGCTTTAGAACTAATTGCATCTGAGATGCACAAAATCCAAAATAAATAAACTTTAAACTCGTTCCGAAGAACTTTATTAGTTTATTCATTGTATTGAAATACAATGAATTTCTAACTATAATATTCAACTACTAATTTATTAAATTTTTGGGGCTCCGTACCTTAAAAGGCAAGAACAAAACTCTAGTAGGTTCACTCTCTGGTCAGTCTGTCTGTCAAGACCATTTTTCTCAGCAACGCGTGGATGTAACAAGTTAAAAATATCCGATATTACAGTTTACGGTCTCTATCAGCTATGAAATAAATGCGAATGTATAATCGGTATATTCCATTCTGTTCACCTGGGTGAAAAGAGTAGACTTTTTAGTATCTTCATTTCACCTTGCACTCATTTCACCTAGATGATATCACCCCGGTGAATTGATTCGACAAAATTGGTGTCATTTGTTCACTTTCACATTTATTCACCCAGGTGATAATGGGCCACTTTTTAGTAAATTTAGTATACTTTTATCACCTACATACAAAATCTAAAAAAAAAAATATTTTAATCAGTTTAATGTAAATTATCTTAATAAGCAGTACAAAAGTGATCATCAGGAATACTCAGTATTGTAGTGATAACTACAGAATTATTTGAACTTCTAACTGGTCAACTTTGCATGTCATATTTTAGGTGAAATAGTTGATATATTGGGATACTATTCCTGTGGCGTATTACCTGCATGATAGGCTCTCGACGCATCACAATAGCAGGCATTCAAATCCATTAGTTTCCAGACAAATTGAATTGGAAAGTGAAACACCGGTACACAAATTTCATATGTTGTTTTTACAATACTTGATAGGAAGACAGGAGACCCGCACATCAAAACGTTCTCTGAGTCACGCCGAAACCATTGGTAGCAATAACTCGACATGATTTTTGTGTACTTACGGAATTATATCGAAAATTAAACATTCATAACAAAACATTCCCATGATTAGATTAGACTGTCAACTGAGATCTACAGAGTTGGACGTCTGACATTGACAGCTGGTGACACACGTTCCGTATCAGTTCCTAACCAACCTTTCTTATCATAAACAAATAAGAAATCATGGCTGGATTGTTGTAGAATTTTAATTATTCTCCTTTAATATCGTCGACTTAGATTATTATAATATTCAACGAATAAATACCTTATTTAAACATTAGTTCTTTTAAAGAATATTAAAAGTTGGTTTGACGTGCGTCCGGATTAAGCGAATTGGAGCGCGACGAGGCGGAATGTCAAATCAAGTGGAGGGATCTTGCTCTCCCTGGAAGGCCGCCACGACATGTAACATGGTTTGAGCAATTATTAATTTTTTGGGGCTTTTTCACTTTCGCCGCCCTCGGCACCCCGTCATGGGACTATAGTTTAACCTTTAGCTTTAAAATCCGCTGATACGCGCAAGGACACAGGGGATACTTGCCGCCACGAATTGTCAGGAGGATGAGCTGTTGATATCCACGTGCCCGCCCGGCCGTATGAATTGGCGCTTCCTGGAGTGTCCTCCCCATCAGCAGAGGTGCGGTTCTCCCGGACCGTGGACCGCATGCCACGGTGCAGGCCCCGTCGTCGGCGACCCCAAAGTGCAACACACGGATCCTAACCTTATTTCCGAAGGCCGCATCGCCGCCCCCGATCCGATGTCCCTGTAATGGCTCAGCGCAAACCTCGGAAGGTCCAGCCAGCGTCTACTATCTCGCATACAACGGAGCGTCGCAGGAGCGCCGTGCCTCTTTGATGTCGCGACCAGCGCCAGTGCTCGAACCCAACGGATCATAACGGTGAACGGAACGACGTTCTAAGTGCGCACAGACTTTTGTGTACGGACCTGGCCAGGTACCTTATATTTGGTTTATGTTAATTTTAACTTTTAATTGCGGCAAAGACTTATCAGATTTTGGTATTAGTATAACATGTGCCCGCCCTCAGCGGCTAGTGTGTTTATGGAATAAAATGCTATATTCTATCCCAACCATATTGTATTAATGATATCACCCTGCCCATGACTCCCAGGACCTAAGGCTTACTAGACAAGAGGTCCTTGTACTTCAAAAGTGCGAGGCTCTATCCTGAGCATTACATCCGGCTCTCTCTAAAGTAATTGTTCGTGTATAATCGCACTGCACAGGGATATTGCCCGTCTTCGCTTCAAATAGTTGGGGACCCCTGCGCACACCGCCCAATACACACTTTTTTATTTTTTTTTATTTTTTATACACGACAGTATGTAAAAATTTGTTTAATTATAATCAAAACATTACTCGTATTTAAAAAATAAAAATCAACTTAATTTTTCGAGAAAAAAGGCTTACTGAAACAGTCAACATCGAAAACAATATTTAAAAGTACCCACCTAACTACAATTACTTTACTTTATTACTACTTAACATTCCGAACAAGAAAATACTATATTGCACTAAAGAAAATCAATAATTTATTTTATTTTCTTAATCGTAATAATTACTTTTGAATTTCTTATAAGGTTTAATTTACATTAAATTAATATATATAGTAACAGGGCTTTTAATTTGAAAGATATTTATAGGTTGTACGTGGGTGATCAAATTCTACTAAATTGATCAAAAAAGTGGCCCTCATATCACCTGGGTGAATTAAGACCAAGGTGAATAAATGATACTAATTTTGTCGAATCAATTCACCTGATGAAATTTTCTGGGTGAAATGAGTCCGAGGGTGAAATGAAAGATACTAAAAAGTCTACTCTTTTCACCCAGGTGATACCACCCAGGTGAACAGAGGTGGAATATACCGTTTGGTTGTGTTTGTGTGAGTGTGTTTGTTACACACACACACACACACTTATGTACATGAGGCACATATGTGCTTCATTTAGCAAAATCTACATTCACCTTTTTTTTCACCAATAAGCACAATATCCAGCTAAACGTAGCCTTTGAGTCTCAAGATTCTTGGCTCTCTCTACCCGTAAGGATGTGACGATGTGTGATACAGTATGTATGTTTGTGTATCTGTAGCAAAATCATCGAGATGTATTTCGATACGATTTGGTACTCGGGTAAGAAGAAATACCGGAAATGGCACATAAGTACTTTTTATCCCGAAATTCCCACGGGAGCAAAGTCTCGGAGCGCAACTAGTCACACTATTACCTACACTAATATTATAAAGAGGAAGTGATTGTAAGTTTGTGATTTTGTTTGTAGGGGGAGACTTCGGAACCTTACTTCTGAACCGATTTCAAAAAATTCTTTCACCAATAGAAAGCTACATTACTACATTACTTTAGTGACATAGGCTACCTAAAATTTATATATGCTGGGCGCTAGTTTTTTAATATAAGTATCATTATTCTTGATTTCGTGACATTTAAAAATAAATTAAAATCACTTTTGACAGAAAAATACTATTATTATATTAATGACTTTTTAAATGATAATAAGTAAGATTGAATTAATTTAGGATTATTTTTGATGACTTGTTAACTGACTTTGTACTGAATTCATTTTTAATAACAATATTGTTTTAATTTCTCTAAATTAATGTACGTCCGACCCAGATACAGGTCACAGTGACATATGTATTGTTTTTTTTTATTAACTTTTATACCTGTACAATAAAGATATTTTGAATTTTGAATTTTATGTATATCTCCTTGTTTCTATCATCCGAGCTTGGTCCCAAGTTGGGCCGTCGTAATTAGTTCCCCCGTTCCGGACATATGCCGTTAATTTATGATAATGTCTGTTCGAAGATTCCGGACTTCTCAAGTGGAATAGACGGACAAAAGCATTTGCGACATCGCTTGATTTATTGTCAAATATATATCTATGAGTATAGTTAGAATTGCCTTTTGTGTGTTGGGCTAGATTTTGCTTACCTTTGTTTTTGCGTGAAAGATGTTTTTCGGTGTCGAATTGTTAAATTAAAATCTTTAAGTATAAATAATATATTGAGTTGATTTATTATGAAAAACTAGTTTACAAAAAATAACTAATAATTAACTGATCATTGTACTTGTACATAGAAGATGTATAAAGAGAAAAAAAAAAAACTATTACAGGTCTATGTAGGGTCAATAAAATGCCAAAACCATTTTTTTAGAATTTTTGTCTATCTGTCTGTATGTTTGTACGCGCATCGCGCAAAAAAACCTGGACCAAATTTGATACGTTTCTTACTGTTATATTGCTTAAGGTCTAACTTAAAATCTGACGTAGGTTTTATCTCGATACGCCGCTTAGGACCTGAGATATAAACAATAGTAAATTACGCGCGGATGAAGCTGCGGGCACAGACTAGACTACAGATAAAAATCCTTGAAATTCTTTACATAATTTAAAATAAAGTCCCCTGGCGCGTCTGAACTGATTTTCACCAATAGATGGAGTGGACCATAAGGAAGGTTGCGCACGACTTCACTCGCGTAAATTATACACTAAGTATAATTTACGCGAGTGAAGTCGTGCGCAAAAACTAGTTATTTTATAATAAGTAGTAAAGCTATTCGTTTAATTAACTACCAAAACAGAGCATTAAATAAAATAGTAGTCGGTACAGTCAAATACAGGTCAAGTAATAGACTTCTATGAGGAGTTAATTAGCAGCGAATTTGCAATAATTGGGTAGTAGAATCAAAGTCAAAGTCAATCGTTTTTATTTAAATAGGCTTAAAAATAGCACTTTTAAATCGTCATATTCTTGTTTTATAATTAGTTGACGTCATAAAATTACTTAAAGGTTACCACCGCCACCAAGCGCAAGTGGAGACGAGGCGGCGCAACAAACTCCACTGCTGCATTTTCTCCAAAGACGTCACTTTACAACATATGTCTTACAATTAAACGTTGTGAATGTGCCGGTGACTGTACATACCGAACACAAAGGCACTAAAAATAATTATAAATTTAATACTCCCTCATAAAAGGAGCGATAAATTCCAGACCTAATTTTGCGAAAACGACGCGTTTTCTTTACGGCGATGATATTAAGCATTTTTTCTTTGATTAAAACCATATTTTATACAGTTTTTTTTTAGGAAAATTGACAATTTTATTGACCACTTACACTTAGGTTTAATTCAAGCTTAGGGGTTTCGCTGATGTGGAAAATTCCTACAGAAGCGAAACTCCTGGGCGTAAACAGTTCTTAGTAAGAATTATAATATGTATCTATGCTTATTTGGGGATCAAAGAAGAATCATAGAATGTGCCATCTACTTCTCTTATCGTGCTGCGAAGATTGTAAACGTCAATCAAGGAAGTTGTTAATCCTTTTATTAAATTCCGGTTGACTGGATTGAAAAGATCCCTTATATTATATATATATATATATATTATATGGATTGGATAAGTCCGCAGTTGCCATTTTCTATCTTCATGTAAATTGTAATTTATTTATGTTATTTTGTGCAATAAACAAACAAACAATCCTTTAACGACCAAGCAGCCGCATCGGGCATTGCGTCTATTGTTAAATAATTATTATCTTTAAACGCCATGATTGAAAGATCAAAAACTGGGGATTTCTCCTCCGAGGCGATGGGCTAGGAACCTTTCAATATCTGAATCTATTTCAACAATAAGCTCACTATCCAGCTAAGCGTGGCCTTCGAGATGATTCTTGGCTTTGTCTACCCCGTAAACGATAAAGACGTAACCCTGTATCTGTACAAAGTAAAATATTCTATTCACAAAAGACGTCTTCAACTTGAATTATTCCAAGATTATAACATTTAGTTTTGACGGACTCCGAGAAAGAAGTTTAAATGAAAAAACTCTGATATACTTTTGCTAACAATCCGAAAGCATTTTATATTCCGACTGCGAGTTCCAAACGAATTGAAACTTTAAAGCTTAACTGTTAAAGTGCTTTTTCGCTCGATTGGCAAGTTCCGTAAAACATTTCTGAGTCGAAGTATGATTTAGTACGAAAGTTTGTATATGGAAAATAGATACGCGTGCAGTTCGAATGTTTTGGCTGTCAAAATGTATGTTTTATGGTTGTCTTGAATTTTGTTTTGCAATTTGTAAATTTAAATTGTGTTTTTTATTGTATGTCTGGAGCACCGTAAAGTTTGACTCATAAAATAAATATAAGACTGTGAAAGTTTCATATCTTTCAATACATATAGTGGCTCGGCCTCGGTTGTGGATCTATAAGTGGCTCGGGACTGGATGTGAATCTATAATACTTTTTTTTTTTTTGATTGTTACATTATAGTGAGTGAATGTGGAATCGCCAAACTTAAGTGGCAGTGGGCGGGGCACATAGCTCGTAGAACAGATACCCGTTGGGGCAGAAAAGTTCTCGTGTGGCCACCACGAACCGGAAAACGTAGTGTTGGCAGGTCTCCCACTCGGTGGACCGACGACCTGGTGAAGGTCGCGGGACGCGCATGGATGCGGGCAGCGGCGGGACCGGTCAACGTGGAAATCCTTGGGGGAGGCCTTTGTACAGCAGTGGACGTCTTTTGGCTGAGAGAGAGAGAGAGAGAGAATGTGGTAAATGCTATACGATTAAATAAATAAATACATATATTAAAACTGTAACTGGTCTGTGTCTGTACATAAGAGATATTTTAGAAAAAAATATATGGGGCGTCTTTATAGAGCCAATAGAAGCCAAACTATTTTTTTTTCTCTGTCTGTCTCTGTATCTGTATGTTTCTACGCGTATCACGCAAAAACTACTAAACGAAGTTTGATGCGGTTTTCACAATTGTATTGTTGAAGGTCTAACTTAAAATTTGGTGTAGGTTTCACTTTAATACGTTGCTTAAAACCAGAGATATTAATAATAGTCAATAACGCGCGAACGAAATTCGCGGTCACAGACTAGTATTAATATTCTTCGTTCTAATAAGTCTTGTTTAACTGTTAATATTAAACTGGTGTTACTAACAATTTGAGCATAACTTATACTGAATACTCTTTCGAGAGTAGTATAAGCTTACGCTTAATTAAATTGGGCTGTATGCAAGAACTTGTGGCAATAACAAGCTTTCCGAGCTGAATACACGGTGTGGCCACAAAATTTCGTAGTTTGGACTTAAATACATATAATAAAACTGTAACTGGGCTGTGTCTGTACTTGGGAGATATTTAAATAAAATAAAATATGGGGGGTCTTTATAGGGCCAATACAAACCA
This sequence comes from Ephestia elutella, assembly GCA_018467065.1. Lineage (NCBI taxonomy): Eukaryota > Metazoa > Arthropoda > Insecta > Lepidoptera > Pyralidae > Ephestia > Ephestia elutella. Next base: position 1,231,281 of record CM031594.1, read on the forward strand.
AAATATGTTTTTATTAGAATTTTTGTCTTTCTGTCTGTAAGTTTGTACGCGCATCACGCAAAAACTACTGGGCCAAATTTGATGCGGTTTACACTGTTGTATTGTTGAAGGTCTAACTTAAAATCTGGCGTAGGTTTCATCTTGATCCGTCAGTTAGAACCTGAGATATTAACAATAGTAAATAACGCGCGGACGAAGTCGCGGGCACAGGCTAATCGTTATATAAAATTAAGTAAGTCAGCGGTGGCCGAGTGGTAGGGCGCCCGCCTGTGGCTGCAAAGGTCCCAGGTTTGAATCCTGCCTGTACAATATGAGTTTGTATACCAATCTGACTCGTGTATGGTAGTTTTCATCGACCACTTGCTTTCGGTGAAGGACAACCTGCACTCTGGTTGATAATTATCAGCTAGTGTGTGAAATAGAAGGCAATGGCAAACCACTCCATTAACATTGCCAAGGTAGTCGTTGTGTGTGTCTCCTTCCATATAATGACCACGACCCTCAGTCATGAGGAATACGACTAAAGAAAGAATATAAAAGTAAATAAATTAGTCCAAATTTATGACAAACTAGTCTTCGCCGTGAATTTTTTTGATTAAAAAGTACCCTATGTGCTTCTCAGTACTCCTATCTACGTTTGTACAAAATTTCAAGAAGATTGGTTCAGTAGATAAAACGTGAAGAGGTAACAAACAAAAGTACAAACACATTTTCGCAAATGCTAGTCGCTTTTGTTAGCTATCGGTCTATCCGCTGTTCTAGTGGCCTCCAAACTTTGTCCTTCTATGGCTAAGCTTACCACGTATTATGTAAGTTCTGATTTACAGTATACAAGCTGTGTTTTCAATTTATTGACTGTAAGTTTACGTATATAATGGGGTGTACAGAGCCTTGGGCCATTATGAAGTGGAATGAAACTTAGAAATCATTTAACAAAATTTAAAAATCGCGACTGCAGGCTTTGACGTCACATAACCTATGTTACTCGGGGTAACGTAAGAAATCTAAGAATACTTCGCCGCCGTCACAGAATTAATATTAGTACTACGTCCAGAAATGAAACTCCCTGCCCCTCCCGCAATATGGCACTCCCCGCTCCTTCCGCACTTCTCCCCCGTTCTTGTGTAACTGTGGGACGTTCGACTATGAAAACGCACACATTGACGTGTTACTGACGTGTTCACGGATATACAGTTTCATTTGTAGTTGTAGGCATATTTGACGCGCCGTTTCTATGAAGCGCCCGCCCTGTGCCGCCGTGAAAGATATAAGGCGATGGCGTTTTGAAATCATACTAATATGTTACAAATGCGAAAGTTTTGATTTTTGTGTGTTTGGATGTTTGTTACTCAATCACGAGCAATCTACTGGGCAAATTTCGATGAAATTTGGCACACGGGTAAAAAATATCGGGAATAGCACATAGGGTACTTTTTATCCCGAAATTCCCACGGGAGCGAAGCCCCGGGGCGCGGCTAGTAAAGAATGAAGAAATTCACATACGTTTCAGTTGTTTTTAATACTTAGTAACCTTAATTTGATTTAAAAAAAATCACAATCACCTAGTAACCTTATTCATTCGTGTAAGCTCGGAAGGAAAAAGCCTAATAACAAATAAACATAACAAGCTAATTATTAAAAAAAAAGACGACTGACAACTTACATAGCCTATGTCACTCGGAGGAATGCAAGAAATCTAACAATACCTCTCACATCAAAATCAGTTAAGCCGTTCAGGACTTATGGTGGAATAAAGAAACTTACATACATACACATAAAACATAACACTCCTTTTTTGGTCAGTCGTGTATTGTCTTTATTTAAACTAATTTAATACCTGGCTATAGAATCTAAACAGACTGGTTTCACTCGAGTACATGGACGCTCTTTCGTGCAGCAGCTTCAAAAGTTCGCATAACCATAATGTTTGCCAATCTTCGTTGAGAAGCGGCACTATTAGAAGAAGAATATATCCTTGTAGTTTTTTTTATAGCCACTCCCCTTGGATGCCTCGTAAAGTAAAGAATATGCATACTCTTGGCAACGTGCTAAACTAAAGATTTATATGTCTGACCCGCTCCCGGCCGTCGGAATACACACTCCGTGTCTTAAGTTTTATGTCTGCCAAAATATTTCAAAAAATATCTTGAAAATGTACAAATTTACGAGCATATCCATCCGCAGCAAAGCACCAGAAACGCAAATTACAAGAACCACAATAATAACACTTTATTTGCACACAAGTAATCACATGTACAGATATACTTAAATTAAGTAACTTAGAAATAAAAAAAAGAGAGGAAGATGCGCAAAAGGCGGCCTCTTATCGCTGTAAGCAATTTCTTCCAGGCAACCAATTGAGAAAATTGCTGAAGACGAAATATTATATATTTTATCTAATAAGCAGATCGGCATTTCATATTTCGCACTCAACAACTTTAGTACTGGAATACGCAGTTAATTTAGAACTAACGTACATCGACATTTCGTACTTTAACATTCAGTAGCGGAGTCGATAACCATCATGATTTAAAAACTGTAACATCGAGTTTTATTTTTATTTTGGGAGTGTTGTGTGTACTACTTGGCAGTTTTCTTGGCTTTAGCTGTCAATTAAATTAAGGTAAAAACTTTATATAAAAAACAAAAAAAAAGCTTTCTGGTCCTGAAATAGTCACTGAGCTACTTAGCTCAGTCCGTCTGTCACTTGACAGACGGACAGGCATGGCGAAACTTGGTTTAGGTTGCATGTTGACTCCGACAACTAACGATATTTTCAAGTTGACACAAATAATTTTATCTACTAACCTGTGCCCCCTGACTTTGGCCCGCGTGATTTACTATTATTTATTAATTTATTAATATTTATATATCAGGTTCTAAGAGCCGCATCAAGATGACACGTACGCCAGATTTTAAGATAGACCTTTAAAAATACAACTGTGAAAACCGCATCAATTTTCGTCCAGTAGTTTTTGCGTGATGCGCTTACAAACATACAGACAGAAAGATAGACAGATAGAAAGACAGCCAGACAAACAAAAATTTTAAAAAAATCGTTTCGTCTTCATTTGGTCCTTTTAAAGAAAGATCCCCATTTTTTTCTTAAATATCTCTTAAGTACAAACACAGACCAATAGACCAGTTACAGTTTTATTATTAGTATTGTTACGACGTGAATCGCAACGTAAAACTTAAATAACAACCACTATTTTGATAGTACATTTTTTATTTCTATTAGCACACAAGTTGCCTCTTCGAGCTCTCGGGCCAGACACCGTCAAATACAAAACATTCGATACTGTTTTTAATTCTTTCTTTACTTTTTGGAATGCAATGAAGAGGTCCTCAAATTATAAAAGAACCTCCTTCACTACATTCATCCCCCTCCTCATCAAAAAAATAAGCTTCTTTCTCAAGGGAGAAACTTATTTTTTTCCTACAGCAGCTATACAAAACCCTAACCTACCTATGGACAGGATCCCTACTTAACATCTAATAAGTTCAGAGAAGTAACCGACATAGCCCGCAGAATCGCCAAACTTAAGTGGCAGTGGGCGGGGCACATAGCTTGCAGTACAGATAGCCGTTGGGGCAGAAAAGTACTCGAGTGGCGACCACGAACCGGAAAACGTAGTATTGGCAGGCCTCCCACTCGGTGGACCGACGACCTGTGAAAGGTCGCGGGTTGCGCATGGATGCGGGCAGCGCAAGACCGGTCGTTGTGGAAATCCTTGGGGCCTTTGTCCAGCAGTGGACGTCTTTCGGCTGAGAGAAGATGTTCAGAGAATGACCCAGGAAACAGAGAGAAACCAGCAAGAGGGAAATCTCATCCCTCGTGCTCGAGTGATGAAAAAAATGCCCTAAAATCATCAAGGCCACTTTCTAAACTGTCTGATTCAACTCTGAATCAACGTAAAACTTAAATAATAACCATTATTTTGATAGTATATTTTTTATTTCTATTAGCACACAAGTTGCCTCTCCGAGCTCTCGGGCCAGACAACGTCAAATACAAAACATTTGATAATGTTTTTAATTCTTTCTTTACTTTTTGGAATGCACTGAAGAGGTCCTCAAATTATAAAGGTACCTCCTTCACTACAGTGTATTGATTGGCTGATAATGTGACTACAAGAATTTAAACCATAAAGTTAGAAAAAAATTATATGACGACGTCTACAGTTTAAACTTAGATAATTTATATTAGTACATTAATGTAAATGTACCTCAAACATTAATATCAAAACAAGAGAATTAATAACCGTCAAAAGCATACCTCAGTCAAAATGTCTCATAAGAGCTGCGAACTGACAGGTGTCATGGCCGCCAGTTTTGGAGGCAATTTTCGCGCGCTGTCATCGCGATATTATTAGTTTTGAATTTGGAATGTAGGTACTATTGTTCTAAACATAAAACGACATTCTAACTAACATTATAAATTCGAAAGTGAGTTTGTTTATTTGTTACCTCTTCACGCTTTATCTACTGAACCAATCTTCCTGAAATTTTGCATACATATAGTTGGAAATACTGAGAAAGACATAGGGTACCTTTCATACCAAGAAATAGCAGGGTTCCCGTGGGAAAATCACGCGGGCGAAGCCGCGGGCAAAAGCTAGTACTTACATTATATTTAGAACAAGTGAAATTCGATTCATTGTACGAAATGAACATGATTGTTATTAAAATGTAACTTTAAATACTTATAGAAGGTACCTAGTACCTACTTAACAAAAAGTATCCAAAAAATACGACTACAATATTTTGAATTATGTAAAATTGGACGCTGGACTGATTGGTATATCAACGCAGAGACGAAACCGCTCTGGACGTAGAAACTTGAATTTTTGCACAGAGTCAGTACTTATATTAATTCTGTGACAGAGTGTTAGCGACACCGAGAAGTCAGCGCCACCTATCGCGCGGTGACGTCAACGCTTGTCCCACCCCAGTGACGTTGGAATGGCGGCGATGCGTGGGGAGTCGAACGGCGCGCCTTAGTTCACTTTTATTTTAGCTGCGGAACGCGCTGGTCATATATAGAACGTATTTTTGCTCCCCGTTTCAAATTATGTAATTAACTTTTGTATTTTCTCATTTAATAATAACTTAATTAATAACCTTTTGTATATAAATAAATAGTATAATATATAACTTAAATTACATTGAGTTAACAAGAGATTATTCTTCTTCTTTCTTATCGAGTGTGTCATTTACACTGGTGTCAGATTTTATTCAAGTCGCCTCAAGGCATCTAACACGATTTTTTACGACTACCGCCATCTAGTGACAGTAGTGGTAGACGTTGGTCTACAAACTCTTCGTGTCGCATAAGTTTGTCGACCAATCTGACTCATGTATGGTAGTTTTCTCACAGACCACCACCTGCTTCCGGTGAAGGAAAACATCGTTAGAGAGATTATTTTATATAGCGTAAATAGGCATTCAGAAATATATTTTGAAAATCCCACCTCTAGGGGGGTGTAATGGGTGAAAAACTTCTAGGAATCCCAGGGAAAAGCTAGATAATAATATAAATATCTTTGGGAGGAGTTACTATAAAATAAATCCATCCACGACGTATCCCTGAAAATATTTCACTTCTATAAACAGTCGCTGTAAAAAATACAGACTGCATTATTTTCATTTGTAAAATTTTAAAGCTACATTAAAATTCTACCTTATATAAATTCACGAGAAAAAATAAACCACAAAACGAAACGGAATAAAAATGATAACCTTAAAAATTCACAATAAACAGACGCTATTTTTAAATTCTTTATTATTCCAATTATAACGTACAAAAGTTGAATACTGGCTGGTTGAAGGTTCCATTTTTAAAATATCTCCGATAAAAAAAGTATTCGGTTGTATTTTAAATTCTTTATTTCAATGGATATGCAATTTCGTGAATAACCTTACATTTTTATGCTGCGTTTTAATATCGAATTTTCACTAAATATATTTTACTAGCTTTTGCCCGCGGTTCGCCCGCGTGAATCTCACGGGAACAATGCTTTTTCAGGGGAAATGTACCCTATGTCCTTCCTAATACTTTGAACTATGTGTGTGTATGTGAAATTTCAGGAAGATTGGTTCAGTAGTAAAAGCGTGAAGAGGTAACAAACAAACTCACTTTCGAATTTATAATATAAGTTATGATCAGGATTACGGTTTTAGTATGATTTTATTTATGCTTCCGTAGTTTGTCCTTCTGTTTGTCACATTTTAAGCCGTCACAGAAAGTTAAAATTTCAAGTCCTTTTTAATGAACTCTTTAAAAAAATGTAAGTTCTAATCTTTATGAGGATTCCTATTTAACAAAAGTAAACGCGGACGAAGTCGCAAGCTAGTTCTTAAAATAATAAGTGAAAAAACTCGAATTCTAACAAAAAATAAACATAAAATAACTTTATTCAAACCATTACTTAAAACGATATTTCGTTTTGTCATATTCCGCCCTCCCTTTGATCTACGGAGTATGAAATTTGACATTATTGCCCCACCTGTCAGCCCCTAATTTTCTGTCACCCACAATACGTTGACAGTTATTATTATAACGAACTGACGTAAAGGGAAAACGTATATTTTATGAATGGCGGAGTTTGAAACAAATTTCCTGTGCTGAAGTTTCTTTTTTTCTTTAAAAGATCGGCGGTTCTTTATATAGCTAAGCACAGAAAATAATTTTGGATATTCCTCCCCTAGAGGGGGGAAATAAGTGGTTGAAAACTATATTCACGCGGACGAAGCAGAAAGAAAATGCTAGTAATTTTCAAAATCAACAATTCTTTATTAAAACTAGGCCGTCAAAAAAGGTACTTTTTCAAGTCTATAACTAAATATATAATCATAGTGTATTATAAAGCTTAAAAAGCTAAAAGCTACTAGCATTTCGGAATGACCACTGCTGAGAAGAAATGCCGAAAGAAACTCATGATACATTGGTCGCCTTACATGTCAGAGGGGCTTTTTTTATAATCTCAATTATATATTTTTTACTAACAATAAGTTGGTATATACATTTATAGTCAAAAATTAAATATACACTTTAAAATCTTGTCCACTTGGTTACATAAAACGTTTATTATAACTACGTGAACAAGAAAACTGTGTTTCTTTAAATAGATTAAGTAACTTTTTAAGAATATATTTTTAAACGAAACAAGGCATGTTTATTGTCAGCCAGTATTTCTATCAAGTGGAATTCCGTTTGCTTAGTTTACTGGAAAAATGAGTCGGCCATTTTGGTTTAGTTTATTACGAGAGGTCGATAGACATGCCTAGTGTTGGGACGAGGTCGAAATTATTTATCGATAAACAACTTAATTTTCACATTTCGCAAACAACAAACAATGAGGGATTTTTCGAGACCCAAATAAAAAAAAAAAATAGTTCCAGATGAAATCATTATTGGCATTTAAAAAAAATAAAACCTAATAAAAAAAACATCTAAAAAGTATCAATATTGTGATTTGTGCAACTGTCAAACTGTTATGTGATTTTTTCTGCCTCTGGCTGACAATAAAAAGCGCACAATATAGGTACAGCCATTATTACGACTCGGCTTTCAATAAAACGCCATCTGTTGAGCCTTTTTTATACTGATTTCTTTTTCTTTATTTAGCTATCAGAAAAATCGCTCATTATCAGACAGATTGAGACCTAAAGTAAGTTCGAGACTTGTGTCAAAACACCTAGATAATTTTTTTTTGCTCAATCAAAAACATAAAGAAAGAAAGTTTCTTGGTGTACCTCAATAAATAAAATACATTTCTTGTCACGCAAAAGTATCTGACATGTCTTGACGGCTACCGCCATTTAGCGACAGTAGTCGGATATACTTATATTACACACACACGTACACAGAACAGACTTCTGATTGGTATGTTTCGGTTTGGGATTTGAACCTGTGCCCATTAGTACATATGTCGAGCCAAATGAGCAACCAACGGCTCAAGTTAGTTAAGTAATGTAAGTAAAAGCTTGTAAACATAGGTACTTATAAATTTTCCTATATTCTTTGGAAATAATCCCTCTTAAAATATCCATGCAACTCATATTTCATTCCTAAATATACTCTCTGAGCTATTCTAGACAAAATTGATGGATTGTATTGATTCGAATACCATTGACATCTATTCTAAATAGACTTGGCGAACAAGAATAAAAAATTATATATAACTAGCCGCGCCCCGGGGCTTCGCTCCCGTGGGAATTTCGGAATAAAAAGTACTCTATGTGCTATTCCAGGTATTTTTCTACCCGTGTACCAAATTTCATCAAAATCCGTCCAGTAGATTTTGGCTGATTGAGTAACAAACATCCTCACAAATTCACAGACTTGCAAACTCACATCCAAACTTTCGCATTTATAATATTAGTAGGAAGTAGGATAGTAAGATACTGTAGCATGCATAATTTATCTAAAACACTATCGTGTTTTCTCAATAAAAATTTAACACATTTTCATTAGATAATTTTGTAGTAAAAGTAATAAAAAACATCGTACATAAAACCGTAGTTTTGAGTAAAAGTAAGAAAAAACATCGTACATAAAACCAAACAAATCAAACGTACTTAAATAAAAGTTACTTTAAAAGATCTATTCTTGAGACTTGAGATGTACGTATTATGACATTTGAAGTTGAGTTATAGGAACAGATCTAAAAAGGCACGTATCTGACAGCTGTCAAAATTGACATCATAATTCTTGATGTCCACGTCAGTTAAGAACACTATTGGAAGTCTATAAAGATTTTCATTCAATGATTGATACGTAAAATATTTATACCATTCGGTGGAGCAAAATAAAATTGCGCTCAGTCTTGATCTCTTTGCAACTTCATTTTAGCTATTCGTTTCAAATAAATATCTCAGACAGTTTAAAGTTTCGAAAATGGTTCTCGATTTCAACTTGGATAGAATAACTAAATGTGATCATGATCATGTTTGAACGGCTTCGTATCTCAAGAGGAAAAAAATAGGGATAGTTATTTCTTTGCAGACCTTTTTCTTAGTGACCAAGTTAAAATTACTACAGTTTGTGAGTTTGAGTAACTTTTTAAGCAAAATTTTCGCAAAAAAAAATCATCGTATTTATTTACAGCCCATCACTAGCCGTCGGCAACAACGATAAGTATCTAAATGCAAGAGTTAATTAAAATCAGTAGTCCGTGTTTTAAATTAATTACTCTATGCGTTGGTACCAAACATGGGCTAATTCAAACCGTCCGGTCCTACACCTTTAGGCTGAAATCCGGGGCGGTTAGAAATAGTCCACTTTTGGCCGGGCTTTTGCCCATTCGTGCCTCCAAAATGTCTTTGCAAGATTTCGGTTGGGTTCGCCGCGTGGTTTTTCCAATCTTGATAAATGATGAATTTTGCTTAAGATTTAGGATATTTTCTGTTTAATCTTTTAGTTTACGTAGACGTATATTTTTCGTCTAACTAGGGAAATTAACATTATATTACCGGCTACAGAATTTTATCTTCAACAATTCTCTTTCGGTCATAATTTTAAATTTTTATACTGTCATTTGTATTATAATTATTAGCTAGACTAGTTGTCGTGAAAATTATACTTAAAGCTAAGGTAACTACCTCCAAAGCTTAAATGGAGAAGAGAAAAAGAAAGAAGTTAAAAAAGACTTAACTATATATACCTATTTATTAATTTGTGTTTTCCACATGAATTTAGTTTACAGTCAGATAGATCAATAATTTAAACAAAAATAAATGTCAAGTCAAATTAAAATAAACATTAGTCAAAGAGACCGCCCCGGGTCATACCTGGCGCAAAAGTGCCCATGACGCTTGCAGCGTTCCCTCGCTGTATAGCAAGGGAAATGCGTTGCACCAGGTATGACTCGGCGCGGGGCTCAGCACTATTAATTAACTTTTGTACACAATAAATACATAAAAAGGAAACTTAAAATATAGTAAAGTTATTTTGTAACTACTGGCCAAATTTTTTTACAATATGCTCAGTACTTAGAATACAACAACGTCCGAAAAAAAATTATAGTAAAAGAATAACATAAAATTTCAAGTCCCATGAGCTGATCGACCAATTTGTATGGGAAGAAGAAAAAAACATTTTTTAACATAGATTTTTTCGGGAACCTGCTCAATTTCATCCACCAAATCTGCTGCGAAAATTTGGCCAATGGTTTCAAAATAAACCTGTATATATACTTATTCCCACTCCCGATCCGTGATCCAACCGCTATGTCCAACAAGTTATACCACGGGTAAATATAACTATCCATTGTATAACTGTCAAAATCCTATTTTTTACCGCAATTTTTTTTATAAAATATGGGTTTGCTCCTCACCACAATCTTGCCCAAGGACAGAGATGAGGTCTACGATGCCCTTATCTACAGCTTTGTCTAATAATCTCCTATTTTGTTCACAGTAAAACCAAAATCAGTCGTCGTCACAGCCGGTAACCGAACCCTAGACGACGGTGCAGTGTTGGGACCGCTACTCGAAAGGGCTAAGGTAGACATCAGCTGCACAGTTATCGAAGGGAAACCACAGCCTAAGGTCGTTTGGTACTTCAACGGCTCGCCGAGACTTGATGGTAAGTGGCTTTTTTTTATTTTTATTAAAGATGGGTTTGCTCTTGACCACAATCTTGTCCGAAGACAGAGATGAGGTCTACGATGTAGCGAGCTTACCCAGAAGCAGCCTATTTACTCTGGTTTTGAAGAGAGTCACCATCACTTATTACCATGGAGATAAATATAAATATACCTATACGGACAAATCGCACAGATTGAGTTAGCCCCAAAAGTAAGTTCGAGACTTGTGTTATGGGATACGAGTACTAACTCAATGATACTATATTTTATAACAAATACATATAGATAAACATCCAAGACCCAGGCCAATCTGAAAAAGATATATGTATTTATTTGCCAAAAATATTGTTGATACATAAAAATGCATAGATGTTACAGAGCAGCAATGTTCAATTGAAACGGTGTGCAAATTAAGTCAGATGGCTTGCCGCAAATAATTCAAAATACACTTTAAAAAATATGATAATACACTAAAAAAATATATAATTATATAATTAAATATAATTATCAAAGATTAATAAAAAAATTTAGATTAGATTAAAGATCATTTTCCATCTTGACCCGACTAGGGATCGAACCCGGGACCTCCGGTGTGGCAGTCCGGCGTGATGACCGTCGGCCACGAAGGTCGTCAAAAATTTGCAACATTTACAGTACTATCTCTTGATCGCGTTGACGTATAATTTCTTCATCAAATAACTCTGTCATGAATAGATATAGTAATTATATGCTAACACATGGAATAACATAGTATCCAGAATTGAATCTTAACACTCCACCTATTCATTATTATACTACCAAATTAAATGGGCGGAATGGTATAATTATGTTGGAACCAAATTACCATAGCATATGGGGTTTTCGGGGAATAATTTCGTAGTAATTTTCGGAGGTGTTACGCTTATGTGAATTGGTGTAAGATGTTATTTTATTCATATTATTACTGAATGTTATACTGAATAAATAATTGGTATTTGAGGCAGGGCTTATTACATGCACCGAATTTTATTTATTGGCACATAAAACAGTTTTACAACATAACATGGCATTATACAGGGTGTTTTTTAAATCATTGGCATCCTTTCTACTGGTGAAAGTACTCATGAACATGAGCAACTTTTTGTATGGGACCGACTCAATCCGATGGAAAAAAAAATCTGCTGTTCCATACTATTTTCCAATCTTAGCATAGAGTTTTTATGTCAGAAAAGTGGTCAACATTTTATGAATAAAATTAACTTTAGGAGATGAAATAAATAAAAATTTAATTCTTTAAATTAATTTTGACAATAAATTACAACCATTTATCTGTAACAAAACACAAAAATATTAATTTACTTTATTAGTAATACTGGCTGTTTTTTGTGCATTTGCCTTAAAAAAAATCGGGCATCGCTAATTTGTGAACAAGTAAAATTATACCGCGCGCTTTTCTTTGGTATTGTCGTTTTCCGAGTTTTATTTAAATATTTCCTCGCAAATATGTTATAAAACTTCGTATGACATACGTGCGCTTTGAAAATTACAGCCTCTGCCTTTCTTGTAGCCCTCGCCTACGGCTCGGGCTAGCAATATCGCCTCGGCTGTAATTTTCAACTTACCACACTTATATCACAATGTACTATTACAACATAACATAGCATTATATACATTACAAATTTTCAATAACAAGTTAGAAAACCAAGAAATTAGTGCGCACAGCATGCTTAGATCGACAAGAAACAACAAAATATATATTTTTTCAATGAAAATAGAATAAAGAACTGTAGGTATTGTCTGAATATCCAATCAATAATTCAATAATACAATTTATTTAATTACTTGCACCCACTTAATGTTCTCTGAATGACCCTAAGGTAGACTGGTAGAAAATACTGTTGCATTAAGTACGCCCATTGTACTTTAACATGATTATGTGCAATAAAGTTTAAATAAACAAAAAAATAAAAATAAACAATATCCTAAAATTAAATTAATGAAGACAAACAATTTATTAATGAAGCAAATAAGCATGAAGCAGCTAAGGACAAGAGATTTGCATTACTGAAATGTCAAATGGCAAATTTTCCATACAGACTCGCAAAAAGTACCGGTATTTATGAGAATTTGTTACCGGTACTTACCAATGACAAGCCCTGATTTGAGGTATTTTCCACAATTAGTATTAGTTACTAAACTAATACTAATTGTGGAAAACACCTCAAATCAGTTTAACTATGTATGCACGTACTCTCAATTTAACTATGTATGTACTCTCAATTTAACTATGTATTTTTAAATGTTGTGACACGCCTGACGCCACTACAGGAAAGAAATTCAAATCTAAAATGTTTATGTATGGGATGGGCATCAATCTCGCAGTAACTGCTAAGCTGATTTTGATGAAATTTGGTAAACGGGTGAAGTAAAATTTGAATGAAATAGCACATAGGCTACTTTTCAGTACACAAAATAATCATAATTTAAATAAAATTCAAATTAATATTATAAATGTGAAAGTCAGTTTGTTTGTTACCTCTTCACGCCATCTTTTAAACCAATCTTCCTAAAATTTAGCATTCACATAGTTAAAAGTACTGAGAAGGACATAGGGCCTTTCAGCCCGGTAAATAGCACTGTTCCCGTGGGAAATTCACGCGGGAGAAGCCGCGGCCAAAAGCTAGTCATTTATAAATTTGACCCCACAGACGATCACGATAAATTTTGAAATAAATAATTCTCAAAGCTACAAACTACTATCATTTCGGAACGAACACTGCTGAGAAGAAAAGCTGAAGGAAAGCCATCTCCCTAAATTCCACTAAGCTCCTTTTTTATTTTTTAGGCAGTCTGTAAGTTTGCACGAAACGTGAACAAATTACTTACACTCCCTCTTTGTTTTGGAGCGAAATTCAACACACCAAGTAAATCAGGTAATTCAATAGCGCGTTAAAACAAAAACCGAGTTCAAACTGGTTGAAACCGCCTTAAACCAGATTTAAGTATTCGCGGAACAAACAAACGCTTACTGTTCGTTCCGGTGTAAAATATGGATAGTTTAAATATATATCGCATGCACGATGAAAAAAGAACGTTAAAAGTTATAGCATCAAGACGTGGAAAAATGTTCGGTCATCTTGTACGACATGACGATTTGATTAAAAATCTGATAGAAGGGAAAACAGAAGCTAGAAGAGGAAGAGGAAAGCCAAGAAGGGCTTATGTAGACCAAATAAAGGAGAAGGCAAAGGTTGTGTCGTACAAGGAGGTCAAAACGATCAAAGTCAAAGTCAAAGTCAATTTTTTTTATTGAAACTTGGCCTTCAAAGAAGGCTCTTTTTCACGTCGATAACTAATTATTTAATCATAATATATTATGTCTCAAAGCTACAAACTACTAGCATTTCGGAACGACCACTGCTGAGAAGAAATGCCGAAAGAAACTCATAAAACAATCTTGGTCGCCTAGCATGCCAGAGGGGCTGAGGATAGGGAGAGATGGAAAAAACTCCACCGACAAGAACAATGTTCTTAAATTTAAATGAATGGAAATATGACGCGAGTCCTTTTAAAGATCTTTGAACCTAGACGAAAAGTCTTTTCAATACTATACAAACTAGCCAAAATTTTTGCTTACCTTGTATAAGGGAGGCTTATACCCAGCAATGGGCTGAATATGATGAAATTAAAATGATTTTATTTAAATGGACTACAATATAGCACTTTTAAATCGTCGTATACTTGTTTTTTAGTTAGTTGACGTCATAAAATTACTTAAAGCTAAGGTTACCACCGCCTCCAAAGCGCAAGTGGAGAAAAGGCGGCGCAAGCTGCACTGCTGTATTTTCTCCAAATATGTCACTTTATAAAATGATGATAAGATGATAAATTTGTAGTTTAATTTGACTCTGGTACCGAAGTATTAATCCACCACCTCCTTGCTCCTGATGGAAAACATCTTAAGACACCCTAGATCGATTTCCTACTTAACTACTTAAATGGCCTTCTATTTTTACACGACTGAACAAAAAAGGAGTATTATGTTTTCAGGGTTCATATTGATGTGAGAGGTATTTTTGGATTCCTTGCATTCCTCTGAGTGTCATAGGTTATGTAAGTTGTCAGTCGTGTTTTTATTTTTTAATAGTTGTTTAAAGTGAAAATGCTAAGTTACACTGCCTGCCCCAGATACAGCAGTAGGTATGATGCTGGAAGCCACTCAATATACCCGGTATCCCTCTCTGTACTGGTGTGTCTGTACCTAGCGATTGACATTGTTCTATGTATTAATCAATATGTTAGAATGTTAGTTCTGTGTTAGATCTACATAAATAAATGTAACTCGTCATTTGTTCTGCCTTTTTTTAAGATTTTCGCCCCAAACTGTCGTCGTCAGCCAGCGATGTACTTTTTTATTACGCGTTGTAGAAATATAAAACTGGTGTCAGCCGTTAGTTCTATGAAAGGTCTCACTATTTATGTACTTTTATTCAATGAAATCTACAATATTACAAGAATAAAAGTTCGAAAATAAATGTTGTACTCAGCGATGTATTTCTAAAATTCGTAAAAAATATAACCAAATTAAACTTTATACCATAGTTCTTTATCAGATCAGTCTAAATATTTTAGTTTTGCCTAGTTATATACATAAAAATACATAATTAAACCACTGCAAAACATATTCCTTACTAATTTGTTAACAAAACGTACGAAAGTTCACTTAAATTTAGCACTTATTTAGCATATACATAGGGGCGAAAATAGACTGGCAATGATACCTGCTTGATGATACTTTAACATGGAATACACCAGATATTCACAACACCACCGCTGTAATTTTTGACCTATCATAAACAAATAGACGGCCAGTACCTCTCAAAGTGTCCGAGGCAAAACTTTGATCGGTCAAAGTATCATCAAGCAAGTTTTATTGCCAGTCTATTTTCGCCCCTATGTATATGACAAATAAGAGCTAAATTAAAGTGAACTTTCTTATGTTATGTTAACAAATGAGTAAGGAATATGTTTCGCAGTGGTTTAATTATTTATTTTATGTATATAACTAGGCAAAACTAAAATATTTTGACTGATCTGATAAAGAACTATGGTATAAAGTTTAATTTTGTTATATTTTTTACGAATTTTAGAAATACATCGCTGAGTACAACATTTCTTTTCGAACTTTTTTTCTTGTAATATTACAGATTTTATTGAATAAAAGTACATAAATAGTGAGACCTTTCATAGAACTAACGGCTGACACCAGTTTTATATTTCTACAACGCGTAATAAAAAAGTACATCGCTGGCTGACGACGACAGTTTGGGGCGAAAATCTTAAAAAAAAAGGCAGAACAAATGACGAGTTACATTTATTTATGTAGAACTAACACAGAACTAACATTCTAACATATTGATTAATACATAGAACAATGTCAATCGCTAGGTACAGTCACACTCTGTACTGATTTTCAAGATCTAAGCGTGAGCGCGCGACGATCTATGATTGATCTACGAATTATTTTTTGGCAGCATTAAAAAGCTGGCCACTTCTTCTTCTTCTTCCATGTATGACGCATCAGATAATGCTGTATCTGTGGCGTCGGCGTCATATTGGTCATCACAAATTTGACCCGCCGAGTCGACACGCTAAGAAGAAGAAGCTGGCCACTAACAAATAAAAATAAAAATAAAAGGTGTTACTTCTGTATTCTCGTTATTTTACTTTCCGGGTGCTTCTGAATTCGATTCTGAATATATTTTCAGTGCGTGGCCAGAATGTTAAGTAGGGTTTGTGTAGGTCAGTGGAAATGTGTAGTCTTTTTTTGTTTTCACAGATTTTAATGTAAGTCTTGCTGTTTTTGAACGATTAACGATTCCATTTTAATCAAAATGAAAAGACTGGGTTTTAAACTGGGGATTCTTATAATAGGTTGTAACACGGCAACGCGTTGCTGTAATTTAAGTAAAATAAACTTTGGAATGTGATTTAAGTTTATAGTGTGTATGTAATATTTTCTCACAGTTTTGTCTATATTTTTAGGTCTTAGATTTTTTTACAACTAGTATTAATAAGGTACGGCGTGATCTAAGTAATAATTATTTTTGTTAGATTATTTTAATAACTACTTGAAGTACTTTTCTGCTACAATATTAAGTAAAAATTGATAACTTTTTTCTATTTCTATTTAGTATTTCTTCTAACTTATTCTGTTAGATATATATTTTGTTTCTAACTTCTGGCTATTATGACATTTGTTTGCTTGAGTTTTTCTATTTCTTACTTTTTTTCTACCTGTGAAGATTTGTAATTGGCTTTCTGTTTCTTATTTACTCTATCTATTCTAACTTCTTATGCTGTATGTCTTCACTGATGTCTCTAGGCTAACTGAAGAACAGCGATTAATATTCGATCGTGTATGTCGCAGCGTAGACAATGCCTTAGGAGAAATGCTTTTTGTAGATGCTCCCGGTGGAACCGGTAAGACTTTCCTTACCAAAGTGATTTTAGCAAAGATAAGAAGCCAAAGTGAAATTGCGCTTGCTGTAGCTTCGTCCGGCATAGCAGCCACTTTATTGCCAGGAGGCAAAACTGCCCATACAATGTTCAAAATTCAGATTGACTTAGACCGCACTGAGAACCCCGTATGTAACATTTCAAGAAGCAGCGATAAAGCTAAGGTTTTACGCGATTGCAATATTATTATATGGGATGAATGCACTATGGCTAACCGAAAAGCGGTTGAAGCAGTGGACACAACGTTACGGGATATAAGACAAAATGACCAACACATGGGTGGCGTTACAGTTCTTTTTTGTGGGAACTTTCGTCAGACTCTCCCTGTCATACCACGTGGAACAAGGGCTGATGAGATAAGGGCGTGTTTAAAGAGTTCTAGATTGTGGCACTACATTATTTCAATGCATTTGACAGTAAATATGCGAGCGCAAATTGGAGGCGACGAAAACGCTCACGTTCTCTAATATGCTACTTAAGATTGGTAACGGTGTGTATCCAGAGGAACAAGGAAAAGTGGTTCTCCATGAAAACCTTTGTTGCACAGTCCCAACGATGCGAGAGCTCATATCATCTGTATATGAAAATGCGACCGAGATAGCTTCTCAAGAAAATACGTGGCTTTGCGAGAGAATTTTTGGAATCCCTAAGTGCTCCTAGGTTGCCAGCTCACAAAATAATTTTAAAAGTTGGAGTACCTATAATGCTCCTTAGAAATTTAAGCCCTCCTAAACTTTGTAATGGCACCAGGTTAAAAATAACAAATTTACAACGAAACGTAATAGAAGCAGAGATTTTGACAGGATGCGGAGCAGGTGAGACCGTGAGAGTGTTTTTGTACCCCGAATTCCACTAATACCAAACAATTTTCCTTTTAGTTTCAGACGAGTCCAATTCCCAGTAAGTTTATGTTTTGCTATGATAATTAATAAAGCCCAAGGTCAAACGCTAAAAGTTGCAGGTGTGGATCTAAGATATAGCTGCTTTTCACACGGTCAGCTTTACGTGGCTCTCTCACGCGTGAGCGATCCTGGAAAACTTTTTGTTTTGATCCCCGACGGCTATACTTCTAATATTGTATATAGAGAAGCATTGCTGTATTTTTTAAATATAAATAAATAAAATGTGTCTGTAATAAAGCAATCCGCCCGAGCTTCGCCCGTGTTACATACGTAGCCTATATAGTACTCAGGAATAACTCACCTATTCAACGCTGAAAGAATTTTTCAAATCGGTCTATGCGTTTCTGAGATTAGCGCGTTCAAACAAACAAACAAACAAACTCTTCAGCTTTAATATTATAATGATATCTAATCTATGTTAATGCATATTAGAGACATCATTTTTCAAATCACAATGGTTTCAAATGTCCACGCGGACGAAGTCGCGGGCACAGCTAGTTTAAAAATAAAATACATTAAAATATCTTGGAAAGCAACCCTGAAGAGTTATTGTCTCATGTTATAAGGTGATGGGCTATCGTCAAGAGGTCAATCGTCGAATCCAACTCGGCTGGGCAGCGTTCGGGAAGCTTCGCGATATCTTCTTGTCCAAAATACCGCAGTGTCTCAAAATAAGGTCTTTGACCAGTGTGTGTTGCCAGTAATGACATACGGAACAGAGACGTGGTCGCTTACTATGGACCTCATAAGAAGGCTCAAGGTCACCCAAAGGGCGATGGAGCGCGCTATGCTCGGAGTTTCCCTGCGTGATCGAATCAGAAATGAGGAGATCCGTAGGAGAACTAAAGTAACCGACATAGCCCGCAGAATCGCGAAACTTAATAGTGGCAAGGGGCGGGGCACATAGCTCGTAGAACAGATAGCCGTTGGGGCAGAAAAGTTCTCGAGTGGCGACCACGAACCGGAAAACGTAGTGTTGGCAGGCCTCCCACTCGGTGGACTGACGACCTGGTGAAGGTCGCGGGACGCGCATGGATGCGGGCAGCGCAGGACCGGTCGTTGTGGAAATCCTTGAGGGAGGCCTTTGTCCAGCTATGGACGTCTTTTGGCTGAGAGAAGAAGAAGAAGAAGGGCTATCGTCACTATACCTGAATCTCCAATCCACCAATAAGCCCAATATCCAGCTAAGCGTGGCTTTCGAGTCTCGCGACTCTTGGCCCTGTCTACCCCGTAAGGGATAAAGACGTGATACTTTATCTCTTTCTTGACTATTTTATTTGTCATTAGCTCTAGGGAGCAGCTAATCACACTTCACAATAATCCTAATCCTATCCTATCCTAACCAATATTATAAATGCGAAAGTGAGTTTGTTTGTTTATTTGTTTGTTTGTTACCTCTTCACGCTTCATCTACTGAACCAATCTTCCTGAAATTTTGCATACACATAGTTAGAAGTACGGAGAAGGACATAGGGTACCTTTCATCCCGGGAAATAGCACAGTTCCCGTGGGAAAATCATGCGGGCGAAGCCACGGGCGAAAGCTAGTAATATTATAAAGAGGAAGTGTTTGTTAGTTTGTGAGTTTGTTTGTAGGGGTTAATCTTAGGAACTACTGAACCGATTTCAAAAATTCGTTCACCAATAGAAAGCTACATTATACCTGAGTGACATAGGCTACAATTTATGTATGTACCTACCGAGCGAAGCCGGGGCGGGGCTCTAGTGTTAATATATAAGTAAACATTGACGACCTCCGTGGCCCAACGATCATCACGCCGGACTGTTACACCGGAAGTCCCGGGTTCGATCCCCGGTCGGGTCAAGACGGAAAATGATCTTTTTCAGATTTACCTGGGTCTTGTATGTTTATCTATATATACGTATTTGTTGTATAATATACTATCGTTGAGTAAGTATCCCATAACACAAGGCTCGAACTTACTTTGGGGCTAACTCAATTTGTGTGATTTGTTTGCATATATATTTTAAAAATTAAAATCATTAATTACAAATAACATTCAGGCCGTTAAACTTTCCTCGATCCTCAAAGCTTCCATAATCTACGAAAGCTCCAGAATTTAAAAGTTCGAATATTGGGTGTTTACGAGAATGCAGATTCCGTCAATACCTTTTGTCCGGCAAAGTTTTTTCGGGAGCTTTTTCCACTGAACTTTGCCTTTGAAAGTTTTATTACCTTTTTTCTATAAAAGCTCAAAGAATCGTGAAAATGGGCCAATCAATAATGGACTTGTTTGCGAATTTAAGCTTTAAGCTCTCGGGTGATTTTTAATGTAAAACATCTATTGGCTTGACTTCACAGTAAAATCGAATCGAATGCCGTGACGGCAAATAGCATGACGCGCCGTCGTGATACTCATTTGTTTTACATCTGCCATGCGGCCCGTAACAGCGAACTATTTACCCCCTTAAAGGATGAATTTCCAAAATTCCTTTTTAGTACACACTAACGCGATATCATAGAATTAATATAAGTACTACGTACAGAAAGGAAACTCCCTGTCCCTCCCACCATATGGCACCCCCCCGCACCCCCTGCACTTCTCCCCCGTTCTTGTGTGTATTGGAACGCTATGACCCTATGACTATGAAAACGCACACTTGACGTGTTACTGACGTGTTCACGGATATACAGTTCATAGTAGTAGTAGGTATATTTGACGCCCCGTTTGTATGAAGCGCCCGCCCTGTGGCTATATAAAGAACCTCTGTAAAATTTCGCATTTATATTATCACAAAGTATGATAAAATCAACTCTTTATAAAGGTATAAAGCGGTGAAAAAGTAACTCACAATATATAAAGTTACGTAGAAAATAAATCACGTACATCCTTTGACAACATACGGAACTCATTTTCATAAAATTTCAACGCTTTGAAAGATACAGGATTCTTTGACGTCGCGTCATACGCATTCCTAGGGCTGCGGTCTTGGTTATAGAGGGTAGCGAGGCGGAACGGGTCTTTGGTCGTTTCGTACCACAAGCGACTCCAACTGCGGGCAAAATCGCCCAAGAGACCTTTTTGAGTGGATTCTTTCGCACCGCAGTAGTTAGAGCGGTGCGGAGGGCCCGAGGTACCTTTCTGGATACATTGGGCCATTCGCACCACTGCGGTGTGAAAGAATCCATTCAAAAAGGGCTCTCGGGCGATTCAGACCACGGTTCGAATCGCTTGTGGTGCAAAACGACCAAACGACCCGGTGAAAATACGCCTGGGAGCAAAGAAAAAACATGGTATGTACAACTGCTTTTCTTGCGCAGATTGTTAGTCAATCAAGGGAATGGACTTTAAACTGGGACTTCTTATAGGCGATGGGCTAGCAACTTGTCACTATATCTGAATCTCAATTCCACTTCTCTTCTTGTCGAGTCGGAATGGCTACTCAAATAAATTTGAACCAGTGCTTGGCTACGCAGATCGCCCTGTCATTGGCCTCGTTCAAGTCCTCCATTGTGCAGGAAATCGGGTCAATTCCACTAATAAAGCCTTTGTCTACCCCGTAAGGGATAAAGACGTAATTATGTATCTGTAACGAAGACAGATGCCTAAATGAGTAATGGTCATCAGACTGAACAACTTATGCTTCGGCGTCGTATTTAAGTACATCACATATAAAGAAAAAGTGTTTCTGAGTTTGTTAATAGGGTAATCTTCTTAACTACTGAACCGATTTCAAAAATTCTTTCACCAATAGAAAGCTACATTATACCTGAATGACAAAGGCTACAATGTATGTATGTACCTTCCGAGCGAAGCCGGGGTGGGACGCTAGTGTCTGATAATTTCTGTCAAAGTCAAATTTTTTTATTGAAACTTGGCCTTCAAAGAAGGCTCTTTTTCACGTCGATAACTAATTATTTAATCATAATATATTATGTCTCAAAGCTACAAACTACTAGCATTTCGGAACGACCACTGCTGAGAAGAAATGCCGAAAGAAACTCATGAAACAGTCTTGGTCGCCTAACATGCCAGAGGGGTCATTTGTCAACTCTATACATACACTAAATTGTGTACGGTCAAAAACAAAATAAAATATAAGAAACAAATATGTCATGATAGGTTAAGATTTGATAAAGAATAAGGTGAAGCTGCAGCCTTACTACGTCCTATTAGTAGTAGAATTTACGAAAAATGCCTTTATCGTAAATTAAGTTCCGACTACGGGCTATGTTATTTAGATTATTTTACGTTCAAAATTTCACAACTAAAATTTAATAACTTAAATTAAAAATTCCCCGACGTTATCTAGAAAACAGACTATAAAATGGATACTGTACTATAAAGCTTATACGATTTATAAGTGCT
This sequence comes from Ephestia elutella, assembly GCA_018467065.1. NCBI lineage: Eukaryota > Metazoa > Arthropoda > Insecta > Lepidoptera > Pyralidae > Ephestia > Ephestia elutella. The sequence continues at coordinate 1,253,603 of CM031594.1, forward strand.
ATTTTTAAGCCTATATAAATAAAAATAATTGACTTTGACTTTGTACAAATTAACATAATTTAGAATAGTGTAAGCCAAAATATAGAAGTGTCCCAGAAGTCACAGGAAAGTCACGGATGTCATCAAAGTAAAAAAAATTGCCTTAGTGATTTCATGGATGGATAACTAACCATTATTATTTGCATGCTATTTATTTTTAGCAAACATGTTTGTTCCTAACTTTATGTTTTTGTTACAACTTGTAATACAATGTTTTTGAGCAAATAAAGATTATTTGAATGACGTTGGCAAAGTTCTAGTGGAGTAAAGACCATGCGCTGGGCGGATGATAAATAAATAAATATATACGGACAAATCACACAGATTGAGTTAGCCCCAAAGTAAGTTCGAGACTTGTGTTATGGGATACTAACTCAACGATACTATATTTTATAACAACTACATAGATAAACATCCACGACTCGGATCAATCTGAAAAAGATCATTTTCCATCATGACCCGACCGGGGATCGAACCCGGGACCTCCGGGCTGTCCAGCGTGATGACCGTTAGGCCACGGAGATCGACTGATTCGATCGAGGTCGATGATGTTATACAGCAGGTGTGAAATATTTATTTCACACCTGCTGTATAACATCATGACCATTTGGTCATTACCCAAGACCGAGAGAACTGGCATAAGATGAAGGAGGCCTACAGGGGAAAGGCTGAAAAGAGAGAGAGATAGTGGCTTGATTTGTCGAATAAGCCGCATAGAACTCCGAAGCTCCATAGTTCACTCTCTCTCTCTCTCTCTCAGCCGAAAGACGTCCACTGCTGGACAAAGGCCTCCCCCAAGGATTTCCACAAGGACCGGTCCTGCGCTGCCCGCATCCATGCGCGTCCCGCGACCTTCACCAGGTCGTCGGTGCAACGAGTGGGAGGCCTGCCAACACTACGTTTTCCGGTTCGTGGTCGCCACTCGAGAACTTTTAAGTTCTCGAGTGGCGACCACGAAATCCTCCATGAAATCGAATTTCCTTCTACATTTCACACACTGTATGCCCCTCTGCCGGCCGCATAACTACTGTTTGGATATAGATTGTTAAGCCGGGTCTATTATTTTTACTGAGTCTGGTCTAACTACTGTCACAAGTCACTCTCATTTCATGGTTGTACTGTCATCAGCAAATACGCTCTTGAGTAGCATCTTGAGTGCTGATATTTGTTTATTAATACGTCTTCACTCGGCTGATACGCGGAACTCAAGCGAGAACTCAAGCAAGATTTATAAATTAGCACCGCGACTCAAGTGCGCTTTCAAGATCGAGCTATGACTTGAGAGTCATTTATTAATACTGGCCTACTAGTGGTACCTAGACATAAAAAGTCCAAGAATATACTATTGAAATAGGAAGGTATCCAAAGTCTTGTCTGTCAAAAACTTGTTTCTAGAAATCTCCAAACTTTTAGGCTATTTCGGAATACTTTCCGAATTGAAAAGTTTCTTACTTCACGAATTTGCTTCTTATTTCTGTTCTGACTTATTTTTATGTTTTCCTAGTAACTTAGTGTATTTACTTAAACTTACCTCTTTTTCTTTCTATATAAAGCTATGTTGGTGTTATTAAGTGAAATGAAACACACGACAACACACAACTTCCCGCGCAGATTGTAAAAGTCAATCGAGGGAAAGGGCTTTAAGCTGCGGATTCCTCCACTTATAGGCGATGGGCTAGCAACCTGTCACTATACCTGAATCTCCATTCCATTAGCTAAGCATGGCCTTTAAGTCTCACGACTCTTTGCTCTGTCTACCCCGTAAGGGATAAAGACGTGATTCTATGTATGTATGAAACACACGCCATTTTCCTAGTACTCGTAATTATAATGGAGTGGTTTCTCCATTTGCCTTCTCCATTTCACACACTAGCTGATAATCATCAACCAGAGTGCAGGTTTCCTCACGATGTTTTCCTTCACCGGAAGCAAGTGGTGGTCGATGAAAACTACCATGCATGAGTCAGATTGGTATACAAAGTTAAAAAAGTTAAGTTAGTTGGAGGTTGACTGGTACTGGTAGAGAACGTTAAGTCCACCTTTAACGCAATGGGTATACCACTGTATTATTTTGGTCTAATAAAGTTTTAAATAATCAATACATATAATAAAACTGTAACTGGTCTGTGTCTGTACATAGAAGATATTTGAGAAAAAAAACTAGGAGGGGTCTTTATTGGGCCAATAGAAGCCAAAATGATTTTTTTGTATTTTTGTCTGTCTGTCTTTCGCCTGTATGTTTGTACGCGCATCACGCATAAACTACTGGACCTAATTTGATGCGGTTTTCACTGTTGTATTGCTGAAGGTCTAACTTAAAATCTGGCGTAGGTTTCATCTTAATCCGTCACTTAAAACATGAGATATTAACAATATTAAATTACGCGAAGTTCGCGGGCACTATGGCTAAGTAATAAATAAACAAAGTGGCACGGATAAGATTCGAACCTGGGAAAGTCAAAGTCAATTTTTTTATTGAAACTTGGCCTTCAAAGAAGGCTCTTTTTCACGTCGAAAACTAATTATTTATCATAATATATTATTTCTCAAAGCTACAAACTACTAGCGTTTCGGAACGACCACTGCTGAGAAGAAATTGAAGGTAGTTTCACTTTTGTTCATTTACTTTTATAAAGATTTATAAAAGTCTTATTATCATTCCATTTTACAAGAGAAATGACTACACTACTATTTAGATTAAAACCAATATTTTTTCCTAAATTCGTACACATTTCCCCAAAAGCCACTCGAAAAACCAACCTACAACTAACTCAATACAGTCCACATTCCCTTGCCTTCTAGTTTCTCTTTCTCAATATATTCTCCGGACGTCCATGCTATATCTAAAATTGCACCTATGAATATCAAATGCCTCTATAGAGGAGATCAGATTTATATAATACAATTTCTGCTAACGACCCCGCACGGCTTTTGGACATGACATGATTATCGGATGGAATATAAGACCCTGAAACAGAAATCTAAAAATATATTTATACTAGCTGAGCCCCGGGGCTTCGCTCCTGTGCTTGCTTCCCCGTTTCCTCACCATGTTTTACTTCAGAAGCAGGTGGTGGTCGACAAAAACTACCATACATGAATCAGATTGGTTTACAAACTCATGTAGCACGGGTAGGATTCGAACCTGGGACTTTTGTATCCACAAGCCCTACCAAAGTCAAAGTCAATTATTTTTATTTATATAGGCTTAAAAATAGCACTTCAAAATAGTCAAAATCTTGTTTTTTAGTTAGTTGACGTCATAAAATTACTTAAAGCTAAGGTTACCACCGCCTCCAAAGCGCAAGTGGAGAAGAGGCGGCGCAACAAACTCCACTGCTGCATTTTCTCCAAAGACGTCACTTTACAACATATGTCTTACAATTAAATGACTGTGTATGTGGACGAATATACATTGAATATTTATATGAAACTAGCTTTTGCCCGCGGCTTCGCCCGCGTGAATTTCCCACGGGAACAGTGCTTTTTCCCGGGATGAAAGGTACCCTATGTCCTTCTCCGTACTTCTAACTATGTGTATGCGAAATTTCAGGAAGTGGAAGAATACTAGTGGTTATACGAACAGAACAGTAGACCTCGGACACCACCGGAATGGAGCTCGGAGTTCCGTCACCTCACCGTAACGCTACAGCTTTCCCCCATTCCCTCCTTTCCCCCTTTCCCTCCTTTCCCCCTTTCCCTCCTTTGCCTTTTCTCCCCTGTTTCCTCCCTATCCCCCCCTTTTGATATTTTTTTCACAACAACCTGTGGGGAATCGGGTACAATTTCCTCCAAATATGTTTGAAATTCGTTCATAAATAATGCTACAGAACACTTCCCCCCTTTTAGTCCCATTTAACGATTCTATAATCTAATTGTTTTTATTATGACGTCACATAACTTATATTCCACACACATCGATATAATAAGGTTGAAGAAATATGTTGGAATAAATAAAACAAACTATCTTTTTTTAGTAGTCTTTTCAGAAAAGTATGCGCTTCAAAAACCTTCCAAAAACCAAATTGAAATGTCTACGGTTCGACAGCCAGTGTCTGTGTCTACACAAAACGTCGATCACCATATAACGGCCGCTTTTTTGACAATCCGTCGATCAACATATGTCGACCGCATTTTTTCCGTTTCGTTCGAAACAATTCCTTGTTTTCGCGCGTTTTTCGACTTTTATCTTCATGTCCGGTATGTCAACAAAATGTTTGTATGTTGACTTTTCAATAAAACTTCAGTTTTTGACAGATTTAAATTGTGCGGACTGTATTTTTCTTTCACCTTCGTAACTTCGCGGAATGTGAATGGATTTCGATTATTTTTCGTTTTTATTTTATTTATTTGTTAGATAGATATACATATTTATTAGGTATCTTATTTTGCATAAATTTTCATAACTCTATTAAAATCGCTCATAAATAATCCCAAACCAACTAATATTATAAATGCGAAAGTGAGTTTGTTTATTTGTTTGTCTTCATGCTTTATCGACTGAACCAATCTTCCTGATATTTCGCATACACATAGTTGGAAGTACTGAGAAGGACATAAGGTACCTACCTTTCATTCCGGGAAAAACCACTGCCTCCGTGGGAAATTCACGCGGGCGAAGCCACGGGCAAAAGCTAGTTTAATAACAATATAAGTAATCCAACCCAAATCAAATGAAACGGAAGCGTCATTTCCGCCATCTTCAATAAAATCTCCAAACATTTGTCAAAGTTAAGTACGTTTTATGAAACAGACAGATAGACAGTACTTGAAACACCCTTTGTGCAGAGCAACTACGCTCTGCTGCCAGAAAATGTGGCAGAGAGAATCCGGACAAACGAAGCGGCGGGAAGAATTCTGTACCGGAACTTCACCGGGAAAAACCACCGGTAAAATTAAGTACCGGGAAAAAATCTCCACGCGACACCACGCTTGTCCGACTAGAATCTAACTTAAGCTATACGCAGTCTGCTACCACCGTAGCTTATGAAGGAGCTACAGGGCCCTATATGATAACCTAACCTATAAATTAAATACAATTGAACACTTACCAAATTAAATCTTCTTTCTCTTCGGATCCAAACTTGAGTGTCTTCGGGAAGGGGGAATTCCTAATCACCCTACCTAACCCTTGAGATCTCAATTCCCCATAACAACTAAATAGATTTCTTCCCGTAGTTTCCCTCGGGAACAGCCAGATGTGAACAGCCAGCCACGTTTCACCTCTCACAAGAAAAAGTCACAATAACAGAGTTTTTCACAAACACAAATTCAATAGTTATTTGACAAACAGGAAATTCACAATTATCACTCAAACTAAACAACAAGCAAAAGACGCGAGACCGCTCCGCGTATTAAAATCAAACCGATATCGCCCTGGACAATGCAATGGCGACCGTCCGCGAGCCATTCGCACGAGCAATGTGAAAACCCCGAACGCCCTCTGGCGGCAGCAATGCGAAACGCCTGCGTTTAGTTTTACCCAATATATTACAAACATCCCCCCGTCCCGGTCTGAGAAGCAGACCGCTAGCTTACTCTACGGGAAGGCGGGCGAGAGAGGTCACAGCTCTCCTTAAAATCGAACCGTCGACCAACACCTCAGCCACACGCGGAGTGCCATCTCCGCCAAGAATCAAACGTAATATGCGAGCTCGTCGCCAAAGCAATGAGGGCAAATTTGCCTCTTTTAACAATACTAAATCACCCTCCCTGGGAGGCTCAGTCCTGTCTGTCCACTTCACTCTTTGCTGCAGCAAATGCAAATATTCAAGCGACCAGCGACGCCAAAAGTCCTGGCTCATTTGCTGCAACATTTGAAAACGCGACAACCGATATACGCGTTCATCCTTCCACGGGTATTCGGGCAGGGCATTCAACGGCCCTCCCACCAAAAAATGACCAGGGGTGAGAGCTTCCAAGTCATTTGGATCTGGAGATAGCGGACAGAGAGGACGAGAGTTGAGGACCGCCTCAACTTTACAAAACACTGTGGCCAGCTCTTCAAAAGTTAGAGCCGTTTCTCCGATAATGCGGCGGAGGTGGGTCTTTGCGGATTTCACAGCCGCTTCAAAAATCCCTCCCCAATGGGGGCAACTTGGGGGACTAAATTTCCAGGTTATTCCCCTTTGAGCAGCAATTTGACTTAAACTAGTACAATTCTTATCAATAAACACAGAAACATCCTTAAGATAATTTACAGTTCCCTTATAGTTTGTGCCATTGTCAGACCTAATAAGGGAAGGTAGACCTCGACGCGAAACAAAGCGATCCAACGCGGCGACGAAGGCCTCCGTAGTCAGAGCCGATACCACCTCCAAATGGACAGCCTTGGTGGCCAAACAAACAAATACACACAAATAGCCCTTCACAATACGGGCATTACGAAAGGGAGAAGCCTTGATCGAAAAGGGACCGGCAAAATCGGTTCCAACGCCGTCAAACGGTCTCGAAGGTCGGATTCGATCAGCGGGCAAATCACCCATCTGTGGTTGCATCGTGGATGCCTTCAACCTATAACATGCAATACATCGAAACAGGACACTACGGATTGCTCTTCGGGCAGACAAAATCCAAAACTCGCGTTGCAAAATAGCCAACAAAGCATTGCACCCAGCATGGGCGTTACGAATGTGTCGATCAGACACCAAAAGCTGCACCAAGGGTCCGCCCTTGGGCAACAACAGAGGATGGCGAGTCTCATATGGAAGATCCGCCTTCCGGAGCCTGCCTCCAACCCGAAGAAGCCCATCCGAGTCGATGTACGGGTTCAAACGAGCGACCGCGCCCTTCAACTTAGCGCGTCCGTCGCGCAAGATACGAAGCTCTGACTCAAACCGTCCGGTCTGCACGACACGGACCCAATGCAACAATGCGCTCCGGCGCTCTTCTGCACCTGCAATCGGCTCCAACCGCTTTGCCTGTGGGTTTCTACAATTATGTATGAAACGCTTAATCCAACTGGTGACACCCAGAAGCTTATCCAAGCTGCTATACCGAGCAAGTAGCCAATCCGGCTCCGACGTCGTCTCAGCGACTACAGCATGTACACGAAGCCCAGTCAAACTCAAAGAAGTAACATCTGTCTGACAGACAGGCCAAGATGTTTCTGATCCCATCAGCCACTCTGGACCCCACCAGAGCGGGTGTGACACCAATTCTGGTGCCGTACAACCTCGGGAAGCACAGTCCGCTGGGTTAAGCTCTCCCGGCACATGTCTCCATGTTATATCAATTCCGATATTCTGGATTTGGGAAACCCTGTTTCCAACAAAAACCTCCAAGGTATGTGGGGCCGCGCGCAACCATGCAAGCGCGACCTGGCTATCCGACCAGGCGAAGATGTCTCGTATCTCGACCGTGGCCGCCAGCTCACATGCAACGTGATGCAACAATTTAGAGAGAAGGTGAGCTCCACTCAACTCAAGCTTGGGAATAGTCAGCCTAGTCCTGATGGGGGCGACCTTGCTCTTCCCTAACAAAAGCGAGACATTGACCCGGCCATCGGCGTCAACTGTCCGCATATAGACTGACGCGGCGTAGCCTCGCTCCGACGCGTCACAAAAGCCATGCAGGCTGGCTCGATATTTCCCGGGGGCAATATTCGACGAGGCAAGGCAATCCGATTGACTTCCTTAATCGATGAAAACAACTCGAGCCAATCATCCAATGGAGAGCCAAACAGCGGCTCGTCCCACGAGACGCCCAAAGTCCAAAGTCTCTGAAGAAGACACTTCGCAGAGAATATCACTGGACTGATCCAACCGCTTGGATCAAACATACGAGCTATTACGGACAACACCGTTCTCTTAGTCCAGACTTTTGGTATTTCCAAGTCCACTTGGAATGTGAAAATATCGGTTAGCGGCTGGTACTGCATGCCCAGCACCGCTATCCTGTTGGGATCATCCACATCCTCAAACAGGTGAGGGTTCTGTTGGTGATCCTCCGGGATCCCTTCTAGAACTTTAGGCTCATTAGACAACCACTTACGTAGCTCGTAGCCACCTGTCTTCAATATTTCAATCAATTCATCCCGCAGTAGGAGGGCCTCCTCAATACTTTGGGCTCCGGTGCACACGTCATCAACATACAAGTCACGTGACAGCACGGAAGCCCCACGGGGAAAGCGGATCCGTTCCCGCTCTGCCAATTCAAGCAATGATCTGATGGCGATATAGGGACTAGATTTCAAACCATAGGTGTTTGTATTGAGTTCATACACCGTCACAGGATCCTCAGGGCGCTCACGCCAGAGTATCAACTGGAATCGCCTGTCCTCAGGATGTATGACTGTCTGGCGGAACATCATCCGGATGTCCGCGCCAAAAACCACTTGATGTCTTCTAAAGTTCAAGATGATGTCAATTATGTCCCTATGCAATTTGGGACCTGAATGCAAACATAGATTCAACGAAACTCCGTTCGAAGTGGGTGCGGACCCATCAAAGACAGTCCGCAACTTGCCCGTTGAGGCCTTCACCACCGCGTGGTGGGGCAAAAAATAATGCTCAGTTGAGCTCCAATCAACTCGAGCCGGAGACATGTGACCCAAATCCTCGTACTCGCGCATAAATTCAATATATTTATCGCGAAGTACGTGGTCACGCTGCATACGTCGCTCCATGGACAGCAGTCGTTTCTCCGCAAGCGCCCTACTTTGCCCTAGGCTAGGACGAGAGGCAACAAAGGGTAACCTAGTTACAAACCGACCGGAGGGCAACCTCTCCGTGGTCGATCGAAAAAGGGCTTCGCACTCAGCGTGTTCCGGATCCACCCTGGAACTCATAGGTGGCTCCTCCACCTCCCAAAACCTTTGCATGGTCTTGGCCAAGGACGCTGATGCGACGACCGGTGGCTCCTCCACGGTGCTATTATCAAACACAGGGCCCATCAGGGCAAAACCAAAAATCGTAGACACTGCCATCAGTGAAGACGAACCCAGAGCCTTCTGTGTACCCAACAAAATCCAACCCAATACGTCCGAGCCCAGGAGCAAGTCCACTGGGCCGGGATGAAAGACAAAGGGGTCGGCCAAATCCAGACCCGAAACCAAAGACAACACACCCGGCGGTATGTCTGTCGAGGGGTGCCAACCCGCAATGGTATCCATTACCATAGCCGAAGTCGTGATCCTCATTGTGGAGGACTTCAGCGAAGAAAAGGTGACAAGTGTCTGGCCCGTCAGACACTTCACTTGTATGCCACCAACTCCAAGAAGTGGCACAGGCGAGTCTTCCACGACTAAACCTAACTGGCGTGCCACTCGAGTGGTAACCAAACTGCTTTGAGCCCCTGAGTCCAACAGAGCTCTCAAATTAATGGCTTCCCCCCTACGACCCCATACGCGGACCACCGCGGTAGGGAGCAGAACCGTCCGCGGCTCTGTCCCAGCAAGGGAGCAAGCTAGTTACGGGCTCCCCACTCTCTCCAAACCAGGGGCGCGCCACTGACCCGGATAATATGGCGGGCGAGTGCACATCCCCATCTGAGGGGGGCATAACCCGCGGCCCGGCCATACATATGGTACGGCGGGTGGTACTCCAGCCGTGGGTACTCGTGCAGCGGCGGAGAAAACCGCTGCGGCTGCATGTGTTGGGTATTGGTAACCCGCGTGGAGGGGGGTGTCCCCACTCTCACGTCCGATCTAGGGCCCCCGCCCATGGGGGCCCTATCCGGGGCCTGGCCAGCTACATACTGGCCATGACCTTGGGGCGCGTGGTCCCGGTCCGCCAAGACCCGCGCAGGTACGCGACCCCCCTCCTGAGGGGGGGTGCGACGAGCGAAGCCGCGTCCTCCGTCCGGTGGTGGAGGGCTTCGCGCAGGAGCGCCCCCGCCCATAGGGGACCCCTGCCTCAACATCCGGGTGCCATCCCCGTTCCGGTTCATGCAGAGCATCACGTGGTGCAGCCCACGGCATGCACTGCATGGTATGGCCCTGGGACAGTCACGTGCATAGTGACTGCCCAAACAGTAGAAGCAAAGTTCATGCCGCCTTGCCATGCGGCGCCGATCTTGTACTGGCAGCCTCTGCCAGTCCCTGCATTGCAGCAGGCTGTGGCCCATCCGGCCACATTGCAGGCAGTCCGCGTCCCCCGCGACTGCTGCCGTGTGTGCAACCCGCACACCAGCTCCACGCGGTGGCGGTTGCCGTCCCTGTTGGGGCTTACCTCTCCATGAGGGTTCCAAGGGCCTACGTTCAGGCGCTCTGGATGGCGCTGAGTCCGTCATGGTATTCTCAGCGGCCCGTGCCTCAAACTCCAAAAACTTCACCAAGTCAGTGAATGTTGGTAGGGTGGTGCTGTCCCGTTCCGCATTCTCGCGCTCAAATCGCGAGCGGATGTCATTGGGTAATTTGCCCAATACAATGTGCACCAGCAAAAAGGACCATTGGTCCACCGGCAGCCCCAGTGTGCGGAGCGCGTTACAGGCCACTGTAACGGGCGTGAGCAACTGCAGGCGCAACTGTGCCCTGTTGGCCACCTTGGGCAGGGCCATCAACTGTGCGGCGTGCGCATCCGCTAACAAACGTAAGTTTTGGTAGCGGGAGTTCAATAACTCCCAAGCCGTGTCGTACTGGTCGTCCTCCACCCGGAGGTGCTGGATGAGCGACCGCGCTTCATCCTCAAGAGTGGAGAGGAGGTAGGCCATCTTCTGGGCCTTCGACAAATCCTGTCGTGCTACGACCAGGGACTCAAACATATTTTTATATGCTACCCACTCCTCCATCCTACCCCCAAAGTGGGACAGCTGAAGGGTGGGGAGCCGACCAGTAACCGCTGGTCCTTCCTGTCTAACAGGTGTGCGAGGGGCTGGTCCGCCAGCCTGTCTCGCCCTTATTGCGGTCACCGCCTCCGCGATATCATCGTGCAGACTCAGGATCTGGTCCATGTCCGCCATGTGACCTGCGTAGGCCTCCGGGGTAAGATCGGCTTCGGTAAGCGCCGCCATGGCCGCTTCCGCGCTAATCAATCGTGAGTGGAGGTGATCCGCTCTTAGCAGTATGGCGCCCTCCCTGTCCTTCCGGGACAGGAGTCCTCCGGCCGTCACAAACCATCTCAATTCGTTGGCGAGTGTCGCCCTAGCATTGGAGGCCTTCGCCATCGCGTCAAGTCACAAACAAAAAATAACAAAAGGTAAATAAAAAAACAACAAAATCAAGCAACTACACGAAGAACCGCGGTAGGTATGAGAATGGCACAAACCCGGAACGCACGGTACAAACCGCAAACAAATACAAAAAAGGTTACAAATATTCTTATACAAACAAACTAAGAAAAATCTAATAATTTTTACAAACAATTAATTATTTTTTACAAACGAACAAATAGAGGGTAGATAAACTACGCTCTGCTACCAGAAAATGTGCAGAGCAGCTACGCTCTGCTGCCAGAAAATGTGGCAGAGAGAATCCGGACAAACGAAGCGGCGGGAAGAATTCTGTACCGGAACTTCACCGGGAAAAAACCACCGGTAAAATTAAGTACCGGGAAAAAATCTCCACGCGACACCACGCTTGTCCGACTAGAATCTAACTTAAGCTATACGCAGTCTGCTACCACCGTAGCTTATGAAGGGAGCTACAGGGCCCTATATGATAACCTAACCTATAAATTAAATACAATTGAACACTTACCAAATTAAATCTTCTTTCTCTTCGGATCCAAACTTGAGTGTCTTCGGGAAGGGGGAATTCCTAATCACCCTACCTAACCCTTGAGATCTCAATTCCCCATAACAACTAAATAGATTTCTTCCCGTAGTTTCCCTCGGGAACAGCCAGATGTGAACAGCCAGCCACGTTTCACCTCTCACAAGAAAAAGTCACAATAACAGAGTTTTTCACAAACACAAATTCAATAGTTATTTGACAAACAGGAAATTCACAATTATCACTCAAACTAAACAACAAGCAAAAGACGCGAGACCGCTCCGCGTATTAAAATCAAACCGATATCGCATAGTACAATGGCGACCGTCCGCGAGCCATTCGCGCTAGCAATGTGTAAACCCCGAACGCCCTCTGGCGGCAGCAATGCGAAACGCCTGCGTTTAGTTTTACCCAATATATTACAAACACCCTTTGGCAGACTTTCAGTAAGTTTCAGTACAGGTGTTTCGAAATCTCATTAACAATTTCGTGAGAATTTTCTCATTAACATACATTCAAATAGATAACAAATCTGGGTTCATTTGTTAAGCCCAGATTTTTGCCCATGGTAATTTCAGTGTAAAATGGGAAAAATTTGGATAAAAAGTATCCTATGTGCTATTCTCGTTATTTTTCTACCCGTGTACCAAATTTCGTTAAAATCCATCCAGTAGATTTTGCAAGATTGAGTAAGAAACTTACTCACAAACTCACATCTAAACAGTATCAGTATAAACCAAGAATGAGATGAGCTTTTTAGTTTGCTTCTAAATATAACTAAAAAGCTCTATGCTTTATCTTCGTCCGAAACAATAGTCTGAATAAATTCTTGTAGGTACTTATGTATTTGTCAATTGTAGAGTGCAATAAATACTTACCTAATTTAAAGATTTTTTTGAAGTGTTTGAGTTGTCTATTCCAAAGCCACACCTACAGAGAATCACAGTCCACTCAAGCCAACTATCAAGATATTAGGAAGGCATTTCTTAACAATGACCTGATGGTGCACCCAAGTTCGGCTCCAGACAAGGGAACTCCTCTATGGTCAAATGCACATGACATGTTTTTCGTAGTGACAAACAAAGATTGTACCGAAAATATTTATTTGTAAAAAAAACTTAACTATTTATTTATTTTTTTTAAACTTTATTGTACACACATACAAAAGTACAGTACAAAATGTGGACTCTATGCTAGAAGCATTGTCTGACAGTCAAACCTTAGGGTTGAACCTATTGCTTTTTATCTTTTTCGCAAAAATTGGTTGACCTGTTTTCTCTCGCCATCTCTATCCTCATGTATGTCAGTGGCAACTCCAAACTTATTGCAATTAAAGTCGCATAGAAGACACTCGCTTTATATGGCACTTTTCCATTGAATGCACGCTATTGTTTTGTTTTTGCTTGATTGTACAAAATGACTTTTTTATCCAGTCCAATGAGTAGATTTCCAAAGAAATCTGTAACTAAAAGTGAAAGTTGTTTACTCTCTCATACAAATTGGGCAATCAGCTGATCGGAGTTAGCATAGCAGCAAATACGGTAATTTTATCTATCTATATATATAACTCAAAGGTGACTAACTGACTGACATAGTGATCTATCAACGCACAGCCCAAACCACTGGATGGATCGGGCTGAAATTTGGCATGCAGGTAGATGTTATGACGTAGGCATCCGCTAAGAAAGGATTAATGCGAGCGAAGCCGCGGGCGCCGGCTAGTATGAAATAAATGTGATATAGACTGTAATAGGTTTTCTTCTGTATTCCACTGCCATCGAAATTTCGAGAAAAAATTGGTGATAGTAATTTAATTAATTCAGGGAATATCCTGCTCGTAGGTACCAATACCTAATTTCATCAAAATTTTATTTAGTCGTAAAAAAAATTTGCATCAAATTATAAAAATGTCATTATGTAACACGTGTTTCGTCTCAAAGACAATGGAAACACACTTTATACAAAGTCGGGACATAGTTGTGGAAGTATCCACGAACATTTTGTGATTTCATTAAGAATTTTAATTAATTTTAATTAAATGCTACGGACAGGCGGACGGTGTCGCGTTTTGTAGTTTGTTTTCAATTGTTTTAAATTTCTAAATTGCATGAGTGTAGAATTTGTATTTTTCTTAAGTTAAATGGTTGTATCACTATATTTATCTTTGCTAAAGCTTTAGACCGCGATTTCGCCCGCGTTGAATAGTTGCATAATTAAAAATTCAAATCACAACTCTCACTATATGTGAAAGTTTAAACGTCTGTATGTTTGTCACTCAATCACGCAAAATCTACTGGACGGATTTCGATAAAATTTGATAAACGGGTAGAAAAATACTGTATAAGTTAATTTGTATTCTGAAATCCCCACAGAAGCAAAGCCCGGAAGCGTACAGATTGCTCATATGAGTTGGAATCTTTAAACCAAAAGTTTTAATCAAATGTTTGTAGATATAGGTATCACAAAATGTTAACAATTTATCTTATTGAGGCATATAAATGTCGTCAATACAGAAACGAAAATAAACGAATTAATTAAAAAAATCCCTTTGAACAATTTTCTAACACGTAGAAAATATTTCACTAAATCTTGTAGCTAAATTAATTAGCCAACTTTGCGACGACTTTCCTCAAAGAATGGCGCTTCACAAAATGGCCGAATAATATTTCAGTTCACTAATTTGTGTAAAAGTTTCTCACGACGTTAATCTATGTCACTGACCATGACCCGACGTCCTAGGTGAGCGATAGAACGCTGTGCAGCGCGATGCGATGTTATGCTACAAGGACGAATGAATGAAAATGTTTATTTGATAAGCTTAGCACAAGTAGGTATACAATAAGTCCGCCTATTGTACTTTTACACATGTAATTTGTGCAATAAAAAAACCCCGCCAAGTGCGAGTCAAACTCGCGCACCGAGGGTTCCATACACGCAAAGCATTACATTTAAAACTCTAACTAAAAGACGAACTAGTTTCAAAAACAAATTTAACCTGAGAAAAAAAAGTTTGACAGACGGACGGACAACAAAGTGATCAAGGGTTCCGTCTTTACCTTTTGAGTTACGGAACCCTAAAAATATACACTTAAATCTAAAAGTAACTTATACACACAGATACAGAGAGTGTGCGCTGCAGCAATTCAAAAAGGCCATGAATTTTAAGGCTCAGTGAAAATTTTGCTCACAGCTGTGATGAGCAAAGCACTGGTTTTCTGCTTTAACCTGATTGTTAGTCGACTGTTTCTTCTTCTATATATATTCGTCCACGTAGATAGTTCCTTAATTATAAGACACATATTGTAAAGTGACGTCTTTGGAGAAAATGCAGCAGTGGAGTTTGTTGCGCCGCCTCTTCTCCACTTGCGCTTTGGAGTAGTAACCTTTGCTTTAAGTAATTTTCTGATGTCAACTATCTAATCTAGTTTATTAGTACATGATGATTTAAAAGTGCTAGTTTTAAGCAAATTTTAATAAAATCAATTGACTTTGACTACGCTACAAATCAATATTACATTTTCGTTTATTATCAAAAACGAAATTAGCACCCATAACCGGCGAGCATGTATGAAAGAGTATGAGTGTAGAGGAAGCGAGAGAGATCTGTAAGGATCGTAGCAAGTGGAAATCGCTAGTCTTTGCCTACCCCCACGGGAAACAGGCGTGATACTATGTATGTATGTATAAAAAACAATGACTTGTGCATTGATCATTACACATCATCAGCCAATTGTCTCACTGCTGGAGCCTTATGGATGAATAAGGAGGCTGGGCGATGGCCCATCATGAGCCATGATCCACCTGATCATCTACACTCTGCTTTTATCCCACGCGCCTCGTAATGACCAACATAGCACAATTGTGTAATTATGTACTACTAGCTTTCGCCCGCGGCTTCGCCCGCGTAAATTTCCCACAGGAACAGTGCTTTTTCCTGGGATGAAAGGTACCCTATGTCCTTCCCCGTACTTCCAGCTTTGTGTATGCGAAATTTCAGGAAGATTGGTTCAGTAGATAAAGCGTGAAGAGGTCACGAACAAACAAACAAACCAACAAACAAACTCACTTTCGCATTTATAATATTAGTTAGGATTAGCTTTTGCCCACGGCTTCGCCCGCGTGAATTTCCCATGGGAACAGTGCTTTTTCCTGCGATAAAGGTACCCTGTACCTTTCTCAGTATTTTTAACTATGTGTATGCGAAATTTCAGAAAGATTGTTTCGATAAATAAAGCGTTAAGAGAAAACAAACATACTCACTTTCGCATTTATAATATCAGTAAGGATTCCAGTCATTGATTTTAATTTTCTATTTTAACTAAGAACAGTTAAACTGTCTGGAAATTCTCAATTCTAAATTCTATTTCTAACTCTCCTAACCAATTACTTTATTCTCGATTGATTTGAACTTCCCAACTCGAGTTCAACTTGTGTCAACTTGGTTTATTATCTAATTGACAGCTTAATATTTCTGTATTTCATCAAATTCATAGCGGTTAATTTCCCTGTACATTTTGTTGGAAGATTGAAGATTTGATATAATAAAGCCTGTTTTATTAAAATTTATCATTCTCAGGTAATATTTATTAATGCTTTTGGATTTGTGTGTGAATGTTTGTAACTCAATCACGCAAAATCTTCTGGACGGATTTCGACATAATTTGTTACACGGGTAGAAAAATACCGGGAGTAGCATATAGGGGACTTTTTATCCTGAAATTTCCATGGGAGCGAGCTCCGGGTCGCAGCAAAATTATGCTTTCTTCCCTATACAATACAACTCTAACTAAAGAGCATTTAATTCACTACGGTGTAAGAGACGAGACTCCCATACAAAAAGTGTCAAATAAAAATGTCAAAACGGAGGTACCGATAGAGATGCACTTATACGAGGAACAGCAGGTACGAATGAGATGGAAATAGTCGGCCATCAAAACGCTACTCTGTTTCATAGTCAGTTTTTCCTATGAAGTCGCGACCACCTGACTCTAACCACATTTTAGTTTCAAATACTTGCTTACGTTAACATTTTCAGCAATACGGTAAAAACATTTAGAACTGAAATTAAACAGCATCTGAACACGTTCAAACAAGTACCGAAAAGCTCTCGAACTACGAACTAAGCGAGTTTAATTAAAATTTAAAATGAAAACGCCAATGGGACCGGACCGTATGAAGGCATGAGAATTGTTAAAAATATGCAGTACTAGCCGCGCCCTGGGACTTCGCTTCCGTGGAAATTTCGGAATAAAAAGTACCCTATATGCTACTCCCGCTATTTTCTACCTGTGTATCAAAATTTCATCAAAATCCGTCTAGTAGAGTTTGCGTGATTGAGTAACAAAAATCCTCACAAACTCATATCCAAACTTTTGCATTTATTACATTAGTAGGATAACCGTACAGAATTCAGATTCATTGAGATACAGGCCAAGAAGATTGGCCTGAGATTCGAATCTAAGCCCTCTTGGACGTAAGTCAAGCATCTGGGTGACTGAACTACCACCGTTTCAAAGATAAACGATTAAAAAAACTATAGCCGAAAATGTAATTTATCAACTTATTATTATAATATCGTTATCGTTACTTATTTTAAAGGATTTAACAAAAGAGGATATATTTTAGAAACTCGGGATATGTGTTAGGAACTGTCAGTGTTTGCTATATATCATGTCGGCAGGTGTGGACTCAGGGACGTCTAAAATATAGAATAGACTAGACAAACGAAATTTGCATTTTAAAAGAGAATCAAATTTTTTGGATTGGTTCTTCGCTTTGACCAAGAATCATGAAAGGCATTAAACAGTCTTACAGTACTTGTAAAGAAATAAAATCTTTATGTAAATAAATAAATAAATATAAATAAATAAATGTATTCGAACAAATAACACAGAATGAGTTAGCCCCAAATTAAGTTTGAGACTTGTATTATGGGATACTAACTCAACGATACTATATTTTATAACAATACATATATAGATAAACATCCAAGACCTGGGTCAATCTGAAAAAGATCATTTTCCATCTTAACCCGACCGGGGATCGAACCCGGGACCTCCGGTGTGGCAGTCCGGCGTGATGACCGTTGGGCCACGGAGGTCGTCAAAGAATCATGAAAGGCATCAAACAGACAAGAAAACTGGATTTCAAAATATTATCGTAAATATTGCAGTTTTTCAAATATTTGCCATTTCAAAAGGAAATCAAAATTTTAGGATAGGACATTTAGAATCATGAATTTGATGCCTATCAAACAATCTTACAGTAGGTACTTGGTACAGAAATAAAATTTGTATGTGTGGCTTTTAAACTATTTTGAAAAACAGATTATACGTTGCCGGACGACCATCTTTTGTCCGGAACCCTCGGTGTGCGATTCCAATTCTTATTTGGCCGGTTTTTTACCCATCTTGCCTCATATAAAATGAAAAAGTACTCAACAGCGACCCATTAAGAGGGCTCCAGAAATAAAAGAAAAAGGTCAGAATCAGATTTTCCAATCGCAAAACTTGCTACTTAAAGAGTTCAGCTCTAACGGCTGGGAAAAAGGTTCCCTGGCTTTTTGTTACGGTCCCCTGGGAGGGACGCATGTAGGATGTAACCAGGGTGAAAATATTCTGTCAAATATGAGGTTTTTTTTGGAGTTTCCTTTCAGCAATTCGTCGTTCTGTAAATAAAAAAAAATGGTGTAGATATTCTTTATTCTGAAATGCTAGTAGTTTGAAGCTTTCAGATTTATCTGAATTAATATAATAAACGCGGAAGTGAGTTGTATATTTGTTTGTTATCTCTTCACGCATTATCTATTATAAACTTGACCAATAATATAATACCATTATTTTATTACCAAATCTTCCGGTAATTTCAGATAAGTACACATAGTTAGAAGTGCTAAGAAGGACAAAGGGTACTTTTGATCCCAAAATTCCCGTGGGAGTGGAGCCCGAGGCGTAGGAAAAAGTTCCTGTGAAGGACTTATTTCTAAATACACGATTGATTTTGATTTTAACTAAACTTTGCCGAAACGACCGTTTTTTTATATACCGAATTTACATTCTCCTACAAGATGCTTCCACACTGGCAGTTATAAAATATTATATAACATTTGCTGTCTCTTTTTTTATTAACTTGTAACATAAGTGTAACAGAGAAAACAGATGTTATGTAACATTTTGTAACTGCTGCGTAAGAGAAACTGAAAAAAAGTTTTCACTATGACCCATCTATTGTCATGTCACAAATGCCCGACTTCCTGCACAGTGGGGGACTTGAACGAGTCCAACGACAGAGCGATCAGCGTGGCCAAGTACTGGTCCAAATTAATTTGAATAGCCATTCCGACTCGACAAGAAGAAGAAAAAGTGTTCACTGAAAAGACCTCATCTCTATTCTCGGGCATGTATTTTTTGACATGATGACACGTTGATTTCTTGCATAACACCGTCCTGTGTGTCCCGCGCTCAACGGCGCGTCGCGACACGATAGCCAAATACCCATTGTCCAAATGATGACCCGTTTGTGAGGACATGGACCAAGTAATGTCACTGTATATGTTCGGAATTGTGGACGATTCGTTTCAAGATTCCTTACTTCTCAAACGGTGGATTCGTGCCATATGAGTTTGTAAACCAAGACTCAGTATGGTTTTAATAGATCACCACTTGCTTTCGGTGAAGGAAATCGTGAGGAAACTGCATTATAGTTGATTATTTATCACCTAGTGTCTGAAATGGAATAGCAAATCCACTCCATTAACATTCATCCATCATCATTTCGAGTCGAAATGGCAAAAATTGTAATGACACCGGTAGACGTATTCCAATTTAGCACCCGCTTAAAAAGTCACCTTAGTAATTATTCCTATAGCACCTATCAATACTTTTCGCAGATGTTTCGGTAGTAGGTGATGGCACCTGCGAAAAATATTGATAGGTGCCATAATATGGAATACTTCAGGTGCCATTCACTTAGGTTACATAAGCGGGTGCCCATTGTAAGATTAGCCCGATAAGAGCGTCGCCATTTTGTCAAACGCCGCCATTTTGTCACACGCCGCCATTTTGTCCTCCAACTCACAAACACTCTCTAACTCAAATAATAATAGTTTGCTCAAACACGAGCGAAGTAGATTACAACTTGAACACCGTATGTAATTGACTCGCATCGGACCGCGGCTTTGTCTAAATTCTGCGCTTAATAGAAGTGGTGAGAGGTGACGTGAGATATAAGCTGTAGCGGATATGTTTAAAGCGTGCTTTTTGCAATTCAGACATGCTTAAGTCTTTTCCTCTTATCATTGTACAAAGATACAATAATGTTCAGGATTTTATATAAAAGTTACTATCTAGATATGGTGCTATAATGAGTGAGCCAGACTGAGATTCAATTCAGTGCCTTTCAGGATGCAAGTCGTGCACCTAGCAGACTGCTGCTGTATTTAAACTAAAAATATTTCTATGTTTTGTAATGTCAAACGGAGTGTAACAGGTCACTTGCCGACTTGGCAGGTCAAATTATAAATAAATTTAAAATTATTTTGTTACTGAGCATAGATTTAGAATAATATACGAGTATTTGATCAAAGTTACTAAGTGACTGACTGACGATACAACTGGGCCAAAAGTACTGGGCGTAGGAAGCTGAAATTTGGCATTAAGGTTCCTTAAAAATTGAAGAGAGTGCTTCCCAATACACACTTCCTAAGAGAGGATTTCCTGAAATTCTTACGGGAATGAAGTCCCGGACCCATTCTATTTGTGCAATTTTAGGCGTCGTCGACGTCGCTAACCTCTTACACCTTGGGCCATACACAATGCACCGAACTTCCCAAGATTTCAGTGGTGTTGAAAACTTGGGCAGTTCATTGCAGACCACAGTTATTAGTGAGCGAATGTACTAGATTTATTTACACTTTGACATGTTACTTGAGAATTTAGTTTCGGTTTCCAAAAGGTACCAAATAATAAAGTACTAGTTGCGCATCGGGGCTACGCTTCCGTGGGTATTTCAGGATGAAAAACACCCTATTCCAGATATTTTCTATACGTGTACCAAATTTTATCAAAATCCGTTTAGTCGATCTTGCGTGATGGAGCTACAAACTTAGCAACTACATACACCCAAAATTTCGAATTTTGTAACCTTCTCACCACATAGGCATTTGGCTATTTTTTTTAAATTTATAATGACGTTTACAATTCGTATCTTTGAGTCCTAACATAATTAAAAATTAATAAAACAACCTTAGCCTAGAATTAAAAAGGAAAATCAACATTGACACAACTAACTAAAAGACTAACTACGTTCAAACCCTAATTCTCTATTTTTTTATAGTAGAAAAACTGGATAAACAACCGAAGGTTATTCTGCGACGGTCTAATTAAAAACTAGATTACTTTCTGTGGTTTCAACCACATTGCTATTCCCTGTAGGAAGTTTTATTCCAGGACACATTTTTTTTTCTCATACAATTAGATTTTATGTTTTTTCAACATAGGTATTCAACAGCTCAAATCAATAATGTAGTTATGTTACTCCTCGTGAGAGAGGCTGGTGTATGGTCCATTTATTCATAACTAGCTTTTTCCCGCGGCTTCGCTCGCGTTAATCCTTTCTTTGCGGATGCCTACGTCATAACATCTATCCGTCCAGTGGTTTGGGCTGTGCGTTGATAGTCAGTCAGTCATCAGTCAGTCAGTCACCCTTGAGTTATATATATATATATATAGATTGTCCTATTATGTAAACAATCTTCACAGTACTTTTTGTTGAATTTTGTTGAAAATAAATCAAATATTAGTTCAAACCTAAACATTCTAAAGTGAAACATTTATTAACCACAAAAGTGATTTCCTAAAAAGTCTATTTTAATTTATATTGTTGTAAAATCATAAAAAGACATGGTAAGATTGTTTACATGATAGGACAATTATGAATAAATTGACTTTACTGAGATATAGGCTTTGCCTAGTTCAGGCACCAGTCTCACACAATCTTGTAAATGTACACCTTTATTTTGCCTTTACAGTACAGCCCCTAACCTTTTATTACCTATGTAGATTGTGGAGAAAATAAGTTATTCTTCATTGATCTCTTAATGACGTCAATAAATTTACAGCCTCTTCGTCCACACAGGAGACGCGAGTCTTCGATACTAAAGTTACTCCAATTATAGGGGCCTTTGCTCGTTTTACACCACAAGCGATTCGAACCGCGGTCTGAATAGCCCAAGGGACCTTTTTTAATGGGTTCTTACGCACCGCAGTGGTTGGAGCGGTGCAAATGGCCTAATGTATCTAGTAAGGTACCTTGGCCCATTTGGGCGATTCGGACCGCGGTTCGAATCGCTTGTGGTGCAAAATAACCAAAGACCCAATACAGGAACAGATAGGGGGGCATATCAGCGTATTGTGATTGGAGGAACTTTAGTATCTGAGACCCGCTTCTCTTTGTGGATGAACGGCCTCATAGCTATAAATGCGAAAGTTTGGATGTGACTTTGTGAGGATGTTTGTTACTCAATCACGCAAAATCTTCTGAATGGATTTTGATGAAATTTGGTATACGGGTAGAAAAATACTAGGAATAGCACATAGGGTACTTTTTATCCTGAAATTCTCACGGGAGCGAAGCCTTGGGGCGCGGCTAGTTTATTATGTAAGGATGAAAAGGGCATAGACACAGACACATAGAACTTAACATACCTTAACGGATCGTGTTCTGAGCCTTGTTAACTAAACCCTTAAAGGGCAAAGTCGCTTGTCCTTACGAGTACATTAATTTGCCAATTTACAAATCCCAAAATTGTAAATCGTTGTACTTTGAAATCTTTGAAGCGGCCTTTGTGAAGGCGGCAAGCGAGAGGCGCAAGCGTACAAATTTTTTTTCTAGCTATTTGTATCCCACTGCTGGGCAAAACCTCCCCCAACTTCCTCCACGTATCTCTATCTCTGGTCTTTTCCTTCCATTCTCTGTCAAACGCTCTAAGTTGTCCCATCCCATCTCGTTTTTGCCCTTCCTCATTTTCTCCTTCTATCCATCCAGAATTTTTTTTTATTTAACCTATATTGTTCCACTGCTGGGCAAAGGTCTCCCCCACTTGCTTTTTTTTTTTTTTTATAACATAGGGCGGCAAGCGAGCAAGCGGGTCACCTGATGGTAAGTAATCACCGCTGCCCATGGACAACCACAACACCAGGGGTATCGCAGGAGTGTTGCCGGCCTTTTTACTTTTAAATTCCGCTGCCATATTTGGGGGGATAGCGACATTCGACCAATCCGGCTGGAAAGCGTTAAGGTCGTCGCGCCATCTTTTCCTTAGCCTTCCTCTCCGACCTCGACCACCTTCAGGAACCCAGGGTGTGATGCGCAGTGCCCATTTATCGGGATGCATCCTGCTAACGTGGCCCGCCCACTGCTATTTCAGTTTCGCTGCCTTAATTACTTTCAGTAAAATATTACTCATGTCAATATTAATAAAGAGTCGTCAAAATTTATAACAGTTTGTCAGGGAAAACAATTCAATTCAAAATTTCCTTTATTCTCCACAATCTTAGACACAGTAAGAACAAACAAAAGCGCTATTTGGCAATATTTATCATAGAGCTTTAAAGAATGATTTTTTTTTTGCCTATGTCTGTGATATTTATTTACTTTCAAATCCTAACTAACTATGCGACCTAAAATGAGTCTAGGGCTCCGATAATAAGGATCTACATTTGGGTCTGTCCTATGCCATCAGCTGCCAGTCATCAGCATGCAGCTCATGCAAGTCTTTCTGGACCTCATCAGACCATCGGTATCTGGGACGGCCGACCGGTCGCCGACCTTTCTTTTCAAAGATACCTACGCCTTTTTACTCCACGGCTTTTCTCCATCCTCTTATTTTCATATCCGCTGTCAGTCAAGCTTCGGCCTACATAATATATTGGATCCGTTCAATTAATGTACTACAAGTTCGTAAGGGGCAAGTCTTGGGTCGAAATAATCGTTTACGTAACTTTGTAGGGCTATTTTCTATACATATAGTAAAACTATAACTGGTCTGTGTCTGTACATAAGAGATATTTAAGAAAAAAAAATATGGGGCGGCGTTTTTTAGAAGAGAATCAAAAGTACATCATAATGGATGGGCAAAATAATAAAAAAATATCTAAGCTTCTTATTCATGCATGTCGACTCGGCGCGTCAGTGATGAAAAATATGACTCAATAAAGCTAGAATCTTATCTGTAGTTTCGTAATTTAAGTCGAAATAACATGTTTTAGTAACTTAGAAATTAACCAAAATTAAATGAATACTTTGAACTCCCATTTAATTATACCATTCGTACCACAAATTGTTAAATAGACTTTTTAATTAACATCAAAATGGAATTTATTTGATGAGTACATTTTAAGGATTGTGGTTGCCAAGGCTTAGGTTAGCAGAATTATAACGGACTGCCCTTTGCCAGTAGCTTCACCCGCTTGAATTTAGTTATTCTCCGTGGAATTTCCAAATTCCTTTCTTAGTGCCTTTAAAGAACCTCTCGGCACAATTTCTAGTTTCTACGTTTAGTGGTTTTATTGCGTTAGAACTTCCATGCTGGTCTGGGAGCGAAGAAAAAACATAGAATGTGCCAGCTGCTTCTCTTCCCGCGCAGATTGTAAAAGTCAATCGAGGGTAAGGGCTTTAAGCTGGGGATTCCTCTACTCTCAGGCGATGGGCTAGCAACCTGTCACTAATACTATATCTGAATCTCCATTCCATCAGAAAGCCCACTATTCTCTAAGCGTGGCCTTCGAGCCTCACGACTCTTGGCTCTCTCTACCCCGTAAGGGATAAAGACGTGATTCTATGTATGTATGTTTTATATCAAGAAGTCAGTCAGCGTCTAATTTTAAATATTTAAAGATGACTTTTTAAAGACTATAATTGCCTTAAACCTAACTAATACTGTTGTACGTAATGTTAATATTAATAAAATTGTATTTCCATTGATCCTTTGTCTGTAACAAAATAAATTAATAGTAAAAAAACTTTAAAAAAAGCTTTATATGTCGTTATGTCGTTTACACCTACCCTTTCATTTGATACCCATATTGTAGAAATGCATTACAAATAACTATTCCGCCATCTTGGATGGTCCGCCATATTGCATTTAGAATGACGCCACATATCATGCATTGTCATCCAAATTAAACGTATGTACAAAATTTCAGCTCAATAGGTTGAAGATATCTACTGCAAATTTGAGTTCTAAGATTCCACCCAAACGAACATACATAAATTGCAAGTTAAATAAAAGCTTTTAATTATATAAGTCTATGGTATAACTAGAGACATTAATTTATTAGATGAGGTTTTATTTAAAATGTATTCATAAATCAAACAATCATCATTAAACAAAATACCACGTGTAAATGTGTAAATATTTACGCTAACAAAATGTAAACTTGTAATATCCTTATGATCCCACTACAATGAAAACAAAGCAATTTTAATTGGTAATTAAATTTATTTAAGGGTAAAGCCCTTTAGTTTTAAACTTTGAGGCGTTGAGGCTTATTTTTTTATACGTGACAAAGCAAATGTATGAAAACATATTATGCCAAATCATATTTCACACGTTAAAAAATTCATATTTTTTTAATATTCAACTTTTTTTAAAGCCTTTTTTGAAAAATCTTTTATAATATAATCATCACATCACACATCTTAAGAATCACATCAGTAAACAAAGTATTTCCCAAGATATAACAACAAACAATTCACTTTTTAGGCGATGTTTGGGCGATAACAAAACGCCCCTTACTAAACGTACATTCATTGACGTCACGCGTAGAAAATAGTTTAAACGAGATCATATTTTTATTAGACCGTATTATAGTTAGACTACAAAGGAAGCGAAATTTAATATTTTACGATAAATAAACAACATTTCAGGCGTAAAATGGAACACATGGACCAATGGGCCGAAAGTACTCTGGACCCAATCAAAAACAGATCTGGCAAAAATAGTTTGGGGGTCAGATGGGCCCCGGTAAATCAGAAATAAGTCGGGTGGGTTAATTAAGGTTATTTTGTTAAGGTATGTGCACAATGTTGCAAATGACATGGTTATTCGTGTGGACATATTCGACTTTTTTTTCTTTTGTTATTCGTGATTTAGTTTTGTTTTTGGTGCAAACAATGTTTACTAGTCGTTTTTGTGTTGCGCTTAAAAACATACTGACAGACAAAAATAAAAAAAATATTTTTTTAGCTTCAGTTGGCACTATTAATACATTTATTTAAAAAATATCTGGTAAAAAATGTATGGTATCTTATCTCCGTCCTTGAGCAAGATTGTGGTCAAGAGCAAACCCATCTTTTATATAAAAAAATAATTACCCATTATTCTTTTATTCAAAGAATTAGAAACATTTTGAGGTTAAATTATACAGGCGTTTACCTACCTACAGTGATATTACTTATATGTAAAGATTTATAGTCTACTTTAAAAATTTTCCATAGTATCGAATTCATAAGGCTAAATTATACAAAATTGTACTGCGATGGATTGAACTTTTTAAACGCATTATAATCTACTACTTAATTTCTCCTTTGACATAGTAAATCGTGCCATTTATAAAATGAATAGTTTTTTACGGCACATTACGTCATTTGTGAAACCTAAAGAGAATTATGAATAGGTATTTTAACTGATTGCTTAGTTACTAATCTCATTTTATGGTTAAGTAATTTTGCTTTTCAACAAATTAAATTCTTTATTTTCAACACTCGAAGCGATTTGACATATTCGTATAGCGACATAATTCACATTTTGCACCGGCTTAAAATGGCACTTAAGCGAATTGCAATTTATATCACAAAGTAACAGACTCAGAATTTCGTCCACTAAAACATGACTATTCCTTTTGGAACTATCGTCACAGGGCGGGCGCTTCATAGAAACGGGGCGTCAAATATACCTACTACTACTACAAATGAAACTGTATATCCGTGAACACGTCAGTAACAAACACGTCAATGCGTTTTCATAGTCATAGCGTCCCAATACACACAAGAACGGGGAGAAGTGCGGGGGGTGCCATATTCATGAAATGTGAATGTATTTTTGAAGGAACAACGGAGCAAGTGAAAAGAACGAAACTGTATTGACTAACCAATAATAGACAAAGACATTAGTGTAGTGACAGATGACATTAGTGACAGGTGACGTTAGTGACAGGTGACGTTAGTGACAGGTGACGTTAGTGACAGATGACAGACATGTAGCAGAGTGAATTGCCACATAAAAAACATTTTGCAATTATTCACATTATTTAACACATATTGCGGGAGGGGCAGGAGTTTCCTTTCTGAACGTAGTACTTATATTAATTCTGTGCTATCGTCTAAAGCCTAGACTAAATTATTTCTTCTCATGTACACTTACCTTTATATCTACTACACTATGGTGACAGCAGCTCCAAAGGCGGTATTGTGCGATTTTAATTGAATTAGATGTGCTATCGATCGTACCCTTTTCAGTTAAAAGCAACTAACAAACTTCTAACCTAAAAGTTTACAGAATTCCACTATAATTGGTACAGCCACGCGTGTCTGCGATACTCTTAATTGCTTTTCTATTTTTTACAAAATTTATGTATCTACTTCTATACATATAATAAAACAGTAAAAATATTTTGTCTGTACATTTAGTATTTTTGACTGAAATGGCTAGAGGGACACATTAAAAAATATTTTTTTGGATTTTCTTGTCTGTCTGTCTGTCTGTATGTATGATTACGCTAATCTCCGAAAGTATTGAACCGATTTGAATGAAACTTTTTTTGTTGTATAGCTATTAAGCCTGGGCAACATTTAGGCTATAATTTATTTTGAAAAATGGAACACTTGATGAAGAACCAAAACAGAACAGTTAAACTATAAGAAATATGGAAATGTTGCCTTAAAACAAAAGTCGTTCAACCTGATGAGCATTTGCTGCTGACGTATAAAAATTTAAGATCTGGAACATCTGATGAATAACTCCAAGAGACCAGCTTCACTATATCATATATAGAAATGCGCCTTAGCAACACTTGATTAATCTTATGAGCATTTTCTGTAGATGTATGCAAAGAAGATCGAAGATCTGAAACTGTTTGGAACTTAAAATTATTTTTCATCTAAGCGAAATCACGCGGGCGAAGCCGCGGGCGACAGCTAGTTAATATATAAAACCTTTCTGTTACTAAGTGACTGACAGACAACGCACAATCAAAACTACTGGGCTTAGATAGCTGAAATTTGTCATGTAGGTTCCTTAGGGAGTGTAGGGGAGCACTAAGAGAAGTTTTCCCGAAATTTCCACGGGAATGAAGTCCCGGGTTCATTCTAGTTTTAATAATGACAATTAAATCGAATAATCGGCCATGTTGCCAGGAAAGAAGGTTCATAGTGCAAAGCTCTGGTGGAGTGGAGACCGTGGGGCGAAACACGTAAAGGGAAGACCGCAATTGCGCTGGGCGGATGATGTTAATAAAACAGCATAATGGAATGAAATCGATAGAGATTGCCCAAAACCGGTAGAAGTGGCATAAGATGAAGGAGGCCTACACCCGTAGGGTTGAAAAGGGCTGAAGAAAGAGAGTGGTGATGCGGGTTTTAAATATAGGTCGCTGGGGATTTTTGACAAAGGAAAAAAAATGCGGAGCATGCATAACTTACCTGGACTCCGAAGATTTTCTCTTTTCCACCTGGCCAGGGAAATCCTCTTCACAGGAACGCGTGGTGGATCACTTTCTTCGAAATATCACACAGCACGCACTATTACACCGTCCAAATGCAATTAAAGACTCTATTGTTGATTTAGCACGAGAAAGTAATAGATATTAGCGGTATATGTGGAGCCGACAGGAATGCGTGTTCATCATTTGAACTCAAAGTCCTGAGTTTCTTATCGGGACACTTCGTATGCGCTCGGGCGCGCAAAGCGCTCGGAGAATCTTCTGTCTCTCTCTTTCGTTGCGCACGCAAAAGGGAGAGAGGATTGGGAAGGAATAGGATAGCGGGAAATTCAAATTAAGCGGCGCGAACAGAGAGAGAGGGAGAAATCGAATTATTATTTCGATACAATGAGGATAGTGCCATTAAAATAGTAAAATCACTTTACATCAAAACCAAAACACACAAAACTATATAAAACCTTAAAAAATCCACAACAAAACACAAGAAACTTAACAGATAAAGAATTTTCCAGAAACTAGAAAACAATAAAACCGTATTTCTTCCATATTTCATGAAATTCCGTCGACTGGCACCACCTGGCGGGCTTTCACCTCATTGGCTAACTTTACGCTTGAGATGCAGGTTTGAAACCTTTTTACTCGACTACGAAAAGGTAAAAAGATGTAGTTATGCTTTTGATTTATTTTAAAAGCATCGGCTAGTTGATAAGGTCTTAGAATTGTAACAAGCTGATTATTTAAAAAAAATCTGTTAAGCCGTTCAGGACTTATGGTGGAATAAAGAAACTTACATACATACATGAACCCTAAAAACATAACACTCCTTTTTTGGTCAGTCGTGTAAAAATATGTATAATCAGGATAAAATATGTGATTTAAGATTATTTAAAAAATTTAAAGACTGTAAAATTTTGTGACGGTTCTAAATTGATCGGAGAAATCTATTTTAAAGAAACTAAATTAAAATCAAACTAGCCCAAAAATACAATTTTATTAATGCTTTAAGCACAAAAAGATGATTGAAAAAACCAGGGCTTATCTTATGGTAAAAGCGGAAGATTGCCATAATTACTCTATCTCTTCCCTCGATAAGAAAATTCTCAAAATTCCCACAGAAACTTAGCCGTAAAACGCAGCTAGTCAAACAAGTAATAGTGATCTTAACCCATCACAACCATGAATTACTTAAAGCAGGATATACTGCAGCATCGGTATTAATTACCATTTAATTGAGATAGATGGCGCCGACGTACGCAGTCATTGTTTTTATATGTTCGAAGGAAGCTCTTGCATTTTGAGTGAGAGTGGTAATTTGCCACTGTAATTTGAAGTGGTGTTGGCCGAGTGGTAGGGTGCCCGCCTATGGCCGCCAAAATATCACTCAAAAATGTGAATAATAGATTTTTGTTATATCTTAATAAATAGGTACTAATAATATATTTCTTTAATTGATGGTTCTATTTTTATGAGATTTTTGAAAAGGGGCTCAAGTTAAAATATGTCCTACTTACTAAATAATAAATAAATAAATACGGACAAATCACACAGATTGAGTTAGCCCCAAAGTAAGTTCGGGACTTGTGTTATGGGATACTAACTCAACGATACTATATTTTATGTCAAATACATATATAGCTAAACATCCAAGACCCAGGCCAATCTGAAAAAGATCATTTTCCATCTTGACCTGACCGGTGATCGAACCCGGGACCTCCGGTGTGGCAGTCTGGCGTGATAACCGTTAGGCCACTATGTTAGTACCTATCTATACTAATATTATAAATGCGAAAGTTTGGATGTGAGTTTGTGAGTTTGTGAATTTGTGAGTTTGTGAGGATGTTTGTTACTCAATCACGCAAAATCTACTGGACGGATTTCGATGAAATTTGGTACAGAGGTAGATAATGACCTGGAATAGCACATAGGCTACTTTTTATCCCGGGAAAAAGCACTGTTCCCGTGGAAAATTCACGCGGGCGAACCCGCGGGCAAAAGCTAGTAGTAAATATTATTAAATTAAAACTGCAATAGGTACATAATTTGGTCTATAAACTGTAGTTATTATTTATTGTATATTTATATCTGTATTCTGTACATGAGTAAGTCAAAATTTTTTATTGAAACTTGGCCTTCAAAGAAAGCCTTTTTCACGTCTAAAACTAATTATTAACCATAATATATTATGTCGCAAAGCTACAAACTACTAGCATTTCGGAATGACTGTTATTTGCCATGGAAAATTAAAAAAAAATTAACCAGTCCCCTATTCCACGCGGACGATATCGCGAGCAAAAGCTAGTAGATTAAAACACTATTTGCCGAAAGAAGGAACATGTTAAGTGATATTTAGTGCCGATGGAAAACAAATTAATTCTTTGTTCACGTCTTATCGTAATTTATCGATAGATCGTGCTTTTTTCTTCATTTATTTTCTTCAAGACCCGAGTCTTTTATATTTAGCTTCTATTTATTTTCTTCCTTATTTCTGCGACTTCGTCCGTGTAGGATTTACTATCGAATTTATTTTCGAACTACCCTGTGGCGTTATTTACTATTGTTAATTTCTAAGCGACGACGTATCAAGATTTTCTAAGCGACGACGACGTATCAAGATGAAACCTAAAAATTGTAAGTTAGACCTTCAACAATGAGACTGTGAAAACCGCATCTAATTTTGTGCAGTAGTTTTTGCTTGATGCGCATACAAACATACAGATAGACAGAGAAAAATAAAAAAAAATCGTTTTGGTTTATATTGGCCCTGTAAAGACCCCATATTTTTTTCTTAAATATCTCTTATGTACAGACACAGTCACAGTTTTATTTTATGTATTGATTGGATGTGTAAAAGCTTTTAATAATGCACTTTAAAATTTGCAGCTTAGCTTAATTATCGGTAATGGTATAACAAAATGTGTTTTTCAGAGAATCCATCAATGTCCATCGGCTTTTCGTTAAAATTAGCCACCGTTGGGCGCAAATTAATTAAGGTTATTTTTAACCGAATAGAGTTATCTATTACTGTAAAGGTATATATGAAATTGGACGTTGACTGATTGGTATATCAACGCAGAAACAAAACCGTTGAACGTACAAACTAGAAATTTTGACGACTCCGTGGCCTAACGGTTATCACGCCGGACTGTCTCATCGGAGGTCCCGGTTTCGATCCCCGGTCGGGTCAACATGGAAAATGATCTTTTTCAGATTGGCCTGGGTCTTGGATGTTTATCTCTATATGTATTTGTTATTAAATATAGTATCGTTGAGTTAGTATTCCATAACACAAGTCTCGAACTTACTTTGGGGGTAACTCAATCTGTGTAATTTTTCCATTTGTCTCTGAATATTTTGTCATTTCAAAATCATTTACCTATTTTTTTATTGTTGCAGCCCAAACCACGACACCTAATGCGACGACTTTCCAGCACGTTCTGCCATTAACTGTGACGAGAGACGAGATAGGGGGGGAGCTGGTGTGTGAGGTGTCTTCTGCAGCATTGGACGAGCCGATTGTGAAGAAGATATCGCTTGATGTCAAAGGTGAGAAGAAAAAAATGAGATCTATATGTGAAGTATCCTCGAACCAAGTTACATGCAAATCAGTTCATAAACGTAGAAGATATTCTGCTGTGACAGACTAGGACGAACGGACTGAATGATCTTATAAGGGTTCCTTGTCGGACTACGAAACCCTAAATAACCAGAAAAAAAAAATTCTGAAAAAAAAATTTTTTTTTTTTTTTTTTAGAGTATGTTGACTCTCTTAGAAGGTCTTTAATAATCTGAAATAGCGAATCGTTCTAATTCGAGAGACTAAGTAAATCCTAACTTTAAAAAAAAAATTTTTTTTAAGAGAATTTTTTTTTTTTTACTTTATGGTTTTAACTTCATAATCCTAATGCCTGCCGCGAAATACACCACAGGAACTATAAACAGGAACCTGTTCGACAACATTCTTAATGTCGGAATGGAACTCTTTGTCTGCGTCTGTGTTCCCGAGCACATACAACCTGACTCTCTTCAAAACCAGAGTGAATAGGCTGCTTCTGGGTAAGCTCGCCACATCGTAGACCGCATCTCTGTCCTCGGGCAAGATTGTGGTCAAGAGCAAACCCATCCTCTATAATAAAAAAAGATAGTAGTTCGAGACAGTAAAAGCGAAAAAAAGAATAGTGATTATTGCCCAAAACTTTCGCTGGATACCGAACCCTGATGAATTTATCACTATGCTATGGAGTATGTTGACTTAGAAGGTTTTTAATAATCTGGAATAGCGAACCGTTCTAATTTAAGAGGCCAAGTAAATCCTAACTTTTTCTCTCGCGGAAATAAATTCTCATTAAGATAGCGTTAAATTAACGACCATAATTATAAGAGATAATGTTTGTTATCTTTGGGTTGATGGCGTGATACTTAATCTGGATTAATTTTGATAAAAATTACGAAGTTATTTCCAAAAAAATATTTTTTGGTTCTTACCAATGTGAATGCTAATCAATACAGAGTGACATTTTTTTATTATTATACTAGCTTTTGCCCGGGTGAATTTCCCAAGGGAACAGTGCTTTTTCCTGGAATGAAAGGTTCCCTATATCCTTCTCAGTACTTCCATCTATGTGTTTGCGAAACTTAAGGAAGATTGGTTCAGTTGTTAAAGCGTGAAGAGGTAACAAACAACAGCTTTAGGATTCACAAGCTAAATTTTCGCAACAGCTTTAGTTAATAAACCTAAGCAGATATCTAAATCCATGCTAAATACGGACAAAATTAATTACTTTCTCACACAAGTTGGCCGATCTGTTGATCGGTTTTTAGTCGGTAAATAAAAATAAAAAAACACTTTTAGCTAAAAGAAATCCCGATATTCCTAGGGAAGAAAAACCGTAGAGCAATATACCTACTGAATAAGGCAGTTAAACTGTTACATACTTAAATACTAAAAACACTCCTTTTTCGGAAATTAAGTAAAAAGAAACGATAACGTCCAAAGAACCCTAAAAGCTGCTTATAAATAATCCAATCAACTAGTGATGTGCAATACATCGATATACCACAGGACAGAATACACTGTCAGGCAAAAAATAGGATTGCGAAGCCGGCTTTTATCGTATGGAGGACGTGACGTCGATATTGCAAGGTGGGTGAATTGTTGAGCACATTGTTGAAGGGATGTGGTGGCGGAACATCGATATCGATTGATGATGGTGAAAACTTCTTTATGTGTGCAATTTATTTTATGGGTATTGATTGACTGAGCCGGGACGCTGGAGTATGTAATGCTCGTTTGAGTAAAGTCGGCTCGAATCGATTCTCCAATGTGAAGTTTTTATTTCTGTCATGAGGTGTGGGTCATAAATATACTTGTAATCTGAAACAGTTTTCATTAATATTATCATTCTTAGGTCACTGTTAGCCGCAAAATTTGCAAAAAAAAGATAATATTGTTAGGTTTTGCTTCATTATTTTGCTATTGTTGTAAATACACTTTAATTGTAAAAGAAACTTTAATTGTAAAGATCTAAAAAAGAGTGGTCCAGGTCCTGATCGCGGGTTCAAGTCCTGCTCGCATATAATTTTTTCATCATATCTAATTTCTATATTAAATAAGAGTACGTTAGTTAGTACTAACTGCATCTTGGTTGCTTTTAAATCCAAAAATAGAGCATTTTTGTTCTTATTGTGTTTGGAACAAAATATCTTAATAATCCTGGATTTTAGGGATAATCCCTTAGTGTTATTCATGAGTAGGCATCACTCTACCTAAGTAACAAATTTCATTAAAATGGCCAATGTAGTTATTGCGTGTAATTACAAATATTCATCCATCTTTATCATCATCCATCAAATTTTGAAACAGTTACGGACCACCGTACGTTAAAAACTAATGAAATGCTATTTTACCTATCCACTTTTCGATCTAGAGTAGTAAATTATATACGTTTATGTAAAAATATCTCCGGAACTAGAATTAATTTGCACCACACATGTTGGCCACTATCGACCCTCGATATTGCAAGGTGGTGAAATGTCGAGCACGTTGGACTAGGGATGGGGGCGTGTCGATAATAAAATATGACTTTCAGTTTGATAATAAATTAATATTTATGGTGTATTGAACAATTTAAATAGTGTACAGGTACAGCTGACAAAATTAATTCATTTAAATCATTTTTTGTAAGGTACCAGATTATGTCACAACTTCACGATATTTATTTAAATTTTAAATGTTTATCAGGTAGGTATTACTTGATATTCCAGAATACCACCAATATAGTCATTATTAACACAATTTAAAGAATTCTATATATACCAGAATAAGAAAAATGGTGTTTACACAAATATTATTTGGGATAATCGGTGTGTATTTATCCCAAAATATTCAACAAGCTATGTTTAACGATCAAAGTTTCGCCCTTACCAGGCCATACTTGTTTATTCTCCGAGTAATTTTAACAGCGACGACGTTGACCCAAAACTTTATCGATAAACTGGTATCGACGACGCAGCCCTATCGTATACTATCTTACCAGTTATTAGCTATACCCTTTGTTATAAAATATTGATAACATAGAAAAAGAACTATTAAACCTTTTCCATATTTATTTTCAAATAGTTTACTTAACTTGTTTTTTTTTCTTATCTATTTAAACTACATTTATTTGATGTTGAGATTTTCGTTTTTGGTTATTATTTGAAGATGATATGAGTGCAATCACAGTTTTAACTACAAACAATTACTACAATACAACATTGAACCCAAAAGCTAACAATTGTATGAATATTATATTTGAAGGACAAACTTTTCAGAAATCAAAAATTCTTTATTGAAACTCGGCCTTCAAAAAAGGCTCTTTTTCACGTCAAAAACTTATTATATAATCATAGTATATTATGTCTCAAAGCTACAAACTACTAGCATTTCGGAACGACCACTGCGAATAAATGCTGAAAGAAACTCATGAAACAGTCTTGATTAACTCTACTATTATTACTAGGTACAACTTACTAAATTGAGTATCTTTTGGCATAGTTTAAATAGTGTTTATTACGAACCGATAGTACTTATATCTTAAAAAAATCATAATGAAAACAATAAATTAAGAAGTGTTTCCGAAATATTACAAATCTTTGTCTAGCACTTTTTAAGTCCCTTGACATTTTGCGACCTTGACTTTTTCCGACTTTGACATTTCCAGACTTAGACTTTGACATTCTCCGACTTTGACATCAATCGACGATTTGATTTAACCGCCACAAAATAACGTAGGTAATAAATAAATAGTAGGATTTGTAGTTTCGTTATTTTGAATATCTACGGCCTCGCAATTTATTAGGTGGGCTCTGAAAATTGCCAGGCAGTGTAGTGCCTAAGTTACTTAAATGATAGCTTAATGTGCCCTTACATGTAAAGTATAGGGTGCTTCTACCAAATTAATTGTAGGTTTTATTTATTATTAGCCATTGCTCGAAGGTGTATACGTCTTCTTGATATAGTGGAGGGCCAATTACGTGTTTTTACCAGTTTTATGTTACCTACTTAAAACTAACTAGACCAGTCTATACTTTCTTTCTTATCAAGTGTGTTATTACTAAAACACTGTTGTCTAATTTTATTCAAGTCGCCTAAAGGCATCTGACATGACTTTTACGGCTACCGCCATCTGTGGCAGTAGCCGTATACACACTAGTAAACTAAACAGTCAGCCAATGTGCAGGTTTCCTCACGATGTTTTCCTTCACCGGAAGCAGGTGGTGGTCTATGAGAAAACTACCATACATGAGTCAGATTGGTCTACTAACTCATGTGACACAGGTAGGCTTTGAACCCGGATCCTATCCGACCTCAGGCGGGTATCTTTACCACTTGGCCACCACCGTTTCAGTTACTAATAGACTAAATAAAGGTAATGTAGTTTTCAGATATAGTATAAAGTCTTTATTACTTACGGAGTAGACAAAGCAACAACCTAATTGTTAAAAAATTACGAGTTTTTGATTTTTTTATTAATTAGCTTGTTGCTTTGTCTACTCCGTAAGTCACTTATACTGTCACTCGGAGGAATGCAAGGAACCTGAATATTTCACATCAAGACTTATGGTACCTGAAAACATAACACTCCTTTTTTGGTCAGCCGTGTATAAATATTGCTCCCATTTTGTTAGAAGCATTATGAACAAACCTTTGATGAAGTCTAATAACTCCATAAATACAAAGTAAATACATACGCAGGGGTCACCAAATATTCCCCACAACATTTTCTCATATATTAATTGAAACCTTTCAGTACAAATAATATCTTTCGTGTTCTATTACTGTCCCCTCACCTAAAGCTAATTGGGAAACTAGGGATATAGACGGAGAGACGGCTTCACTTTTACAAGGTATTATTTAGTTATACCTCTGCCCTGGTTTCTACTTGTCTGAAATTAAATGAAAATCATTGACTTTATATAAAGCCAAAGGCAATGATGCTAAACATTACAAATAATGCTTGGAAAAGTAAGATCTTATAGATATAAAGAAGTCGGTTAAATACATTTTTTTTTCGATAATTAATATTTTATGAGAAAAAAAATAGTAACCCCTGTTTTCGTGAGGTCTGCTGTTCACAAAACTACTTAGATGTAATTTAACGCAAACTCATCGAGTATGGGCATCTCTTTCAATAATAATGTCGCGATGATTTAACCGTCAGCTCTCTGACTATTCTGTGTCTCGTCTTATAGAAAGCAGCGTAAATATAGTCGAGTGAGTATTTTCTTTTGGGCAGCTGAATACAAATTAAATTAATATCAATTACTATCATAAATTAACACTACGGTAATTTTACTGCAATTCATATCATCACAAAAATAATTACTGAAAATTGTTATTATTAATAGTCTGCCTTATCCAATCTAGATAAGGACTAACAGGTGTATAAACACTATGTTCAGGATGTATGCCATCATTAAAATGGGTTCCTTCTGATAAAACCCCCGAAATCTTACCATCAACAAACAATGGCCCACCAGAATCACCACTATACCCGATTTGGCGAATGTTGTCACACTTCGGAGCGATCAATAGAAACTCATTGACGTCAAAAATTACGCCAACACCTGTCTGCAAGTCCCTCATTTCGTCTTCCCCTTCTAAATACTCCCTTGATTTTGAGTTATGTTCATTAGAGTGGTATGTCATTCCGAAGCCAGCGAAACGCACAGCACGGCCTAATAATGTTTTGCTATCCACTGCATGCAATCTTCCTCTAATTCCCGTAGCTAATGCGTAACTTTTATCCGTACGCAGTAAGCCAATATCTGTATATGCTGTGTGTGCCAAATCAATATAAGCTGGATGTGATATCTGATGTAAAATTCTTGATTTACATTTAGTATCTTCCCATGGAATGCTCATGTTACCACATTTCACGAATTTCACATTAGGACGTAGACAGTGACCTGCTGTAAGTATCCATGTATCTGCTATGAGCGATCCAGTGCATGTTCTATATTTTTCTTCAGTTAAAATAGAGACCACGTAAGGATATTCGTCTTTGGCAGCCGTACGGCCGTGAAGCACCCTGGGTCGTGGAGTTTTTTGAGGTTTTTGAAAATACCTTTTATTTTTATTATTCAATAGATTTAATGTAAATCTTCTTGCGCCCGATATTTCCGCGATGATCCAAAGCATTAAAGTGACACGCATCTTTCCATTAAAATATATTTTACATTACTTATTTGTTACCAACATCGAATGCCAAATATTTTGTTTTGATAGTTATATTCAACATTTTGATACAAAACAAAGTTACAACCTATTTCTAAAATTTATAAATTGATATTATAAATGAGAAATACCATTATGTATACTATATCGGTTATAATATAAGTATTTTATGTTTATTGTGTTATTTTATAGCAAATCAAATATTGCGTAATTTTCTTATACGCCGTTCTTTTTTCAATGCCGAATGAAGAATAACTGTATTTTGTACGTCTTTCACAATATCATAACACTGCTACTTCACAGTCGAGTAGCAGAACACAATCGTTTCAAATCGCCCTCCGAAACTCGATACCCAGGGGGCCGATCAAAACTAAAGTCATAACATGTTATACGGGTCTCTTGGACCTCGTAAGGTAACGTTTTTAGACCCCTCGGGTCTTACAGAGATTGGAAGCCATGAAATAAACGGGATTATTGAAAATGTTGTTAGGTTTTTGACAACACTAGCTGCATACTTTGGGGTCCAAACTAGAACATCAGACAATTAGTAACTATAAAAAGACAAAAGATGGCGACATCGGAATTAATTTAATACTTTACATTTTGATTTCACGCCATCTATTGAGAAAATACGAACTTTACAACATTTTGTAAGGATAAAAGCAGTCAGTAAAGTGTGCTTTGCATATATTTTGTTTCAGCTCAGTGCTGCACTCTAGCCGCGATTATAGGAATAAAAAATAGCCACCTCATTTTGCCTACGCATTTTCGTTGCAAGGGAGCTTATAGGATTGTGCATCAGTACTAGCATAGTTTTAT
This sequence comes from Ephestia elutella, assembly GCA_018467065.1. Lineage (NCBI taxonomy): Eukaryota > Metazoa > Arthropoda > Insecta > Lepidoptera > Pyralidae > Ephestia > Ephestia elutella. The sequence continues at coordinate 1,292,544 of CM031594.1, forward strand.
ATTATCTGTGGTTCCAGTAAAATGACTTGACGGATACCGCCATCTAGCGGTACCTAGTCATCTTTTACACAGTAGTAAACTGTTTAGTCAGCTTATATTTAGGTTACATCACGATATTTTTCTTACAGATTGGTATGCAAACTCATGTGGCTCGAGTAGGATTTGAACCTGGGACCTTTCGACCATAGACGAGCGTCTTAACCCCTTGATTTGATAAAATTTCAACACTTTTATTAACCACTAGCCTGTGCCCGCGACTTCGTCTGCGCATGTCTTAGGTTCTAAGCAGCGTATTAAGATAAAACTTCAAAAAGCAGCGTATAAAGATTTTAAGTTCGACTTTTTTTATTACAACAGTGAAATCCGCATCTTTGGTCCAGTAGTTTTTGCGTGATGCGCATACAAACATACAGACAGATAGACAAAAATTCAAAAAAATGTTTTTTTGCTTCTATTGGCCCTATGAAGACCCCTCATAGTTTTTTTCTTTTAAATACCTTCTGTGTATACGGACACAGACCAGCTACTTACCTAGTATTGGTTTCCAAGGTAAGTATTATATAGGTGATGAGGTTCTCTTTAATTTAAGGTATCAACCATCATGATGTGATAACAAACATTTAGTTATTGAAGATTTTCGTAACAAAACTTTGACCGCGTTTTTCGCGAAATCGTCTAGAGCATACTCACTGCAACTATCCTATTGACGGCAGTAACAGTTTTATTATATGTATTGATTAATTGATGATTTATGTTTTCTTTTTCAGTGCCGCCGAACAAGATCCTGATTACGGGTCTAAAAGACCACGCGACAGCGGGCACCGTGTTAACCCTGACTTGTACGGCCTCCGGGGCCCGGCCGGCCGCTGAGATCGTCTGGTACAACGGCACGACCAAACTCCAGCCTTCAGAGAACAATATTGAGGTAAGCAAATTATTTTTGACTGTCACAATATATCGTTTTTTCAAAGCGTCACTTTTTTAAAATGTCCCTTTTTTAAAATGTCACTTTTTCAAATGTCATTTTCTTGAAATGTCACTTTTTCAAATGTCATTTTCTTGAAATGTCACTTTTTCAAATGTCATTTTCTTAAAATGTTACTTCCTCAATATGCCAGTTTCTTCAAAATAAAAAATTGCTTGGTACCTACTGGCAACGGGTTAATAATACAAGCATTGCAGTTATTTTGAAACAAACAATACAATTTTATTTTGATTCAAGTCTACGCTACACTGCAAGCTATATAGATACGCTACGTAGCATAGCTATATATTACGAAGTTGTAATTTGAAATGGACGGCGGCGAAATTTGCGCGGTCGACGACGCCTCCTGCACGCGCAAAGAAATGAGTAGAGTCGAATCATAATTTTATTTTAATCGAATATATTCTTGCAATTAAATAAAAACAATAAATTAATCTTTATTCTTTAGGTACTACTAGCCTTTGGCCGCGGCTTCGCCCGCGTGAATTTCCCCTGTGTCCTTTTCAGTACTTCAAAATATGTGTTTATGTATGCGAAATTTCAAAAAGATTGGTTTAAAATAGATAAAACGTGAAGAGGTTACAAACAAATAAATTATATGTCGTATTAAAAATTTTAAGTACTTACATAATAAGTTACGATAAAAACTAAATTGAGATTAAACAAAGTTATAAATGTGCAATGTAAATGACTGCTTCGCTCATTTACATTGCATATTTATAACTTTGTTTAATCTCAATTTAGTTTTTATCCTAACTTATTATTTAAGTACTTGAAATTTCTGTAAATACAATATTAGTCAAGTCATGATAGAAGATTCATTTTATTAACAAAATGGAAGGAGAAAAACAAGCAGACATAGGAAACTTTAACCTATTATGATATGACCTAGCGATGCCATAGGTATGGCTGGATTTCATATGATGAAATTAGATGTATAAATAATGAATTCATGTATTAAATAAAAAGGAAGAAAGAATTAAGAAGTTATTTAGATGTTTTCTCACTTACCAGCAAAATACTCAAAAGTCTTATGAATAGATATCTACCTAATTACAAAAAAAAACTATTCTTTATGCCATCCCTATTTAATTTATTTCCTAATGCAAATAAATCAAATCAAAAATAAAGTTTAAAACTAAATAAAATGTAATAGGTATAGATAGGAAATGTATAAAATTAACAAATACCTCTCCATACCTTTCTTATTCCTCTGTCAATGCAAGGTACCATCCACCGTCCAATAAGTCAATTAAAACTAAACTCAATAAAATCATTAATTAGTTAAATAAATACATCTCCACACCTTTGCTATTCCCCTTCAAACGCAAGGTAGCCGTACCACCGTCCAATAAGTCAAATTCAATAATGTTCACAAATGAAACGTCACTTTCCAGCGAAAAAGAATTTTATATTTCAAAATGGCAACCCTGGGTATTGTTTTGGCAGCACTTCCTTGTATCAGGGAGTTTAACTGATTGGAGATTTTATATTTTATTTGGTAGAGAGAAAATTTACACCGTTTGAGTTTTATAGAAATGAGTGGTTTGTTTTTGAGTTGGAATCTAGTTTTATGTTTCTCAGTTTATGATATACTAGCCTGTGCCCGCGACTTCGTCCACGCGTAATTTACTATTGTTTACATCTCCGGTACTAAGTGGCGTTACAAGATAAAATCTACACCAGATTTTAAGTTAGACCTTCAAAAATACATCAGTGATAACCGCATCAAATTTGGTCCAATAGTTTTTGCGTGATGCGCGAACAAACATTTAGACAGAAAGAAAGACAGACAAAAATTCTAAAAAATAATGTTTTGTCTTCTATTTGCCCTATTAAGATCCCTCGTAGTTTTTTCCTATGTACATACCAGTTACAGTTTTATTATATGTATTGATTGATGATGATGATACGAGCTGTTGCTAGCTGCTTCGTTTGCGGCAAAAAAGTACTTGTGTCTTTTTCCTACAAACTTTCACATTGAAATCAAAACAAAATTCTAAATGGCTCGGAGGTGTTAAAATTTTGTAATTTCGAAGAAATCTTCAAAAAGCTTCCAGCAATATCGATTGGAGTTAAGAAGCTCTGGAGCGAATGACGACAGATGACGAAATAATGCGAGGATCAGTTTTTGGGGTTCCGCAAAAACTTGTGAAAACCAGTTTTTTTGATTGTTTTTTTAACAAGCTAATTCTTAAAAAAAAATACTACTGACAATTCACATAATCTATGTCACTCGGAGGAATGCAAGAAATCTAAAAATACCTCTCTCATCAATATCTGTTCAATCATTCAGGACTTATGGTGGAATAAAGAAATTTACATACATAAATACAATACATACATATTTACAAACATGAATCCTGAAAACATAACACTCCTTTTTTGGTCAGTCGTATAAAAAAAAGGAATACGAAGATTTTATCTGAGTTGCATCAAATCTAACGTTAATCAAATATAACAAAGAAATAAAAAAAGAAGAAATGAAGTTATCAAAGAAGACCTCCGAAAGAAGCTAGAAGCATTTGAGATGTGGTGCTATCGCAGAATGCTACGCATAAGCTGGACGGACCACATTACTAATATTGAGGTTCTCAGACGCATGAGCAAAAAGGTGGAGCTTGTTCGGACCATTAAAATAAGAAAAGTCACGTCACCTTGGTCATATATTGAGAAACACGCAATACCATCTCCTTCAAACCATCATGATGGGAAAGATTGCTGGAAAGCGTAGAGTGGGAGGACGGAAGATGTCTTGGCTCAGGAACATCAGAGAGTGGACGGGAATCAAAACAGTGGAACAACTGTTCAGACTGGCTTTGAACAAGGCTAAATTTAAGGAGCTGACTGCCAACATTCAGTGATGAATAGGCACATAAAGAAGAAGAAGAACGTTAATCAACGTAATCATTGTAAAGATAACATACATCTATAATCACTCACACATTTATATAACCTCTGCCCTTGGCTTCGCCTGCGCGAATTTAGATTTTTACCCGTCTCAGGGATGGAATATTCAAAATTCCTTTTTTTAGTGCTTAACCTCTGGGAAAAGTTTGAAGTTTCTACTTTGAGCGATTTCGTATCGATATTTCGGAGCAATGTTGAAATCTCACACCTTATAATGCTTTTTAAGTGTCAAAGAAAATATAAGTACGGAACCTACAAAGATTCCAACTCACTCTTGTCCCATTTTTTATGTAAAACGGGGACAGTGACGAATTGTAGGATTCCGTTCTTGCCATTTTGCCTCCTTTGGCGGTTTTAACGTTTTTGTCTGATAATTGGCTTAGTTACTTAGAGCTCTTTAATTTATTTAAATACCTACTTTGATGAATTTGAGTTAAGGCTCCTTTTGGCGTACTGTCTTTGTGGTGGTATAGTGGTAGGTATAGCTTGTAGATTTGTGTGTCCACAGAATATGACCATAGGTTGTTGGTACTTACGTCTCTCGCATCTGTGTCGCACTATGCATACTGAGCGCTTTCCCTATTCGTCCACATAGAGAGTTCTTTAATTGTAAGACATATATGTTGTAAAGTGACGTCTTTGGAGAAAATGCAGCAGTGGAGTTTGTTGCGCCGCCTCTTCACCACTTGCGCTTTGGAGGCGGTGGTAACCCTAGCTAAGTAATTTTCTGACGTCAACTAACTAAAAAACAAGTATACAACGATTTAAAAGTGTTATATTTAAGCCCATTGAAATATTTTCATTTCATTTCCCGGTTGCAAAATCCTGTAAAGATAGTTTGTAAAGGTTGAAATAAAATAAAATAGACATGGCAAAATGTTTTGTGTGTTACATTCCACGTAATTACAAAGACAAGAGCATAGCTCTTGAATAGGAAAAGAAACATGATATAAACCGTATACATTTTATTAACAAGAACCAATAGGGGACCGGCCTAGGTATGAGAATTGTTAAAAATATGTAATTTTATGATAGAATACATATAATTAAACACATTTTGCGACTTTTCAGCACGAGTTTATTCTCCAGAGCTAATTTATTCGAGTTCAAACTTTTAGGGAAAGTCCATTTTCTACGCGTGACGTCACATGAAAGTACGTTTAGTTAGGGGCGTTTTGGTATCGTCCAAAAATCGCTTGAAAATGTGAATTGTTTTTGGCCATGTCTTGGAAAATACTTCGGTTATGGATGTGATTCTTTTACGGATGATTCTATTAATGTTAGGTATTTCAAAGAAGCATCAAAAAAAAAAGTTGGCCGGTCCCCTATTGCAAAAACAAATGAAACAGACAGACGATTCTTATAAATCTACTGTAATTTTTAAGCAGTAATAAAAGAACGGTCTAATGTACGGCCAACAAAAACATGGACGAGCAATTTTCTTGATTCTTACATAAAAAGGGTCCATTATGTTTGGTCCAAGTTGATGGAAAACGCGAAAGACTAGACATATTTCAGGGGGTCCAAAAAGAGCACGAAATCATAGCTGTGCAAAGGGGTAATGTTGCCAGCCTCTTGGGAACCTTGCCTCGCGACGACGTGCTGGAATCTCTTTTTTACTTTTAATTATTTCTGGTGTTTCTTATTATTATATATTTTTGTATTTTTTGTGAGTTTAATAAATAAATTATTAGAAGCTCACTTTTACAAATTAGAATATGATCCATTTCCCATTTCCTAAATATTTAAAAATGTACAAATAAAATACCAAATCTCAATAATTTGCAAAATTCATTCTATGTTTTGATAGTTAAGGAAGTGAGCTTAGTGTCGTATATATAATGTTTTTAGTAGGTTTAAGTTAGCAATATAAAGAGAAAAATTGAATAAACTCCACTGACAAGAGCTTCGCTCTTTAATTTTATGATGACGATGGTTTATGATATTTACACTCATGAGAAAAGTTACAAATCTAGAATCCCGAGAAATAAGTTCCCACAAGAGAGTAGTTTGAAGACTAGCTTTCGCCCGCGTAATTTTTCCACGGTAACAGTGCTTTTTCCCGGGATGAAAGGTACCCTATGTTTTTCTCAGTACTTTAATCTATGTGTAGGCAAAATTTAAGGAAAATTGATTCAGTAGATAAAGCGTAAAGAGATAACAAACAAACAAGCAAACAAACTCACTTTCGCATTTATAATATTAGTTAGCATAAGGGCAATATTAAATCGCTTCATCTCACAATTTAAGTCCAGGCGTTAAGTAGACAAGAGGGCAAGCGAAAGAATGGAATACTTGCTATCTGAGATGTCGTCTATTAAAATAATTGCGACGAGTTTGCCGAACACTGCGCCTTATCTTTCACAGAAGATACGGTTTTTCTTAGAAGTTATGGTTTTTCTTCTGACGGTAGAGCAGCTTTGGGTGGAAAATGGTAGTTTCAAAAATAGGTACCTTAAGGCACAGAATTAACATAAGTACTACGTACAGAAAGGAAACTCCTTGCCCCTCCCTCAATATGGCACCCCCCGCACCCCCCGCACTTCTACCCCGTTCTTGTGTGTATTGGGACGCTATGACTATGAAAACGCACACATTGACGTGTTACTGACGTGTTCAAGGATATACAGTTTCATTTGTAGTAGTAGTAGGTATATTTGACGCCACGTTTCTATGAAGCGCCCGCCCTGTGTTTTTGGGTCGAAAAATGGTAGTTTCAAAAAAAAGGTACCTTAGGGTAAAATATTTGAAATTCCTTTTATAGTGCTCACTAACGCTATATAAAAAAACCACACCAAAAAATTTCGAGTTTCCATGTTGAGGTTCCCAGTCAAGAATCAAATTTTATATACATATCTAGCTTTTTCCCGCGGCTTCGCCCGCGTGAATTTCCCACGAGAACAATATTTTATCCGGGGTTGAAAAGTACCTTATGTCCTTCTCAATACTTATAACTATGTGTATGCAAAATTTTAGCAAGATTGGGACAGTAGATAAAACGTGAAGTGGTAATAAACAAACAAACAAACTCACTTTCGCATTTATAATATTAGTTAGGATAGACCAGCTGTCGGTTTCGCCGTGACTTTCGTTTTTATCCATATCCACCTTTAGGGGTAGAATTTCTGAAACTCCTTTCTTAGTACTCACTAGAGCTATATAAAGAACCTCTTTGCAAAATTTCAAGTTTCTACGTTCATTGGTTTCATCTCTGGGATGATACGAGTATATACCAATCAATCAGCGTCCATTTTTGTATACACAAATTTACACGTGGAAATTTGAAAACCCCTATCACTGTGTCGCGTGGGTTTATTCCGATCCTTACCCGAATTCCTTACACGGTCGCGGGTTTGGTTAGGAAAATGAAAAAACATAATTTTATGCAGAACGTAACCCTATTACTAACCTTTCCCTCCGTATCATATTCATATTCATTTATTTCTGAACAATACAATTGTGTTGAAAAAAAAATTACAACATAAAACAAAAATAAAATTGGGATGATGACTGGGTAAAAAATAAAATATATGATGCTATTAAAATAATGAAACATTATAATTGAATGTCACTTTAATTGATCAATTTTATTTATAACATGGTTTACTATTTTTTAGTTCTAATTAAAGTATATTGGGAATGCTTTTTGACTCCATTAAAAGTGACGTCACCGTTGAGTACTGTCATACAAGTCCCATATAAATTATTGTTTTTGACATTTAGTAAAAAGTAACTAATTTGACTTGTTGTCATCTACCCTATTACATCATACAACAAAAATGCAAAATAAAAATATTAGGTTAGTACAAAATGGTATCCTATGGTTTATAGTTCCTAACCTACCCGTGACCGGGTAAGTAATTCGGGTAAGGATCGAAATATACTGTCGCGTGCTGTACAAAGAAAGCTTCTCTAACCCGAAGCTTTATCTAAAGCTCATTGTTTTAAAACTTGTGTTGTTTATTTTCAATGAGCAATGCTCTCTTCAGAAGACAATTCAATCAAGGGAGTGGTCTCGGAGACAGTATTTGTAGACAATAGAAAAAGCTTGGTAAACGTTGCTTATTTTTTGCAGTCTTTTCAAGAAATAACTTGACTGTCTCTCTGTTGCGTAGTGGTAAAGCTAGGTCTATTAATCACGGTCTAGGGTTCGATCCCTGGTGATATCAATGTTGGAAATAATCTTTTTCAGACCAGCCTGGGTCATGAATGCATAGATATCAAATTATTTATGACACTTTTTAGGATATCTCTCTCTCTGGTCGGCTGATTCATGACTGAAGATCGTGGTCATGGTGGGATCAAATTCTGGAACGCACGAACTGTCTCCAACGGCTCCTGTCGGCTGCGATGTTAGCGACAGTGTAGAATTTCGGTGTGTCTCGATTCTTTATTTGATCAGACCATCTAGTTGGTGAGCGGCCTCTGGGTCTTTTCCCCTCTGTGTAACAATAATCAGCTTTGCGAGGCTGTCATCTCCAAGTCTCATTATGTGCCCAAAGTAGCTAAGCACACGTTGATAGCATACCGTCGAAAGACGTTTAGGATATACCTACGTGAAAAGAATAAAAAAAAATTACTGTTTCAGAACAGAAACAACAGCTGGGAATAAAATAACGACTACGTCACGTAATTATTAATATAAAATGTTCCGAAAACCTTAAAAATCCCCTAAGAAAATGCCCCAATGAGGAGGCCTGAATCCCCCATTCCTATAAAGGTATATTATATTGCGTCGTATGAACCGTCTTACGTAGTGACAGAATGAAAAATTGCATCGCACGACCCAATTCCGCTTGCCATTAGACTTACACAGATGTAGAGAGAGACAGGAAGAGACTACTTATCTCTTTCTATGATAGATCAACTCTTTATTGCACCATTCGTACAAAAATACATTATATTGTTACAAAAATGAGCTATGATTTATTACAGGCTTAACCTGAACACCATAGCTCAAAAAACATAAAAAATATATTTTGGTACACATAAAGCGCACTACACACCAAAGTCGCCGACCCGCCGACCTATGTCGGCAACTTTTTTTTTTTGTTTGTGTTGCCGATATAATTCTATTCATATAGGCCGCCGGGTTGTGTCGGCGGGCTGTGTCGGCGGGCTGTGTCGGCGGGTCGGCGGCTTTGGTGTGTAGTGCGCTTAATAATACACCTTTGTACTTAGTTTTCCTATGTTTTATATTTCCTTTGTATGTATTTGTTGTGTTCAAAAATTAATAAATAAATAAATAATGCCTGTGAATTTCCCTAACGAACAGTGGATTATGGCTTTCTGACATGGATGATATATCTATGATAATATAATAAATACTGTTCCTTACAATACGAGTTAGTATGAAACCTGTAATAGCAATTAAAGTATGTACTTTTATACCGAAATTCTTACGGGAGCCATGTCAATTTAAAGCCATATATTGCATGGTCTCACGATTTTTGCATAGGTACGTCTAATGCATACTAACAGTTACGACTCTTATGACCATCTAACATAATTCCGCTCAGTTAACTTATCATAACTGTTTATGTATAAAGATACAGTATCACGTTTTTATCCCTTACGGGGTAGACAGAGCCAAGAGTCGTGAGGCCATCTGTAAGCTCTAGGGTCACGGCTAGGCTTTCTTCTTTTTCGCAGCATCCAAAAGCAGTTGTGCCCTCCTCGCTTTAACGGACGACGTGGCGCTGTGACCTTTTGACCTCTGGGTGGCGGTACTTTTTACACTTGGTGTGGCGGCTGGTGTCTTAAATTGGGTTTTGTGAACCGTGGCACTAGTTCCAGAACTGCACTCCTCTGTTAAGTCAGCTGTTTTCGAATCACGTTCACTTTGTTCAATTTTACGACGCGCCTCGCCTCGGGTGCCCACCATATTGCTTTTTTTTACTCGCTGGCGTCATTGAATAAAATCCGGCCGAATGACCAAACTGTAAGCTCTAGGTCACGGCTAGGCCAGAAAAACGAAGGTGGAACACTTTAAATGCTATATTTGGGCACACAATGCGAGAAAATACAGGTTTAGCGAAATGTACAGAGAAAAAAAACAATGAGACACACGTCGCTCTCTGTTGCCGATAAAAGACAGAACCGGTAGCGAACTACCCGAAATCGTTACGTCGTGAATGTTGTACATATTTGCCAAGTTAATACTTATATCAAAAGGAGAAGCTTTATGTGAGCGCGTCGCTAACACCATCTATGCATTACATAGGCCACTAACAGGCATCCCCGTTTGTGATTGTTTGCGTATTTTTGAAGCTAGTGTCACAGAATTAATATAAGTACTACGTAGGAACAGAAAGGAAATTCCCTGCCCCTTCCGCAATATGGCACCCGCCGCACTTCTCCCCCGTTCTAGTGTATATTGGGATGGGACTCTATGACTATGAAAACGCACACATTGACGTGTTACTGACGTGTTCACGGATAAACAGTTTCATTTGTAGTAGTAGTAGGTATATTTGACGCGCCGTTTCTATGAAACGCCCACCCTGTGCTAGTGTGTACATTATCTTTGTGTGTTTTCCCAAATAAAATTAAATTTGCGCTCACAGGACACAGGAGACCATCATCATATTCCTCACCTTATCACATCATCATGTCTTATCCTTCCACAAGTCTCTGTTTCCCGTCATACCAACAACCACTCCCAACCCCTTCATATCGTCCCTCACACAGTCCAACCATCTCTTCTTTGGTCTCCCTCTTCCACTGTAGCCCTCCACCTTCTTATTTAATGTCTTCTTAACTAGATGTTCATCTTCTCATAACATGTATAAACCAGGTCCAACAGTTGGCTAAATGCTACGGGCCTCAAAATTATCACTGTCATATCTAGGAAGCTGTATCCATGTAATCCCTGTGTACTAAAATTCAATTTTCTCGCAGGGCGGCTCATTTTAATTAAAACCGTGTATGTGGATTGATGTTAGTTAAATAATTATGTAAATAATTACTAAGTCAAGTATCACTGTGGAGGTAACATTAATTTTGTCTAAGGAGGTTTTCATTTCATACTACGTGCATTATAAAATTATACTTAATTATTGTAAAATTATATATTAAATTCCATAGCGACTGACGGACAACGCACAGCCAAAACTACTGGGTAATTTCGTGGATCCACTCACTTATATGGAATTTAAATAATCGGCTTGGACCCGCTGGTATTGAAATTTTGAACCGCTGGATGTTTGCCGGTATAACAAGCTGAAATTTGTCATGTAGGTTCCTTAGGGAGTGTAGGGGAGCACTAAGAGAGGATTTCCCGAAATTCCAACAGGAACAAAATCTCGGGCCCATGGTAGTAAAATTATAATGCGTATTGAACAAAAAGTATAGTCTCTAAAATTATAAACGGAATTACGGAATTTAATCAAGTGGTTCAGTGCCATTTCTTTATGATTCTTTCATGTTACCTATTTTAATTTCTATGGTTACACAAAATCTATTTAGGTACCAAACAGACCATTTAATTTCGTACATAAACTAGGTATCCACTAACGTTCGGTCAACGTCGTGCGATTCGCATCGTCGATGACGAGAATCTCGTCGGCCGTCTCGATCCTCTAGCTCTGCGTAGGGATGTCGCATCCTTGTGCATTCTTTACTGAATGTATCATGGGGAGTGCTCTGATGAATTGTTCAACGTAATACCTGCCGCAGAATTTCACCACCGTACCATCCGTCACAGACTGAAGTTTCATCCATACCATCTGGATGACTGGCTGTCAAAGTCAAAGTCAAAGTCAAAATTTTTTATTGAAACTTGGCCTTCAAAGAAGGCTCTTTTTCACGTCGATAACTAATTATTTAATCATAATATTTTATGTCTCAAAGCTACAAACTACTAGCATTTCGGAACGACCACTGCTGAGAAGAAATGCCGAAAGAAACTCATGAAACAGTCTACATCGTCGTCATCGTGGCTGTCAACCACCGTACGTTTTAAAAGACACTTCGTGCCACGTACGACCAAACTGTGGAACCAACTTCCTGCGGCGGTGTTCCCGAACCGATACGACATTGGAACCTTCAAAAAACGAGTCTACATTTTCTTGAAAGGCCGGCAACACTCTTGTGATACCCCTGGTGTTGCATTAGTCCATGGGCAGCGGTGATCGCTTACTACCAGGTGACCCGATTGCTCGTTTGCCGCGCTATGTTATAAAAAAAAAAAATACCGGGAAATGCACATAAGGTATTTTTTGTCCTGAAACTCCCACAGAACTGGGGCTTTGGGGCGTAGCTTGTATAGTATAATCTGACACCAGTGTTAACACATTCAAGAAGATAAATTACTCATAATTTCCTCGCGTTATACACATGAGGGCAAAATAAACTGACAACATTTGAAATTGAAAACCCTCGCTCTTTATTTTAAAGGAGTTATTTACCTACATTACCCAGGTAATTAATTTTGTCCGTTTTTAATTAGAATTTACCGCATTCCTGTGTTACATTCCTTTTTATTAGGATTATACCTTTTGTGTTTTTGAATTATGATTAGAAGGTAAACATTTCGTTTTAATTATCGCGGATATGTTTACTTTTATTTTTCGATTTAATATAAATATTGTCTTTATTGTCGAAAGGTTAAATGATTACTTATTAACTAGGAAGCTATAGGTTACCCAGCAAACATTTTTGGCCGAGATAGTAATAAAATTCTTATTTATACCAAGAATAGGTAATTTTATGGTAATTTAATAAAAAGATTGGCTGAGAATTTCGACCAAAAATGTTTTCTGGGTAGAATTCTACTAAGTTCTATTATATTGCATTACAACTAGTTTTTGCTTGCGACTTCGTAAGCGAGGAATTCACTGGTTTGTGTCCCTATCAAGGTCATCCAAAGTTGAAATGGCATACTCAAATTGTTTTTGACAAAATGTTTAGGCACGACATCTTATAGACCCTATCTAGTCTAGTATTAAAAAAAATCTGTCTGTCTATATGTTTGCACGCACTCTAAAAATAATGAATAAAATTTGAAGCGATTTTCCCGGTTTTATATCTAAAGGTCTAACTTATACTAGCGCAATTATTAACAAGCTTTTGCCCGCGGCTTCGCCCGCGTGAATTTCCCACAGGAACAGTGCTTTTTCCCGGGATGACAGGTACGCTATGTCCTTCTCCGTAGTCGCGGACAAAAGCTAGTAAATAATAAAGTAATACAAATATCATCAAAAACCTCAACCAACATAGCTTCTCGTAAGAACCTTGAAATGTCTAAGGAAACATTAGCTAAAGTTACGTTAACTAGAAGTTACATTAACAATATAAGTTAATAAAACAACACTCAGTTATGTGATACAAAGCTTTTGTTGTAGAATACAGAAGAAACGTTTTTTAAACATACAAAAACTACCTACGAAAAAATTTTTAACGTCGCTTTAGGTATAAATAGTAAAACTAAAATTTAAAGAACTCAGATATTTCTTTATTTATTCAAATATATCTTATCTAGTATTACAGGTACACTCAATACAAAAGAAAATGTCTCAATTTACATGTTGTTTCTGCCATAACTCCGCACATACAATGTATCCCTTAGCAATTCCATAAAAGGATAACAAAATTGTATTATCTACTCTAGTTGCTATCTTATTTAGTACTCTTATGCCCGGTTTCTGAAAAGCATGTCAAGTATTGAATTTTGTAACAGAGTATCATAATTAACAATCTGCTAAACAACTTTGGGTTTTTGACAAGCTATTCACCGTAAAATTATCTCATCGACTTTTGACTTTTTCATTCACTCATTCATGTTTTGTTTCTGTCCAACGCATACAGTGCGACAAGGATCTTTTTGCAAACAGAACTAATATCTAAGCTATTAAAATTTCACATTTGAAACGTAGGTGGTGCCCTCACTCACGTGCAAAAAGATTGTGGTCGCAGTGTAGTTTTGTCTCTTCCATTGACAACAAATGTCAAATTCGACGGACGTACCTAGCTCTATGGATCTGACTTTGGAACAATAAATCGATGACAAACTGTCACTAGGCTTGTTTAGAAACCCAAACAGCTTAAGAATAGAGATTATCAACTTGCTACTTAATTTTTCATTGATTTGCGTTTCAGAAACCGGGTGTTAGTGTTCGAGATAGGGTTGCTTTAGCTTTTTCTTTTGCGCTAGAAGATATAGAAGATTCGAAATTTATAATTATTGTTTGATTATAAAAATAAAGTTATAATATCTTGATAAGAATATCATTGTCTATTGCATTTTTTATAAATCAACAATAAAAATAATATTTTTAGGTATTTAGAAATGTTAGACAAAATATAGGTAGGTTTTTACTCCTTCAATGTGTTCAATTTATTATGTTTCATGAATGATACGATTTGGCAACACAAGTTATCCTTCTGTAGCATTTTTATTTTTGATTTTATCTTCCGTCTCAAGGAAACTTAGAGCCGGTAAAATAACATTTTGAAAATACAATCTCTAGCCAAATAAAGTACACAATATTAATCAATTTTAACTGTCTTTGTGTAAAATGGAAATGCATATTTTTATGTTGAATGACTGTCACAAACAATTTACAAAAAAATATCAAAGGAATGTCACAAACAATATTTTCAAAAGCAAGAATTAAACCATCGATATATTTTGTACTAATGTATATAACAGGATTAATCCTATCCTGTTATTATAAATACGAATGTGGTTTGTTTGTTTATTTATTTGTTTGCTTGTTACCTCATCACGCTTTAACTACTAAAATAATCTTTCTTAAATTTCGCATACACATGCTTAGAAGTACCGAGAAAGACATAGGATACCTTTCATCCCGGGAAAAATACTATTCCTGTTGGAAATTCACGCGAGCAAAGCCGTGGGCAAAAGCGAGTTGAAATAAAATAAACAAATTTCATTAAATAAACTACTGGTGAAAATGGCACCATACCAACTACAATTTGTAGTGTTAGTTGTAAGCAAATAAGTTTAATTTAAACTTATTTGCTTACAACTAATTAACGTAAAAGATTAATTAAATCTTTTACGTTAATAATGTTGTTAAATATTAGCACATAATTAATATAAGTAATACGTACATAAAGGCAACCCTGGCCCTCCCGCAATATGGCACCCGCCGCAATTCTCCCCCGTTCTTGTGTGTATTGGAACGATATGAAAACGCACACATTGACGTGTTACTGACGTGTTCACGGATATACAGTTTCATTTGTAGTAGTAGTAGGTATATTTGACGCCCCGTTTCTATGAAGCGCCCGCCCTGTGATATTAGTTCAGAATTCCCTGCCTGCCAGTGTACGAAATGGAAATTAAAACATGAATAATGTATCGCGTACGTTGAGTGTTTATTACAATGTAACTTTTTTGACAAAAGATGTGTATTAATTTGACTTAAAAAAGTATATACCTAATCCTAACATTAGTTAGGATTAGGTATTAAAATGTAATGTTGTAAATTCAAAAGTGAGAGATTGTTTGTTACCTCTTTACTCTTTATCTACTGAATCAATCTTCCTGAAATTTCGCATTACACATAGTTAGAAGTACTGATAGGCTACTTTTCACCCCGGCACAGAATTAATATTAGTACTACGTACAGAAAGGAAACTCCCTGCCCCTTCCGCAATATGGCACCCCCCGCTCCTTCCGCACTTCTCCCCCGTTCTTGTGTAACTGTGGGACGTTCGTCTATAGGCGCATCAAATTAGCTTAACCCGGACATAATTCTATAACTGTAATTTTCTTTTTCTATATCATTAAGCATTGTTATTTATTATGTAATTAAGAAAAATTAAACATTTTTGAAATGCGCGTCAATGCAAAAAAAAATAATAACTTAATTGCAAGTAAGTTTAATTTCATATCTACAGCATTATACATAACTCTGTCGAAATATTTATCTTATATTATATATCTTGCATTCTATTTATATAAATCAAAATTAAACTAATTAGTCATCCGGTACTACCATTAATCAAGAAGGTTCACAAAATTTCAGATTTTTTGGTTTATCTAACTAGATATAATAGATAACTGCAGTTTTACAACTTATTCAGGACAATGTTTTATTTTATTAAACAAATTAAAAAAAATTAAACAGATTCACTTTACAGATTTTTGTAAGAAAAATATTCGTAATTTTGGGAAAAACCAAAATATGTAACTATTTGGAAAATGTTTAATTTAAGCTTTGAACATAATACTTTTACCATGGAAATCAAATTAAACAATTATTGTTTACAGATATTCATTTTCACATATGTTTTTTCAGTCACATTTTAATATAGACGTTATTCCTTGGGCCATAAAGCCGTAATTGGTTTATTTGCATGCATATACTGTAGAGATGCGACGCGACTAGCCTGCACAACTTGCCCGCCACTTAGTTACGCGGGCATATTTTATACCTAATAAAATTATAACTAGTTACGTTTATAAATATAAGCAAAGCATATTACCTACATTGATAATAAATCTATCGTAAGGCTCATAAATGATATGCCCGTATTTATTATAATATGTTTGCTATATCACTGTGTAAAATATTTTTATTTCTTATACTACACAGTCCTTATTGAACCCACATTACGCTCTCTGTATATCTATTCTACGAGCATATATATAAAAGCGAAAATCACTCACTCATGTATCACGAAATCTCGAAAACTACTGAGCTAATGAAAATTAAATTTGGCAGGAAGGTCTAATGTGACTAAGAGGCATCCACTAAGAAAAGATTTTTGGAAATGATACCAAGGGGGTAAAAAGGGTGTTAGCAATTTGTATGACTTCGTCATTTTTGAAGTGAGACCTATGAAATTTTATATTTATGCAGAGCGCGCTACCGCCGGCCGCTCAGTCTCCCCGCCCCGTTCCTACCGCCTCATAACCCGCGTTCGCGCGTATTTTGTTTCTTTTTTTATAAATTTCATAAACGCGACACTGTATAATTTTGGTAAGTGCTACAGTCTATGTATGTACCACAGACCACGGGCGAAGCCGGGGCGGACCGCTAGTAAAAAAATATTTATTTATAGGTATGCAAGTAACTGTGGTGTGGCCCTGGCCTGTGGTGTGGCCCTAGAATAGCACCAACCCATCTCTTCCCGTGGGTGTCGTAAGAGGCGACTAAGGGATCTAAAACACCGGAGGATGGGCAGCAGCATCTTTCCGCGTACTATGACATCACACTGCGATCGCCAACCCGCCTGCCAAGCGTGGCGATTACGGCAAAACCCCCCTATGGTTGATACACCCACAACACGGCCCCTAGTCCCCGGCGGCCCCGCTATCCCGGACTCTGGTAGCGGTCACGGTAACGGCGGGGCAGGGGGTGCTAAGAATCCCCGGCAGATGCCAGGCTACCAACCCCGACGACCCTTGGCCCTGGCAACTTACAACACGTGCACACTGCGGACCGACGAGAAACTCGCTGAACTGGAGGAAGAATTGAGCAGGTTACGATGGGATATTGTAGGATTATGTGAAGTCCGAAGAGAGGGGGAGGACACCATGATCCTCAAATCCGGAAACCTGCTCTATTTCCGGGAGGGCGACCAACTGTCCCAGGGTGGTGTCGGGTTTATCGTCCACAGGTCCCTCGTCAACAACGTGGTCCAGTTCGAGAGTGTTTCGGCGAGGGTAGCGTACCTTGTACTCAGAATCACCAAACGGTATTCGTTGAAGGTAATACAAGTATACGCACCGCCCTCATATCGCTCCGACGACGAGGTAGAGACTATGTATGAGGATATTTCTAGAGCCATACATAGCTCCCAGGCCCACTATACCGTTGTGATGGGGGACTTTAACGCGAAACTGGGCAAACGAAGCGATGATGAGCTGAGAGTGGGGAATTTTGGATATGGAACGAGGAATGCACGTGGTCATCTGCTGGCCGGCTTTATGGAGAAGGAGGGCCTCTTTATGATGAACTCCTTCTTCAGAAAGCCAAAACAGCGAAAGTGGACATGGTTGCATCCTAATGGCGTTACAAAAATGAGATTGACTTCATCTTGTCGACGAAGAGGCACATATTCAATGATGTCTCTGTGATCAATGCCGTAAAAACAGGAAGCGATCACCGATTGCTAAGAGGCATATTGAATCTTAGAATAAAACTCGAAAGGTGTCGACTGATGAAGTCTACGCTCCGACCAGCGCCTATCCAGCTCCAAACCCCGAGAGCTTTCAGCTCGAGTTGCAGAATCGCTTCGAATGCCTGGGAGACTGCGAAAATCTGGACGATTATAATGACAGGTTTGTGCAAATTGTCCAAACAGCTGGGTCTAAGGCCTTCAAAACCCGCTGTTCAAAAGGAACCAAAAAGATCTCGGACCTCACCAACAAACTCATGGAAGAAAGACGAAACTTGGTTCTGCAGTCCTCTGACGATGCTGCTCAATATCGACGTCTAAACAGACAGATCTCCAAGTCCCTAACGCGCGATTTACGCCAATTCAATACTGACCGTATTGAAGAGGCGATTAAGCGAAATAAGGGCTCAAAAGTGTTTGCAAGGGATCTGTCTGTTGGTCAAAGCCAACTGACCAAGCTGAAGACTGAGGATGGCAGAATCATTTCGTCGAAGCCAGAGCTGTTGGAAGAGGTTGAGAAGTTCTACGGACAATTATACACCAGCATACGCGCACCTGTCAGTAATCTGGCCAAAGATCCAAGAGCCAGATTGACCCGACACTACACCGAAGATATCCCGGACGTCAGCCTATACGAGATTAGAATGGCTCTCAAACAGTTAAAAAACAATAAGGCACCGGGTGATGATGGAATCACGGCTGAGCTTCTGAAAGCAGGTGGAACACCGGTATAAAAAGCTCTTCAGAAGCTATTCGATTCCGTCATACTCGAGGGACAAACGCCTACGGCATGGCACAGAAGTGTGGTGGTACTTTTCTTCAAAAAAGGCGACAAAACCTTATTGAAGAATTACAGGCCTATCTCACTTCTGAGCCATGTCTACAAACTGTTTTCGAGAGTCATTACGAATCGTCTCGCTCGCAGGTTCGACGACTTCCAGCCTCCCGAACAAGCCGGTTTCCGAAAAGGCTTTAGTACCGTAGACCACTTACATACGCTGCGGCAGATTATACAGAAGACTGAGGAGTATAATCAGCCCTTATGCTTGGCGTTTGTGGACTACGAGAAAGCCTTCGATTCGATCGAGACCTGGGCTGTGCTACAGTCTCTCCAACGGTGCCAAATTGACTATCGATATATCGAAGCGCTGAAGTGTTTGTACGAAAACGCCACCATGTCGGTCCGTCTCCAGGATCAAGGCTCGAAACCTATCCAGTTGAAGCGAGGGTGAGACAGGGAGACGTTATATCTCCGAAACTGTTCACCGCCGCCCTGGAAGATGTCTTCAAGCTTCTGGACTGGAGCGGACTCGGTATCAATATCAACGGCGAGTACCTCACTCACCTTCGATTCGCTGACGATATCGTAGTCATGGCTGAGACCTTGGAAGACCTAGGCACAATGCTCGATGGCCTCTGTAGAGCCTCTCAACAAGTGGGTCTAAAAATGAACATGGATAAGACGAAAATCATGTCTAATATCCGTGTCGCACCCACTCCTCTAAAGGTTGGAGACTCTACACTCGAAGTTGTTGACAATTACGTATACCTGGGACAAACAGTTCAGTTAGGTAAGTCCAACTTCGAGAAAGAGGTCAACCGTCGAATCCAACTCGGCTGGGCAGCGTTCGGGAAGCTTCGCGATATCTTCTCGTCCAAAATACCGCAGTGTCTCAAGACTAAGGTCTTTGACCAGTGTGTGTTGCCAGTGATGACATACGGAACAGAGACGTGGTCGCTTACTATGGGCCTCATAAGAAGGCTCAAGGTCACCCAAAGGGCGATGGAGCGCGCTATGCTCGGAGTTTCCCTGCGTGATCGAATCAGAAATGAGGAGATCCGTAGGAGAACTAAAGTAACCGATATAGCCCGCAGAATCGCCAAACTTAAGTGGCAGAGGGCGGGGCACATAGCTCGCAGAACAGATAGCCGTTGGGGCAGAAAAGTTCTCGAGTGGCGACCACGAACCGGAAAACGTAGTGTTGGCAGGCCTCCCACTCGGTGGACCGACGACCTGGTGAAGGTCGCGGGTTGCGCATGGATGCGGGCAGCGCAGGACCGGTCGTTGTGGAAATCCTTGGGGGAGGCCTTTGTCCAGCAGTGGACGTCTTTCGGCTGAGAGAGATGCAAGTAACAAACAATAATAGGCATGAAGAATGGGTCAAAAAACGAAATTCTGTTTAGTCCGTCAATCAGATAATCATACTTCATACTATAATACTAACATTATAATTGCAAAAGTTACGATGTTTGTATGTCTGTGAGTTTGTTCCTCAATCACGCAACATCTACTGGATGGATTTCGATGAAATTTGGTACAGATATAGATTTTGATCTGGAATGCACATAGGCTACTTTTTATACCGAAAAATACGGTTCCCGTTGGCCTGAATACGGGTTTCAGTAACGCCATCTATTCTCAAAGAAATGTGGTACTAGATGGCGCTTAAAATAATTTATGGTTAAAAGGACTTACCTAAGTAATTTTCAACCAAAATTATACGAAATATTACATCCGAAGAGATTTAATACCAAGTAGTACGTGTTTTTTCATGTACTCCGTTCCACATAATACAATGCATATATTCTATAAATAAATAAGAACAAAAACGAACTTTTTCGGTCATCATACATTCACTCATTAATAAAGTTCCTTCGTTCACCGACCTTTAGCTAATGTCATTATTTTTAGAGCTGCTGTTTGCATTCTGCAACCCTGGGCACGAAAGACATGGTAGCAGAGTTCTACGAGCGAGCATGTCAAACGGGATGTGTGGGAGATCAAATCACTTCGGATGTAACATTTCGTATAATTTTGGTTGAAATTCACTTTGGTAAGTTCTTTTAACCATAAATTATACTTTAATATTACATCCTCGAGATTTAATACCAAGTAGATGTTTAGCGTAGATATATTGCAGAATGAAAGAAACTGGTTATTCAAAGAAAATTTTCTATTTTGGAACGGCAAAATAAATAGTAAACAGCCATACAGCACAAGTCTGATTTTTTATTTTTATTTTAATGAGTAATTTTTTAAATTTTGATTGGATTTGGATATGGTTCTCTTTTCATTAGCATAATATCTTTGGGCCTAGTATAACTTCCCAATCAAAATATTCCTATTCTGGCATTACTGCCTCAAGCAGGGGAACACTGTTGACAGCCCAGTACGTCACCCTTTCTCCCGCTTCGTCTCTTCTCCATCGATCTGTTGAAACGTCGCGTCCGACGACGCAACGCATTGATGGGGCAGGTCACACCAAAATATATGAAAAATGTCGCAACGTCGACGCTGTCACGACGCAACGCAACGCAACAGAGCAATGGGGCTTCGCCCTAAGCTGATACAAATTATTATAATAATTTAACAAATAGACTACCTATGGCCAGCTTGGCCTCTCAGCAAAGATTAAAGCGGTTTAAAAAAATTTTGGTAAAAATGTACAGGGCCTAGCAGAGACCCAAAGTAAGTAGTTAAATTCATATAATTGATTGAATTTGAATCTTAGGCTTATAAGTGAAAGGTGTAGTGTATTCATGTTTATTTTACTTTTATTCTTGTCTATTTTACTATTTTAATTACTTATTTAGCTCAAAATGTTCTTTTTTACACTTTCTATTGTAAAATTTCTACGTTGCTAGGGAATATTTCTTTAAACTTACCGCTATATCTTCATTTTTGGTTGTTTTATAGTATATATGTTTTTCCAACATATTTAATGTACTTTTCTACACTTTTCGATGATCACTTCTTTAAATTTTATTAAAATTATTTATGTCTTTCCTTATTATAAACAATTTTGATTGTCAAGGATTGTGACAAGTCAGATTTTATTTTTCTAAAATTCTATAAATTTCTATGCGAACCTCTTCACAAATGTTCTAATTTCGTATTTTATTTGAAAATTATGAAGCAATACGAAATTCTAAATCGAGGCCTATATAAAGACACTGAATGTCAGTCCGGGTCAGTCTTGATCTTCTGAGAAACAGAACGGTACGAACTATAAAGGTCTTGTCTCGGGGCCTGCTGACCCCGGGACCCTGCAAGCCTTCGCGTCGTTAATCAATATCTAACACGAAGAAGTTGCTGTGACCTGTGGATTGCACTCTGGAATAAAGGCACACACTATCGCCTGCCACCCCTGCTGTGCTGCTGTGACCTGTGGCCGAAGCCTGGATTAAAGGTACTCACTTTCGCCTGCCAACCCTACTGTACCGCCAGAACATATTCAACCCTATTGTGCCGCCGGACAAACTTTACCCCCTGTCGGGATTTCCCCGACTATCCTGTCCGTGCCGTATCCGTAATTTTATTTGGAACTCTATCCGTGTCTGTGCCGTATCCGTGATTTCTTTGGAACTCTGTCCGTGCCCGTGCGGTGTTTTTTTTATATTTTAAATTGTATTTTTTATTAATTTAAATTAAATATTAATTTCTCTTAAAAATCTGTTATTATTACATAACAGTTGGCGCCCATCGCATCTTTTGGCTCTGTCTCTCCTCTAAATTCTAAAAAACACACCTACACGTTCTCTTAATTTTGGCTTAGATTCTCGACCTTAAACACTAAATTAACTTCACACTGGTCTCTTTTTCAAATTGAACTCATTAATACTCAATATTTATTCAATAAATATTTATTTTATTGACTAACTTGACTTGGACTTAGACTCTATAACTTGACTTTAACTCTTTACTAAACTAAGGTACTATACTTAGGTACTTTACTTTGTACAAGTACTCCTAAACTTCTACTAAAATGTCTCGTCCAATTGCATATAGTCTGCTCAATAAAGCCGAATTAGAATACGAAGTCAAGGTTAGACTGGAGGAACCAGCTGATAAGCTCCCTCAATTAAAAAAACAAGTCGTTTCACTTACGCAATCTATATTGAGTGATGACATTATAGATTCTCCTTTGCCAGTTGAGGATGATCTCAACGGGATTGAAGCTACATTAACTTACACTGAATTAAAATTAGTCTCACTTGAGTCGGGTAACTCAAAAATTCTTCCTAAAATAGAGACTTATTTAAATCATCTACACTATCGCTTAGATAGAATTGATTTTTAATTTGATTAAAAAAAAAAAAAAAGTAAAAAAAAAAAAATTTAGATTTACATAGTGATAAAAAAGAAGAATTTGATGTCCTCAAAGATAAATTTGTCGAACTTGAAAAACGATTTGAACCTTTTACTTTTCTGAACGCAGAGCAAAATGTTTCCACGCCCACTCCACCCCTTCCTCAAATTACAACTTCACCTCTTCCTCAATCTTCTTCTTCTGTTCTCAGTAGTTTCAATCCTGAAATCCTACAAAATTTGGTACTTCCTTCTTCCTTAAACGACCTAAAAAAGATTTGCTATGATGGTAAAACCTGTCCGAAATCTTTTCTTCAAAAAATAGAAGAATTTCGTATTTCTCGAAATATTTCGAAAGAGAAACTTCTAAACAAAGCTTTCGAAATTTTTACTGACAATGCTTTACATTGGTTTAGATTTCAAAAAGAACTAAATTCTAACTTAACTTGGGACGAAGTTACTAATCTTTTGATAAGAGACTTCGGTGAACCTGACTACGACTATAAACTACTAAATGCCATCAGGAATCGAACCCAAGGTGACAATGAACCCATTGTAATTTATATCTCAATTATGTTCGGTATGTTCTCACGTCTTACCAAAAAACTTTCCGAGTCTGAGAAACTCGAAATTTTACTAAGGAACATAAGACCTTGTTATTCGATGTTCGTAGCCTTAAAAGATGTTGACTCTGTCGTTTCTTTGATCAATACCTGTCAAAGTTATGAGAAAATTCTAGATAGAGATAAAAACTTTAAGGAACCTGATAATGAAAATAATTCTTTTAGTTCAGAATTTAATTATAAATTACCTTCCCCTTCTACTTCTAATGCTAAACAATTCTTCAACAAAAATAATTTTCAATCTCAGTTTCAAAAACATACTTACTTTAATAAAAATAACTCTCAGCCTCAATCGAAGCAATCTGTAAATACAATTAATAAGTCTGCTAGTGTATCTCCTAACCCTAATATCTATTGCGTACGCTGTCGTACCAATGGTCATTCTCTTAACGAATGTCCTCAACCTAGATTTTTAATATGTTTTAAATGTGGTACAAAGGATGTTAAAACTCCTGATTGCCCTAAATGCAATGCAGGCAAATCTTCAACTAATTCAAAAAACTAAAATGTGACTTGGATAATAAATTTAATCATAAAGATTGGAATGATTGGTTATTAACAATAAAAAACTTTTTCCTCTGTTATAGAACTTCTTCTGTTCTCTATGAGAATGAAAAGGATTCTAATCGTCCTTTTATCAATGTATCAATTGATAATGTTTCATTATCAGGACTTTTAGATAGTGGCAGTTCTTTAACTATTTTAGGAAAAATTCACATCTTGAAATTCTGAAATTGGGTTTCTCGTTATCCAAGTCTAAGTCGGTTGTTGTGTCTACTGCTAATAATCATAAACTCAAATCTCTAGGTCACTTTGATCTTCCTATTACTTTTAATGGTCAAACTCACTTAATTAGAGCTTTCGTTTTCCCAGAAATAACTCCCTCACTAATCCTTGGGGTAGATTTTTGGAAAAAGTTTAACTTAGTACCTAACTTATTTTCTACAATATTTAATAATAATTGTCTTGCAATTTCAGACGATAAAAAAATTTTACCTTACGATAATCTTTCTAAATCTCAGAAGGATATCGCTGATGATATCATTAATCGTTTTAAAAGTATTTCTTTTGAAGAAAAGGGTGAGTTAGGTCGAACTAACCTAATTTGTCATAAAATCGATACTGGCGATAATCCTCCCATTAAGCAACGCTCGTATAGACTTTCTCCTGTAAAACAACATGCGCTAATCAACGAGGTTGATAAGATGCTTGAATGGAAAGTTATCGAAAAATGTGAGAGTCCTTGGTTATCTCCTGTTTTAATAACCCCTAAAAAGAATGGCGAATGGCGATTCTGCGTCGATAGCAGAAAACTAAACTCTGTTACGCAAAGATGCTTATAGTCTTCCTTTAATCAATGAAATACTGGATCATTTAAAAAATGCTAAATACCTTTCTAGCATTGATATTGCTAAAGCTTTTTGGGAAATTCCCCTAAATCCTGCTGACAGAGATAAAACAGCATTTTATGTGCCTGGTAGAGGAATGTACAGATTTGTTGTCATGCCCTTCGGACTTACTAATGCTCCAGCTACTCAACAACGTCTTATGGATACGTTATTTACTCCTGAATTTGATAATAAAGTCTTTTGTTATCTTGATGATATCGTTATTATTAGCGAATCATTCGAGGAACATATATCGTTTCTAATCAAAGTATTTGAAAAACTATCTTATGCCGGTCTAACTATTAACTTTGAAAAGAGTGTATTCTTTAAAAACGAATTAAAATACTTAGGTTACGTGGTAAATGAACACGGTCTTTGTGCTGATCCTAAAAAATTGATTCTATTCTGGAATACCCTATTCCATCTTCTCGTAAAGAAGTTCGTCGATTTTTAGGAACATGTAGCTGGTTCCGTCGATTTATTCCTAATTTTAGCACTATTGCTGCTCCGCTTAATAAACTAAATAGTGGTGGTAAAAATGCTGCTAAATTTATTTGGAACTCTGAAGCTAATCAAGCTTTCCTTAAATTAAAAGAAGCTTTAGTAACTACACCAGTACTTTCTTGTCCTGATTTCAATCTCCCTTTTTCAGTGCACACTGATGCATCAAATTTTGGTATAGGAGCTATGCTTACTCAAATAAAAGAAGACAAAGAAGTTGTCATAGCTTATATGAGTAAATCTCTTAATAAAAATGAACAAAACTATTCTACTACAGAGAGAGAAACCCTTGCTGTTATCACTGCTCTCGAACATTGGCGTTGTTATTTAGACAATGGCAGACAATTTGTCATTTACACGGATCATGCTGCTCTAAAGTGGTTTCTAAATCTGTCAAATCCTTCTGGCAGACTTGCTCGATGGACTGTACGTCTATCTTCTTTTAACTTCATTCTAAAACATAAAAAAGGTAAAGAAAATGTAGTACCGGATTTGTTATCTCGTTCAAAAAATCTATCGGATAATAAAACTAACTTAATGGTTTCAGTTTTAACGGTGGAAGAACAGTATAATAAAGTTTTACAAGGCTGTCAAAACAATCCTGATAGTTTTCCAAACTATACTATTAAGGACAATAAGCTTTATCGTCTTTCTCGTTCCCTTCATACTATAACGGATGACTTCGTATGGAAAGAAGTTCCTCTTCCTGGTGATAGAGAAAATCTGATTAAAAATAATCATGGTTTGCCTGGTGAACCTCACCTTGGAATTTTTAAAACCTATAAAAAACTTTCTCTTTTATATTATTGGACAGGAATGTTCAAAGACATTGCTCAATTAATAAGTGAATGTGAGTCTTGTCTTGCTTATAAGCATCCTAATCATTCACCTTATGGTCCCATGGGTAAACCTAAAGTTTGCTCAAGACCCTTCCAATGTATTTCTCTTGATTTAATGGGTCCTCTTCCCATGACAAGAAAACGCAATCAACATATCCTAGTTGTGAATTGTTGTTTTTCTAAATATACTTTAATCTTTCCCCTTAAACGTGCTATCGCTAAAGATATTATCGAATGCCTAGAAAACTTTGTATTTCTTATACATGGTGTACCTCAAACTATTATTATGGACAATGGTTCTCAATTTCAATCTAGAGAATTCAAAAAACTTCTGGATAACTATAAAATACCTTTTATCTTTTATTCACCTCATTATTGCCCGCAAGTCAATCCCACTGAAAGGTATAACAGAACTATTGTTACGGCTTTAGCGTCTCTTGTAGGTGATGATCATAGATCCTGGGATATTTTTCTTCCAAAAATCCAATATGCTATGAACAGTACAGTTAATGCAGTAACGGGTTATTCCCCAGCATTTCTAGTTTTTGGCAGGGAAACTATCAGCTGCGCTTCTGTTTATACTCCTACGAATAACCTTGACGTATTTACTTTCTTACCTCGTGATATTTATGCTACTAATATAGGATTACTTGCGACAATTTTTGACAAAGTACAAGTAGCTCTATTTGACTCCCATACTAAAAATAGTGTTCGATATAATTTACGACATACTATAAAAGAATTTAATGTCGACGATTATGTTTGGCGTAAGAACTATGTGCTCAGTAATGCCGGTTCTTACTTCAGTGCCAAATTAGCTCCTAAATACATTCGGTGTAAAGTGATACAAAAACTCTCCCCACTAGTGTACATTCTTGAGGACGCTAATGGTACTCGTGCAAAATGGCACATAAAAGACATTAAAACTTAGATTTTAGTTTTATTACTTATACTTTTACTTTTACTTAACTAATGTATATATTTTATTTTTGTTTGTTCCCATCTTCATTTACTAGTTACATTTTAGGCATTTTCTCATTTCCTTTCATTTTCATTGCTATCATCGGCTCTTAAGCCTCTAAAGAACTAAACTAAAAATGTTCTTCTACATCTCTCTACACAATCTTGTGTTGAGTCTTTACCTTGCATTACTATTGTGCACTACTCTCTTTACGCAAGTTGCTTTGCGTACTTATTTATCTATTTCTTCCTTTGAGCGGTTGACAACTCGTAAAATAAGCCCTTGTTATACATAAGAAATACTACTATACTTACATACATTCATTCTTACTTGTATATATTTTCATCCTATCTTTATTACATTACTTTCTTTCTAATGAGCGGCTGACTACTCATAAAATAAGCCTTCAGTCATATCATATTCATATATCATTCATCATCAATGGGATTTCAGCGTGAGCGGATTACAACTCCTTAAATAAGCCAACTGTTACGTAGTACTACTAGGCAGGTGCTTATCTTGGAGTAGGAGCCATTGACTGTGAGCCCTACCCCTAAGTTTGATCGATTTTAGTATGAAAGGTTTATTGTAATATGAAAGATTTGGTATGATAGGCTGGTATGAAAGTGTTGTCTATTAACCTTCAAAATTTTCACTTAGTGTAAAAATTTTCAGGGGTTTTGGGGGAAATGTAGTGTATTCATGTTTATTTTACTTTTATTCTTGTCTATTTTACTATTTTAATTACTTATTTAGCTCAAAATGTTCTTTTTTACACTTTCTATTGTAAAATTTCTACGTTGCTAGGGAATATTTCTTTAAACTTACCGCTATATCTTCATTTTTGGTTGTTTTATAGTATATATGTTTTTCCAACATATTTAATGTACTTTTCTACACTTTTCGATGATCACTTCTTTAAATTTTATTAAAATTATTTATGTCTTTCCTTATTATAAACAATTTTGATTGTCAAGGATTGTGACAAGTCAGATTTTATTTTTCTAAAATTCTATAAATTTCTATGCGAACCTCTTCACAAATGTTCTAATTTCGTATTTTATTTGAAAATTATGAAGCAATACGAAATTCTAAATCGAGGCCTATATAAAGACACTGAATGTCAGTCCGGGTCAGTCTTGATCTTCTGAGAAACAGAACGGTACGAACTATAAAGGTCTTGTCTCGGGGCCTGCTGACCCCGGGACCCTGCAAGCCTTCGCGTCGTTAATCAATATCTAACACGAAGAAGTTGCTGTGACCTGTGGATTGCACTCTGGAATAAAGGCACACACTATCGCCTGCCACCCCTGCTGTGCTGCTGTGACCTGTGGCCGAAGCCTGGATTAAAGGTACTCACTTTCGCCTGCCAACCCTACTGTACCGCCAGAACATATTCAACCCTATTGTGCCGCCGGACAAACTTTACCCCCTGTCGGGATTTCCCCGACTATCCTGTCCGTGCCGTATCCGTAATTTTATTTGGAACTCTATCCGTGTCTGTGCCGTATCCGTGATTTCTTTGGAACTCTGTCCGTGCCCGTGCGGTGTTTTTTTTATATTTTAAATTGTATTTTTTATTAATTTAAATTAAATATTAATTTCTCTTAAAAATCTGTTATTATTACATAACAAAGGTCACCAGAAAGTTGACATATTTAAGGTCAATTATTACCATATGTTCAATGCGGGATATTGACTGATAATGCAGAATGCCGACTGGCATTCGGTACATATTTTTCCATTTTAAAATGAAGACAATTGATGGATTCATTTAACTTTCATTAATTTAAGATAAATCAAAAGCTCCTTAATTTTTAGTGAAAATAGTACTGAATATGACCAGCGTGTGGTACCTGAATTGGCGCCGGTGAGCACGTGACTTGTTGATGCGTGCAGGCGCGTGCAGTCGAGCTCCTCTTTGCTGGCAACGCTGCACTGCTACAGACACTGGCGTGTTGGCTGCTCGAAGCTACTCGTACCTTTGTGTACGTCGTGTTGGAGGAAGGCGTGTATTTTCTCAACTTCATTGGTGTTTTTTTTAGAAATTTAGGTGCGGGCTGCTTATTTTGTTGATTGGATTCATATGTCAATTACTTAAGACATTTTCATATTTCATATCATGATATGAGCATACAGCAACAACGAACATCAACATGACTTGGCGATATTTGGGTTTAAGTTAAGTTTGGGTTTAAATGATATAGGAAAAACAAACCAATGATCTCAGTGATTTTTGAAACGCAACATATTGTCAAAATATGTAATTTTGTAATTTGTAATAATAATACGATATAATTAAATAAAAAGTTGCACGAATTTAGATGGATTCTAAATATTGAATCATTGAAAAATGTTTATGTTTATTGTTAATCACTGGTGGTCCAGTGATTAACAATAAATACAACTTTTATTTCTTATTGTAGGTCAAGAAGACTTATCTTAATTTGATTCTATCAATTCTTTTGTCAACTTATGAGTAATCAAGCAATGTCTGAACCTAATAAATTGGCCTTGGACACTTTCTTACCTCTTATCCCGATTTCTCGCAGCCACTGACAAAACAGCGATTACTTCTCCAGCAGGATCTTTCCCCAGCATTCAGAGACCTGTCCAAATAGTTATATTATTTTATCCGGTACGGCCGCTAAGGGCTTTCAATTTTCATCGATGTCGATTCCAGGTCTTGTACTGGATCCAATCGGAACTGGCGGCTCCGAATCTCGTACTATTCCTGGATAATCGTACAACCACGTTAGGAAAGTAATAGATTATCCCTGTATAATATCTCGTATTACCACTTTAGGGAAGTAATAATTTGGTTCTGGATGATATCTCGTAGTAACTCGTACTAATCCTGGATAATATTTCGTATTACCACTTTAGGAAAAGTAATAATGTTGTTCCTGGATAATATCTCGTATTACCACTGTGGGGAAGTAATAGTTTGGTCCTGGATAATGTCTCGTAGCATCTCGTACTATCCCTGGATAATATCGCGTATTACCACGTTAGGGAAAGTAATAGCTTGGACCTGGATAATATTTTGTATTATCTCGTACTACACCTGGATAATATCTCGTATTATCACATTAGGGAAGTAATAATTTGGTCCAGGATCATTTTTGTACCCTAATGCTTTTTGCATTAGTCCTTGTTGCATTTTGTACTGATGACGTTAGAAAAGAAATAGTTTATTCCTGGACAATATCTCGTATAACCACATTAAGATAGCAGAAAAAACATGATTTTTATTTTCTTAGATTATTGATAACAATTGTCAGATCACGCTTCCAAGCGTATTATGTAATTTTAATACTTCTTCAATAAGTAAATTTAAAAATACCTATTGCGAGGGTAGGTTGGCTAATATTGTCGTCTTCATATCGTTTGGAACGATTTAAATTTTCCTCCAAGCAGCATAGTTTACGGCGCGGCGAGTTGATACCATAATACATATTTTCTTTATGTTTTCTCTTCTTTTCCGCGTGTTAAGTAACTTATTAAGAAAGAAATAAATCATTTATTTGTTAAACATAGGTACATGCACTTGGTAGATAAAATAAAAATTTTGAACCACTATGTTTTGCCGTTACAATACAGCATACAAATATATAGGTAATAATTTAATTAATTCAGACATGTCAAATTAAATCATATTTAAATAAAAGTTGTCATAACAATCATAGTAGGAATCATATATAAATTAAAATAAATGAAAAGTTAATCAAATAATTATAAAACAAATGTCAAAAAAAAAATAATTAAAATGTGTCATTTAAAAAGTCATTAATACAGTAATAACATTTTTTAACTAGAAACGAGTATAACTTTTGTTTAAACATTTTCACATTCAGCATTTTATATTCATTAGGCAGTTTATTATATATCTTAGGAGCCATTCCAATAACACTTTTGAGAACTTGCGCTAAATTGCATTTGAGTGTCACAACATTATATAAATATTGTGGTCGCAATCTGTTCCTTCTACGTGAATCTGACAACATCGGAAATAATTTAGGGTTACTCTTTACAAAAACAGCCATTTCATAAATGTATAGGGAAGGGACAGTTAGTATATTTAGGGTCTTAAAGTATTCAACACAGCTATCCCTAGTTTTAAGTCCACATATTGCTCGTAAGCACCTTTTTTGAGCTTTAAATATGACTTCTCTTTCAGTAGTATTACCCCAGAATATTATGCCGTAACGTAATATAGATGCTACAAGACCGTGGTAGGCAGTAATTACAGTGTTACGATTGACAATTTTACGTAAGTTATATAACGCATACGCAAGTTTATTTAATTTTTTGACTAACTCTTCTGAATGAGGCCTCCATGAAAGATTGTTATCAATTTTTAGTCCTAAAAATTTTGTCTGATCTACAGTATCTATATCTGTATCTTGATAATGAATATTCATGTAAGGTAACTTTTTACTGTAAAAGTGCATAACGTTTGTTTTTGTCAAATTTATTGTTAGATTAATATTCTCAAACCAATTAATTAAACTTGATAGATAGAAAAAAAAAATAATTTGAACGAGAGTATGTGTGATGGTGCGCACACGAAACACGAATGACATTAGCTAACGGTCGGTGAACGAAGGAACTGTATTAATGAGTGAATGTATGATGACCAAAAAAGTTCGTTTTTGTTCTTATTTATTTATAGAATATATGCTTTGTATTATATGGACGGAGTACATGGAAAAACACGTACTACTTGGTATTAAATCTCGAGGATGTAATCAAAGAGTATATAATCACTACGTTTTAGATGTAATATTAAAGTATAATTATGCATTATTTTTTCTAAAATCAACCTGCAAGATTGAAACTTGAACTTACTTAAAATATACTTTTTGCCGCGGGCGAAGCCGCGGGTAACAGCTAGTGCAAAAATAAAACGTGTTTAAGTTTGAGAGTGGGAATAAAAACGTCGCGAGTATGCATAAGACGCAACTAGACGTGACGTCATGCGTCTTTTTAACTTATTATATCTCTGTCATTTTAAGAGTATATAAAAAAACAAAAAATACGTATCTAATATTTTTAAATAGGTAATCTATCTGATGAACAAAGAATCAAAAATCAATCGTCATCCCTAATTAGGTCTGAAAACAAATAAAACTCCTTACTCCTTGGAAATGTATATTTATATAACATTTTCTTAAAATCGAGTATACATTTTAGGAAAGCAATGTTAAAATATAAGACGTGGACATGGTATAATAATAATAAGCAATTAAGCACGCGAGCGATTGACCGAATTATGACGTATGGGGTGACGGCGGCGGCGCGGGCGCGGTGGCAGAGCGCGCCACCGCTCCGTCTCCCCGCCCCGCACCCACCGCACGTACCCCGCTCACAACCCGCGATCGCGCGTATTTTATGTTTTTTTATAAATTTCATAAAAGCGACACTAAACTGTATAATTTTGGTAAAAACATAATTGTGGCATCCCAAATCCTATAATTAAACAAAAATTCCACAGTTACGATTTTTTTTCTAGCGAGAAATACGTTTTGATTGAAACGTTAAAAAAAAATGTTTAATTTTTGTGTAATGTATCTATAAAGACTTTATCAAGCTTATCAGAGTACATAACATAATAGTTGTTATTTTTGCTTAATGATATATAGGCATAAAATGAATACTACTAAAAAAAACACACATGCGAAATAAGATTTTGTTTAATTTTGATTTAAAGTGGTAGCATTTAACTACAGCTTAAAATTATACTTACATGGTTTTCGGTTACGTATTTTACTTTTACGATAAAGTTCGGTGATTGACAAAATTGTGTGATTTTCATAAAAAAACATTACCACCGCGGAATTTTTACAACTCGGTATTAATTTATATTTGACACTTAATATAAATATCCAAAAAAAAAAAATAAACATCGAGTTAATGAATTATGTCCGGGTTATGCTAATTTGATGCGCCTACTATGAAAACGCACACATTGACGTGTTACTGACGTGTTCACGGATATACAGTTTCATTTGTAGTAGTAGTAGGTATATTTGACGCGCCGTTTCTATGAAGCGCCCGCCCTGTGACCCCGGGAAAAAGCACTGTTCTTGTGGGAAATTTACTCGGGCGAAGCCGCCGGAAAATGCTAGTTAACTAAACCAAAAGGGGAATTTAAATATTACAAAAAAAAAAACTAAATTAAGTTAAAAGAGCCCTTAATTCTTCAAGTATTTTAATTTTCGTATACACACTATCGGTCGGACACACATCATTACCCTAAATATTTATAAATTTTATTACATTTAATAAAAATATTATTTTCTTCTTATATTCTATACATATAATAAAACAGTAAAAATATTTTGTCTGTACATTTAGTATTTTTGACTAAAATGGATAGAGGGACACTTAAAAAGCACAATAGAATGCAAAAAATTTTTTTTGTAATTTCTTGTCTGTCTGTCTGTCTGTATGTATTGTTACGAAAACGCACGGGCGCCTTCTAGAAAAGTACGCAAACTGAAATGTTCTAGACTTACGCTTCGTGAACCCTCTTCGGTTCTAGAAATGATCGGCGGTGCAAGCAATAATGAGCTTTACGTACCTAACGGATAGGGTTTATAGTCGCTTGCAACCTAAAGGAAAAGGACAGCCATGTGTGAGAGCGGGATAGCAATAGACTCGATCGTTCGATACAGTTCGGCCGCGAATGTTCGAGAATTTAGTAGAGCGAAATTATCTGCCTATATAAGCGTGGTTGTTCAGCGCCGAGGACAGTTCATCTTTAGACGAGCTAAGAGAAAGATCGAAGAGATACAAGTGCGAAATACTAAGTGACGACTCTGGCGATTAATTACTGGACTCTGATCATAGTGTTTGGACAATTTGGACATCGTTGTGTGGAAACTCTTGTGGTGAACTGAATAAAGTCTCATCAGTGTCATCAGGTGTTTTTATCCAAATCCACGGACCAGTAGCCCGTAACATTTGGTGTCAGAAGCGGAATTTGGATAATGCCATTGACTCCGAGGGACAACGACGTCACCAGCGAGGGTGTCAAGACGCGGGCGCAGCGTGCTGCTGAGGCCTCCCCACTGGATCTACGGACCAGGCCACGCCCCCTGTGGCCCCGCCTACTCAGAGGGAGGCTCCACCCACTGGCCACGCTCACCAAGCCACGCCCCTTTGGCTCCGCCCACTGGCCACGCCCACCAGGCCACGCCCCCGTGGCCCCGCCCACTTCAAGGATGACTCCGCCCAGTGGCCCCGCCCACGCCCCGCCCACCAAACCACGCCCACTCAACACGCCACGCCCAGTTTCGATTTGACGGGTCTGATAAGGATGCTCGAGAATAAATTCACGGCTCAAGAGCAACAATTTAAGGCTCTGCAAAAACAACAACTTGCACAAGAGGCACTCTTGAATCAAAAATTTACTGCTGTACAAAGTGTGCAAGACTTACAACTTACAGCACAGAAGGAGCTGGAACAAAAAGTGTTGTCGGCAGTATGCGAGGTTAGCGGCGTGGTAACCGAATTACGGAAGGATGTTGATTTAATAGAGGAAAGGGTCACCAGCCTTGGGAATGACGTCGACAACATGAGGACTGGGTTTACAGAGTTAGAGAAAAAGGTTGTTCGTCTGGAAACTTCTGGAGTATCAGTCGCACCATGTGGTTCTGTTGGTGTAGTCCGTGGACCCAACGTGAAGTTGCCTCCGTATGATGGTACCTCATCCTGGGCTGCATATCGTCAACAATTCCAGACGATCGCCACTGCCAATGGGTGGACAGACGACCAGTGCTTAACCGCCCTCACTGGCTCGCTCCGAGGGAAAGCTGTGGACGTTCTGGAGGTGCTACCTAACGCTGGATTTAAAGATCTTTTGGAGGCTCTTGAATCCCGGTATGGAGAGAGGCATCTGGAACATGTCTTCAGAGCTCAACTGCGCGACAGAGTCCAGCGCTCAGGAGAAGGACTCCAGCAGTGGGCTCTAGAGATAGAGAAGCTTGTCAGAAAAGCGTACCCATCAGCAGAGGCGAACATGGTGGTAACCAACACCGTGCAAGCCTTCGTAGACGGCATCAAGGATCTGGAAGTGAGAGCTGCCGTAAGGCTCCGCCATCACGCCTCTCTGAAGGAAGCACTGGCCCACGCACTGGAAGTCGAAGCTGTCAGGCACGACTTGCGACAGGTTCACAAAGTGCGAGAAGTGACGGAGGAAGTCAACGAGGTAAAGGCTCCACGCAAGAAGGGCTCTGGGGTCATGTGTTACAAGTGTGGAGAGCGAGGGCACATGCAGTTCCATTGTCCACAGAAGGACTCATGTGCAGCTACAAAGAAGCAACTCGAGGACCTGGTTGAAGAGCTGACGAAGAAACGAGAATCTTCGTCGACTATGAATCAGGGAAACGAGTAACAGCCAGAACTAAGGGGCGAGTACTGGCTGGTGGCGCGAAAGAAGCCCCAACAACCATCATCTCACAGGTATGCAATGAGAAAAGCATTGCGATAGCTGGTAAAGTAAATGGTAATGACTGTAAAATAACGATCGACACAGGAGCCTCTAGAACAATAGTTCGACCGGATATAGTGAAGTCCGAGATGAGAAGCAAGAGGAAAGTCACTTGCCGGCTTCTTTCCGCCTCCGGCCAGCCAATACCCGTCTTTGGAGAGATGTCAGTTACGATGTACATGGGAGAAGCGGCGTACCATCATGACATCATTGTAGCTGACATAGTGGACGACTGCATATTGGGACTGGATTTCATGAAGAAAAACCACTGCAGAATAGATGTTGCTGATGGAATTTTCAAGTGCGGCGAAGAAGAAATATTTATACTCGGAGGAGTCCACGGCAAAGTTACCTGCCTAAGAAACATCGTCATACCCAGACGCTCGGAGGCTCAAGTATTGGTAAAGTTGCCATCTAACCGAAATAAGTCAAGTAGATGTGTACTAATTGAAGAAGTACCTTCTAAGACAACGACCCGGAAACTCATGACCGCCAGAACTTTGGTTAGGGGTAAAGATACAGCTGTTGTCAAAGTGGTGAATCTGGATGACGAAGAGGTTAACTTAAGCCAAGGTGATGTCATAGGAAGATGCGAAGAAGTCCTTTGGATGAAGAGATGCAGTTCAGTGCCAAGCTCAGACGGAATAAAAGACAGAAATAATACTACGGTCAAACAGCTGCTTGATGACTGCAAAAGCAACTTGACTTACTCCCAGAGCCTTAAAGCAAAGGAGTTTCTACTACGCTTTGCAAATATCTTCACCAACCAAGAAGGAGACATTGGAAGAACATCTTTGGTACAACACAGAATTGACACCGGGAATGAGAGACCCATCCGACAACGAGCAAGGCGAATACCAATAGCGAAAGAAAAAATGGTCAAAGATCTGTTAGAAGAAATGGAAAGAAATAAGATAATTGAACCATCTTCGAGTCCATGGTGTTCACCTGTTGTGCTGGTAAAGAAGAAGGATGGTAGTACGCGATTCTGTGTAGACTACAGACGGCTCAATGACATCACCAAGAAGGACAGTTATCCATTGCCTCGAATCGATGACACATTAGATACTCTGAGTGGCATGAAGTGGTTCTCAACCTTGGACTTAAAATCTGGTTATTGGCAGGTGGAAATTCACCCGAAGGATAAAGAGAAGACAGCGTTCTCAACAGGCAAAGGTTTATGGCAGTTCAACGTCATGCCCTTCGGATTATGTAACGCACCAGCCACTTTCGAACGACTGATGGAATGTGTCCTAGCAGGCTTGGTTGGAGAAGCCTGCCTGGTGTACCTGGATGACGTCATCATCGTTGGCCGTGATTTCGAGGATCACTTGAGAAACCTGGAGCAAGTCTTTGCCAAGATACATGGAGCCAATCTGAAATTAAATCCAAAGAAGTGTCATTTATTCAGGAACAAAGTTAGCTATCTCGGCCACGTCATTACCAGTGAAGGCATCCAGACTGATCCAGAGAAGGTAGAAGCCGTTAAAAAGTGGCCCACTCCTAAAGATAAAACAGAAGTACGCGCATTTCTCGGCCTATGCTCTTACTACAGGCGGTTTGTGAAAGGATTTTCGGAGATTGCCAAACCCTTACATCGTCTGACCGAGGATAAACGAACATTCTGTTGGGACGAAACCTGCGAGGATTCCTTCGAAAAGTTGAAAGAACATCTATGTGAGACTCCTATTTTGGGATATCCACAACCAGAGGGCCAACTCATCGTCGATACTGATGCAAGTAATACGGCAATCGGAGGAGTTCTGTCTCAAAAACAGGGAGACAGGGAGGTCGTTATTGCTTACTTCAGTAAGTCACTATCGAGGCCTGAAAGAAACTACTGCGTTACAAGGAGAGAACTCTTGGCTGTGGTGAAGACCCTGCAACATTTCAACAAATACCTCATCGGCAGAAAGTTCTTACTGCGTACCGATCACGCAGCATTAAAATGGTTATTGCAGTTTAAAAACCCTGAAGGTCAAGTAGCACGTTGGATTGAACAATTGCAGGAGTATGACTTCCATACCGAACACCGTAGTGGAAAGGCCCACGGAAATGCAGACGCTCTTTCTAGGAGACCATGTCCAGAAGACTGCAAGCACTGCATCAAACAAGAGTCAAAAGAACTGACTCTAAAACTTACTCGTGCAACTCCTTGTGAATCCTGGGAAGATGATGCAATGAGGAAAGCCCAAGAAGAAGACAAGGACCTCCGCTATATCATCATGTGGAAGAAGCAAGGGGACGGTAAACCAACGTGGAGCGATGTGGCACCTACGAGCGCTATAACGAAGGCATACTGGGCGCAATGGGACAGCTTTATTCTACAAAATGGCATAATTTACCGGAAATGGGAAAAGACTAACGGTAGAGAGTTCCACCTACAAGTAGTTGTTCCAAGATCCAAAGTTCCAGAGATTCTCCGTATAGTACACGATGGCGTTTCGGGAGGTCATCTAGGCGTCAAGAGGACACTAACAAAAGTACGAGAGAGGTTTTATTGGCTGCACTGTCGCGAGGATGTGCAAGATTGGTGCCGTAAATGCACTACATGCGCTGCAGTAAAAGGTCCACAAACACGGAGTCGAGGAAATTTGAGGCTGTATAACGTTGGTGCGCCTTGGGAACGCATTGCAGTCGATGTAGCTGGGCCATTCCCTGTGACTGAGTCGGGGAATAAGTACTTCATGGTTGTCATGGATTATTTTACCAAATGGCCTGAAGTGTTCGCCATACCCAATCAGGAAGCTATAACCGTGGCTACCAAGATTGTTGAAGAAGTTATTTGTCGTTATGGCGTGCCTCTGGAAATCCATTCAGATCAAGGAAGAAACTTTGAGTCCCAAGTATTTCAAGAGGTATGCAAGCTCTTGGGAATGCACAAAACACGAACGACTGCGTACCATCCTCAGTCTGACGGTATGGTGGAACGATTTAACCAGACATTGGAGAGGCATTTGGCAAAAATAGTGGACAATCACCAGAAAGACTGGGACAAGTACATTCCACTGTTCCTCCTCTCGTATAGAACAGCGGAACACGAGAGTACAAAAGCGACTCCGGCTTTCGTGAATTATGGTCGAGAACTTCGGTTGCCAGTAGACATATTAACTGGAGGGCCACCTGAGGAATCTCAAACTGTGCAAGATTACGTCTCTGATCTACGGGAAAGGATGCGGAACATCCATCATTTAGTCAGAGAAAATGGATTGCAGTCAAGCGAGAACATGAAAACCAGATACGACAGAAGAACTAATACAGGTGGTTTCGAGGAAGGCAGTTTAGTATGGCTGCATAACCCTACTCGACGAAAAGGGAAATCACCGAAGCTACAGACTAAATGGGAGGGTCCGTACAAAGTGATCACACGACTAAATGATGTGACTTACAGGATCCAACGACAGCCGAGAGGAGCAATGAAAATTGTCCACATCGACCGTCTGGCGAAATATCACGGTAGTAATGATGATGCTCGGGACGAGCATCTCTAAGAAAGGGGCAGTGTTACGAAAACGCACGGGCGCCGTCTAGAAAAGTACGCAAACTGAAATGTTCTAGACTTACGCTTCGTGAACCCTCTTCGGTTCTAGAAATGATCGGCGGTGCAAGCAATAATGAGCTTTACGTACCTAACGGATAGGGTTTATAGTCGCTTGCAACCTAAAGGAAAAGGACAGCCATGTGTGAGAGCGGGATAGCAATAGACTCGATCGTTCGATACAGTTCGGCCGCGAATGTTCGAGAATTTAGTAGAGCGAAATTATCTGCCTATATAAGCGTGGTTGTTCAGCGCCGAGGACAGTTCATCTTTAGACGAGCTAAGAGAAAGATCGAAGAGATACAAGTGCGAAATACTAAGTGACGACTCTGGCGATTAATTACTGGACTCTGATCATAGTGTTTGGACAATTTGGACATCGTTGTGTGGAAACTCTTGTGGTGAACTGAATAAAGTCTCATCAGTGTCATCAGGTGTTTTTATCCAAATCCACGGACCAGTAGCCCGTAACAGTATGAACGCGTTTCACGCAAAAACTACTGGACGGATTTGAATGAAACTTTTTTTGTTGTATAGCTATTAAGCCTGGGAAACATATAGGCTATAATTGATTTTGAAAACTGGAACACCTGATGAAGAACCATAACAGAACAGCTAAACTATAAGAAATATGGAAATGGTGCCTTAACAAAAGTCGTTCAACCTAATGAGCATTTTCTGCTGACGTATAAAAATCGAAGATCTCGAACATCTGATGAAAAGCTTCAAGAGACCAGCTACACTATAACATATTATGGAAATGGCGCCTTAGCAAAACTTGATTAATCTGATGAGCATTTTTTGTAGACGTATAAAAATCGAAGATCCGAAACATCTTAAACAGTTTTTGGAACACAAAAAGACTTTTCATCTAAGCAAAAGTCACGCGGGCGAAGCCGCGGGCAACAGCTAGTCTTATATATTATTTAATATAATAAATGCTGTATTAAAATTAAAAATGTTTCATAACGTAACATTTCGTATTCATCCACCATTTATTTCGCGCATCAGTAATTTATCAAACTGCGAAAACGGCAATGTTTTACATTTAAAACATGATTTATCGGTATTCCGTAGCACTACGTTTATTTTGACGACATTTTAATATCATCTGTGGATCATCTGACAGCATATTTACATCATAGAGCTAGATCTTTTTTTAGGGTTCCGTAGTCCGAAAAGGAACCCTTATAAGATCGTTCAGTCCGTCCGTCCTAGTCTGTTACAGCAGAATATCTTCTACGTTTATGGACTGATTTGCATGTAACTTGGTTCGAGGATACTTCACATATAGACCTTATTTTTAAAAATACAAAAAATTAAAATTACCCCTTTTTAAGGGTACCTCCCCATACATGCAAGGGGGGGGGGGGTGAATTATTTTTTTGAGTGCACCCCCTTATGTGGGGTATTGTTGAAAAGGAATATGAAAATAAG
The DNA here is from genome assembly GCA_018467065.1 of Ephestia elutella. Lineage (NCBI taxonomy): Eukaryota > Metazoa > Arthropoda > Insecta > Lepidoptera > Pyralidae > Ephestia > Ephestia elutella. The sequence continues at coordinate 1,333,406 of CM031594.1, forward strand.
GTAGGGTTTCCATACAACACTTTTTTATCAGCTTTACCATTTGCGAGATATAGCCCGCCAAATTCGTTTACACGGTGTCCCCCCCCTGTAATTTCTAAAGTCTTGGACCTATTACCTATACTTCAAATCACTCACGTAAAGAAACAGGCGCGGAAACTCTTATTTAAAATTGTTTCGGGTATCCTGTGATTAATACTTTTAAAATTATAAATAAAATAAATATATATACTTTTTCTTGCAAGAAATGCAAAACAGCGCTGTGCCAAAAATGACTACGGAACTCTACTTTATGCATGGTCTGACACGCACTTGGCCGGTTTTTTTTTATTTTAGAGACACAGAGAGCTGTATTATGAACGTTTTTGGGCTTCATTTGACAATCAAGTTTATAAGTCTATTAAAGAATATTTTTTTTCTATGTCTATGGTTTACATCCAACTAGCCGCGCCGCGGGGCTATGCTCCCGTAGGAATATTGAGATAATAAAAATAATAAAAAAAAAACATACAGCCAACTTGAGAACCTCATCTTTTGGTTTTTGAAGTCGGTTAAAATGTAACCTGTGTGTTATATCAGATTTCATTCTACCCGTGTACCAAATTTCAAAGAAATCCATCGAGAAGTTTTTATTTACAAAAAAATTTAATTGATCAGCTAGTGTGTAAAATGTAAAAGTTAATTGAAAAAAAAAACTCTATTTACATTGCTAAAGAGCAAGTCGTCGCAAGTGTTTCATTCCACTTAATGAGAACGTTCCAACTATAGAGAGACTACCTATATTAAATACTAGCGCTCCGCCCCGGCTTCGCTCGAAAGGTACTTATATGTATAAATCATAGAATATGTCACTCAGGTTTAATATAGCTTTCTATTGGTGAAAGAATTTTTGAAATCGGTTCAGTAGTTCCGACGATTATCCCCTACAAACGAATTCACAATCTTTCTCTTTAATATATTAGCAAAGAAAAAATACACTGATATAAGTATGATAGTGTGATGTGAAGTAGGTATGACTACGGGGGAACTGTTATACAAATATTCAAAACAACAAAAACATTTGCATTTCGAATCTGAAACAAAAAAAAATACTTCCTTACTTTTTTTGGAGCGCACAAAACGTCTCAAAAGACGAAGATCTTGATAAAGTGTCACAATTTTTAACCGTAATAAATGTTCCGACGCTGAAACTTTCCCGCATCTCGAAATAAAAGTACAAAGTGGCAACGGGCCAATATCGATAACTTCAGCTCTTATCGATATCGCTGCCAACGTTTTATCGACGACTGCGCGTCACTATGACATTTTCAACCAATTGGCTAAGTAAAAATTTATTGTAAGATTTTGATAGGTATATTGATTTAGTCCTAAAGTTGCTGTTTTTTTTTTTTGCAAAATACCATTTCTTCCTACTTTAATGTAAGGGTACGAAAAACAAAACACAATTTATATCACAAAATTCAATATATAGAAGTTTTAATTAAGCAACTGAAAATACAAATAACCTAGGTTTTAATAACTTGATAAATAGTCGCAATTTTTGAAGTCACATTGAGATTTTTAATTTATAATTTAAATTATAGAGACAAGAAGAAAAAGAAAGTACATATCCAATTAAATCTTTATGTGGTGAAATTTGTTGAGGCTTGTAATCCCTTTTATAATTTCTCTTTTTAGTATTTCCCTTTTTTTTTTTTACCTTTTTGCAAATTGAACCCTTTTCGTCGAGTATTTTACGAATTTTTTCCTTATTTTTATACATTACAGTCGTTGGGCGTGTAAAAATTTTGTTCTAGCCAAAAATAACATTGATTCTCGTATAAAATGTTGTTATAAATGGAGAATATATAAATGTTTTCAATTTTTTACATATTTTTACTGTTTTTAAACGAACGGCTCGTATCAAATTTTCTGTTAGAATATCAAACAAAAAATTATGTATGTGTAGGTCATGGAAGTAATAAGTACTTTGTACAACACAAAGTACTTATTACTTCCATGGTGTAGGTATAACAAAACCTTGAAATAATTTCTAAAAGTCACTCAAGATAATTTTTGAATGGGGATTCTTGTAATAAGCGATGGGTTAGCAATCTGTCACTATATCTGAATCTCCATTCCACCGATAAGCCCACTATTCAGCTAAGCGTGGCCTTCGAGTCTCACGACTCTTGGCTCTGTCTACCCCGTAAGGGATAAAGATGTAATGATCTATATCTAAATTATACTGTAGTTTACGTAGTACTTATATTAATTCTATGCTTAGTATTAATTAAGATTTGTTTTGTTTCATGTACTTAACAGCAAAAGCAGGTGCTGTCGGTAAGTATTTATTTATTATTGAATATTGAATACAAGCTACTTTTAAAAGTTTAAATTAAAAACTAAGAAACAGGACACAAAAAATACATATTTTAAGGCTCAAGAGCGTAGCCTCGCAGCAAGGTGCCCAAAATGCTGGCTGCATTGCCAAGCCGTGTCCTACATAAATGCGAAAGTTTGGATGTGAGTTTGGGAGGAGTTTGTTACTCAATCATGCAAAATCCACTGGACGGATTTCGATGAAATTTGGTATATGGGTAGAAAAATACCGGGAATAGCACATAGGGTACTTTTTATCCTGAAATTCCCACGGGAGCGAAGCCCCGGGGCGCGGCTAGTTTATAATTATTTTATTAGCTTTTTAAACTAAATCAAACTATCCTTTAAAGATATTTATAAACCATAATACAATAGACTGTAGACGTAATGCTCGAGCCCAGCCAAACTGTCTCAGTCTTTGTCTCAAAGTTTTACAAAGATTGCACTTACTAGATGTGAAAAAGCAGATAATTTATTTGGGCACAAAAGTAGAAAGCGCGCGCCCCCTTCTAGAACTACAATAACGAGCTGGCCACTCTTAACATCTACACACCAAAAATATAGGAGAACGTTAATATGATTTCTTGTATGTAAAAACGCCATTGCGCAGCACTGACTTCTGCATCCCCGGCCCCCTCCCTCAGACCGACACCCCCGCTAGTGGCACGGTCGGTTTGCATACATACATTGCCATATCCTAATTCTATCGCCCTTTCTACTTCTGTGTAATATGGGTCTATATCAGTTCACTACAGTCAATTCAAGACACGTATCTATACATTTCGTACATATAAAATTCATTCTTCATACCATGGTACTCCGTTAATTTTTTGGTGTCGAATTGACTGTAGTGACGAATCTACAAAGACCATTATAGCCCCAGCAGTGGATACATTTAAATCTGTATACTAGTGGCTCTGTGGGCTGTAGACCTCGAGAGCTGATCACAAAATGGTCGTAAAAGCCATAAAATCCAAAGGCCCTTGTCACAACTACGCCATTACCAAAATTTTCAAAAAAATGGCTCGGCTATCGATTTTCATGTTTATGGAACCTGCTCTCAAAATTTCACGGGAATCAGTTGAGAAATGCGACCTCTAGAGGAGAACACAACGCATTTTGCAACGGAATAAATTTGTACTCTGACTGACTGATGATATGAACGCAGAGACTAAACCGCTGAACGCAAAATTTGCAGACTGATTCTATATAGCGTAAAGGAACCTAGGAAAAAATGGATGAAAAACTAAATTCACGCGGGTGAAGCCGAGGGCAAGAGGTTGATTATGATGGCACTATGGGACATGAGGTGCCTTCAAGGAAAATCGATTGATTTCGAATCGAAAAATCTCGTAAGACACATCCAGTATAGCGACTTCCTAACTTTATCTCATCTAAGTATTTGCAATTTAAATGCCTATTTAATTAAATATGCATAGAAAATAACAGAGCCGAGCGTAGAACCTATACGGCGTATGTAATTTATTTAAGGAGGCTTAACAATGTGATTATACAATTAATTTTGTTCATTTGTGAATAATTTGTTGGAATTTGTATGTTGTCGGGCGGGATGACTATACTCGAAGTTCCCTTCGTATTAATGTTACGAAGAAGTTTTTGAAACTTTCATGGGTTTTCTTTGTCTATTGCCCTAAAAAGAAGTATAATGTTTTCAGGGATTCCGTTTAGCTTTCAGCCTTTCTCATGAAAATCTAGCTAGGTTAAAAACAAATATACAAACTTTTTAGCTTTCCTGATACATATAAGATGTATATAATATAATAGTCCTAGTCCCATTTTAAAGTTGCTACTCTAGAGTAGCAAGTATAAAATAAAAATGGGCAGGACACGTGGCAAGAAAGAACGATGAAAGGTGGAGTAAGGCTGTGACCGAGTGGTATCCGAGAGACGGAAAGCGAAGCGTAGGACATCCGGCTGTTATGTGGGTTGACGATGTGAGGAGTATTGCTGGCACGAACTAGACAGCGATGGCCCAGGATAGAGAAGGTTGGCTTAGACAGAAGGAAGATAGATAGAAGGAAGCTGACGATGATGATAGATAGATAGATAGATCAACACTTTATTGCACCATTTACAGAAAAGAAATACAAAGTAGTAACCAAAGTAAATACATTTTAAATAAGCGCAAAGGCGGGCTTATCGCAAATGCAATTTCTTCCAGCTAACCTTTGGGTTTGATTTGGTTTTGATGATATAATAATTCACACGTTACACTATGACGTGGTAAGGGTGGTAAATGAGCCACAACACAGTCAAATATAAAAAAATAATATAAATTAAGTAAGAAATACAGGGGGTGGATTTATAAGGGCCCTACTATGCCGGTAATTCAGTTCTCCCGCAAAGAGGTACTGTCCTGGTGATGGTGGAGGTGTCCAGCACTCGGTGGTTCTGGGACGCCGGGGATCCGGGATGGTGATTCCACCAGCGGATTGTTCACCCGAGGCGTGTGATTGTGTTGAGGAGCGTAAGCCCAAATCTGGAACCCTGGAATTGATGTCCATTGATCAGGATATTGTTCATATGATAATGACGGCCAGCCAGCTTGCTCCGAGAAGTGATGATCGAAGGGGTGACGGTGAAGGACGTACCTACTTTTACCTAAGAGCAATGTCTATGGCTGCTGGTCGTCATTAAGAACAGAGTTTACAATGACTCAAAGCTAATATTATCGCTAATATCGTTAACTAAATGAAAAAAATGTTCTATAACACTTAGATTTTTTTTTTTATAATTTATATCGGGCGGTAGTATAACACTGCCACGCCCGAACAGAAAATCTAGTACTTTTTTCCTAATAATAATATATTGTCCATTGAAATATTTATAAAACACTGTTTATGCAAAAATTGCCTAAAACAGTAAAATACCTATTGGATGTTAAATAAAAGAAATAGTTCGCCACTTACCGAATTTCGGGTTTGAACGACACTCACAGATTTTATAATTACTTGTGTGCTTTACTTATCAATATTATTCAGATATTAATTATCCGGTATAATGTACTGCACTTTCTAGGTATAAGAATTTACAACGTATATCGAAGTACGAAACTGAGATGAGCTCGTAATACGTGTGTCCGGCACTAAGCAGTCTATACCAATGTGGACCGGTCGCCCGCGCATCGAGACAAAAGAACTAGAAGTCCTCACATAAAAAATGCAGCATGTTGCAGACACAAATACGAAACCAGACATTTGCGAGTTGACCAACTTCTGTATTAAGAAGTTAACTTGTAAATATGTTTTAATGATTTGTATAGTTTATTTGTAAATAATTTAAGGTAGGTATTTCCTTTAGTGTTTTATTTAGTTATTATTTTCTTTAGATTAATTTTAGTTTTAAGTTTAGTTTTAAGTTTTGGTTTTAAGTTTTTCTTGTTTTTAATTATTAATAACAAGTGTTTTTAGTTAATGGTTTTATTTTTACGTACATAAGAATGTGTACTACGTTACAACACCAGACACTACTACCATTTATGCAAGGTTTAGGCCATTTTTTTTTAATAGGAAAAAGGGATACCTGTCCCTCTTCCTGAGGGGTTCGGGATGGGATCTCTGCACAAAACTGGTTTTGAGCAAAGAGATTAAGACCTCAGGAGTTAGTATAGATTAGTACAGATTACACCATATTTCTAATTTTAATTGTTCTGAAAAGCGACGTAATTATACCATTCCACTAAATAAATATAACCTCCTCTTACAGCAAGATACGACCTTCGAAACTATATCGAAGCTGGTCTTCGAAGGCACGCGATACGAGAATGGCAAGAAATTCCACTGCGAAGCCACCAACCAAGTTACTATCGACACCAAGGATCATCCCATGCATGCGACTAGGGGAGCTGGATATTTGGTGTAAGTAACACTTTACTATGTTATCGGATGATTTTATTAACGTCACAGCTAAACGAGTATTGAAGCTGTTTCCACCAAGATGAATGTAGAAATCTATGGGAGAAGCGTACGTCTTCGAGGAAAAGAGGAGTACTATAGCTCATTCCGAACTACGCTATAATGTAATAGCATATAGTATACTTAGCATATAGCACAACAATATCGCGCACCATACATTGTTATGGACACGTTCACAGTGTACTGTACGATATATTATTGTCTTACTATACGCTATATATTGGTGCGATACTGCTCAATGTCATCATCGCTCGTTGAGCTTTTTAAGACTATCCAATGTCAAATCCATTGTGTCCTGAGCTTGCTATTTATATACTTTTTAAATGCTTGGGATAATATCATATCAATGTGAACGCCATGCTATATAGTATAGCATTGCGTCATTCTTTGCTATACTATAATTTTAATAGTAAAAGCGTAATCTGAAATCAGCTTATTGGTTATGATGATGACGATTCTTCTTCGTAATCACTGGTTTGACAATCCGGACTATTGAGATGCTTGTCTTGGCATATGAATCACAACTCGTAAGCGTCCAACTTATCTCTCTCTCTGGTCGGTGGTCCTTCATGCGAGCTGAAGCTTCATGAAGAAGTCCAACTTACAAATTTACAAATAAAGATAACAGAGATTTATCAATATCATTAGATAAATTTTAAGTTTTTTCCGAATTACTTTTATTGATGCCTGTAATTTACCACCAACATATTATAAAAGATTTGATGATTATTTTTACAGATCCACTCAATCATTCGCGTGGAACCTTCGAATGTGACGATCGTGGAAGGTTTGAAGCTTCTTCTCCAATGTGAAATACAGAGAGCAACTCCTTCTTCACTTACTTTCAATGTCATTTGGTAAGTAAACAAATAAGATCTTACCAAAAGCAATATCTTGTCAAGACTTGATATTGTTCTTGATTATAACAAAAACATCAAGGAACTCATGTAAATTTCAGAGTCAAACGAATCAAACTATTCCTATAGTCCGAACGTCTACACACACTACATTTAAGTTAAAATATTATTTTACACAACGACTCCTTTTTTATTTTTATTTATTTTATTTTATTTATTTAATAACATTTTTATTAATCTATGTATGCTATGTATCTTTTATGTCTTTTTTTTTCTTTTGGTGTCATCGTAGCTCCAAAATGAGTTAAACCGATTTTGTTCTTTGTTTTTTTTTTTTGGTTTAAAATGCGACTTAATCGAGAGTGTTTTTAGCACATGAATCATGAATATTCATTTTTACTCCGTTTTCAACGTGATTTCTGGAGTTATTTTGTAAATTTGTAAATTTATATTTAGTATAAACAGTTATCATATTTTCTTCACTTTTCTACATTCACTCTCTTCCCTACTCTTCTTTTTCCTTCTTCGGATAGGTTAAATGATAGACACTTCGTTTCCGATTTTGTCTCAAGAGGAATCTACTATCGCTATAAGCAGCTCGGGAACGTTGCTGGTATTATGGGAATCTTTGGGCCGGGTATGATATGTAGTGGCCTATTAGAAATTAAAATATTTTGACGAAGCACGTTGCGGATATTTTCCTGTAGACATTTTGACTTAGTGCTGATACATTTTTTTTGTTTAATTTAGACAAAGAATGTTGCGGAATACATTTTTTGTAAAAAAGTACATAATTGAGAAATAAATTTTCTCTACAAACTTCTATTCCAGGTACCGCTTGACGGCGTGATTGTGAACGTCAACGACACATCCCACTTCCAAGGCGGCACCACCAACCAGCACTCTTTGATCATCCTCAACGTAACCGGAGAAGATATGGGCAACTACACATGCTTGCTTGCTAACTTTGTCGGCAATTCCACTAGCGAATCCAGCATCGATGTTAACGTCTTTTGTAAGTATCTGTGCACGTAATAATCCTCCTCGTATTCCTCATGACTGAGGATCGTAGTCATTATATCGAATGAAACACACACATCGACTATCTTGGCAATGTTAATGGAGTGGTTTGCCATTGCCTTCTCCAGTTCACACACTAGCTGATAATCATCAACTAGAGTGCAGGTTTCCTCACGAGGTTTTCCTTCACCGGAAGCAGGTGGTAGTTGATGAAAACTACCATACATGTGTCAGATTGGTTTACAAAATCATGGAATACGGGCAGGATTCGAATCTGGGACCTTTGAAGTCACAGGCGAGCGCCTTATCAAATACTCCAGTCCATTTTAAAGTACAAAAATAATTGCGTCCCTAAAATGTACACACATAAATTATAGCCGATCTCACTCAGGCAAAATGTAGATATCTATTGGTGAAACAATTTTCGAAATCAGTTCAGTAGTCCCAAAGATTACTCTAAAAACAAACTCACATACTCAAAAACTTACAAACATACAAACACTTCCTCATCAAGTATGATTAGTATGATAGTATGAAGAAGAAAAATATATTTACTATTTTTTAATTAAAAGTTTGACTGCGTTTCAGCTCAATCTTGCCTGATGGGAAGCAAAGATGAGGTCTAGGGTGGTACACGCAAACTCAAAATATGCCTTGAAAACTCCTAAATTATATTTGTCGGGCAATAGCGACGCGGGGAGAGAATTTTTAAATGTCTATATCCTAGAAATACCTTTATTACCATCAACAGAAATTTTACCAAAAAAGTTTTTCTATTTTCCAGTCAAACCAACAGTCCGGTTGACAATGAGCTCACCCAGCCCCGTAATGGAAGAAGACCATAAAAACGTGACGCTCACTTGTGAGGTGGAGACCGGAAACCCTGCAATCTTGGATGAGGTGATCTGGTACCTAGACGGGGAGGTGCTAAAGCATCTGCCTGAATGCAACGGAACTGATGGAGAAGGTGAGGAATCTTTATTATGGAAAATTAATATCTTTGAGGATTTTAACACAAGCATCATCAATCAGTGAGAAGTAATCTGAAAAGTGTAATGTAGATGGCGTTGGTATAATTTGGAGACATCTTATGTGTTAAACTTAAGATTTTAGTTACTGTTCAATCAATTAAATTGATCGTATTTTGTCTTGAAATGTCCAAACATCAAGAGATGTAACAAATCATTATATAACAAGGAAGTCATCTAAATAAATAAAAGTCAGTAACAATATATTACGCACACAACATCACAGAAAAGTTTGGCGTATTTATTTACAGTTATTTATCCATCACAGATTATCTGAAATGGAAACATTCATCTACGCGAAAATTGAACCATCTTTGTCGCAGTTGTCTGTTATATGAGTATTTGGAAAAAGATAGAGTTCTATTCCATTCTTTGATATCTGTCCTTTTGTGTTAACTTTGTGATTTTAATTGACAATAAAAATGCTGAATATTAGGTACTTATTGGAAAGATAATAATCATCAGTGTATTACATAAATATAACAATGTATATTTGTTAGTATGAGTTAAATAATATTAAAAGTCGTTTTATGTCGGTTATAATTTGTTTATTAAATTATTTGTTTAGTAATTTGCTTATCAACGTAAAAATCCTTTTGCTAAATTAAAAATTAATAATGTTCAGTTTCATCATCACGAAAGACTATAAGATAACTCCTTGCATTTCCAGATAACCTCTGCAACGAGGTAGACCCCTCGATGCTGCTTCTTCAAGACACCACGAAAAGCTTCCACGGAAACTACTCGTGCAAGGGCAAGAACCAGGCTGGGTGGGGCGGCGAGAGTAATAAGACTGAGCTGGTTGTTAACTGTAAGTTTCTTTTAATTAACCTATGTTATCCCACTGGGTAAAGGTCTCCCCCACTTGCTTCCACCTATCCCTGTCCGTCCAGCAACCCTCGACCAATCCCTCTGGAAAGGGTCAAGGTCGTCGTCGCGCCATATTTTCCTTGGCCTTCCTCTCCGACGTCGACCACCTTCAGGAGCTTAAGGTGTGATGCGTAGGGCCCATATATCGAGATGCATCCTGCTAACGTTGACCCCCAACTGTAAGTTATGATACTTAATATAATAATTTATAATATTATAAATGCAAAAGTCTATCTGTTACGCTTTCACGGCTAAACCGCTGGACCGATTTTGATGAAATTTGGTATAGATATAGTTGAAGATCCGGGGTCAAACATACTACTTTTATACGGGGTTAGACATAAACAGGCTACTTTTTTCCAAAAATCAACCCCTAAATTGCTCGAACATATAAGATATACTTTTCGCCGTGAGTGAAGCCGCGAAACATTGCCAAGCGTGGCGATTACGGCAAAACCCCCCATGGATAAAATCCTTGGGGGAGGCCTTTGTCCAGCAGTGGACGTCTTTAGGCTGAGAGAGAGAGAGAGAGAGAAGCCGCGGTACAGCTAATTTATTATAATTAATCATGTCTCAACTGCCCCTCCTCCTACATAGTAGAAGATCTCAATGAAGTATAGATAGAGAAATGCGATGTGAAATTAATGCGGTTGCTGTGGCCTCTTATTGGTCAAGAATTATTTAATTTGATGGCAAATTTCGTCTCAAAAGAAAAAGATTAGTAGTATTAGTATTGTAAAGTAACGAATGAAATTCGAGCTAAAAACCATATTATGCGATATATATGGCATGTATTCAACTTCACTGTAATTTCAGCCGCAAATCATACTTCGTTCTGTAGGGGTAGAAAAATACCAGGAATAGCATAGGGTTATATTAAATTTTATCCCGCACATACAAATTGAAAATTACAACAGTTGTCAAAAGTTTGCCAAATCCTGTCCCATTTCATACACAAGCATCTTATTATATAAATAACATTAAATAATAATTAATTGCCTAATTTCAGATCCACCAGGACCTGCCAAGTTAACGTATTCGCCATGGAGGGTTGTCAAAGGCAAGAGTTTGGTGTTGAGCTGCAGTGTCAAGGAGAAAGGAAGACCACAAGCTCATAGGTATAGATTTTTTTTTATTCTCTCTCTCTTTAGTCGTATTACTCATAACTGAGGGTTGTGGTCATTATACCTATGTAATGAAACACACTATCTTGGCAATTTTAATGGAGTGGTTTGCCATTGCCTTCTCCATTTCACACATTAGCTGATAATCATCAACCAGAGTGCAGATTTCCTCACGATGTTTTCCTTCACTGGAAGCAGTGGTGGTCGATGAAAACTATCATGAATCAACAAAGAATTTTGTCATTACTCATACTCTGAAAGTAGGTCTGAAGTTGCATGAGGAGTGGGTTGAAAGTAATACTTTTCAGTCCTAGGGAGAATCGTTTTCTACTGACATTTTTGTGACTATTTTTTCATAATTTGACAGCTGTATGTAGAAAACGATTCTCTTAGGGTAGAAAAGTTTTACTTTCAACCTGCTCCTTAGATACTTTCTTAGTATTCGCAATGAAAAGCACAGTGTTTATCTCGGGTTAAAGGCTTTACTTAGTCCCTCGAACCCGGTCTCGGGACTAAATAAGTTACTTTTTCCCCTAGGGTAATAATATACTATTACTAACTTACTTCTTGCCAGCAATACTTTTTCACATCTACCCATTACAGATACCGCTGGCAGCGCGGCGGTCGCGTGGTCAGCGACATCGTCTCCCAGAACTGGACTATCGACCCGGTGACGCTGGACCACCGCACCAACTTCTCTTGTAGAGGGACCAACGCGGGGGGAGCGGGGGAGCCCGCCTTCGTCAACATTGATGTACTTGGTAAGCCCCTTCGTCCACAAGGAGATAGATAAATATATAGATATGACGTTTATTTGCATCAACTGAGACACATAAACTGCACCTCATTTATGAATGAAAGAAACCATTTAGTCTGGATACGAAATTATGCTTTATGTCAAAGACACGATTGATATATTGTATTCAATTTTAGACCAAACATAACAGAAATTAGATGCAAAAAAACAACTTTCTTGACGTAACTATGTGGTCATTCTGAAATGCTAGTAGTTTGTAGCTTTGAGATTTATAATAGCATATGATTATACCAATGACATTCTAATACACAGATATATACCTATAATTAGTTTTCTACATGAAAAACTGCCTTGTAAGGCCAAGTTTTAATAAAGTATTTTGATTTTTGACTTTTAATAGGCGTTGTCGATTCGATTCTGAAGCAGAGAGTCTGTATAATAAAATGACTAGTGTATTTGTAAAGTAGTTCCTAAATAAGTAAAACCACGAAAAGGAAGATATGGGATTACGTTGGACAGTAAAAAGAGAATGATTTTTTTTGTTTTTGCAGCACCGCCGAGTTTCAAATACAACATGAATCGATACAGCGGAGCCTTATACAAGTCACAGGTAATATGCATTGCTAACTTTTGCCCGCGGCTTCGTCCGCTTAAGTTTCCCACGAGAACAGTGCCTTTACCCAGAATGAAAGGCCTATGTCCTTCTCAGTACTTCTACCTATGTGTGTGCGAAATTTTAGAAAGATTAGTTTAGTAGATAAAGCATGAATTGATAGGTAACAAACAAACAAAATAACCCGCTTTCCCATTTAGGTATAAATTAGTTGGGAAATTGAAGATGTACTATTTTGTGTTGTACCGCTAATGTGTTTATTATTGATTAATTTTTGACTAAAATTAATGTAAAACTTTCCCCAGAACATATCTCTATCGTGCACGGTGGAGTGCGCGCCTCTATGTACGGTGGAGTGGCTGAAAGACGGCCAAGTCATAGATAAAAACAACGATAGATACTTCGTGGAGTCGAGGAAGATTGAGCCACAAGTCAACAGGAATGATTTTGAGGCTACTCAGTCTACTTTGGTAAGATTTTTTTTTAATATGCATAAGAGGCATTTTGTTTATTTTCTTAGGTCAAAAAAATCTACCTCAAAAAATTTGGTAAAATGTAATAGTTACACAATTCAGTAACATTCAATTAAATTGTATTAGTAGTAGTGTAGTAGACGTAGTCCACTTAGAGCACTAATTCCAATAGCACAAACGCGAACAGCACAAGGCCTAGTCCACGAACAGCACATTTTAATATTTTTAGCATGTGCTGTTCGTCGTCCACGAACAGCACATACAACTATTATAGGTACCTACTTATAAACATTTTTTATTGGACTCATTTATATTCATAAATTACTAGCTTGTGCCCGCTATATATCTTTAAGATTATAAAAAAAGTCGTTTAATCTTCTATTGGTCCTTTAACCGCTTAAAATTTTCTCTAGTTGTTTTTGCGTGATTCGCGTATAAACATACAGACAGATAGAAAGACAGACAGACAGAGAAAATTTCTAAAAGAATCGTAAAAAATTATGGGGTCTTTAAAGACTACATTTTTTTTTCTTAAGTATCTCTACCAGTTACAGGTTTATTACTATATGCATTGATTGATAATGAGTGATTGGTTGATTAGCACTGGAACATGTCAGCGTGGCCCGGCAGCGCGCTGGACCGCACGGCCGACACGGCCTCCTACACGTGCCGCTCGTCGCGCAACGACGCCGGCCCGCCCGTCAACAGCACCACGCAGTTTGCTGTCGAATGTAAGTTATTTCGCTTTTGACACAGAATTAATATAAGTACCGTAAACTGCTGCAACTTTGCACGGAATTTTACGTTTTTTGCGATTTTCTCGGAACCTATTCATAATTTTGACTCTCATTGTTTTTAAATGGAAGACAGACATAATGGCTTGCTAGTGAGACCCCAAATCTTTTTAATTTCCACCAATTTTCTGAAACACAAGGGCTCAAAGTCGTAATGAAAACCCTGGCAAAGTTGTATGTAAAAGACACAAGATTTTGGCTCTAGAAGGATAATTCGATACTTATTGCATCATTTAAAAGTATACTTTTTATTCGTTTCCGTTAATTTTGGTTTTCATGTGCATGAGACAACCTACTTGTCCCTATTTTGTACGCTTTCCATTTTCGATTTTAACGTTACTTCGTTAGTCACTGGATGGGTCGTCTCAACTGTATTCACAGTCTTAAAACCAATCAAGCCCATTAGGCCCTTGATGCCCTAATCCTCCTTACCACCCATGGGGAAGGACAGTGCCCCAATATTGGGGACATTAAAATGGCTATGATGATGGCAGTTGGTCTACGGAGTAGTCAACGAGGAGTCTATATGGGCGATCTACGGGTACTCTACCAGGTGGACTACGGGTGATCTACGGGTGGACTACGGGTGATCTACGGAGTGGACTACGAGTGATCTACGTGTGGACTGTGCTATGCACATATAGAACTACAATGCGATTGTGATCGCGTGTGCACTTCCCAATAGATCTACAATGCGATTGTGAGCAAGGATATATATTTACCCTTAGAATTACAATGCGATTGTAATCAGGGATTTTACTATAGTCAAGCACATACCAAATTTTAATGCGATTGTAGTCACGTGTGTCGACCCAATAGATCTACAATGCGATTGTAGACGGGGTTAGAATTACAATGCGATTGTAATCAGAGCGACTATAGTCAAGCACATATAGTCCGATAGAAGAACAACAACAACGCAGAAGATATGCAGTTGCCCAGTCTCCTTACGCAAAATGGGCCCAATCGAAGAGCTTAACTACCAAAATCTTCGCACTAAGTAAAGTATTACTAATATAACTACGATATAATCGTAGTCTAGTTTATATATTACACCTATATAACAGCACATATAGAACTACAATGCGATTGTGGTCAGCGTTGTTATTATTTTTTTTGCCAGTTTCGAATCAGTGCAATGATACTGTATCATTTTTACCTTATTACAGCTACTAGCGCCAAGTTGTAGTCAGATTCTACAGACTATTACCCATTAGAACAAAAATGAAAAATGGGTTGTCCAAAAGAATCTTTACAGACTTAATAATTTTATAAAAAGAAAAGCAAAAAAACAGGTGGCTACTTTGCAGTTAAAAAATCTACAATTTTCGTGAATGCTTCTTGGTAATAGAACTCCGTGGACAAACTTCTATCCAAGTATAACTATGCAAATAGTATTATTATCAGATGATAACCATGTAACGAAAGTGTGTATCTTACTATACAATTTCAGAACACCCTTTCAGTATCTCTTACTTATCAAAACATTACTAGACTGATACAGTCAAGTATTATTTTCGCTGCGTAAGTTCTTCGAACTATAATGATGTTATAACCATACTGTCAGTACCAACTCAGCTCTGTTCATTTCAGTTAAACGCGAACTTCGAGTCTCAACTATTGGCAGTGACAGATTATCTGTATGTATCTGTTGTTATAAATGTTTGCATCGGGACTGATGAAAATCATGACCATTACTGGTCATCATAACAGGTATGTACTCATACCAAATATCTAAACATTGAGGGTATCACATATAGTCAAGAGGAAGTTAGGAAACGGAGTTCGGTAAACTGAGAAAGAAATCCACTCATCAATCGAGATGATTATTCGCCAAATGTCTCATCATTTTAATCAACAATTATTAATATACACGTCTGGTACATTTTTGATTCAATAGTATAAAAGAAACCAGTATACAGAACTGTTGAAATCCACTCTTCGTTACATGATTATTTCTACAAATGTAAAAATATTTGAGATATTGTTTTACAAATTTACACGTCTGGTACGTTTATTCAGCACTTCTAATATATCGACTGATCACTAGAGGAAACAGCTAATTCTTAAATATAATAAATATTGTAAAACAGTGCTTATGTCACTTTTGGAAGGTGTGGCGTCAATTTGACGGTATTTTAAATAAACTGTTCAGGCGATCAATTTCTCCTAAGTAGGTATGTATAATGAGAAATATTTTCACTGTAGTCGGATGACTCCAGAATCACCCAATATCGGGTCAATACCCGATACCTGTCTTTATCTCTTCATAATTAGCAACTAACTTCACACCAAGAAAGTTGCCCATGTGTCTTTATACAAAGAACACATACATAAAGATTATAATACATAAGCGAGATTCACGCTTCTTGATTGGTGAAGCTTGCGAGTAAAAGCAATAGTTAACAATGCCTAATTTGACAACCCTAGACCCAGGCATAGTTATGTCACATCCAAGTTTTCAAAACACTACACATGATTGCCTTTTCAATCTAACAGGCTTTTATGGTTATTGTAGTTCTAAAAGAGCAACTCTTTAAAGCACCTTATAAATGGAAAACAAGTGATAGAAGAAGACAATATTATCCTACCTTAGGCAAGTTAATCCTGTGCGAAATTGGATACACAGTACGTTGATTTTAATAGTTAAAATTCAAAAGTTTTTGGAGCGCAAATTGTCAAAAATGTCTGCCTCACCTTTTAGCACCGATCTTAGATGTGTTGAACATTCAACGTTGACAGAGTAAATTAAATTTCAACAACTGGAGTTACAATTATAGATATCTATCTTTGTAGCATGATTAGGATACGATTTTTCGATCAAAAAAAAAAAAAAATGAAAAGATATAAAGTTGCCCAAATAATGACCTTTATAGTTACTACAGCTAATGTATTTATTCAAATTTAACGAGAATAACCCTAGCAAGCGTCATCTGCAATGACTTGAGTGAGTAATTTACTATTTGGAACAAGAAAGGTTATTATCGAAATCTAATCACAATTAAAAACCCTCTTGATAGATTCTTGTTGGAAAACTAAGTATCTTAACTTTTTCTTTTTAATGAGATATATCGTAATTGCAAATGAAATAGGCATAATAGCTTGTACAGTAAGTAGTTTGGTTTCATCATAAGATTTGCAGCAGTCTTACGGTACTAGTTGTACAGAAAGGAAGCTCTGCACCCCTTGAAGTGTACTCATAAGGCAAACCTATAATAGTAAAGTCATCGTAACTGTGGTACATAATACTATCTATAGTGGATACTACATGGCTGTGGCCGATTCATCTATATCACCGATTCAACTAAGTACAGTCTATAAAAATAGTGTAGTTTTACGAGTATATTTCAGCAGAAATGTACTGAACTCAAAATTTGCATTATTCATTCTTCCCCTTGCTAATTAATATATGTTGTCAGGTAAGAATGTTTCTCGAGTATTTAGTGTGGAAGTAAAAAATCTTAAATTAGTATCGTGTCCTTTTATCTTGACACATTAACCGCGAAGTATATGTTTATAATCAATACAATAAAGCTTCCTGACAATAGGTAGTTAAGAATTCTAGTCGATATTTGTAAAATTAACTCTGAACAAGCATCTCTGCCTGTGTTGAGTTCGCTATTGCAGATAAAAATGTTCATCACATTTCTCTTAGTAAATATTTACGTTTTTTGAGTTAACATGTCCTATTTTGGGAATAGCCTTTTAAATATCTGTCTCACATGGGAAATAACTATAGTGTTAATTTGTTTTTGTTAATTATTGTCCCATGGTATACATATAGGACTTTTCATTTGTGTCCTTGCTTGCCGCCTCTCTACACCCTCCTGTCAAGGTATGGCACCAAAGTCCGCACCCCGCTACGGCACTTCTCCCCCGTTCGTTTGATAAGCTGGAATAATTGGGATCACTATGACTGTGAAAACGCACACTGTATTGGCATCGTATTACTGAGCGTGTTCGAAAAAATTTTTTTTCCCAGTTTCTTAAAATTTTCCTTTATATCTGATACCTATCCTTGTGGAAGACGGATGTAAGATACAACTGCATTGTTTTATTCATGTAGTAGTAACCATCCTATATCAAAGTACCTAAGGAACCACTTTAATATATCACATTAAAAATAATAATTATTATTATAATGATATGAAAATAAAAATCTTGCACAAATTTCGCAATGGCTCTAAACATCTGTAGTGAATTTGATTAAATATCGAGGAAACAACGTCGTAGTATAATTGATGGTTAAACAAACTTACCTTAATGAAGTTGACCATAATTATACAAGACGTTGCTTCGAAGATATTTATTAACCCACCCGTCCCAATCAATAAGTATAATACGTTTTACCATATCTAGCGCATTCCGAAATTTGGTTCTAAAGGAATGAAGAAGGTGCCGCGCGGCGGCATATGACGTAACTAACGGTGGGGCGAAAATAGGATGTCTGGACTAATTTTCTTTTATTTTATTTTATTTTATTCTCAGATCTCTTAAAATTGTGTCATGCCTAGTACATAGCAGGCGAGCTGCTTCCGGTGAATTTGATTAAATATTATCCGAGGAAACCTGCACTCTGGTCAAACTGATGTTTAACCATCAATTATCAGGCTAGTGTGTGAAATGGAGAAGGCAATGGCAAACCACTCCATTAAAATTGACAAGAGAGTCGTTGTGCGTGTTTCATTCCATATAATGCCCACGACCCTCAGTCATGAGGAAATACGACTAAAGAGGAGGACAGAAAGGAAGCTCCCTGCCCCCTCCCGTAATATGGCACCCGCCCCGTACCCCTGCACTACACTTCTCCCCGTTCGTTTGCGGATTGGGACACTATGACTATGAAAACGCACACATTATCGTATTACTGACGTGTTCACGGATGTACAGTTTCATTTGAAGTAGTAGTAGGAATATATGACGCCCCGATTCTATGGAGTGCCCTCCCTGTGCTTTTGAGTATAGTATACCTCCCGTCATGTAAGATGAACGCTGGCGGTTAAGCTGCGAAAGTTGCGCATGGGTACGACTACCGAACCAATTGCGTTCGCCGGACGAGACCCGCCCGACCCCTACTCACCGCATAGACCGATAAATCGCCTACTGCCCAGAGTAACCGCCATTATTCACGACGAGACTTATAAGGCTCTGGGAGCCCACTCTCTTACATTGTGTCCTGAATTAATTTATTAACTAACTAGCTTTTGCCCGCGGCTTCGCCCGCGTGAATTTCCCACGGGAACAGTGCTTTTTCCCGGGATAAAAAGTAGCCTATGTGCTATTCCAGGTCATTATCTACCTGTGTACCAAATTTCATCGAAATCCGTCCAGTAGATTTTGCGTGATTGAGTAACAAACATCCTCACAAACTCACAAATTCACAAACTCACAAACTCACATCCAAACTTTCGCATTTATAATATTAGTATGGATATACCAGAAGATTGATTAATTTTTTGTAATCAATGTTTGAGTTTACCGAAGAATTATTTTCGTTCAATTTCAATGTTTGTTAAAAAATAGTTCAACTTGGCACGGGGTCACAACCGTGCATCCAGACGATGGTGATTTCTATGTTCGAAGTTTTATTTGAAGTTAGTTACAGTGAAAAATAATTGATACTTTTTAATTTCAGATGAACCAGAAAACATCACAGTTACGCCAAAAGTGGTCAAAGTTATTGAAAATGAAATCCCAGCTAAAGTTAGCTGCTCCGCAAGGTAAGGATTATTCCAGAATCCTATTTGTAGTCTATTTCTTCTATCATACCTATGTCACCGTAAAATTGTAATTACCATTAGATCACAATCTGTCTTGCGAGATTGTAAAGCATCAAAAAATTATCAATCGTGCAAACCATTTACAATTTAACGCATTATTTTTCGACACTAAAACAATCTATCGGCGTGAAACCACCAAAATGTAATTTATTGTCAAGTGACATAAGATGGAATGTACTTACACGTGAAAAATAGTTGTATTTTTTCTTTGACGCTAATTAGTATAATGTCATGACATGGTTCATATATAGTTTAACTATATATGAACCACTCAGCGAGCTATTTTACAATTTACTTTTATTTTATAACTCCTTTACAAAAAAACATGTAAATGGCGGACTTTTTTAGACGTTGACAGGTTGAAAAGTGATAAAACTCAAATGGATTTTTTTGTTCAAGTATTTCATTGATGTCATTATTATTCGTTACAGAGGCTTCCCCATGCCAAGTTACTCTTGGCGGCGAGAGCATCCCTCCAAATCCAGCGCCAAAGACCAAGGGAACTCCTCATTAATCCTCTCCTCATCCAACACACTGCTGCTCGGCCCGATGCAGAGAAAAGATGGCGGGAACTACCTCTGCGAAGCTTACAACAGACACGGATCTGTCAACACTACTGTGTATTTGGATGTGCTATGTAAGTACTTCCTTTCCTTTTATATCCTGTCACGGTCGCCAAAAATTATTAAAAGACGTCCCGTCTGCAAGGAAAGGTTTTTTTACTCTTCCATACAAATCAGCTCGGCTCGGACTAAGTATGGGAGAATTAAAAAAAATAGACACTTTTGAATTAGATTTCTTTGGAGACCTACTCAGCTTTATCACACAAACCTGCTGCCAAAGTATTACTGAATAAAAAAAACACAGACACAATCACTGAACATGAAAACTTAAAATTTAGCAAAAGGTGGAATATGAATGATGGTAAGGAATTTCGAAAATAAAATGCGAAATGTAAATAACGAAATTCACACAGATGAAGCCAAGGGCAAAAGCTAGTTTACCATTAATCCTGAGAATTAGATCGTTGATTAATCATTCCAGAAGGTCATTAATAACATTTAATTTTCGTTTCAGTTGTACCTGAATGCGGAATCAAACAAATTGAATTGGAAGGTGAACAAGTTTTAGTTTGCACAGCTCATGCAAATCCAGAAGACGTAAGTATCCTTATCCATTCATTTAAATGCGATAATCTGTAACGCTTTCACACTTATACCCAAAATTAAAACATATATCCTTCATTTCTCAAAACTCTGTTCTCGAGCACATACAACCTGACTTCCTTCAAAACCAGAGTGAATAGGCTGCTTTTGGGTAAGCTTGCTACACCTTAGACCTCATCTCTGTTCTCGGGCAAGATTGTGGTCAAGAGCAAACCCATCTTTAATTTAAAAAAAAAAATCAACCCCCCCGGAGCTGCAATAGGAGTTGAAAGTTTGTATGAAAGCCTCTCAAGATACTTTTGGAGGATCGTAAATCACTGAGAAGAAACTCTGGTTTTAGGCCAGTTAATAACGAACAAGCATTCCCACAGGTTCACTAATGGGAACCTCGGATTTCTGGATAGCTTCTTAATGAATGTTGTGACATCTACAGGTATCCTTCTCCTGGAAATTGAAGAACGACAACGACAGCCTCACAGACGAGAAGATATGGCAGGTCGGACCTCAGAGCTTCCTGCGACTCAGCACCAGTGTAGACGTGTACAGAACCTATCTGTGCTTCGCTAACAACTCTGTGGGGACTTCCCGGCAATGCGAGAGAGATGTTATGGGTAAGCAATACACTTATGTACGACGACGATTTTTTTATACAATTTATTCACACATGAACTCTCTGCTTGAGCAGAGAGTTCATGTGTGAATAAAAGGTTTGACTATCAGACAATGCTTTTAGCATTAGGTCCTGTATCCTGTGTTCTTTTGTGCTATTATTTTGTGTGTACACTGTACAATAAAATTTAAATAAATAAATATTTATCATTAAAATACTCTCTTCATCTTCTTTTGTGACTCACTTCGTCCACATCACATAAGCCTCTAATGCACTCCAAGCTTCACGGTCTTATGCAGTCCTCTGCCACAATGGGCCTCCAATTTTAGCAAAGTCTTCACTCCTATGGGTAGCTGATTTGCCCTGCTTTCTTGATCCCATCCATTGTCTCCAGTCTAGTATCTTTCGGCCACATGTTCCGTCCCTTCGGCTTATGGGACCCGTTAAGTCCATTTCCACTTGAGAGTAGCGACCCTTCTTGCTATATATTATTACAGTGAGTCAGCCTATAGTTTTGGATTCCACAAAGAATAACATACACACTAGTTGGAATCTGATATTTTCTTTCCTCGGTGTACAATAAACTGTTTTTCAATTTTAGATATTTCTTATATTATTCTAATTTTCATGTTTTAACATTAAATATTGTATAATTTTTTTCTTGTTCATAGCCAACTTGGAGAGTTATAGTAAGTAAAAATTTGACAACAGGATTGATAAGTGTAATGTACAAAATCGATTTCACAAGTCACGACTTAGAGACTCTCTCTCTCTCAGCCGAAAGACGTCCACTGCTGGACAAAGGCCTCCCCCAAGGATTTCCATAACGACCGGTCCTGCGCTGCCCGCATCCATGCGCATCCCGCGACCTTCACCAGGTCGTCGGTCCACCGAGTGGGAGGCCTGCCAACACTACGTTTTCCGGTTCGTGGTCGCCACTCGAGAACTTTTCTGCCCCAACGGCTATCTGTTCTACGAGCTATGTGCCCCGCCCACTGCCACTTAAGTTTCGCGATTCTGCGGGCTATGTGGGTTACTTTAGTTCTCCTACGGATCTCCTCATTTCTGATTCGATCACGCAGAGAAACTCCGAGCATAGCGCGCTCCATTGCCCTTTGGGTGACCTTGAGCCTTCTTATGAGGCCCATAGTAAGCGACCACGTCTCTGTTCCGTATGTCATTACTGGCAACACACACTGGTCAAAGACCTTAGTCTTGAGACACTGCGGTATTTTGGACGAGAAGATATCGCGAAGCTTCCCGAACGCTGCCCAGCCGAGTTGGATTCGACGGTTGACCTCTTTCTCAAAGTTGGACTTACCCAACTGAACTGTTTGTCCCAAGTATAGATAATTGTCAACAACTTCGAGTGTAGAGTCTCCAACCTTCAGAGGAGTGGGTGCGACACGGATATTAAACATAATTTTCGTCTTGTCCATGTTCATTTTTAGACCCACTTGTTGAGAGGCTCTACAGAGGCCATCGAGCATTGTGCCTAGGTCTTCCAAGGTCTCAGCCATGACTACGATATCGTCAGCGAATCGAAGGTGAGTGAGGTACTCGCCGTTGATATTGATGCCGAGTCCGCTCCAGTCCAGAAGCTTGAAAACATCTTCCAGGGCGGCGGTGAACAGTTTCGGAGATATCACGTCTCCCTGTCTCACCCCTCGCTGCAACTGGATAGGTTTGGAGCCTTGATCCTGGAGACGGACCGACATGGTGGCGTTTTCGTACAAACACTTCAGCGCTTCGATATATCGATAGTCAATTTGGCACCGTTGGAGAGACTGTAGCACAGCCCAGGTCTCGATCGAATCGAAGGCTTTCTCGTAGTCCACAAACGTCTAAGTCGCGTTTGTCGACTTAGAGACAAATATGCGTAATTTCTTTGCTGCTAAATTAAATTTAAAAATTAATCGTATGTTTTTCTCAGATACATAACATAGGTTTCACTAGTCAACATCGAAAGCGATAGATAATTGCATTTTTTTTTAAATAGTCATGAACGCCCAATGGTCTAGACACGAAACGCGTCCAAATTCGAGCTTCATATCACTCTTAAAAGATGATGTAGAAATTATAGTTAAAAAATCACAATAACGTAGAATTTTGCATTAGCAATAACATGGTTTAAGTGTGATGCACATTATGTGTATTTTTTTATATGTATACAATGTGTCCCGTCATCAGTGTTGGAGACTTTAATGGTATAATATGGCATTTTTTATGAACATATTACCACCCATAACTTTTTTTTCTTCTACTATAGTAAAATGGCAGCCATTTTGATTTTTTTCGGGCTCTTGTACTAATTCAATCGTAACTACTCGTGACAAAATAAAACTTTTTTCCAAAAAAAATGAACCGACTTCCATCATAAAACTTAAAATCATGAAATAACAATAAAGAAAAATGTATTAGCATTCTACCTACTGAATGAGGTGAAGTCGGTGCCAAGTGCAGGAGTAAGGGTGTTATGTAATTGTTTAGCTAGGTATTATATACATGATTCTAATATTAACTTAGATTATTTAATACTCAATTTGTCACCGACTTCACCTCATTCAGTAGGTAGAATGCTAATACATTTTTCTTTATTGTTATTTCATGATTTTAAGTTTTATGATGGAAGTCGGTTCATTTTTTTTGGAAAAAAGTTTTATTTTATCATTTTTAGTTTAATAAAAACTTTTCTTTCACTGGCCGAAAATAAAGAATTAAGAATTCGAAACTTTTTATGTCTAAGTAAGTAAGTTTGATTTGAAATGTCACAACATGTCAAATTGTCTATTATTTTGGCAGATAAATAGACCGAGAGCGCGTGACGACCAAACCTTCCTTATTTTAAAAATGCTGAATGTTTCTCTGCGTGGTATATACGGGTAAAAAATATTAGCGACTAGGTATGAAGTTTGGATCTTAGTTGCTTATGCAGGTAATATGGATAGTAAAGATGATTTTATAGGTAAAAAAAGCAACCTTGGGGCCTCCCAAAGTAATATTAAATTAAGCTTTTATAATAAAACAAATATAACTATAATTTAGTAAGGTTACAATATCTAGCAGGGGTTTATATCTGCACCAATTGCCTGGTAATGGATGGCGTGATTTCTAATATTATTAGGAATAAAATCTTTAAAAAACTTTACTTTGAGGTAATTGAGTTAACTTTAAATGTTATTGCTACAAGTAATCTGCCTAAGTAATCATGAACCAACTTTTATAGTCGCTAATCGCTATTTCTATGTTGGGGACATATTTACATAGAAAATCTTGAGTTTTAATAAAATAAGGAAGGGCATGCGGTCGCGGGCTTTTGCTCTATAATGCAATGTTGGTATTTTTATATTTTGTTAGGTATCTTTAAAATTACCGAACAGATTCTGACGTGGTTAAAATGGGACCAACTTGGGAATACACCATTACGAATAAAAAAACAATTATGGAAATCAGTCCACAATTGGCGGAGAAATCGGCGAACATACATAA
Organism: Ephestia elutella; assembly: GCA_018467065.1. NCBI lineage: Eukaryota > Metazoa > Arthropoda > Insecta > Lepidoptera > Pyralidae > Ephestia > Ephestia elutella. The sequence goes on from CM031594.1 coordinate 1,358,280, forward strand.
AAAAAAAACATACATACATCGAAACATATAACCTCCTCCTTTTTTGGGAAGTCGGTTGATAAAATAGGTCTCATTTAAAAACTAATCATGTAGACAACAATAAAATAAGAAAAATATTTCAATATGAAAGGCAAAAAAAAAGAAAAAACTAAAATAAAAGTAAAATAAAAAAATAAAATTTTATTTTTTTATTTTTTTTATTATTATCATCTTGTGAATAAACTAGCCCATTAAAATGTTTATTTTTTATTTTAAAACGAAAGTTAAAAAAGAAAAAAAAAAATTGAGTAGTGATTTGTCCATAAAAAATGCCATGTAGCATACCATTAAAGGCTCCGACACTGACAACGGGACACATTGTATAATTTAAATGAAATTTGGTATGATAAATTTAAATAATATAATCCTAGGTCGTGTGCCATGGTGGAGGGATCAACAGAAGCTGATTCTTATCGGGAGCATAGCGTTAGCTATCCTGGTCATCACAGTTATCCTGTGCATTATCATCATTTGCGTCTGCCGGCGCATGCGGGCCAAATCCAAATGTAAGTTCTTTAATATATTATACTGTACTTGCCGACCAAGATTTATATCTTGGTCTTTCTTGAATATCTTACTTTTATAAATTATGGATGGAAAGATTTCACGATTCTTTATTGTTAAATTAATTTCACAGCAATTAACTTTGAAATGTATCCATGTTTTGTATTTGTATAATGAGAGATGTCATTAATTTGATAATTATATACAATTTACAATAGATTTTAATTGGGACAAAATGTGAAATCCTTTTCTATCTAAATACAATTTTTATTTGATATTGTTGCATGTTTGCAAATAATTTTGTTTTATTTAATTTGTGTGGCATATTATAAGCTTACGTTTTCGCAAAGATCTATTTATTAATATATGGTGTGAACTAATGTATAAAAAATCAAGTAAACGAATATACTTAAAATATATTTTTGTGAAACGAAGACAGATTTCTTTGAGGATTTTGTAATAAGAAACACATTTTCCATGTTTTATATAGATTTAAATTAAATTTTTACTTCCATTATCCAATGATTCTATCGCTAGAAATCGTGTTGCAAGCACAATGTTTGATGTACCTGCCTTGTTTTATAATTTACAATATTTTTCAACGTATCCGAAAATTAATTAGATTTTTTGTGGAATCGATGCCTTGTATTTTAATAATTATTTACTAATTTGCATTTTTTCATATTTTTTTTCCGGATGCTGCTGACTAAACACTACACATGACTAACACAAACTAATTTTAGACAATAACCCTGTGGAACTTGAGGAAAGAGAGAAGTAAGTTTTTTATTTAATTAGTTAATTTTATTTTAGTCATATTATTTCAATTAGGTAATTAGTGAGATGATTATTTAGTCGTGAAATTTTAAAAAATAGACTAAAGCATTACTTAGACATTTTATAGATCGATAGATATTATATTAAACAGTTTTAATTTTTTATCAATTAACGTCTTCTAAGTTTTTGTAAAATTTTCTAAACATATTTTTTTTAAAACAAGACGTTAGTTGAAATAATTATCTTTTTTGTAGAAAATGGCTGTTATTTTTATTTTGATTTTGTGCCATTTTAATAAAATGTTTCTTTAATAGGTATATTCCATTTTTATATTAAAACAATTTTAAAAGTAGGTATATTATAATTTTATGAGTAAATATTTATAATTTGTTATTTATCAGTACCTATATTTATTTTAACAATATATTTTTTGTAATTTATAATTTCATATCTTTAGTGCATTGGTAGCGGTGTAGGGAAAAATAAACAAAACAAAAATTGGAATGATATATAGAATAGCAATGAAAATTTTCAGCTACGCCTTTGGTCCGGGCAGATTCTTGGCACACCTTATCTATGCCACCTTCAAGGTCACCAGTTATAGTCCCAAAGTGAAGGTCAAATTCAAGGTTAAAGTTGTGAAGTTTGAGTTTTCGCCTGTAAACTGCTGTATGCTTGGACCAACGGCTGCATTTCAATAAAAAAATAATAATAAGACTAGAATTTTAGATTTTAGTAGCATGTGTCATCAGTTTCCTAACATTCTAACACAATTTTCAAGGTCATCAGGGTATAAAAGTTATAATATATAATTATATAATATTTTTTGTAGGTTCCTAACGGCACTAACCCCAGATGTATTAAGACTGACAACAATAAATAGTTCAGGTATATTACTAACACATATCGATTTGTATATTTTTTTATAGATGGAGAATGCTTTCATAATTTTGACGCTATATTTTGGCTAAGTCAATAAATGTATTTTGAAACTTTTTGAGTGTGGTTTTTGTAGAAACATATGTAGATATTTATTCAAAATTTTATATTATTGTATGCATGGTTATAAGTGGTTTTGGAAAGCATTCTTCTAGTATATATTGAGATTATATATTTTGAAGCTATTTATGTATGTTATGGATTTCAGTATTTGCTCTTCGTATTTAATAATATCATGTTAGTTCATTATGCATTTAATTACACGGTCAGTATTATATATCATTAGGTATTAAAATTATAGGTACCTATTAACAAGTAAACAATTATATTTATTTTGTTAGTTTTCGACTTTTTTAATTGTGATCCTTTTCTAATAATATTTAATATAAGATTTTTAATCCATTGCATGTACCTATTTAATGTCATTTTTTATTCTTTTCATTGCATTAGCCCCGACGGTAGCTGTCTAAATGAAGTATCGATAGCCCAGTCAATAATTTCTCAAGCTTTACCTGCTTTATCGCCACGATTGAATCTGTCTTTTAGTCCAAAATCATCAGACAGAACACGTTTAGTGGACTCTCAAAACTATCCACAGTTAGAAATGAACAAATTTAGAGAAAATACATCAAGCTTACAAGCAAATCTATCACAATTAGAAGCTACTATTAATCAAACGCCTAAAAAAGAACCAGAAAATCAAACACCGAAAACTGAACCTAATTCCGAAAGTAGTAAGGGTCAAACTGTTACCACGCCTAGCAAATGGCCTTTGAAGCCTGGAGTTTTAGTGCATGTGAATTCCAATCACACTTTGAGTCCTAAAAATCAAGCAAGGCTTCAAAATGCTGCTCGAAATACACAAGAGACAGAAGATGCAAATCTTGGTCTGTTAGAAAGGAATAAAAAACCCGAAGAACCAAAATCACCGCCAAAAACAGAATATTCTAAAAAGAATGGTAAGCCACGGAAACATACGCAAAATGTTGTGACAGGAATTTTTAAAGGTCTAAGAAAGAAATGTGACAATGATTCCGACGACGACAGTGGGAAATATAAGAAAATCAATAAGACAAATAAAAGGGCTCTGTCATTGATTAATTTAAATAAGTCGGGTTATAGTCTACCTAAAAATAGACTTAGGTCATTTTTTCAAAGCGAAACACCGAATGTTATTGTCACTGAAGGAGGTAGAATAATGTTTTAACATACACTCACCTATTAAAACACTTGAACTCTCTAAATGCGAGATAATATTTGCATTAACTTGGAAACATTATTATATCACATGTAATTTTAGTTAAACATACGTTATTGGTGTTGTAATTTGTACTTATAATGATAATATTATCTCGCACAGTCGTCACAACTTCGGCTTCCTTTCATTATTTCGCTTGTTTCCTTAATTTGCTTTTGCATGTTTTTTTTGATTATTTTGTGTTCGTTTAACATTTGCATGTTTTTAGTGGTATCATTCAAAAGACCCGATAGAATTACCAGTGCTACAATAAAGCCTTTTAATGATGAAACGCCAGCAAGGACAGCAAGAAAACGGAAGAAACCGGGTGAAAGTAAGTTGCATGGTTATAATTGCATCTTGAATCGTAAATAAAAACACTTTATGCTATTTGTGCAATTTGAATAGTTTTTCAAAATTATTGCGTCTGTGGTTCAAAATTTTTGAGTCAAAATATATATAGTAATAATGATCCATGTTATTAATTTCAATATATATTTTCCAAGTTATACACAGCAATGCTGTTAGATTTTTTTCGGAATTCTATCCATGCTATTTTTACTTACAAAAAAAATAACCTTTTTTTGGAAATATATATTTTTTTGATATTTTTCACTGCGAAAAATTGTTCAGAACTCTAACATTTCAATTTCACTAAATGGTTTTACGATACATTTGCACTTGCCTCTACAAAACGTCCCATGTATTTCTAATTTATTTTTTGTTACAATTCCAGGCCCACCTACGAATGGCGTAGATAATCCTGCAAATGGCAACATTGGAGCGGACAACCCAGGTTTATATGAAAACCTGCCGTTCCATGGGCTACAGCAACCTCCTAATAAGGTATATATTTATTATAGTAGTAACTTAACTTTGTTGTTATTATACCAATGTGCAGAGTTCTCGTCTTGAATTTACTCAATTGATTGACTTATTTTGTAAAGAAATTATAAAATAAATAAGAGTGCATTGCACCATGTAACTTTGACGATAACAAAAATCTAATAAGTTCAAACATTATTATTAATGATCGCTTTAAGGAAACAATTTGTAATTTCGTTAAATATCTAAATATCAACATACACTGGATTATTATGCGTTGAATTTTTTTTTTAATTACAATTGAATAGTTATTATTTAACGCGGTTCCTAGTTATGCAAATTGATGTGTTCAATTAAGTAATTTCAATGACAATTCGTATCGTTGAAAGAAAGTTAACATTTAATCATGAATTTTTACTAAGTTAAATATTTTGATTTATTTAGCATGTTGCTTTATTTTAAAAATCATTTCCATTATGTTTATTTTAATTGTGTCTGTTTCTTTGTTTTCATTGTCGCATGTCTAATCATTTGTTTCATTTTGTTTGCGAAGCCAGTGCAAGCTATTCAGCCTAGAGTGGTCGAAACGAACCAAAAGACAGTCAAAGGAATTCAGCAATTGCAAAAACAACTAACAACTAATCCATCATTCACGCCCAGAGTGGTTTGCCCACCTTTTGTTGATGCTCTTACATATCCTATAGCACCGTCTACATCTCAATACTCATATGGAATACCAGTTTTATCACCAATACAACAAATGTATCCATTACACCAAACTGTATTATTGAACCCATATTTACCAACAATGCAATCATCTTTTTTAAAACAATTCCCGACAATCGATGAAGAAGCTCCGGAAGAAACTAGAAAATTCTCATCTCTGAATACAAGAAACGTAAAGAAATTACCACAATTTCAATCTATGAGAGTTGTAAGAAAACGAAATATAGAAAGATTCTATCCTAATACAGAATATGGTGAGAATTTCAACGAAATTAATAACAATAATAAAGTGAGCAATGGATCAGATAGTGATAAAGATGATACTCTCAACGAAAGAACTATTTATGCGAATTACCCATCATTATTAAAAGTTAAATCAAATATAAGTGGTGTAGAACAATTTGAGAATTTAACTGACTCAATTCAAGTATGTGAAGAGAGTCTTGATCAAATAAATGCATCGACCACATCTTTAAATAGACCAGTGCCTGCTCCAAGAACAAAAGTGACACCAATCATGTCACCATCAAAGTCTGACCATGTTTATATGAATTTATCAATGCCAATGATTAATACTAAATTTACGAAATCGTTTGACACTATTGATGCTCCAATAAGACCTACAAAGTCAGCTGAAGATTTATCTAAAACTATAAAAACTGATGATAATACTTCAAATAAACCAAAAAGAACAATTAAAACTGGGTTAGTTGGCGAAATTGATGAGGATGAAGAAGATAATAAAAATAATGAAGAAATAGATTTTAAGAAGCCAAATATAATAGGTGCTACTCCTAAGAGGAATCTCTCAATGATACTACCCTCAAGTTCTTTAGTTAAATCAGTTGTAAATCAATTGAATGATCAGGCTGGCATCAACAAAGTTGGGCTTCCTATAAAACAAGTGATTACGCCAAATAAAACGTTACAAATACCAAAGTTGGCTGAAAAACCTATACCAAAGAAATGTATTGTTAGACGTAGTAATTCAGTACAAAGTAATTTGACTGCAGATACAGAAAACGGTCAGGTATAATGCTTTTTATGTTTAATTTTCTTCGTCTTTCATGTCCTCTTCATGTTTAATGCGCTTACTAACATTCATTTTTCAATTTACAGAATACTAACATACTGCAGCAACAGTACATGCAAAAGCGCAATCATTTCACTAACCTAAGCTCCAAAGGAAAAAACAAGAAAAACTTCCAAATTCCCCTGCAAAAACATCATAGTTTTTGTTATTTTCAACCAATAAGAGTAGATAAGAGAATACCCGTAGATCAAGAAAGGGCATATAATAATACTATAGGACCATTAATATACCAACCAGGTGAAGCACAGTATTACACAAAAACTTTAAACAGAACACGTGAAAAAAACAGTCAAAAGTTAAATCGTTTGAAAAAATCTGAGAGTTTAAGAGAAAAATTATCTTGTGTTGGAGTATATGATAATTATGAGAAGCCAGATTATCCAGAACCAGAATATAATGATTCAGAAAGAAGATCGTATTTGCATCTACTAAAAGGCAATTACATATCAAATTCAACAAGAAATCTAGGCCCTGAACACGCTAATACAAATTTTAACACGCTTGGTGCAAAAGAAGAAAAACCAAAAAAGAAATTAGTATATGCAGATTTAGCTTTAGGGAATCATAATTTGAAATTTAAGAATACAGTCAATTCAAACAGACATTTGTATGATACATACACTATAGGTAATGATAGTACTAACAAAGAAACTAACAGTAGTAATAAGAGTAATGTATCTAATAGTCAAAGGAAAGGCGGACATAGTCAACAAAGAAGTGACTATGCTACGCTTAAGTTTAATGAAATCGACGTTTGAAAGGTGAGTGTTTTTATCTGTCAATCAAAATATTATTCTCAAAAACTCTTCTTAAGCTTAAGATGGTATTATTTATTTATTTAAAACTTTATAAAACCAAAATAATACAATGGCAAAGGTGGACTTAACGCTAACAGCATTTTCTAGCAGTCAACCTTGTGCAATATGTAAAGTATGTAAGTCCACAGCAACAGAAAAATAATATTAAAATATTAATATTGTTAAGGAATTAATATCTGTAAAGTTAAATATATTATATGTCAATTTTTTATTCTGTGTGAGTAATTATCATTATTTTTTTAGATTATACTTTAAAGGCTTACGAGCTTATTTTTTATGATAATACTAGCTTTTGCCCGCGGCTTCGCCCGCGTGAATTTCCCACGGGAACAGTGCTTTTTCCCGGGATAAAAAGTAGCCTATGTGCTATTCCAGGTCATTATCTACCTCTGTACCAAATTTCATCGAAATCCGTCCAGTAGATTTTGCGTGATTGAGTAACAAACATCCTCACAAACTCACAAACTCACAAACTCACAAATTCACAAACTCACAAACTCACATCCAAACTTTCGCATTTATAATATTAGTATGGATAATCACTTGAAGTTAATGTAATTAATATAAAAGGAATCTGAAATTTATACATTATTTTATTGTTACTTTCACTCATAAAGTACCTACTTTTTCCATTTCTATCGACAATTGGATATATAACAAAAGTAATGGTAATATTGTGTCCAAGTGAAAAAATCTAGACAAAATATAAAAATATTAATCACACGTAAATATACATATAAAATTAATATTGTTATACTTAATTTACTTTTAATGCCACAGTCCCCAAATTGCACAGAACGCATGTAACGCTATTGTGACGTTTTTTTATTATTTCTAGGAACGCTTTTCCAAGAGTGACACGTACATTTTTTAGCCAAGGTAATTTCAAAATTCATTCTAAATTGCATTGTAATTGCTTTCAATTAATGCTTAATCAAAACGTTTGAAATAACTCGGCGCTTATTTACAAAGTTTTTGGAAATCGTGTAGTAAAAAAAAACCATTTAAATATGGGCTTTATTAATAAAATTATAATTATTAACAAAATTTACTATTAACAGTTTAAATCACCTATATTAATAATTTATGCAAATAACCTTTAAAAAGCTTAAGATATCTATTTTTATTTCATTTGTTGGATCAGTTTTTACTAAAAATAAAATAGTGTTACTTTTATAGTTTTTATTTTAGAAGATATTTTCACTTAGCACATATTACCATTTAAGTAGTTATGCCATAGTGCACCTTAAACACTTAGACTGTAGTATATATTTTCATTTAACTATAGCAGACAAAGTCATATAATAGATAAAAAATAAAATGTTTAGGAAAAGAAAAAGGAGCCACATGTTCTGCTCAATATCAATCCAAATTATTATTTTTTTACTTGCACATCACTTCAGATAAAAACTCAAATCTATACTATAAGATAAGCCCTGTAGAATAGAATCCGATAAATTGTATGATTATTTATTATATGGTATTATATTTGCTGAACTGTATTATATTACATGTTATAATACGCAGGGATAAATATTTATCAATAAAGACAGATAAAAAAACCGGATCAAGTTCTAAATTAATTAAAAATACAAAATTTGCTAAACGAAATCCGTGTTGATGTATGGCTACAAAGAAGTTTGTTACGCCGCTTTCACTTGCATTTTGGCGGTGGTGATCTAGCTATAAATAAATAAATTATTGACGTTCTTAAGCAATATTTTGTATCACGTTGATAATGAAGCATTTCGTATAATATTGCACTATTTTCATTTGCAGCCATTCAAACCGGATGATCAGTTCATTTACGCAGATGCTGATATGAAAGATTATGGGCCAATCAACTATAAGGCAGCATCTATATACGCTCAGATGAAGAAAATAAAGGAACAACAGAAATTACAAGAGTTCTATGACAAACAACACGGGGACGATGATATGTTGTGATATGGACAAAAATGGTATTTTCTAGGAACATCCAAAATCTCTGAATAATTGCTGATATATTATAAACTGTTATATTCTGGATAAAGGCAATTATTTAAAAAATTGTAACTGCATTTTTTAAATTACTTAACAAGTTTTTGTTAAGATTTTATATTCCGAATATTACTTTTCAATGGGTGTTAAAAATATAGCGTTGCAAACAAAGAATTTGTACCTTTATACTAGCTACAAAATATTTGTATTTTTCTCTTTAATGTTGCAATCTTACGCTAGATGGTTTTAAGAGTAAGTACTTAAAACCTACTTTAATGTAGGTATATTTTCTTTTTTACGACGACGATCACCGTGGCCTTATGGTTATCATGCTAGACTGTCACACCAGAGGTCCCGGGTTCAATCCCCGGTCGGGTCAAGATGAAAAAAATATCTCTTCCAGATTGACCTGGGTCTTGATGTTTATCTATACAATGTATTTGTTATAAAATATAGTATCGTTGAGTTAGTTATCCTATAACACGCGTACTTACTTTGAGGCTAACTCAATCTGTGTGATTTGTCCGTATATATGTTTATTTATTTTTTATTAAACTTACATCCAATTAGGTGGCCAATTAATTTTACCAATTATTAACGTGGGTTATTCTTACCAATAAACCCGCATGGTAGTTTATTGCAAAGGTAAAATATTACACATCATGTATATGATAAGGCTAATTGGTTTTTTACTATTGCCGTACCTACTAAAAATCTTCAAACGTCGATGAAACTCATATTGTATATATTAACAGTAATAAAACGGATTGCAACATAGAAACCCCAAATAGGATGTACAGTTTAGGAGTTTATAATCGAAAAATGGTGTAAATAAAATGTAGATTTCTTATAGAAAATAATTATTCTAGTACATTTCAAGTAAGAAAATCTCTTAAATTTTAAATTGCATTTTCATTTAAAGTTAAATTCAGTATTTTATTTTTTGTTTTAAAATAAATTAAGGTGTTTGTTAATTTTAGAGGTAAATTTTTGATCTTAAAAATTACGTTCGAAATGATAAAATATGAATATTATATAGATTTTCTGACTGACTGATATTGTCCCCTACTGACATAATTAAACATATATTTTATTTAGGAGATTTTTCTTACTGAAAAAAAAAAAAACTCAAAAGATCAGAATATTCCCTAACAGAGAACAGGGTATGAGGCTGATTACACATGAAAAATGTAAATGTGTTTATTGACTCAAAATCATAGCACAATTATAAATAATTACTATGATTATAAAGTATAAACTAATATAATTATAATTAATTAATATGATCATAGATATTTAATTCTTATAATTGTTTATTGATTTAATTAAATTATCGAAATAAAAAATAAATCATTTAAATGTCAGTATAATGACAGTAAAGTAAAAAAATATAATGTCATTTTGAGTCTCAAAACATGTTTACATTGACAACAATGCTTCGTAGGTTACACTCAGCACTAGATATATAAGATCCGTCCAAGCGGGAAAATTTTAAAAAATAAATTTCTTCAGTTAAAACCCTGTTTATAAATTAATGTAAATGACATCTTATGTAAAATTAGTCAAAGTTCTAAGGCTATATGATAAGTTAGCAAAGTATATACATATAAATGCAACTGAGGGATTTTAGTGTTCATCTATAGTCGGCCCGATATATTCGGCATTTATTTTTATTATTTAATTTTACTTATGACTGCAACGAATTTTAAATTTTCAGTTTTTTTATTTAAGTTAATTACATTTTTGTAATTTTATGCCAATATTTTAACAATGCTTTAACTGAATAACATTAATTTAATATATGTGATAATAGTCTGAAATAGTCTATGGAATGGTGTCACATATTATATTTGACAATATTATATTGTGCAAAAGTAAAAACAAATAATGTTTTCATATAAAATGACACCATTTCACACAGACATTTTACTGTGTCGTCATTAAATGATACTAATTATAAAAATTGTGAATCTAAACCAAAATAATTCTATTTATTTATTTAAAATTAGTTTTATGCACTAATGGATAGCATACATGTTCTTGTATTTTTATTTGTTGATATAGGATACAATATGATAGTTATTGAGGTCAATATTTTTTTCAAAATATGCGGACCTATTTAAAAAATATACAATGCAATTTTTATAATTTGAAAATTTCAATTTTCACTTCTTAAAAGTATTTTTTCAATTAAATAAAGTAATTAATTGCTTAATTTTCGCCATTATTTTAGTTAAAATTTTGTTGATACATGCCAACTATGACATTTATTAGAAAAAGTATGTTAAAACTAGAAATCGTTTTGTACATACAACTTGTTATAATATTGTCAAATAGTGTTAATAAATTAATTTATGGATTTTTAAGGGAATTGTTTTATTTGATTTTTGTCTTGTAAACTTTCAATTTCCAAAAAGTGATTTCTTTTAAAGGTAATTTTATAAATTAAATAACATCAGTTTAAAATTATTTCATTTATTTTAGTATATTTAATTTACAATTTCGTTAATAAATTGTTTAAAATTATCACAGCCATTAATTAACTTAAAACCACTACGTAATTATTATTTCCATTGACTGTGATTACAGTATAAAATGCATTTCATAGTCATTACTGATAAAAATCTAATCTTGAGGCATTATTCTTATAATATAATACTTAACACTATCACGCAATCATATCAATTTATAGTACAGTATTAAATTTATATCACATAATTGCCTGTCTTACATACAATAATTCTAGGCAGAAATAAATATATTTCACTTATTAAAAAATAATGGCACTTGATGATTTCTTAAATTATTCTTGGACAAATATCTTATCTTTAAATTATTATTACGTAATGTCTTCATCTTAATTATACAAGTGATTTTGATAATTTTACATTAAATTATTGATGTATAGTTAGTTTCCAAAGATTTATGTATAAAGTTGGGAAGTAACAGAATTGATAATGTCATAAATTATATAAATATACCTACATTGGAAGTATAAATTGATATAACATTTAATATAATGTAATAAGAAAGAAGCTATTCTCAGTTGAGATGGTCATAATAATATATTTTTTTGATCTGGTGATATTAATAGAAAATTCCCAATTAACAAAACAAAATCCAAACTATTAAGAGAATGTATTTATACAAAATGAATTTATGTAGGATTTTCAGTAGGTACAATTTTGCCATTTTAACAATACTTTCATATATTTTCTTCTTCTTGCATAATGATTTTCACCGACATTCTAATAACAAACTTAATAATTTTTGTTTTCACATCACAATATTACCACACACATTCTTACTATAAAAATAGTTACCATAATTTATTGGAATTGGCCAATTCCATAATTCATTCGTAGATACAGATACAGATTCACGTCTTTATCCCTTACGGAGTAGACAGAGCCCAGAGTTGTGAGTATCATTATACATTCGTAATTCATAATATTTCATAAATTATTTTTTTTATTTTGCGAATTTTAAAAACAAAATATAATATTTATATTTTTGTTATATATTGTCCAAATAAATTAATACATACATTAACACGACTTTTTCCCGTAGGATAGGCAAAGACTAGCTATTTTCACTTGCTACGATCCTTACAGATCTCTCTCGCTTCCTCTACACTCGTCACTCTCTTCATACATGACACCAGTTATATTATATGCTCCTAATATCTTCCTTAATATGGAGTCCGCAATCTGGTCGAAGTGCGTTCTCCGAGGTCAAGTCTTCCATTCACCTCAGCTTTATAAAAACCTTTCGTATCTCTTTTCATCCAACCTCTCAACATGCCCAAACCATCTCAACATTCATTTTTCAGTTTTGGTCACTACATCCTCTTTCATTCCACACATTTCTCTGACATCAATATTTGTTATTATGAAATAAATTATTGAAAAAGTAAATTTTAGACAGTACTATAAATAATAATTTGTCATGCTTCTTCCTTCCCAAAATTAAAATGAGCAAATCTTTTCAATTTTATATAAGTACAAAATGCAAGAAGTAATTTCCGTTCTCGCAGAAAATGTTGTCCCCAATTATACTTTTACCAATTAATACACGTCAAACTGGCCTCTCCCAAAATACACATAATCAGAACACCATTTTCTCGCTTCCATGTCGGTTGAACAGCATGCTGAGAGAGCTTGTTTCGACTTGGTTAGCTTGGCACATCGCTGACAGAGATCTAGCAATTCATCCTGCAAAAAAAGAAAAGATAGTTATATTAATACTGAAAATTAAAATATTTAGCTATTTTAAATCCCGGATAACATGGCCTATGTGACGTTTAGAAGGCAGTCGCATTTTTTTTTTTTTGTGAAATTAATTATTTTATATTCTTCCTACTATTTACTATAATTTACTAAAGCATTTTAAAATATTCACATCGATTTTTTCTCACATCAAGGACTCGATAATCAAATAAGGTTCTTTTATTATTATTTTACTTTCGCTGTTAAAGATAATAAATTATATCTCAGCGGAAGATTTTGGCCAAGGCAAAACCTGATTGGCAATTGTATAAGACAGTATAAGTCTATAAGCAAGATAGCTTAGATTAAGTTAATCTACATAAAAAATGTACTTTGGATGGAATACAATAATTACGGCTTGCGAGAATCGTTCATCAATCCCACTTATTATAAATGCGATTATTTGCATGTGTGGGTAAGGATCTCTCTCTCAGCCAAAAGACGTCCATTGCTGGACAAAGGCCTCCCCCAAGGATTTCCACAACGACCGGTCCTGCGCTGCCCGCATCCATGCGCAACTCGCGACCATCACCAGGTCGTCGGTCCACCGAGTGGGAGGCCTGCTTACACTACGTTTTCCGGTTCGTGGTCGCCACTCGATAAGGAGTGAGGTGAGTAATGTGAGATGTATGTATGTAAATCATAAAAATCTATCTCTGTCCCCTTCGATCAACAATACACCTAGATTCAGTCTGTCTTGATCGAATATATGTCCTTAAGCTACCTTAAGTCTAAGCAATAAATATCGTGATGCAATGGACCGTCCTGTCAGAAATAACAGCACACGCTTACTGTGTGCTCTTATTTCTCGAGCCCTTTTAGAGCTGTCACCAGACAATCTAGGTGTATTGTTCCTTCTAGTTTAGCTGGGCAATATCGATCTAAATTGCGTGATTGGTATATCAACGCAGAGACGAAATCGCTGAACATAGAAAATTATGTTACATAGAGGTCCATTAAGCCTGGGTCTCTTGATAACGACGCCAGCCGCTGCGACCGACGACCAACGATATCGGATACATAATTGTTTGAAAAACGTTGAGAATGGTCCCTTGTATCATCGATATCAGCGCAGCGTTGAGGGGCAAGCGCGGTGAGTGGGGAGCGGCTTTGCGGCGTCTCGGATTCTCAACGTCCTCGTCGCTTTATAGCGTTAGTGAGCACTTAGTAAACAATTTTGGAAATTCCACTACTAATGGGGTGAAATGGGTTGAAAACGAAATTCACACGGACAAAGCCGCGAGAAAAGCTAGTTCGTTATATACCTACTTAGGTAGGTTATTATCGGAAACTCCCAAAACAACCATTCAAATCAACTTTCTTATTATATTATAGGATAAAAACCCTCAAATATTCGCAATATAACAACAATTTCTTTACAATCATTTTTAAGATATAATATTCTTTATCAAAAAGCTATAAAAGTCGCATTTCCTTGTACAACAAATAATTAATAGATAAAAAAAGTTCAAGGCTGTACATTTTTATTATTACAGACTAATTTGTGCCGCGAACTTCGTCCGCGCGGTATTTACTATTGTTAATATCTCAGGTTCTAAGCGACATATCTAGATAAAACCTACACCAGATTTTAAGATAGACCCTCAACAAAGCAACTATGAAAACCGCATCAAATTTCGTTTAGTAGTTTTTGCGCGATACGCGTACAAACATACAGACAGAAAGACAGACAGACAGAGAAAAATCGTTTCGGCTTCTATTAGCCCTAGGTACTAATAAACCGCCCATATTTTTTTTCCTTAAATATCTCTTATGTACAGACACAGACCAGTTACAGGTTAAATTATATTGATTGATAAAATAAATCATGATAGGAGAAATGCACATGTATGTGTATGTGTGAGACCTGAGTGTATCTAAATGATAGTCCGCATCAAAAACAGCTGCGTAGTAGTTCCAAGCATACAGACGCGGAACCCGACTTTGTTTATACAACTAGACTTTTCCCGAGGCTTCGCCCGCCTCAATTTTCCACAACATCCATCGTGGTCCATCCTTTTTAAAAGCTTTAATTTAACTTGCAATGTATGTCATTTGGGTGGAATCTTAGAACTCAATTTTGAAGTAGATATCTTCAACCGATTGAGCTGAAATTTTGTATACACGTTTAGTTTGGATGACAATGCATGATATGGTATGTGACGTCATTCTAAATCCAATATGGCGGACCATCCAAAAAGCGGAATAGTTATTTGTAATGCATTTCTACAATTTTAATAATAATAAAAGCTTTTTAAAAAAAGTTTTTTTTACTATTAATTTATTTCTATCCATCTATCTAAAGGTGTTGAAGCAAAGAGGTGTGCTTTAAGCATAGAGCAACACGGGCCGCGCGCGGAAGTCCTTGTTGCTCGAAGATGTCAATCTCTTTGGTTGAGATTTAGACGAAGAAATCTCAAGTGACGCTGTCTTGTATATTGGAATGTTGTTATTGTCAGAGAAAACTATATTTTAGAGAAAATATGTTTATTTAAGTCTATTACTAGTAATGTATTAAGTAACTAATACGTGTTTTATCTCCACCTAGTCAAAGAAAAATATACTACCACAGTCTGCTACATAGTGATAGTATCACAGGTGTTACTGCTCCTACCGAAGTATCGAACAGAAGGCCAGTGTCCTAGGAATGGGAATATTAAAATAAAAGATACTGATACACTATTGACGCAAAATATTGGTAAGTATTGGTGGAAAAGCTCATTATTTAGGTACGTATTATTGCACAGAATACAATTAATCCAATTGCAATTAATGTTTTGAATTGAATTGAATCGTTTTTTCTCTCGCTATTTGGTGTTACTGATGAATGACCTTTGTCAAATAGTAAAATACATCATTATAGTAAAATACAAATATAGCATATCATTTGAATTTTACAAAAACCGCTCAATAGACAGACTTTGCTAAAAGCATCAACTAACATTCAATTTGAGTTTCTATACGCATAAACCCTTAATGCACCAATTCAATTGCCAATTTGCAATTCCCTTTTTACACTAGCTGCGCCCCGGGGCTTCGCTCCCGTGGGAATTTCGGGATAAAAAGTAACCCTATGTACTATTCTCGATATTTGTCTACCCGTATACCAAATTTCATCGAAATCCGTCCGGTAGATTTCGCGTAATTGAATAACAAAGATTCTCACAAACTCACATCCAAACTTTTGCATTTATAATTTATTAATTAATTTATTTTTATTAATCGTTGAGAAGAAGCCTCAATATCCCAGAGAGTGAATACAAAATAATTGTCAAAATTGCTTCTGTTGCTACTGTGAAGGTATATGACTTATTTTGTATGAGACCGACTCTGAAATTTCAATAGAAAAATCAGCTGCTCCATACTGTTTTACAATGCCTTGCCTGAGGCACCAAACATACGAGCAGCATTTTGCTGTCGACCGCCCACCCAACTGCATGCTGCCGACGCAACAAACTGCAGCAGTCGACTAATAGCGGCAGCTTCAACTTCACGCTGGCGTAAGCGTCGACCAACGGTGACGCTAGCTATTTGTAGTCGACTGACGAAATTGCGCGCGGCTAGATGTCATGCAGGTTATTGCATCGGCAGCATGCAGTTGGGTGGTCGACAGCAAAATGCTGCTCGTGTGTTTGGTGCCTTACTCCTCGCCCAAAATGTATGGAATAGCTGAATGTTTTTTTGAGATATCAGAGTCTGTACCATACAAAATATTCTCATCTACCATGATACCAGTAGAAATTTCCCCAGAGATTTTGAATTCACCCTGTATCTATCCATTTAAATGAAGTATCCAAGTTATTTTTATGTCACATGGTTGATAAAGTGCTTCAAAGTAGAAGAGGTCAGTCGAAGTTATTTACTCGTGCTATCTACATCCTGAAAGAACATATTTAGTATTTTTTAGGGTTCCGTCTCTTGAAAATAATGAAAAATTGTTCGCAAAGGCTTTAACGCTCATTAGTTGGCTAATGGCAAGTGCGGTCCTGTGGCACAGGGCGGGCGCTTCATAGAAACGGCGCGTCAAATATACCTACTACTACTACAAATGAAACTGTATATCCGTGAACACGTCAGTAACACGTCAATGTGTGCGTTTTCATAGCATAACGTCCCACAACCACACAAGAACGGGGGAGAAGTGCGGGAGGTGCGAGAGGGTGCCATATTGCGGGATGGGCAGGAGTTTCCTTTCTGTACGTAGTACTTATAATTATGTGCCTGTGGTGTGGTTTGCGTAAATATGGATAGATATAAAGAAAATTTAACACAGCAATAAGATAGAATACGTAATTATGAAATTAGAATATATATTTTTTTATTACCCACGGAACCTTCGATTTGCGAATCCAACTCGAACTTAAGCAACTTTCAAACAATGTTAATATACGTAGTACAGAATTAATATGCTGTGATATTTCTTTTTAACGCAATTTATTAATGCTCCAATTAAAAACCGGCCAAGGGCGAGTTGGATTCGCAAACCGAGGGTTTCGTACAAAATTAAAATTAAAATGAAATATTATATTTAAGGTAAGTTTCGATTGCGTTTACTTATATATAATTAATTTTTCAAAGCTTAAGGAAACCTTAGACCAAATTTGACGGTCTCCATCCGCGTAGTGCGCGATCTGGGGTCAAGTGTTCGATTCCCAGTACAGACAAATATTTACTTATTTTCAAAGTCTTTTGGCTCTGTCTACCCCGTAAGGAATAAAGACGTGATTCTATGTATGCATTTGACTGCGTATCTGAGTATGTTGTCTCGTTTCTATATTAGCCAAGATACAAGCTCAATGCTTAGTGTGAGCCGTTAAGTGTTCATTAACTTTTTGATACTATACGCGTGTTACAATTTCAACTTGAATTTCAACTTGATACTTTACGCGCTACTGGTAAAAAGAGTCTTAACAGTCAGACGTACCACAAAGCGATCTTGATGGTTCCGTTTTTACACGACTGACCAAAAAAGGAGTGTTATATTTTCAGGGTTCATGTATGTATGTGAGTTTCTTTATTTCACCATAAGTCCTGAATGGCTAACAGAATTTGATGTGAGTGGTATTTTTAGATTCCTTGCATTCCTCCGAGTGACAAAGGCTATGTGAGATGTCAGTCGTGTTTTTTATTTTTTAATAATTAGCTTGTTACTTTTGCTACTTTTGAGGAACGGTACCCTAAAAAACTTCGAGATTAATATTTATTTGACCTGTTATCATTTGTTGGCGACGTGAGGCGTTTATCTGGTCGGAATATTTTTATTTACCTTCATTAATATTGCCATTTTGCTTATAGGACATGTGCCAGAAAGGGAATGTAAATAATTTTTGACGGGCTCATCTGTGTAGGTAGTGTGCTTCCATGCTGATTTGGGAGCGAAGAAAAAACATAGAATGCTGCTTCTCTTCCCGCGCAGATTGTAAAACTCAATCGAGGAAAAGGGCTTCAAACAGGGGATTCCTCCACTCATAGTCGGTGGGCTAGCAAACTGTCACTATATCTGAATCTCCATTCCATCAGAGAGCCCACTTTTCAGCTAAGCGTGGCCTTCGAGTCTCACAACTCTTGGCTCTGTCTACCCCGTAAGGGATAAAGACGTGATTCTATGTATGTATGTGTAGGTAGTGCGGTGGTGGCCGAGTTGTAGGGCCTGCCTGTGGCTGCAAAGGTCCCAGGTTCTAATCCTGCCCGTGCAACATGAGTTTGTAATATCTGAGTCATGTATGGTAGTTTTCATCGACCACCACATACTCCCGTGAAGAAAATCATCGTGAAAAAAACTGTACTCTGGTTGATGATTATCAGCTAGTGTGTGAAGTGGAGAAGGCAATGGCAAACCACTCCATTAACATTGTCAAGATAGTCGTTGTGTGTGATTCATTCCATATAATGGCCACGACTCTCAGTCATAAGAAATACGACTAAGGAGGAAGGCTGAACCACGCAATATCTACTAGACGGATTTTGATGAAATTTGGTACACCGATAGATAAATACAGGCGGTATCACATGGGATAATTTTTATCCCAAAATTCCCACGGCAGCGAAGCCCCGGAATGCAAATAGTAATAAGAAACTTACATCTGTATGACATTCAGCTGACTCGGTGAATACTCCACTGCCAGGTTTCATCCAGGGAGGTCTTGCGTTCGATTCCCGGATCAGGAAAGCCACGCATAGGATTATGCACGCTATCGACAGTTTCTGTAAATAAAAAAATATTTTTTTATAAACTAACAGTTATTTTTATGGTTCCGTACCTCAAAGGGCTAAAATGGAACCCTTATAAGATCACTTTGTTGTCCGTCTGTCCGTCTGTCTGTCAAACTTTTTTTTCTCAGAAACGCTTCAAGTTATCAAATTGAAATTAATCAAGTTGAAATTAATATCGAATACTCGGATCCACGGTCTCTTTCGGAAAAATAATCAAAAGTTTACGTCAAACCGATCAGGAAATATTCCCGTAAATGTTGCGAATTTTTGCATATTTTGCGATTTTAGACAGCAATCAAAACCTATCAAGCAACTTATGCAAGGTCTAACAGTACTTATATAGGAATAAATCTGAAAGTTGTAAATGTTGTTGGAAGTCTAAAAAAAGTTTTACAAACTTATTTTTTCGCTCGATGCAGTATGAATCCTAGAGATCGAACTGCAAAGTTAAGTTTGTTTTTGAAACTAGTTGGTCGTTTAGTTAGAGCTATAATGTGAGATGCTTTTTGTGTGCCCAAAATTGTGTGGTAGTTTTTTTACTTAAAGGTTGGTTTGCACCGTCTTACTTTAACAGTAACTTAAACCCATAACTTATACTAGCCAGTATATTAAGTCTTTGCTTAAACCGAACTGCTCAAGCTCCAGTTAGGCGCCAGTTGTCAAATAGTATATCAAAAATGTACTTGTAACTTTGACACTCCTTTTTTTGGTCAATCGTGAAAAAAGCACTGTTCCTGTAGGAAATCCACGCGGGCGAAGCCGTGGTCTTCATGTGCTATGTTTCAAGAAGACACGTGGAATAGGAGTGAACGATAATTATTTACTTGTTTGTTAGTTACAGTGGTTATAGGTCGACCTAATAAAAGCATGTTAAAATGAAGGCGATAAAATATTTTTATCTAAATGTTGTCTAGTAATTGTCAGCCGAATATGATAACGAAAACGTCTGTTACACATCCATTATACATCAAATGACACTTATTCTGTAAATAAAATGGATTTAACTTAACTATAGATTAGATATACTCCTCATTTATCTTCAGACTATAAAATCATACAATTATTACAATTTTATTAGACTATGGCACGCTTTTTTTATCGCGTTTATCAACATTACCTAACTGTATTCCATACAATATTCCATTCTGTATTTAGGGCACATTATATAGATTATTTTTGTGTTAGATATCGGCAAAACATTCATTGACGTTTGTGTTTGCACAATAGATTTTGTAAGACACAAGAAAATAAACAATATTCTCTATTGCTCAATCACCAAACCCTTTGAAATAAAAACAAGGGACAAAGTCCAAATTATCTTCGTCTTGATCCCCTACGGGGTAGACAGAGCCTAGAGTCGTCAGACTTGAAGACCACGCTTAGCTGAATAGTGGGCTTATTGGTGGAATGGAGATTCAGAACATAGTGAATGGTTGCTAGCCCATCGCCTATGACAAGAAACCCCAGTTTAAAACCTATTCCTTTGATTGAGAAGCAGCAGGAACGATTTATGATTTATTTGCTTCCATGCTGACCGTGGAGCGAAGAAAAAGCATAGAAGAAATTATGTATCAACAATATAAAAAACTGGCTGGGACATGTGGAGAGAATGGAAGAGGATCGTGCCGTCAAAAGAGCATAAGAGGGTCGACCGCGGGGCCGTCGACCAGTCGGGCGCCCTAGGTACCGCTGGAGCGATGAGGTTCTGAAAGACCTACAGAGCGGAAAACTGGCGAGAATTGGTGCAAGACCGCAAAAAATGGCGTCGTCTCGTGTCGGAGGCCAAGATCCACTTCGGGTCGCTGCGCCGCAGTAGTAAGTAAGTAATATAAAAAAAAACTTTTTCGCAAAAAGCTTTGTAGAAATTTAACTAATCTGTAATTATCGGAGGGTCGGATGCGGGAGGAACAGATCTGGATTTCGCCGCCAGAATTAATAAGGCGAATGGTACCTTTGCGAGTCTGTGTCCCGTATGGCAGGCAAAATACCTCGTCAATAGAGTGAAACTAAAAATCTTTAATTCAAATGTAAAATCGGCAACTTTTTGATGCGGTTTTCACTGTTGTATTGTTGAAAGTCTAACTTAAAATCGGGCATAGGTTTCATCTTGATATGCCGCTTAGAACCTAAGTAAAAAACGCGCGGAAAAAGTCGCGGGCACAGACTAGTTAAATTATAAATGTGGTATAGGTTAATTTTCTGTTGAATGTACTATGCAACATAATGTCACCAAGCTATTCAAGCTATTATTAGTCCTCTATCGCTGTGCTATTTTCTTCGACATTTGTTTATATTGGGCACGTTTATCATATTGCTAGGCGCCGTTTGGCCTTTGATCGGCCTTTGCGAAAAGGTAATAATCTAATTAGTCCTAGAAATAATGTTTACAAATAAGGATTGTAGGTTTAACTTTTGATCCTGCATGTTGTATGTAAAAGTTAAAACTAAATATGCGTTGATGTTTAATGAATAGATGTGTATCCTACACATCTCCAGAGATCCGGGGATCACTCATCTGGGGATCTGCTCCCATGGGAATTTTGGAAAAATCATCATCATTGCAGCCTTTGTTTTGTCTGTCTTCGAATATAGGCCTCCTCCATACAATATTCCATACAAGGCTAGAGACAGGGAATCATGGAAGAGTCCATGATTCCCTGTCTCTAGCCTTCCTCATCCAGTTTGGGAAAATAATAAGCTTCAATTAGTATCCAAAAATAATAATCTTCTTCTTATAGTGCCGCTTCTCATGGAAGAATGGCGACCTTCATGGCTGTAGTCGCCTGTGCTAGCAGCCACTCTTCAGATTCGCTCAGGTGCAGGTGAGGAGACTGCGGATCTTAATTTAAAGAAGTGTTTTGTTTCTGATATAGGTAAATTTAATATAAACAGATACTAAGAAACTGCCAGGAACTTGACTTTAAGTGACGAATTCAAATAGAATTTACGAGTATAAGAATTAAAATAACAATAGTTAAAGATCGTCGTCGTTAGAATTTGGTAGTTGAAAGATATTCAAAGTAAATCATCGCAATGACATCTGTCAGTGCGCGTACGTTCCAAGCAACGTAAAGTTAGGTATGTGTGTGAACATGGCTATCCGATTTTTTGAAGCTACTGCACGAAAGAGCGTCCGGGTACCTACTCGAGTGAAATCAGTCTCTGAGATTCTTCAGTCAAGAGGTTTCTCCTTCCGGGTTTATGTTTGCCCTGGATTTTCCCCTGCATTACGAGCTGAAGAATGCGGTACTTTTTAAGACGTGTCCGAAATATTGCTTCCTTTTTAAACACTTCAACACAAAAAAAAACACACGCGTAGGTGAGCGAGCACTAAGAAAGGAATTTTGGAAATTAAACCCCTAAGGGCGTAAAAAGGGGTTAAAAGTTTGTATGAAACTTCGCCATTTAGCTTAGCTGCTAGACTTATGAAATGAAAATGAAATAATAGTGGTCGACTGTTCCATACAATGCTTTCCCGCGGGACACTGGATAAACAAGTGGCTGAAATTGCGAATACAGGAGTTTAGGGGCTGAACAGCTAGTTCAAAAATGTTGGGTTTCTTCTAAATTCTTCATTTCTAGACCTTTGTATGTAGTTAAATCTTCCTTCCTCTAATATAAACTCACTATTTAGCAAAGCGAGGCTTTCGAGTCTCACGACATCTACCCCGTTAAGGGTAAATACGTGATACTGTATTTTTATTTATTTTATTGAATAGCAATACACTTACAATTGAAATCACTCAGCTTAAAAAGTATAAGCTTTTTACGCTTTTTAAGCTGAGTACTTTCAATTGAAGATGAGAAAAGTGTCAAGTAATAGAGTCTTCTCCCTGTAAGTTACGCCACTGAAAAACAATTTCAGTTTTGAAGAAAAGATCTTTTCACTTTTCATGCTCTGAAAGTGCTTATTTGTGCAGGATATAGGCTGCACAAAATCGAATTTTGTGCACAAAGGCATTAATGTATCTACTCATAAATGTGTCTATATTAAGGCAGAGAAAATGAGCCATACAGCCAAACACAATAAGAAGTTCATAGATAACATTTGTTGTTTTATAAATATTTACTTTCATTTATTGCCTTATGTGTTTTTAAGACTTAAAAGATATTAAAATTTAAATTCAAGTACGGTAGGTTATTTAATTAATTTAAGAAAATTATTATTACTAAATTAGTTTAATAGTAGGCTGTATAGGTCTGCGGCCCAAGCCTAGGTATGTATGTCGTACGATATTAAAAAATAAAGCGGCGGGAAACGCGGGAAACAGCTCTTCTTTTTTCGTGCGTTTACTGTTTTATTTGGTTTTATTTCCTCGCAATCGAAGTGAAAAGCAGAGTTTATAACTCGTCCACAAAACGATTTTTATCCTCGACAATGGTTCGTTTTGTGCACTTGTTGTAAAATCTACTAAGTATTGTACTATTCGGTGAGATCGAATGTTCAGCATTCTCGGCAGCTGTACTAAGTTTTTCTTTCTGTACCTTCTACAAGTTTCTGCCATCATGTCTGTCTGTCACATCACCCTTTCTACACTCTGTAAGTAATTTTATAGAGTGTAGAAAGGGTGATGTATTTGTTTTTATTTTCTCATCACAAGATATTTCCTCTTATGGTGAATGGTTTCTCTATGCTGTAGGTAAATATGTAATGGCCATATCGTAGATTTGCTCACTACATGAAATGCTTGAGAATTTCATTAAATGGTCGAATTTCATGAAACGTTTCACTGCCTATTGGCTACATCGTGATGTGGTTTGGGCAGATCAATGATAATAAATCGTTTCTCGATATGGGTAACTAAAGGCGCGGCTTCTTCATGAAATGGTCGAGATTATTTGATCATATCGTAAAGTAGTAGAAGTTTTCAAGAGCTAAAACTGTGATAAACTGTCCTGTCCCTGCGTTTGCACCAGAGATGAGCAAGGATGCGTTGCGAGCAGAGCAGATATGGGTTTAAGCCCGAGAATAAACAGGAAGAATAGGTCATTGTCTGACGTAAACCCATCCATAGATGGCCTTCGCCTGAGAGTAAACGGGCAGAAACTCTTTACCCATCTCTGGTACCGAGGCATGTATTTGACGAACCAATATCGCTTGGTAAATGATGCGATTCTATTGGTTCTTAACGAACACAATTAAATGTTCTGATGTCTATGATTGTGTCATAATACGAAGGAATTTAAAATATCGAAATTTACTTTTTTTTTAATACAAAAGAAACAAAAATGAATACTTATCCATCTGGGTATACTTTACAGACACAGTTAATGGTCGCTACTATACATACTTATTCAAATTAAAAACAAAAATACAGGCCTATTTATATGGTGCAACTTTGTTGGACATCATCATTACATGTTGGACATACAAGACAAAAATTGCAGTGCAACAATTGACTATCAAGGATTGCAAGCAACTGTTGTTAAGACAATGCAAGTTATTGCTTCAATTTAATTGTATGCAACAGGCAAGAAGCTTGCACCGTCTAATAGGCCTTGAGAACCGATATAAACGCTAGGCTAGGTAATTTTTATCAGCAAGAAAATTTTTATCTTAATAATATTTACGAATTAAAAAATGTTTTAACTTCTTCTTAAACTAATTAATTTAAGTTAAGGTCTTTTAATTCTTTGCGAATTTAAGTAAATTTGTTTTGGAATTCATTTAAGTACCTATTCTGTTTATAGGATTTCTTTATGATATTAAAAATAAAATTTTATTGTATTTGTCATAAAGGTAGGTACCGATTTAAGTGTTACTTAGTTTCTTTGATTAGATAATTACTCTACCGTCCAGAGCACAGCTCTTAAAATAAATAAGAAGTTACTTTAAATTAAAAAAGTTTAAATTTATTTATTAATTTACTTTATTTTAAAAATCATTTATATCACTTATAAATATCATTGTCTGTAATATGTTGTTACTTGTTTAATACTAATACAAAGATTTTTAAATCAATTAAAATTAAAATAAACGATATTTATTATTACCTATTATTTATAATTAGTATTTTATGTTTAAACTTTCCAGTTACCAAGTATTTAAAAATATTTAAGTTAACTATACAAAAATATTTCTTGAAACATTGTTTCGCTCACCTAATTTTCAAAAACCGAAAAAAAAACAAAATAAAAATCAAAACAAACTCACCGACACAAATATCAAAGACATCATCACTTCACTTCCTCGAAAACAAAACTTAAAACAAAACGTTACGTCGAAATTAGTTTTTATTTAATTTAGAGCAACCGTCTGCGCCGGCGTCTAGTGGGATTCTGATCCGTGTGGCAACTGATATACATAATAAAACATTTATAATTTTTATCTCAACACCTTTGGACGGCATGATATTACTGTGATAATTACACGACCAATTTAAGACGTGATATTAGCGAAGAGGAAACTTATCAGCGACAATTTTGTGATGGTTCCGTTACATTTTAGTTTTTGTTTTAATTTAAGTTTAGTTTTTATTTCAGTTTTAAGTATATTTTCTATAAAAATTGGTTATTATATCTGTAACTTAATAAAACTAGTGGCTCTGTGAGCTGTAGACCTCGCAAGCTTATATATTATTTCGTTGTCACTATATACAGAATCAAAATGGCCGTCAGAGCCATAAAATCCAAAGGCGCTTAGGCCCTTGTACCAAAAATCGCAATTTTCAAAAATTTCCTAAAAATGGCTCGTCTACAAAATTTTACGGAAATCTGTTGAAAAATGCGTCAAACACAGACATCCAAAGCATCCAAGCTGAAACGGAGACCTCGCTCGCTTCGCTCGGTGGTCAATGATCAAATTTTAGTTAAAATTTTGTTTAGTTTTAAAATAAAACTGCAGCGGTTCCGTTTATAAATGTATTTAATAATATTGGACACTGACAGATTGGTCATCGCAGAAATGAAACCGCTGAACGTAAAAACTTGAATTTTTTCTTACAGGTTCTTGGGATTATTCTCACAGGCGATTGGCTCCCAAGAATTCCCATCCCAATTCCCATTCCATTCCATATCCCATTCCAATTCCAAGAGAAGAAGGAATTGAGATTTAGAGGTTTTTTTATTTTGAGAGGTTTAGAAACCTGTCACTTTATCTGAATCTCAATTCCACCAATAAGTCAGAAATAATTTATTTTAGAGAAAAAAAAATGATCTTATATCTAATTACTTAGTTTTTGTACACAGTATTGTGATAATATGTGTTATATATAAGTATAAAAAAATAAACTATTATAGGTAAGTAATCTTAATAAATTTTAAAATAAAACTATTATAATTAAAGTTTTATTACAAGTAGGTACTCTAAAACAATTAGGTAACTTAATTGAATTCTTGTCTTAGAATTTATAATGATAATCATGTCCGAGTTATATGATAAGTGACTAACTTAACGCCGCTTCATGTGACAAAATAATCATTACACGTGAATGTAATTAAAAATAATTAATATTAGAGTCTAACTGGCACGTGTGAGTATACTATTATCAGTAAAAACTATTAAAAATATGGAAAATGTTTTATTAATAAAGATGCATGCAATGTGGGTTAAAATTTCATGAGCCAAATTGTTGAGTTACTCCCAACAGCCCCGGCGGTCCCGCCTCAGTAACGGGGCCGTTGGAAAAATATGCTTCATGGCCATAAAGTGACGTATTTGGAGAAAATGCAGCAGTGGAGTTTGTTGCGCCGCCTCTTCTCCACTTGCGCTTTGGAGGCGGTAGTAACCTTAGCTTTAAGTAATTTTATGACGTCAACTAAATAAAAAACAAGAATATGACGATTTAAAAGTGCTATTTTTAAGCCTATTTAAAAACCTATTTATATAAAAACAATTGACTTTGACGTTGGAAAAAAATATTTCAAAGGCCACGGTGGTTTTTAATAGCACAAATCAAGTAGCAGCATTAGCAAAGTTATTATATGCTCTAAGTGATTGGTTGTTCATTTTTTTGTTCATATATAAATGATATGTGCACAAACAAACGAACAACCAATCACTTGATGTACTTAATCAACAGAAGATGATCTTCTTCTTTTCGAGTCGAAACAGAAGATAATGCGAGCGCAAATTTCTATGCAAACAAGCTAATTACTAAAAAATAATAAACACACATAGCCTATGTCACTCGCAGGAATGCAAGGAATCTAAAAATACCTCTCACTATCGAAATCTGTTAAGCCTTTCAGGACTTATGGTGGAATAATATCATCATCAATACATATAATAAAACTGTAACGTTTGTGTCTGTACATAGAAGATATTTAAGAAAAAAAACTATTAATTAGGGATCTTCATATGGCCAATAGAAGTTAAAACCATTTTTTTCTCAGTAACCAGTCTTTCTGTCTCTCTTTCTGTTTATGTTTGTACGCGCATCACACAAAAACTGCTGAACCAAATTTGATGCGGTTTTCACTGTTGTATTTTAGAAGGTCTAACTTAACATCTGGCGTAGGTTTCATCTTGATACGTCGCTTAGAACCAGAGATAAGTATAAACATTAGTAAATTACGCGCGAACGAAGTTCGTAGGCAAAATCTAGTGGTGGAATAAAGAAACTTACATGAACCCTGAAAACACTCCCTTTTTGGTCAGTCGTGTAAAAAATTACCGCCGTTTCGTCACATCGTGAGTTTTAATACCTGCAGCCAATTACATTCTTTACTTGGAATGTAATCGCATTATGAGAAATCAAAGGTCATTATTGATAACACCAATCAGTGGCGTTCTACGAGACATAATGAGCTGGCACGCCCCTTTAGGTATAGGCACGTGTTTCTACTCATAGTCAGCCATTTTACTGTCCCAGTGCTGGGGCGATGGCCTTACTATATATAATGTTGGCACAACCCACCGCGCGCGTCCAATGAGGAATGGGTTTTAACGATTGCTAATACAGCCGGGTCCAATGGCTTACCGTGTTTTAAAAAACGGAGGAGTTTGACTTAATAAATTTTCGGTCACCCATCCCGTGACCGACTATTGAGATACTGCTTAACCGCCACTATCGTAGGCTGAGCACGCGAACCACTACGCTGCCGATCTTCTCAGTGGTTCGATTAAATCAACAATTATAAGTTTAGAACCTTTAGTTAGATTTTAATGAATAAGCTTTAGGGTAAATGCATAGATTTAGAACAACTACACACGCTAATACCAACCACATCAAACAAATTTGGTCCAGTAGTTTTTAGTAGCACAAACATACAGATAGAAAGACAGACAGACAAAAATTCAAAAAGAAATGG
This sequence comes from Ephestia elutella, assembly GCA_018467065.1. Taxonomy (NCBI): domain Eukaryota; kingdom Metazoa; phylum Arthropoda; class Insecta; order Lepidoptera; family Pyralidae; genus Ephestia; species Ephestia elutella. Next base: position 1,386,951 of record CM031594.1, read on the forward strand.
TTTGGTTGCTGTTAGGAAGACCGCGCATTGGTTTTTTTTTTCTTAAATATGTACAGACACAGACCAATTACAGTTTTACAGTATGTATTGATCTAGTATACTTATAGGTAGACGTACCTAAACATATCATCTGAATATTATTCTCATGAAAACTTTTCACCTAAAACGGAAATTCTTAAAACTTGGCTGTGCCAATTTTGAGATAAAATGCGTTTTCGTAATCTTTTTTGAGAAACTATACATTTTTGATATAGGTCTAATTCATGATTATTTTATTTTAAAAATACTACGAGGTCCAAGTTCGCACATTTGCTGCGAAGGACTTGTATTAAACTAGAATGGCCCCGTGACTATGATCCCGTAGGAATATTCAGAAAATCCTGTCTTAGTGCTCCCTAAGGAACCTACATGCCAAATTTCAGCTTCCTACGCCCAGTAGTTTTGACTGTGCGTTGTCTGTCAGCCAGTACGGAAGAATTTTATATTTTGTACATTGATGATATCCCTGTTATTTTATTTGATTAGAGATTTCCAGAAACATTCGTCTATTTTTAGGCGTAAGTTCAGTGACATTGGTCCCCGGAAAGACAACAAGGTTGTGTACTGGCCGTAATCGTTTTATCGGTTTGTTAACATTTTAGTTAATTAGTTAGGTTCATTATGTGTGTGTCACGGCTATGTCTCGTGAGTATATGTTGTCAAAGGTTGCATGATTTAAGAGTCACTGATTTTTACATCCTATCCTAACTAATATTATAAACTAACTTTTTCCTGCGGCTTTGCTCGCGTGAATTTCCCACAGGAACCGTGCTTTTTCCCGGGATGAAAGGTACCCTATGTCCTTTCATTACTTCTAAGTATGTGCATGCGAAATTTCAGGAATAAAGCTTGAAGAGGTTACGCTGGCGGTGTTAGGGCGCCCGCTTGTGGCTACAAAGGTCCCAGATTCAAATCCTGCCCGTGCTACATAAGTTTGTATACCAATCTGATTAATGTACATATGTTAATTTTCATCGACCACCTCTTGCTTCCGGTGACGGAAAACATCGTGAGGAAACGTACACTCTGGTTGATGATGTAGAGTTGAAGAGAACAAGAGTTGATAAATGTAAGAATTTATGAAAATGGGACGATTTTTTCGGGCTTTCACTATTAGAATTTAGTACATGCTAGGTTTTACCACTGACGGCTAGTAAATGTTGGTTTTGGGAATAAAACAAAGAGTACTTAATTGTTATTCATTTATTTCAGTCAAAACTTTAGGTACATATTTTTATTATCGCATAACAATAAAATTATTATTATAATACATAGTATTATTACTATTTTACTCTCATGCGACCAATTAGTAAATACTAATTTGTTAAATCTTACTAATTCAATAAAAATAAAACAACTAACATTTATAGCATGTCTTTTTCAACATTTACCGTGCCTTTAATGTAAATCCTAAGACTTACCAAGTGAATGGTGGTAAAAGTGCGAATTGCAAAAATCTTTTTTTTTTTTTATTAAATATGGGTTTGCTCTTGACCACAATCTATCAGGCTTTTACCATTAAGAGTTGGTAAATCTTAGGTTTCACTCTAAAATCTTAGGATTTACCGTAGTTCGAGCTTTTACAGTAAGATATACAGAGTATAACTTTACACTTAGTATGGTAATTTTTATCGGAAATTTTTGTATGTACTCTATTGGACCTCCCAACCTTCGCTGACCCAACTTACCAACACTAACTGGTTTATATCGGTATATTAACTTTGCTATGTTCAAAAATTACGTCATCGAATCTCATTAACATAATGGCATCATTATTTTCATTAATAAGACATGGTAAATCTGACTGGTCTGCGCATAAGAGATATTATAAGAAAATAAGAGCGGTCAAGTGCGAGTATGAAAATTACTTTACAAACATACCTTTAGAATTAACCTCTAGTAAATTCATGCCCTCAAAATGCCGAATCCCTACTTAAAAGTAATGTCACCACTTGTACCTCTAAATTTAAATTCTCGCATATTGACCCTAGTGATATAATTAAAACTTTTAAAGAACTAAACATTAAGTCTGAAGATCATTGGGGTATGTCTGTTAGCATAATTTACCATATAATAAATATCATAGCTGTCGATTTAGCTTATATATTTAATGAATGTGTTGACCAAGGCATTTTTCCAAATTTAATGAAACTTAGCAAATTAATTCCATTGTTTAAAAAAGGTGAAAAATCAGAGCCTGGCAACTATAGGCCTATATCTATTTTGCCAGTCTTGAGTAAGGTGTTTGAAAAGCTTATGCTTAGTCAAATGCAACAGTACTTTAATATCCACAATCTATTTCACGGCCAACAATTTGACTTTACTAGTGGTAAATGTACAACTGATGCGGGAGTGGCTTTGGTTACTCATATCTTCAATGCATGGGAAGATTCACAAGATGCAATTGGAGCGTTTTGTAATTTATCTAAGGCGTTTGACTGTGTTGACCATGAGACTCTTTTACTCAAGCTCTCTCAACGGTTTTGACACTAAATCAATAGAACTAATAAAATCTTATTTAAGTGATAGGCTGCAGACTGTAGACCTAAATAACGTAAAATCTAAAGGATCAAAAGTTATGATTGGCGTACCTTAAGGTTCAATTTTAAGACCTTTCCTTTTTTTAGTCTATGTCAACGACCTACGTTATATGGTTGAGAAGCAGGCTGGTATAGTGTTGTTTGCTGATGACACGTCTTTAATTTTTAGACTGACCGCCATAGCGAAAATGTGGATGCTGTGAACAGCACTTTGTCTGCCATATCAATTGGTTTTCTGCCAATAATCTGATGCTTAATGCAAGTAAGACCCATTGCATTAAATTTACGCTTTCTAATATTAGGCAGGCCCATGTTGATATCAATATAAATAGTAATAAGTTAGAGTTCATTGAAAGTACCACATTTTTATTAATAACATTAGATTCTAAATTACAATGGGGTGCTCACATTTCTAATTTGTCTAAAAAACTGAGCTCCGCGGCTTGTGCTGTAAGACGAATCAGACAACTGACGGATGTGGCAACTGCTAGGTTGGATTATTTTAGTTATTTCCATAGCCTAATGCCGTATGGCTTATTACTTTGGGGAGCAGCAGCCGACATACAAACAATTTTTATACTTCAAAAAAGAGCGACTCGTTTTATTTACAGATTAAGAAAAAGAGATTCACTCAGAGATTTCTTCAAAGATATAGATATTTTAACCTTACCATCCCAATATATTTTTATCAATACATTATGCATGTTAGGAAAAATATTTCATCTTAAGTTTCGTCTAAAGTTTGTGATGTCACAGATATATCCCTGCGAAACAAACATAACTTGTACGTTCCAGGGCACAGACTGGCTAGGGTTAGGAAGTTATTTGTGGGAAACTGTATACGCTATTATAATAAAATACCAAAATCTGTCCTTGATATGCCTGACAAGAAATTTAAACATTATATTAAGGAGACACTATGTAAGAAGGCATATTATACGACGGATGATTATGTAAATGACAAAAATGCGTGGCCCGAGCCTGGTACAGTGACCTCCTAAGACTGTCATATTACTCTCTAGGTACATTGTGTACTTTTACTTTTTCAATGACATTTTATTAATTTATAATTTTATTAATTTATAAATTTGACATTTAATATAAATATTCAATGTATATTCGTCCACATATACAGTCATTTAATTGTAAGACATATGTTGTAAAGTGACGTTTTTGGAGAAAATGCAGCAGTGGAGTTTGTTGCGCCGCCTCTACTCCACTTGCGCTTTGGAGGCGGTGGTAAACTTAGCTTTAAGTAATTTTATGACGTCAACTAACTAAAAAACAAGAATGTGACGATTTATAAGTACTATTTTTAAGCCAATATGAATAAAAATAATTGACTTTGACTTTGAGTCAAACTCGCGCACCGAGAGTTCCGTACATAAAGCATCTCACAATAATGCCCTAACTATAACACTAGTTTAAAGACAAACTTACCTTTTTAGTTCGACCGCACGTACACGTTTCTACAGATTAATACTGCATCAAGCGCAAATAATGGTAAGACCTTGCTTCTAGCCAAATTTCATGGTTAAAGATCAACGGGAAGTAGGTTTTGATTCCCTTCTGAAGTCGCAAAATTTGCGAAATCTTGCATCATCTTCTTTCATATCTTTTATTTGAACCATGTTGGATGTTTACCTGTATAAAATATTTATAGTATCGTTAAGTTAGTACCACAAGTCATAACACAAGTCTCGAATTTTCTTTGGTCTAACTCAATTTGTGTTATTTGTTCGTAATATAATTATTCATGTTTACGACGTAGATTAAATGAACCAGACGACTATTAAGTATTTCCTATTAAGTAATATCTATCATTACTTATCAATTCATTTTATTGTAAAATCACGATGAATTCGCGTGCTTTGTTCACGTTTATCAGAGGAAAGGTAACAGATTAGCACGAGACAAAATGTACAGGTTGATTTTCATAATGTAAACATATTTTTAATTACCTACCTACTTAATGAGATAGACATCATTATGTAAATTGTAAATAGTTTTTTTTTATTTAGCACTACGTATTATCTGTCCCTTTCTCACATAACTCAGTTTTGTTGTATTATAAGTACAGCCACAGGACATTTTTTTTTTACATGTGGAAATGGCCGACCCACGCCAATTTCCGGGGGGACGGGAGAGAGGCAGTGTGGGGCTCGAACCCACTAAAACCACATGGTTTTTTTTTTATAACATAGGGCGGTAAGCGAGCAAGCGGGTCACCTGATGGTAAGCGGTCACCGCTGCCCATGGACTACTGCAACACCAGGGGTATCACAAGAGTGTTGCTGGCCTTTCAAGAAGATGTAGACTCGTTTTTTGAAGGTTCCAACGCCGTATATATAAACGCCATATATTTAATGTAACAACTATGTAACCACATTTCTGCAAATAAAGGAATTGAATTGAATTTAATTGAATTGTATCTGTTCGGGAACATCGGGAACACCGCCGCAAGAAGTTGGTTCCACAGTTTGGTCGTATGTGGCAAGAAGTGTCTTTTAATGGTGCGCCCCTCTCGTCGCATAGAGCCGTGGACACAGGATCACCTGACTAAGTCCGGTATTCAACTGTGCCACGGCAGACAGCCACAGGACATAACATTACTAGCTGGGTCCTGAGGCTTCGATCCCGTGAGAGTTTTGGTATAAAAATATATCCTGCATACTAATGTATGTGTCCGTATCATAATAATGGATTGGCATCGAAACTGAAGCCATGCGTAAATTTTTACCTAAGAGGACAATCAAAAGTAGGTAGTTCTAATTCAGCTTTAATGAATTGCAAGTTAAATAAAGAGGGTCCCGGCGACTCGACCCGGTGCTCACTCGACCCGCGGGTCGAGTCGCCGGATTTTTAAATTTTATTTTATTTCTTCCGGCGACTGGGGCCACTCACAAATTAAAAAAAAAATCTATTGTTCAAGCCTAAAAGAGTACGGTCAGGCGAAAAAATGTTTTAGGAATAATTAAAAAACGTAACTTGATTTAAAAATATTATTTAATTACGTATGATATAGATATAAAAAGGCATAAAATGCCCTTTGATTATCGTTCATGTAAGTATGTTGTATAATATACAAAAATCATGGTACTACAATTAAGTAATTATATGTCCCAAAATCAGTCTTAACAATATTAAAATAAAAATATATTCATAATTCAGCCACAGGGATGATTCAACCACCACTATAAGGAATATAAATTCATGTCTAGGATAAGTAAATAAGTTTCTTGTAAAGAAACAGAAATATGATATGCCGACTTTATTTTGTATTAAAAAACTAGCGAAAAAATTAAATAACTCTTTTTTTATTTTGTGACACATAATTACTTACTTAGTTATTGTAACATGCTTTGTATGTATTATTTTAAACAACATTAAAATTAAAGAGCAACATTTTTTTGCCTTTTTATACCTATTTTATACTTAAATAAATGATATTTTTTAATAAAGTTCTGTTTTTCAAATATTCCTGTCAACATTTTTTGCCTGACTGTACTCTCTTTGGCTAAAACAATAGAATTTTTTTTTTATTTGTGAGTAGCCCCAGTCGCTGGAAGAAATATAATAAAATTCAAAAATCCGGCGACTCAGGCCGCGGGTCGAGTGAGCACCGGGTCGACTCGCCGGGACCCTCAAATAAAAGCTTGTAAGTTGTAGAAAATGCAACACCCCTTTTTTGCGATAAGTTGTACCATTGTACCTATCTATCTACCTATATTGATATCCGTTTCCGCCATTCTACTATCTTCATAATCATGTCTGCGAGTTGTAAGTACTTATAGGTAGATAATTATGTAAGAATTAGCTGGCGCCCGCGGCTTCGCTCGCGTTAATCCTTTCTTAGCGGATGCCTACGTCATAACATCTACCTGCATGCCAAATTTCAGCCCGATCCGTCCAGTGGTTTGGGCTGTGCGTTGATAGATCACTATGTCAGACAGTCAGTCAGTCACCTTTGAGTTATATATATATATATATATATATAGATTTAACGAACAGATGTTAACTAATCATTTATAGAGCCAGGAATGAACCTGTATTTCGATTGGTGGGAGGCATAATAGAAACTTGACATAAGTACAAGTTAATAAGCTGCTTCTGGGTAAGCAAGCACGCTACACCGTAGACCTCATCTCTGTCCTCGGGCAAGATTGCGGTCAAGAGCAAACCCATCTTTTATTTTTTTTTAAACTAGCGTCGCGAGCGAGAGTGTTTTTTGAATACCTGGGGGTCTGTGGCCCCACTGTACACAGCAATGTTCTAATGGCATCAATTAATATTTATAAAATTAAGTGTATGTCGGCTTCCGTGCTGTTATTATTGAGGAGTACTCTCATTGGGAGCCGATCCTGGGTGAACCATCAGGTCATGCTTATCACAATAATGAATTTTCATCGGAACTGAACCCACGTGTAAAATTTCAACTCTGTAGGATAAGCGGAAATACGTCAAATTACTTGCAAAATTTGATTACAGCGGGACATTATAATGGCTCTTGTCGGTGGAGTTCCTTCCATCTTTCTATTACTAACTCTTTCACTTCCCAATACTACACGACGCTAACTTTCTCCTATATTAGCTTCATATAGAATAGTATAGAATAGAAATAGAATATAATACCTACGTTTATTTAAATTGCCATAGCTCTGACTTCGTCTTCCGGGACTTCTTCCTTTTATCTTTACTACTATGATGCTTCTTAAGACTCTCCTCTCTTCTATTTTCAATACTTTTCAAAATGATTCTTTACAGCGGAACAGGTGAAGCCAAATAAAAAGCTTGTAAAAAGTAGATTTTTAGGGTAGTAACCAATAAATAGAAGATCACTTTGTTGTCCATTTGTCCGTCGGTCTGTCAAACATTTGTATCTCAGGAACGCTTATAGGTCTCTTTCAGCAGTAAAATAATAAAAATTATACGTCAACGCGATCAGGAGTTATTACCGTAAATGTTGCGAATTTTCGAATGTTTTGCGATTTCAGACGGGAATCAAAACCTATGGGGTACTTCCCGTTGGGCTAAAATTATGAAATTTGGCAAAAAGCAAGGTCTAACAGAAAGTACTTACACAGGAATAAATCTGAAAATTGTAAATATGATAGGAAGTTTAATATTTTTTGCGCTCATTCAGTATGAATTCTAGGGATCGAAATGCAAAGTTAAGTTTGTTTTTGAAACTAGTTGGTCTTTTAGTAAAAACCTTCAGTGCGCGATTTTGACTCGTGCTTGGCCGGTTCTTATTTCTATGACAAGCTACTGATTGTTTTGAAGTCTACACAGAACTAAATCAAAGTCCAGACTCATCAGACATGTTGTTTGTAAATGACTCATGATTTCCTGATGACAAGTCAATTAGCATTCCAATTAAGTTTCACCTTCTTGCGACGAAAAAACTAGATAAGGAGGTTAGGCGACGGATCCGGGTACAAACAAACAGATAACTCCATATTTCATGTCAATTAAAACTCCTTTTCATGCTAATTAAGTAAGTACATGTTCAATCAACAGAATTTTGAATGTGGCAGCATATAAGTGTGCTGTATTTTATATGAATACTAGCTTTTCGCCCGCGTGAATGTCCCACGAGAACAGTGCTTTTTCCCGGGCTAAAAGGTACCCTATGTCCTTCCGTACTTCTAACTATGTGTATGCGAAATTTCAGGAAGATTGGTTCAGTAGGTAAAGCGTGAAGAGGTAACAAACAAAAAAACTCATTTTCGCATTTATAATATTAGTTAGGATAGTTAGGATTAGGATACAAACACACTAGCAAGTTATTAAACTGAATCGTGTGCACAGATCGTGTGTATCTTGAAGTTTGGAGATTTTGCTGTTCGTGAAACTGTTAACAGAACATATTCTCATTGAGTGTGTTACAATCTCTAATCACACGATTGGATATAGTTTTCTTTGGTTTTCTTGCTAATGTGCGACAACAAAATTTTGACTTTGACTTTGTCATAGATTTAGATAAGGGTGCGACATGGCTTCAAGTTTTTTAAGAGATTAGAGATTTTTCAGGTACCTACCTACCTACCTATCTTATACTTAGAGAGACAGATAGATGAAAATCTTTATTTGCAGCTACAAAACACACAGTTTCATGCAACAAATTAAAAAAAAATAGAATACAAAACAAGGAAAAATAAGTGTGTACTGCAGCCATCGAAATACTAGAATCTCGATGGCTGCAGCAATACAAAATGGTCACACCTCAGAATCAGAATCAGAAATGTTTATTTGCCAGAAAACAGTACAAAAGATGATACAGAAAAATAGTTTCATGTCTTCAGTCTGCAAGCAGGCGTGCAAAAGTATACACCAATATAATTAAAATACAAATTCTTAATTAATTATTATTCTTAATTCTCTTTCTTAATTTTTTCTCAGTGGCACTATTACCCGGAGAGGGAAATATACAGACTTTCAGTTGTGACCAGTAGGTCTCGATCCTCTCTGTCTGTGTCGTTCTAGGTGAGATTTAGTTCATTAAGCCTGTGTTTACAAACATTAAGAAAATCTAAAACTAGGGTATTTCCTAAAACTATACGTTTGTATGAGACATGGGATCTCTGTGCCCAGTGCGAGATTTTATTCGCCTGCGAACGCGTTAACGTTTAACGTAAACTCAGATTAGAGAATTATAGATAAGGAAGTACTGTGCTGTCGACATATTAACATCCAGCTCAGAGTACGGATCCTCCGCTGCTACAATTGGCCAGTGGTCTTATATGGTTGCGAAGCATGGGCTATAAAAGAAGACGTCAAGCGACGTCTCGAGGCTTTCGAGATGTGGTGTTACCGTCGCATGCTTCGTATCAGTTGGACTCAGAAAGTCAGCAACGAAAAAGTTCTCCAGCGTGTTGCAATTGCAATGTCTAGACTGTTATTGCAAACTGTCAAAAAGCGCAAAGTTGAATATTTGGGACACGTTTTACGACACGTCAGATATCAGCTGCTTCAACTTATATGATAAACACAATAGAAGGCAATAGACGTGCTGGAAGACGCAAAAATCATGGCTGAGAAACATACGCGAGTGGACCGGAGTCGCTAGGTTTGAGGGGCTGTTTCGCATAGTGGCGAACAGAGAAGAGTTTGCGAAACTGACGGCCAACCTCCAGTACCTATGGAGAGGCACTACAAGAAGAAGTTAACTCAGATTAGTATACCTATTGAATTGATTCCGCAGGCTTAGCCAAAATCACATCGATTCGTAGCGACACGATAACAAAATTCTTCATCGTTTTTTCAGATAACGAAAACAATTTTCTACCGTCATCAAAGCGAAAGAACGTGCGTTATTGTCTATTCATTTGTATGAAGGTAAGCGATTAAACAATTCGTTACTTTATGGTTTTGTTTCGTTTTCTACGAATTCTAACGTTGTCTACGATTTTCGATAACGATGACGACTGACACTGACGACGAGCGCGGCCCATACATTTTTACGTTTTCGAACTTCGTTTTCGTTTTCAACTTGTGACTTTAGCTAAGGGTCCTGGTTGCCACAAGGTAGCGTTGCTTCTATCGCACTAGTAACTGATGAATTCTTGATAGTGCAAGCCACGTGCAAGCCATTTGATCTCCTCTTGGTAACATTTTAAATTATACTATCAATTCAAGTAACGTGCCAGCACAGGGAGGGCGCTTCATTAAAACGGGGCGTCATATATAACAACTACTACTACAAATAAAACTGTATATCCGTGAACACGTCAGTAACACGTCAATGTGTGCGTTTTCATAGTCATAGCGTCCCAATTCGTCCGCACAAAAACGGGGGAGAAGGGGTGCGGGGGGGTGCCATATTGCGGGAGGGGCAGGGGGTTTCCTTTCTGTACGTAGTACTTATATTAATTCTGTGGTGCCAGTTAAAAAGGGCGTGATACCTTATCTGTGATCGTGTATTATGACGTCACGGTCGTGAGACCGTACAAGGTCTAAACGACTTTGATATTGTAATACTGTTTAATTACATATGAGTCGTGTTATAATAAGTATAGTTGGCTAAGTAAATCCATTTCATATTAGCTGTACCACGGGGCTGCGCTTCCGTGGAAATTTCGGGATAAGGAATAGCCTATATCATGGACGATATTATAAAGAGGAGATGCCCTAATGACATTTCTCTAAGATTATCTAAGTGACAATACGCGGGGCGGCCCATACTGAATAGCAAACGGTCAAAGCACTCAGATGAGCGAGAAATACACGGGAGAAATATATAAGCCCCGCCCCTTTAGGTGACGTCGGTGCACCATTGACTGTAACAGTGCACCATTAGATACAACATGTCCTCTTTATATTTAGCCCATGGCCTATATTTATATTTTTTCTATTATTATATTTATTAACCCTAGTTCTGCGCCATACCAGCTAATCTATGTTCTACAAGTCCTACCTGTCGGTTGCCTGGAAGAAAATGCTGTAGCAATAAGGCGGCCATTGTACACTAGCCATTAAGACAATATTGTATTCCTGTGTATATTCATGGTGCAATAAAGAGTCATCTATCTATATCCATGTATACATATTATCACGCCTTTTTCCCGTGGGGGTAGGCAGAGACTATTTAGCGATTTCCACTTGCTACGATCCTTACAGATCTCTCTCGCTTCCTCTATAATCGGCCATAAACGGTAAGCATGTATGAAGAAAAGTGATGAGAGTATATCCTCAAATCATAAAATAAAGTCTGTTTGTTCACGATAAACTCAAAAACTACTGAACGGTTTTGTAATGCGGCTATCACCAATGGACGGTGAGTCAAATCAAATCAAAAATTAATTATTGAAACTTGGCCTTCAAAGAAGGCTCTTTTTCACGACGAAAACTAATTATTTAATCATAATATATTGTCTCAATCAAAGCTACAAACTACTAACATTTGGAACGACCACTGCTGAGAAGAAATGGCGAAAGAAACTCATAGAGTTCTGACGATGGTTTTGGTGTATAATTTACGTGGACGGTATCGGCAAAATGGAGTAGGTAGGTAGGGGAAAGTGGGGGAATTACGAACACCTAAGGGAACACTTGAATAAAAAAGCGAAATATAATCATGGAGTTTCTTTTATTATTTAAACAGGAAGTTTACTTATCAGTCTAACGAATTCAGAAAACAACAGTTAAATTTTTGTTATAAAATGTAACAATATGAAAAAAAAAACAAAACCCTTAGTGTTCGGCTTTACCCGACGTTAGTCGGGTAAAGCCGAACACCAAGTGGGGTAATTACGACTTAACATTAATAACGGTAGTGATCACATTTATAACCCGTTATATATATACTTCGTTTCGGTTTTTCTTTTGTAATTTCGAGGCATCTAAAACAATAATAAGAAAGAAATTAACGGGGAACGAAAAAAGGACGGGGTAATGGCAAACGTTCGTGATTGCCCGAAATGGAGAGTTCGCTTTTGCCCCACTGGATAGAAAACAACAAAATGGAAATAAAAAAGATAGGTTATACTCCTTTTGCCCATTGCGTCATTCTTATTCAGCTGATTAATATGTGATAATTTCACTACGCAAAAGTTAATTTACATTTGTTGATAAAAAACAAAGTAACATCAACTTGAATTCACCAAAAAATTACATCAAAATCATGCGAAATATCGAAAAATGCATACCTTGATAAGTACGTGCGTCCGCGCGTCTCGTGTTGTTGACCGGCACTAGCGGTGGCGTGATCTCTAAAATGGCAGCAAGTAAAATATGGCTATCTCTTTCTAACCCATAGAATCATTGAATTCGGGATTACCCCGCGTTCGCGTTTTCCCCACTCTCCCCTACCTAGTTAATTCAGTTTACTATTGAGAAAAGATTTATCCAGCTGACTATACATCATCATATAATTCAATTACTAATACAAGTGAACCATAAAAACGTTTCAATTCAAGTAAATCCATCCGGTTTATCATTCGCTGATAAGGGTTCAGAACAACCTTATTACTTCTATCATTGACGGCGCTAGTATCTACGCAGCTTTCTGAAATTAGTATGTCACAATCTTAGTTCAGGTTTTGACCACTGGTATAATAAAGATTGGGTTATAGATAATGCGCGTATGCCAGACGAAGAGTTCAAAGGGTACTACGTGGCAGATTTACAAAGTCTTATTTTGACAGTAATAGTAACTTTAACCAAATACTATACAATGTGTCCCATCATCAGTATCAGAACCTTTAATGGTACTGTTATTTGGCGTTTTTTTTATGGACAAATCACCACTCAAAACTTTTCTTTTATTTTCTTTTAAACTTTCGTTTTAAAATAAAAAAATAAACAGTGGAATGGGCTACTTTATTCACAAGAAGCTAATTCTAAAAAATATTTTATTTTTTTTACGTTTTTTCTTTATTTTTGCCCTTCATATTGAAAAATCTTTCTTATTTTATTGTTGTCTAGGTACATGATTAGCTTTTAAATGAGACCTATTTTATGTCGATAGCACTTTTACACGAGTAGTTACGTTTGATTTAGTACAAGAGCCAGAAAAACAAAATGGCTGCCATTTTACTACAGTAGAAGAAAAAAGTTATGAGTGGTGATTTGTTCATAAAAAATGCTATAATAACATACCAATAAAGACCCCGACACTGATGACGGGACACATTGTATAAACTCTTTGTGTTCGGTGTAAATAATTTATAACACCAAACAGAATAAGCGCCGTCAGCACATCGCCCATCGATGCGCCTGGCCTAAATTCAGTGCACATTTTGCAACGCTCCGACGCGGGTGCATTCATTAACAATTTTATAACATTTATCATAACTTAACATTTGTAACAGAGCAATAAACAAAATTCCTTTTTTACATAGTTTTTTCTCTCCACTTCAACATACAAACACACAACACACACCCCGAACATTGGTCCTTCGAGTTAAACCTCGCGCGCGAAATAAAAAATCGTGAATTGAGGTAAAACAACCAGCGAACATTTAACAATAAACATTTAACAATAAACATTTATTAGTGAACATTTATCGGTGAACAATTGATTGTGAACATTGAACATTGTGTGTGTGAATAAACTGAAAAACATTCTGTGAGTGATCGTCCCGCCCTCATAAACAAGCAGGTTACCCAGCAGCCAGTTGAGTAATTACCCCACCGCCGCTACAGTTGTCAAGTAAGATCGTTTCAATTTACTCTTACTTCTTTTATCTCTTTAAACATGGATTTTGACAAGATCATTGAAACTCAATATGAAATTCTTAACGCGATGGAGAAGGTCCTTGTCAACTTTAAAAAGGAACCTACTGCTCGCAAAACATCTTCTAGCATTAGTCGGCGGCTGGAAACTCTGGAACTTTACTGGAAAGAGTTCCAAAACAATCATACCATTTTAAACGATGTTCCTAAACAGTCTGCTTATTCTTACTTTACGTCTAACTATTATCAACGCGCTGAAAAATTTTACAAAGAAGCTAAGGAATACATTGAACAATATATTGAACAACTTTCGGCTTCGAGTGACAACGACAAACAGGAATTAGAAGGCACCAGTACCGAACACACTGTGCCTATAGTTGAACCTCGGAAATCACTCAAACAAGCAAAACAAAAACAACCAGATGAGGCAGCTCTCGACAACATGCTCCATAAACAAGAAACCAACTTCAAGGCTTTAAAGAGGACTATGGAAAACATCGACTTGGAAACTTTAACACAAAAATGGGAATTTGAAGATTCCCTAAAAACATTACAATCTCGCTGGTCCGTGATCGACAAACAACATTGGGAGATCATCAACGAAGCTGGCGACGAAATAACAGATTACGAAATCAAGTTCGACTTTCATGAGAGACAATACAACAGATTGAAGAGAGAAATGAATTCAAAAATGTGGTCAGTAGCACATCGTGAAAAATCTACCCCACAACTAGAAATACCTATTTTCAGTGGTCATTTTAATCAATGGGTACCGTTCAAGGATTTATTCCGTGAAGCGATACACAACAATAACTCTATTTCTAACGCCCAGAAGATGCAGTTTTTAAGAAGTAAAGTCCGTGGAGAAGCAGAACGGCTAATACAACATCTACCAATAAGCTCTGAAAACTATTCTACATGTTGGGACATCTTGAACAATCGTTACAACAACAAAAAGCTTATTTTTACATCTCATATGAACACTCTTCTGGCCCTCCCTAACATGCAACAACCATCACTGGGGCAGATCAAGAAACTTCACGATGTTACTATAGAAACTCTCAACGCAATCAAAAACCTTGAAGTCAACATTTCAACATGGGATCCATTATTAATACATCTTTTATCACAAAAATTGGATCCTGAAACGCACGGTGACTACATAGAAGCTTTGAAGAATCCCCGAGACCTTCCCGTCCTACAAGAATTTCTGAACTTTCTCGAGGGAAAATTCACCGCAATGGAGTCGTCGCGTCGTAAACTCGAAACAGTCCAACAAAAACCCAATCACTATCAGCAAAAGGATTATAATAATTCCCCCAAAAATTACCAATCCAATCAAACAAAAACTAACAATTTTCAGTCGAAACAGACAAACAAACAATTTAACAAATCATTCCATATTTCTTCTAATTTTACATGTCCCCTTTGTTCCCGAAATCATGGCATTTACAATTGCAAAAATTTCTTAGACTTGTCAAATAACCAAAAATTAAAAACAGTTAATAAACTAAAACTTTGTGTAAACTGCTTATTTAGCCACAACGGTAACCCGTGCATTTCAACGAAAACGTGTCGCAAATGCCCGAGTCAGCATAGTACAATTCTACACGAGGCGTTCGTTGAGGCATCGACCCCGATTGCATCACCGAGTTCATCAACATCAAGGAAACATACTGAAAACTTAAATTCCAATTCCCATGCATCCCAAGACGATTTTTCCGAAACACTATTGGCTACAGCATTGATAAAAGTCAAGTCTAATAATGGCCAATACCATACTTTCAGGGCCTTAGTTGATCAAGGTTCCCAAATTTCGCTAATATCATATAAGGCCTTTCAACAACTAGGACTCCAAAGAAGACAATGCAAGGGAACAGTTTTCGGTGTAGGCAAAAATGAAACATCTAGCAAAGGAGCTGCAATAATTCAATGTAGTTCAATACACAACGATTTTCAATTTTACACAGAAGTTATTATAATGAACAATTTGATCAGAAATCTACCAAACAAAACATTTGAGAAACCTTCTTGGAACCACATTTCTAACATTACTCTAGCCGATCCCGAATTTTACAAAAGTCGCCCAATTGACATATTACTTGGAGCTAATGTTTATTCAATGATCATATTAGATGGATTAATTAAGGGTGAATATTCAACTCAACCCATTGCGCAACAGACTCAACTCGGATGGTTATTGAGTGGTAACGCTCAAACCTATCACTGTAACGTAGTTCTTAACAATATTATTGACATCAAACGATTTTGGGACATAGAAGAAATAACAGAAGAATCAAATTTAACAAGGGAAGAACAAGAATGCATAGAATTTTATAACAAAACAACAATCAGGAAGGAAAATGGACGTTACGAAGTACGTTTACCCCTTAAAGAAGACATTGAACAAAAACTAGGGTCATCAAAACAAATGGCTGTTGCCCAATTTTATAATTTAGAAAGAAAATTTCAGAAACATGAACAGTTATCAAAACATTACAAGGAGTTTATGCGGGAGTATCAAAAATTAGATCACATGACCTTAGATAACAATAACAACAATTCATCTTTAGAATATTTCATACCACACCACGGTGTGTATCGTAGTGAATCCCTAACATCCCCATACCGAGTTGTATTTAATGCAAGTAGTAAAACATCCTCCGGATACAGTCTGAATGACTTAATGTACCCCGGTCCTAACCTCCAGCAGGACATACAAACGCTGCTTTTGAAATGGAGACAGTTTCAATTTGCATTTTGTTCGGACCTGGAAAAATTCTTTAGGCAGATTCTAGTCAACGAACAAGATCAACGCTTTCAAAAAATTATATGGCGAGAATCTCCGCAACAACCACTTCAGATATACAAACTCAATACAGTCTCGTATGGAACAAACAGCGCGCCCTTCTTATCTATGATGACGCTAAGAAGATTAGCCGCAGATGAACGCGAACAATTTCCTGAAGCTTCAAAAGTGATAGAGTCAGCATTCTACATGGATGATTTGCTTTACGGAACCGACACAATTGAACAAGGAAAAACACTAATTGCTGACCTTTGCCGTTTACTCCAGTCCGCCGGGATGAATTTAAGGAAATGGTCTGCCAATAACAAACAGTTACTCTCGAATATACAACAAGATTCTAACAGTCAACAACAAGATACAATTTATAAGTTTAAAACAGAAAACACCACAAAAACATTAGGCCTAGCTTGGAACTCAACAACAGATGAATTTACTTTCCAATATAAGCCTTTGTCACAAAATATTAAACCAACAAAACGTACCTTGCTATCAGAAATATCAAAACACTTCGACCCTCTCGGTTGGACTGCACCCCTGTCAACAAAACTCAAACTTCTATTCCAAAAACTATGGGGATTAAATCTTAGTTGGGATGACTCTGTACCAGACGACATTTTCAAAAAATGGTCCAAAATTAGAGCTGAATTACACCTAATAAACGATTTGAAGATTCCCAGATGGATTTGTTGCAGTTCAGATGACGTCATAATATTGCAAGGTTTCTGTGACGCATCCGAAGAAGCATACGCTTGTGTAGTTTACGCACAAGTGAAAGGAAAAAACACATCAGTTCTCCTAGCAGCCAAGAGTAAGCTCGTACCGTATAAGAAGGCTCTATCTCTACCTAAGCTGGAGCTTAGTGGGGCATTATTACTCGCAAAACTAATAGAAAAATCAAACAAGCATTTTCTCAACATCTAATCCAGGTCAACGGTTGGACCGACTCAATGGTAGTATTGGGTTGGATTCAAGGGGAGCCGAGTCGTTGGAAACCCTTCGTAGCTAATCGCGTCGAAAAAATCTGTAGCATAATACCTACTAACTGTTGGCGTTACGTCAAGTCGAGCGAGAACCCGGCCGACCCCGCCAGCAGAGGTTTATACGTTTCCCAGCTAAAGGAACACCCAATATGGTGGAAAGGATCACCATGTATTTCTGGGGATAACATAGAACATATAGAACCACAAAAATACCATACAGATCTGGAATTGAAGGCTAAATATCAAAAACAATCAAACACAATTCAAATGGATAACAATGAAAGTATTATAAATACTTTACTACATAAATATAATTCTATAACAAAAATAATTAACATTATCGCGTGGATACAGCGATTTTTCAATCGTCAGCGCAAACAATTACCTAACTATGTCACATTACAAGAATTGAACAAAGCTAAATTGATAATTGTGAAATATGTACAAGAAATGGAATTTGGAGCAGATATAGAGTATTTACGCAAACATAAGAAACTAAAATCTAACAGTAAATTATTGAATTTAAACCAGTTTATAGATCAATACGGAATCTTACGTGTTGGAGGCCGACTTGCCCACGCAAATATTAACATTGAGATGAAATATCCTAAGATCATTCCGAGCGACTCTCGTTTAGCCACCCTTCTCATCAAACAAGCTCACGAGTTGTCATTTCACGGAGGTGCTCGTCTCACACTAGCAACATTAAGACAGGAATACTGGATTACAGGAGGGAACAATACCGTGAAGAAGGAAATTAGGAAGTGTGTCACCTGCCAAAAAATAGGTGGAATAAAACAGCAACAACTCATGGGAGACCTACCAGCATGTCGTATCAATCCTGCCAAGCCATTCTACAATACTGGAGTAGACTACACCGGTCATGTGGAAATTAAGGCCAACAGGGGGAGAACAACAAGGTCATACAAAGGTTACATCGCCATATTCGTATGTATGGTCACTAAAGCCGTACACCTCGAATTGGTGACCAACCTAACCAGCTCGGCATTTTTAGCAGCACTCCGAAGAATGGCAGCTAGACGAGGCTGCCCTCGAAACATATACAGTGATAACGGCACGAATTTTGTAGGAGCCAATAGAGCACTTCAAGAACAATACCAACAAATTCAAGCGAGCTTCAATGACAACCTTCTTGCTGATTTATCCAAAATGAACATAGAATTTTTCTTTAACTGTGCTGCTAATCCAAGTGCCGGAGGCCTATGGGAAAGGACCGTGAGGAGTCTTAAACATCATCTGAGGAGAGTAATTGGCGAACAAAAGTTAACATTCGAGGAATACTCTACTATACTCGCTCAAGTCGAAGCATGCCTAAACACCCGGCCGCTGTGCGCACTAACCGAGAACATAGACGATTTAGATTTTCTTACTCCGGCCCACTTTCTTTCCGGAGACACAGGACTTACCGTCATAGAAACAAAGGAGGATGCGCGCACACGCTGGAACATGATACAAAAAACAACACAGGATTTCTGGAAAAAATGGAAGGCGGAATATTTAAGTCAATTAACAGCAAGGAACAAATGGAAACAACCAAAATCTAACATTGAAATTGGAAACATCGTAGTTATACATGATGACAACCTCCCGCCCGGGAAGTGGGCCCTGGGCCGAGTGGTGGACGTCCATCCTGGAAGCGACGGATACGTTAGGGTGGTGTCCCTGAAAACAAAAAACGGTATTATTAAAAGACCAATCTTAAAATTATCTATCTTACCTCTAGAAGATGAAGCGAAGTCAAGCACGAAATCACCGGAACAAACTGAACAAAAACCTGAAAACAAAACATGTAAACAAAAATCTAAAACCAGCTTTTCGACATTAGCGTTAATGTTTGTTTACTTCGCTACTCTTATTACATCATCTCAAGCCTTCAACGTAACCAAACTACAAGAAAGTCAAAAAGTCTACTTCGATAAAATGGCCAACATGCAACTAATTAGAGATCAATGGAAAATGATAGCATACTACGACATCAACCCATATTGGGAAAGTACATTGACCTACATTAAATATTACGATCATTTAGAAAACATGTGTCATGCAATGAAACAGGTGTTCCAGTGCGACCTTATCCTTTTACAACTACGTCACACCTACAACGAACTGGATCGCAACAACAGAGTTTTGCTAAATCAACAATTGAGCGCCCGTGCCCGGCGCCGCCGCGGTCTCATCAACGGTGTCGGATACCTCGCAAGCAGCCTATTTGGGGTATTGGACGACCGTTTCGCGGAACAATACGAGCAGGACATCACACTGGTTCGCGATAACATAAAACATCTGGCCCTTTTATGGAAGAATCAAACATCGATAGTTGAAGCGGAGAACAATTTGTTAAAACGAACTGAAGAGTCAATCCAAAAACAACATAAGATCGTACATCAACATTTATTAAGCTTAGAAAATACAACTTCCACCATAGCAAAACAATTAAATGAAGATACACTCAAAACGGAATTTACTTTATCAGCTATGGCAACCACAAACATACTAACTCATCTCAAAAATATTCAAGACATTCTATTGGATACAATCACCAGTACGTATGAAGGAAAAATCAACATGCATATCATGAATCCTGAACAGCTGCAAAGGGAGCTAGGAGTTATTTCTGGACAACTGCCCAAGGATCTCTCCATACCCATTGACAACATTCAAACTAATATGCGAAGTATCTACCCATTGCTATCAGTGAAGACAAAAATGACCACTCAATTTCTGATATTTGAGATAAAGGTACCACTTGTTAGCAGAGACAACTTCGATCTCTATCACGTTTTTCCCATACCTCAACAAAAAGGTAACAGCATGATCACAGTGATCCCCATCGCTGACTACTTAGCAATCAACCTTCACAAAGATTCCTACCTACCAGTTACCACATCAGATTTGGACCACTGTCTCTCGCGTGATGAAACATTTCTCTGCCAATCAAAATCTCCCATCTACAAGATGAAATCGGACAATGATCTCTGTATTCGAAGCGACAATCTGCTGAGTCCGTGTAAATCAAACATCGTCGCGTGCCAGAGCCGATGGATAAGTCTAACAAAATTAAATTATTATTTATATTTTTGCTGCGACAAGTGTCAAGTGCGGTCACTATGCGAGGATCGTGTTACCGCTCATCAGCTGACCGGAGCGAACATTATAAACATCGATAATAACTGTGAAGTGAAAACAGATAACTTCACAATTTATTCACACAAATATTTAGAAAAAAGAATCGACTTAGAAAATTCCTTTGAAACTTCATATGTCGCCCCGATCAACCACATCTTAAACATTACTGTAGAAACAGTAAAGGACGACTACGTACCTCCAAATAACAATCAACTATTAGACAGTATCGATGAAAGAATACAGTATATGAAGAAACAAGAGCCCATAACAGATTACATAACTATACACGACATTCATCATTACACCGTGATCTACAGTATATTAGGTGTAACCTCCTCGTGGGGATCTTCTTCGTGTTGCGGCAAGTTCGCCGCAGATGGGGAAATTCGGGCGTTGCGCAGCCGCCGCAGCCGCCCACAACAGCAGGCCCGCGCCCGGCCGTGCGCCGCCGGGGCCGAGCCGGCCAACAAGTTGACTTGCCAGCAGTGTCAGTGTCAGTGAATGAGAGTAGTGCGCGAGTGCAAATGAATAAACCGCGTTCTATTGACAGACTTTCCACCCCCGTATTTTTACGAAAACTCTCGGTCGATGAAAACCATCCATAAGACTATTCACTTAATTAGTGGACTTTAAGGAAAAATTGTTTTTGACCATTTATCATATGTATATCAAGCACCCATCTCGTACTCATCTTTCACCTCATCTTCTCGCATCTCTGCCCCCGGCAAGATGTTCGGTGTAAATAATTTATAACACCAAACAGAATAAGCGCCGTCAGCACATCGCCCATCGATGCGCCTGGCCTAAATTCAGTGCACATTTTGCAACGCTCCGACGCGGGTGCATTCATTAACAATTTTATAACATTTATCATAACTTAACATTTGTAACAGAGCAATAAACAAAATTCCTTTTTTACATAGTTTTTTCTCTCCACTTCAACATACAAACACACAACACACACCCCGAACACTTTGATTATTTATATAAACTCTAGCCAACTCCGCCTAGACAAAGGTGCAAATAAACGGCGCTGGATCACCTCATGCCACCAGATGGCACTATTTTTTTAGCTGTCAAGATAATGTATGAGAAATGTCACGAGCTGTGTGTATTAACTCGCTTTATAAAGGATTTGCTTTAACTGAAACTTAAATCCATTAAAATATGAGTTGCACCATACCATACCGTACCTATACCTCAGAAAAGTTCTCGAGTGACGACCACGAACCGGAAAACGTAGTGTTTGCAGGCCTCCCACTCGGTGGACCGACGACCTGGTGAAGGTTGCGGGATGCGCATGGATGCGGGCAGCGCAGGACCAGTCGTTATGGAAATCCTTGGGGGAGGCCTTTGTCCAGCAGTGGACGTCTTTCGGCTGAGAGAGAGAGAGAGAGGTACCTCCCACCTTTAGTCGTATTCCCCATGACTGACATTCAAAGGAAACACACACAACAACTATCTTGGCAATGTTAATGGAGTGGTTTGCCATTGCCTTCTCCATTTTACAGACTAGCTAACCAGAGTGCAGGTTTCCTCACGATGTTTTCCTTCGGAAGCAAGTGGTGGTCGATGAAAACTACTATATGAGACAGAATGGTCTAAAAACTCATGTAGCATGGACAGGATTCGAACCTGGGACCTTTGCAGTCACAGGCGCGGACGCCCTAACCACTAGGCCACCACCGCTCCACCATAGTCCCTAGTTATGTCAAGTCAACGTTACTGTTAACATAACTTTTACAATAACTTCAATTTTGGTACAATCCAGCCTTTTAAGAAAGTGTGAAGGTTTTCTGTAATAGGGTTTGACAGCGATCGTTATAGAAAGGTGTTTTCGCGCTGTAGTTGCGAAAAATATTAAAATGAAAAAGAGAAAACTACCTTAGTAGCTTCTTAGTAGATACTAAGTACTTATTATAATTTTTTCTACGTATCCATCTACCACCATTTTTCTGTTTACAATTAACAAAATTTTGACGACCTAATAATTTTTTTTTCGTGATTTTATTCTACGGTTCGTTCCGCGTTATAAATATGTAATCCTAATTAATATAATAAATGTGAAAGTGAGTTTGTTTGTTGGTTTGTTTGTTTGTTACCTCTTCACGCTTTATCTACTGAACCAATAGACATAGCTGGAAGTACGGAGAAGGACATAGGGTACCTTTCATCCCGGGAAAAAGCACAGTTCCCGTGGGAGATTCACGCGGGCGAAGCCGCGGGCAAAAGCCTATACCACCTATATTATACCAAATTAGAATTCCGAAATGGAGGAGCTGTTGAAAGAGCCGAGCATACTGGGCGTGATAAAATCACAGCGACTGCGCTGGCCTGGTCATCTCAAGAGAATGAAGGATTCGTGGCGTCAATTCAGCCTACCTGGGAAAAGTGTCAGGAAGGCGTCCAGTCGTGCGCCCCAGATATCGCTGGAGAGACACTGTGGAAGCTGATCTGCTTGAGCTGGGAGCGGATAACTGGCGAGCCACTGCGCAGAATAGAAGTCTATGGGGCTCTCTCGTTTCGGGATCCACTTTGGAGTCACTAAGCCAGCGGCACAGAATACATATTAGTACTAGTACCAGCGGAGTAAGTATGTATACCAAATAAGCGTTTTCTCGTACTAATAGTCTCTGAGCTAAGTCTCGGACAAACATGACGATAAGGGTTCCTTGTTTACTTCGGAACCTTAAAATCATCAAAATTTAACATTGTACCTACCTACTTACCATTTGTCTGCGCAACCTATGCAATAAAAAGTGTCGGGAGGCGAAGCGGAAGTACATTCATTCGAGCGTTCAGAACTGTCCCTCTAATAAAGTATGGAAATTTTTGAAGGGTTTAGGCTTGGGAAAACAACAATCTGGCTGTGAATTTGTAATGGATGTAAATGACTTAAACAAGCACTTCTGTGCATCACCCTCCTGTCTTTCCTCCGCAACAAAGCAAGCAACTTTAGATTTTATCTCCGCTAAACCATCTCTTAGCTCTCCTGCCTTCTGTATAGAAGATATTTCATGTGACGACGTCATAAAATTTATCAACTCCATCAAATCTAAAGCGGTCGGAAACGATGGTATAAGTCTGGACATGATCAAGCCCATCGCTCCACTTATTGCCCCGTTTATTGCTAATATCATTAACACGTCTATCGCGTCCGGTGTTTTCCCTTCCGCCTGGAAACTAGCACACATAGTCCCTCTCCCTAAAAAACCCAATCCTTCCTGCCCATCCGAATTTCGACCTATCTCCATCCTTCCCTTACTTTCCAAAATCCTAGAACACCATGTCCATCATCAATTGAGTGCCCATCTTTCTCGCTTCAATCTCTTGAGTTCCTTTCAATCTGGTTTCAAAAAGGGTCATAGCACCACAACTGCGCTGGTGAAGATCACAGATGATATTCGTGCTAACATTGAACTTAAAATTAGACTTTACCAGTGCTTTCAACACTGTTGATTTCGACGTACTTGTTGCTCTTCTTAGGAACTTGAATTTCTCCCCGATTTCCCTGAACTGGTTTAAATCTTACCTGACCGGACGTCGGCAGTGTGTTTTGTTGAATGATTGTTTTTCTGACTGGTGTGATCTCACTGCTGGTGTTCCACAAGGTGGTATCCTCTCCCTGTTCTTTTCTCCATCTTCATTAATGGCATTACGGCTTCTCTCTCCTCTAAATTTCACTTATATGCAGACGATTTGCAGATTTACACAGCTGCTCCGTTGGAAAATGTCCATGATGCTTTTAATACTATCAACGCAGATCTGGCTAAAATTGCATCCTGGGCACGCCAGTTTGGTCTTTTAGTTAATGCCAGGAAGTCTCAGGCCATTATTATTGGGAGTCCTTATTTTATTGATAAATTCAAACAAGTGGTGGTGCCCAATCTTGTTCTTGATAACAATATTATTCCTTTATCTCCTACTGTTAAGAACCTCGGCATCACCATGGACGAGACGCTTTCATGGGCCCCGCATATTAATGAGGTCAGTCGTAAAATGTTTGCATCCCTTCATGCTCTTCGTCGATTACAGTTCTTTCTTCCCACTGTTACAAAAAACTCTGCTAGCTCAGTCCCTCCTCATCCCGCTTTTGGACTACTCTGATGTTGCTTACTCAAATATCACCGAGGAGCAATATAACAAATTAGAGCGTCTTCAGAATCAGGGTATTCGTTTTATTTTCGGACTTCGTAAGTTCGACCATGTTTCCGAATTCCGTCGTCAGCTTGACTGGCTGCCCATTCGCCTTCGCCACAACCTTCATATTCTTTCACTTCTATTTAATGTCCTTTTCAATCCCTCCTACCCTTGTTACCTTCGAGAAAAGTTCGCTTTCCGAGATGTTGATGAGCGCTTGCGTTCGCGCAATAATCCTCAGTTGCATATTCCTGAGTACACCTCGCGGATCTATGCTCTGTCTTTCTATGTGCGTGCTGCAAAGCTTTGGAACAAGCTTCCTCTTAACATAAAGATGGCTCCTTCGCTTTCCTCCTTCAAATCTCAACTCAAAAGTTTATATAAAGATTCTTTAGACATTTGAGTGTGTATGTATTTATATATATGTATATGTATTGTATATATATATATATTTTGTATGTATTTATGTATACTTTGGTGTATGTATTTTCGTGTTCTATTCTTTTTCTGATTTTTGCCTTACGCTTCCCTTCTTATTTCATTCAAATATTCCTTTCAAACACTTGGTTGACTGGAAGAAATCCCTTTTTGGGATAAGTCCGCCATTGTACGCCCCTCTTTTTGTTTCACTATGTTTTGTATTTTTCTTGTGTGTATGTGCAATAAAGAGTTTACAAACAAACAAACAAACAAACAAACTTATTTTGTATTGTACTTATGTTAGGAACCTGAAATAAATGATTTATTATTTAATTGAAATTGGAAGACGGAAAAGTCTTGGTTGCGTAACATCCGAGAGTGGACCGGGATAGCGAATGCTGCTGAGCTGTTCCGCAGAGCTAAGGACAAGAAGGACATGAGCATGTTAATCGCTAACCTTCACTAGGTGGAGAGGCACCTTTAGAAGAAGAAGAAGATTATTTAAGGACATACCCAATCAGGATTTTCCGAAAACGTACTGTCTTTAAACGTCAAGTGTGAACCATAGGTTAGAAGTACTGAAGCAGGAGAAATGTCCCGTAAAGAGAAAAATACTAAACTAGAATTCTAGTTTAGTATTTTATATCGAATCAAATTACAAATTAAATAAGACATAAGACTAAATAAAAAAAATACACAATCCTGCTTTTTTTCCTTTATCGTCGAAAATCACCGTAATTTAAGCGATAACATTAGATTTTTTAAAAGAATTAAATAAAGACTACAATTATTTAAAACTATATTGTCTTATTTTTTAAAATATATTTAGTGTTTTATCACAATTAAAAGAAAACCTCTTAAATAATTACCCTAAGAGCCTGACGAAAACTCGCTAGCAATATCACAAATTATAGAAAATTCGAAAAGTAACCTTATTGTGTCTGCTTTAAAGCGGAGCTTACGTACCGCCCCTCACCCCCTCTGATCAGCCTTGGGTAGCGACTTAATTAAAATTCCTGTTAGAGTTAGAACCATCTAGTTAGAGCCTGATATCCCAACCAGTCATAAGTATAATATTATACATATAATAAAACAGTAAAAATATTTTGTCTGTACATTTAGTATTTTTGACTGAAATGGATAGAGGGAGACCTAAAAAGAATAATAGAGAGCAAAAATATTTTTTTGGAATTTCTTGTCTGTCTGTCTGTCTGTCTGTATGTATGTACGCGTTTCACGCAAAAACTACTGGACGGATTTGAATGAAACTTTTTTTGTTGTATAGCTATTAAGCCTGGGCAACATATAGGCTATAATTGATTTTGAAAACTGGAACACCTGATGAAGAACCTTAACAGAACAGCTAAACTATAAGAATTATGGAAATGGTGCCTTAACAAAAGTCGTTCAACCTGATGATCATTTTCTGATGACGTATAAAAATTGAAGATCTGGAACATCTGATGAATAACTCCAAGAGACCAGCTACACTGTATCATATATGAAAATGGCGACTTAGCAAAAGTCGTTCAACCCGATGAGCATTTTCTACTGACGTATAAAAATTTAAGTTTATGGAACACCTGATGAAGAACTCCAAGAGAGATTTTTCATCTAAGCGAAACTCACGCGGGCGAAGCCGCGGGCGACAGCTAGTACTTAGATAAAAGTTATTCTTATGACACGGATTCCCGTCTGGCGATAGTCAATAACCCCTGTTATTAACAGACGGTTATAATTAGTCTGGTGAGCCAGTAAACAAAGGTAGAATCATTTATAAGATTAATATATAAGTGACCTAAGTTATCGTCGAGATAGAGGTAGAATAACGGTAGAGCGCGCTTTTTATAATCCTACTAATTTATAAACTAGATTGTGCCCGCGAACGTTACTGTACGCATGTACAGAGAAACAGACAGACAGACAAAAATGATAAAAAAAAATATTTTTGGCTTCTATTGGCCCATAAAGACCCTTTGTAATTTTTCCTCTTAAATATCTCTTAAGTACAGACACAGACCAGTTACAGTTTTATTATATGTAGCTGTACATCGCCACAACCAAACATCTTGATGTTCCACCGTACTATCCGTGACAATCCATGTACCCGGACATACGTCCGTCCACCACGACGTATCGGAATAGAATGCACTGACACAGCCCCACCCCACACCACCGGGTAGTGGGGGAGGGGGCGACGCAATATCTCTTTACGTCACACCTTGGATGTGATTGTGAATTTGCGTTCAATAGATTTTGCGTAATTGAGTAACAAACATCCTAATGTTTGTTACTCAACTTTTTTTTGTTCGTTTGTTCCTCATGCAAAATCTACTGGGCGGATTTCGATGAAATTTGGTAAACGGGTAGAAAAATGCCGGGTGTAGCACATTGGGTTATTTTTATCCCGAAATTCCCACGGGAGCGAAGCTCCGGGACGCAGCTAGTAATTGCAATAAACATGGTAGTAAAAGGTGTAGATAATTGTTGAGAAAGTCAGAAAAAATTTAGCCGCCCGGCAGCTTTCATCGAAAACGCTGTCTAATCCCTTTGAGATGTAACAAAACAATGTATGAGGATTTTGTCTATCTTTGATAGGTCTACAAAAAAGTTTGCGAGAGCCCAACTTTCTTACCACGGGGAAACCTATAATGGGTGTCAGAGAAACGATTTTGTATTTTGTAAAATATTTATTTATCTTTTTAACTTCTTTACAAAAAACATGTAAGTGGTGGACTCAAACTGGAGGCTTTTTCTACCAGTCAACCAAGAGGTGATGCAGAGAGAAAAGGTATCAATTTGGGGTGAGTGCAAATGAGCAAGGGGCATAAAATACTTTAAAAGAAAAACACAAGAAAAGAAAACACAAGAAAAGAAGACCGAAAATAGTACAATTGTACAATAGGG
Organism: Ephestia elutella; assembly: GCA_018467065.1. NCBI lineage: Eukaryota > Metazoa > Arthropoda > Insecta > Lepidoptera > Pyralidae > Ephestia > Ephestia elutella. Next base: position 1,415,108 of record CM031594.1, read on the forward strand.
CGCGTGCAGCCGCGCGCTTGCGGCGCTGGGAAGGCGCGCGCCCGGCGCGCGTTTACCGCGACCTGAATATGGCCTTTTTTTCTATTTCATATATTAATTTTTCAGTATCAAACATGGTTACCGAAAAAAAAGGAGCTTCCCATTCGCTTCCTATGTTTCGTAAAATTGTATCCTGTACAAACTTGCATACGAGCGTCTCGGGCGCAAGAAGGACAAGCGTCTCGGGCGCAAGAGGGACGCGCGCCGGGCGCGCGTTTCTTTCGCGGCCGCGCCCCGGACGCTTGCTATGTTTCGTTTCATACTAATCCATACAATTTAACAAAGCGTCCCGGGCGCGCGCCCCACTCGCGCCTTAGGCGCGCGCCCTGGGCGCTTGCTATGTTTCGTGCCTTAGGTACTAGAAAATAATAATTAGCAAAACTATGCTACCAGTACGTTTACAGCCCTGGCTCTGGCCATCGATAAAATATTAGTACCTATAGATGGATACCCTTCATATATGAAAGTGTGCCTAGCTGTTACTTGTTCCTCGTCTAACTAGATGTCGCTACCAGTCTCAATCTCACGCATATCTCACGTATTTTGTCGTAAAAATTAGAACCAACAAAGCTTGATCAAACCGCGTCAAAGCATACCGCGTTTTACCACACAAATTCACTAGATGGCGCAATTCTTAGAAATAATAAGGTTTTGCGCATTTATTCTTTTATTTATTCCATTTCATAAGAAAACAATATTCAAAAATTACAAATAAATACTTATATTTAAAAAAAAATATTGAGGAGATAGATTTTTTAGATTACAATTTATTTAAGTATATATTGTAATTGAGATATTGTTTCGCATGATATTTTAAGTGTAAATCTATATTGGAACTTGTATTTCGTGTTAAAGTTTACAACACGGTGAGCTACAGCATTAAGAACAGTAAAAACCGCAGTGAACGTAATAAATTAATCACATTCCCACGTAAGTACACGTCTTTTTGTGTTCAGATCTCTACCACACACTTGCATAATTATTATAAATAAATAAATAAATATATACGGACAAATCACACAGATTGAGTTAGCCCCAAAGTAAGTTCGAGACTTGTGTTATGGGATACTAACTCAACGATACTATATTTTATAACAAATACATATATAGATAAACATCCAAGACCCGGGTCAATCTGAAAAAGATAATTTTCCATCTTGACTCGACCGGGGATCGAACCCGGGACCTCCGGTGTGGCAGTCCGGCGTGATGACCGTTGGGCCACGGAGGTCGTCGAAATTATATTTAGTTTACGAGTCCATGCAACAGTAGGTAGGTACTTTCTACCTAAAAAACAAAAATTTTAAACAAATTATCATTTTTTTAAGTACTTCGAAAGTTGTGTTGCCAATTGTAACAAAAAAATTCTCTACTCGAGTTATATTTTTTGTTTAAACCCTTATCAGTGAGTAAATATCTGTAGTATCAACTACTTTTCATACTCGTAGAGTACTTTTATTGCCTATTTATAAAAATAACTAGTGGTTCGCCGCGAACTTAGACATCGCGATTATTATTTTAAAATTATGCGTATATTTCAAAAACGACTGAATCGATTTTGTTGCGCAACGAAATTAAAAATTCTATAGATAGTTGCTATTGCTACACGTATTCTTGATATCATCGAAATTAATTTAACTGTTCTAGAGTTATCGAAGAACAAACATACATACAAACAAACAATGTGTTTTCGCCCCAACTTAAATTATAGCTTATAGCTATTTTATTAAATATTTATCATATTAATTTTTAAATTTGACATTTTAATTTTTTTTTACTTGTGCGTAATTTCCATCGAAAAGGGGAAAACGTATAATGCTGGCAACACTCATTGCCAGAATGAGAAACAGCACCGATCAAATATTTTTGAAATATAGAAACAGCTATAGGTACCTACCTAAAGGCCCCGCCATGCGCCAGGCCAGGAGATCGTAGAAACTTTGTAAACAAAGAATAGTGGTACGCAACCTGTGTACGCAACATTTGGGTCAAATCAAATATATTATTTCTGTAATATTTTTATTTAATGACAAATAATATGAGCCAATTTAGGAATAAATAAAATTCATATAATGTAGAACAGTAATTACAATCAAACAATAAAATATTAAAAACAACTTTAAGATTGCTAAATTTAAGAGAATACCATTGTTTATATTTATTTTAGAATGAAAAACATATGCCACCATTTTTATTACATACTAACTTTCGCCCGCGGCTTCGCCCGCGTGAATTTCCCACGGGAACCGTGCCTTTGGTGAAAGGTACCCTATGTCCTTCTCCGTACTTCTAACTATGTGTATGCGAAATTTCAGGAAGATTGTTCAGTAGATGAAGCGTGAAAAAGTAACAAACAAACAAACAAACTCACTTTCGCATTTATAATATTAGTTAGGAAGTTAGGATAATAAAATATTATAGCATGAAATGAGAATAAAATAATGGGGTTTTATTTTAATTTTTTGATATGAAAATAATAAATGATGACGGATCTATTTCTAAATGGTGCGCCAAATGTTTATATTCAGCTTTTTATCGCTGACGTATAATCCGACTAATTTAAATTGCCCGTTGGTTTCATACCACTCGCTTTCAATTGAAGTATAATATATTTCACTTTGTCGGTCCAAAATTTTCGGCATTACTTTGTTTCTTGGTAAAAACAAATTTTTGGTTTGGTAAGTTTAACACTACGAAATCACTCCTATAGATTGTCAGAAGCCAGACGACAGATGTTTTACATCAAAAACAAGCAAGCATTACTTACCTAAAACGATTGTATGAAAATGATGTCGTAATTTATTCGTTCTTCAAATGACGGATAATATCACGGATTCGAGGCCAATTTATCCGCGGATGATTTATTCGTATATAAATTATCCGCGAATGAATTTCCACGGATAAAATTTTATTCGTATGATAATTCGAGTAAAAATATCCGAATAAAAAATTGTCTATTTCTGCGCATACTCATAGTTAGAAGTACGGAGAAGGACATAAAGCGTACCTTTCATACCGAGTAAAAGCACTGTTCCCGTGTAAAATTCATGCGGGCGAAGCCGCGGGCAAAAGCTATATGAAATCCTCTTCGCATATTCATTAAAATTAATTTTATATCATTTGTCAGTATTATTAGGTACCCTATATTTCTAATTCACACTTGTCATTTATTCTATACTCGTATTATAGTTGTCTTATTTATTTTGCACAATATTTTCACAACATACAAAAGTAGGTAGTCGCGAGAGTACTACAACAAAACATCAAATAAATGAATGCATGCTCATGCGAGCAACTCGCGCGCTGTTGCCGTACCGTGCCGTCCCGTGCTCGGTAGGGCATGCATACCGGAATTCCGGAATATCGTAATTCCGGTATCTCGGACAGATTTTTTCGATATTTCAATACCGGAATTGAAGGGCAAAATACCGTAATACCGGTATTCTTTTTTTTTTCTTTTTTATTAAAAATGGGTTTGCTCTTGACCACAATCTTGCCCGAGGATACAGATGAGGTCTACGGTGTAACGAGCTTACCCAAAAGCAGCCTATTTACTCTGGTTTTGAAGAGAGTCGGGTTGTACGTTGTACGTGCTCGGGAACACAGACGCAGGTAGGTAGTTCCAACGTGGTCCCAACGCTTCGCTGTGCGCGTTATGAATGATGATGAAAAGCGCTTGGTGCGTGCCGGGGGAATATAAACCAAGAAGAGCTGATAGCCCGAAGTGCGTCTGGTTCATCAAAAAAAATATAAATAAATATATACTATTTGAAATAAAGGCAATCGGTTTCTGTAATTTTTGTCAAGTTGTCTTCTTGTCATTCAAAACCATTCGAAACTAACTTCACTAAACTGACTTTTTGTACGACGTGCAAAAAAAAAATGAAGCAAATTAGAAATAGTAATATATTTTTATAAACGTTTATTTACAGTATTTTATTTTCCACTAAATGAATTAAATAAAGTTAAATTCAATGCAAATATAATTTTACTAAAAAAATTGAATCTTTAAATTTCGGTATGCAATTGCCAATAACCAACGCACGGAGTAATTTAGAAATTTTTATATGAAAAATTATGTACTTAGTTTTTCACTTGATTGGTTAGTTGGTCCCCGCGCTGTTTCCCCCGCCCGCAACGAGCTCGCTGTACTCTATAATTTTGCAGACTTTGTAGTCGTCAACATCTTATAGCGAGTGTGCACGTATGCGGTGTAGTGATTAGACGATTGTTCTTTTATCTAAATACACTATGTTATATAAAAAGTATAGATTTATAGAGATTAATCAAATTGTGCCAATTCCGGAACTAGTACCGGAATTCCGGTATTAGGTCTCTAGTACCGGAAATCAGTTCCGGTATTGATAACTTTCCGGTATTGCATGCCCTAGTGCTCGGCGACCGCCGGCGGGGCGGCGGCGCGGCGGCGGCGCGTTGGCCGCGCCGCGGTACACATGACGTGCACGATCTAGCAACGTCGCCTCGCAGCCTAAGTGTATCGATAAAATGATCGATACTTTTATACCAGTTCACCATAATAGCGATAAAAATATTGGTATTTACTTCAGTTATCGATTCCGTTATCGATATTTTCGTCAAAATATCGGTATTTTGAAAATATCGATATCCAGTCCCTGGCTACTCCAAATAAAATGTGTGTCCCGTTTTTGTAAAGGTTAAAATAAATCCGCTGCAGCGCTGGAGCAATAATTAAAGTGTCCAGAAACAAGCAGCGCTACAGCGCTTCAAGGCTATTGTTTACTTGCGACCAAGATTATAACAAACACCACAGAGTGGACATCTGTTTCGCGTTTTGAACTTACCAAATCTTTTGAATAAAACTTGGTAGGTACAAAACAAATTGATGTTTGTTTCTTTATTGCATACTAGTTTATGCCCGCGACTTCGTTCGCGTGTAATTAGAACGCAGTATACTAATTACAAATTATACTTTTAGTTTTGATAGGTACAAAAAAATAAACGCCATATAATTATAATATTTATTTAATTCCATGTAATATTTATTTAATTCCTTCAAACAATATAAGTTTAATTAATTTTTGCCGCTTAGAAGATAAACGATTATTATTCTGATGCCACGTTTTTGTTTCTTGGCTAAAACAAACATAATACAATGTTAGTACATAAATAATATTTTATCAAAATGGTATCACTTTTATAAGGTAGGCTAGGTATAACAAGAAATTACAGGTTATTCTACCTACACTTGTTCTATCTGAATTCTTAGTCTATGACAAATGACGCGTCATGGGCATCATGGCGTCCGCTAATAATATTTAGCACAAATTAAGTTAAAAAATGATTATCTAGTAACTCACCGAAGGAAAGTTACTCCATCCCACTTCCATGTATTGCTCGTATTATTATTGGTACGGTATCGTAATAAACGCGGGCGTATTTCGAAGAAAATTCACGATTTTTTGATCACGAGCAAACAAGACTTAACACTCAAAGAGCTTGCGTAGCGACCGTCTGAGCGAGCGAAGAGCCGCCGCACATACGGGTATTTGAACGATCTAGGCGGCCAAAATTATTTTAGGGTCGACATTGGTTCTTAACGATATAAGTAAGTAAAACAAAGGTTTAAATATCAAATCGAAGCTTATTTATTCTAAACAAAAAATAAAATCAGGAATTAACAAAAAAAAATTAAGACAAATTTTCATCTTCGCTTTCTGAAGAATAATTAGGATCATTCGGATTCGCAGGCATAAGTAGAGCAATTGTTTCTGGCAAGAAAAAAATATGTTTTCTTTTTACGCTTCTCATACTACTTAACAGGGGATCCGAAGTCAAAAGAAGCCTGTTAAAAATGTTTTAATATATCGGATGCATTTCTTTTTCCACTTTTTCTCAACTCAACCTGAACAGCACGAACGATCACTTCTTCTTCTAGATTAGACCGAATCTCCTCAGTTTTTCTCCTTTTCGTTCTTTCACTCGAGTCTCGAAATATCTTACGTGGGCGGCCTGGCCGGTTTTGTGCAACAGCGGGAATCTCAATAGTTCCTTCAAGCCATGATTCATTGTATTTGCGAAATATGTCTTCCTTCTTATGAGCCTTTGACCATCTTTGTTTTAATTGGCTTTTAAAGTGAGAAAAGGTACATTTGAAATTTTTAATTTGATTTTCTGAGTATCCTTTGCATGACAGTAGTTCCTCATACAAGAAAGTCAGTTTTTTTTCCAAATTAGGCAAATTAAAGCTCTGCATGCGTTCGAACAAGTATTTACGGGTCACAATTCTTGCTCCCGAGGTACTTGGTGAACCTAAAACAAAAATACTTTCTTTAAAACATAATTACGGACTTTTTTATACTTTCGCCAAAAAAATAAAAATGGACTAATTTGGGACTTATCCGCGACTTTCCGCGGCAAATTTTTTAATTTGTTACTACTTAAAGCTTTAAACTTTTGACTATATCAAGAATTATCACAGGATATAACTCGGAAGTATAACAAATTCCTTATTAAACACAATACATAGCTTAAAAATACCCCTTAAATACACGTGACATGCAATACACTAAAACTAATAGTTTCAGCTATAAAAACTATCGAAATTTTATTTTAAATAGAAGATAATTACCTGTTGTATTAGGATCCATAACTTTTTATTCCAAAATAAGCGTAAAATAATAAATATTCACTATTAAAGTTTTTCTTTGCACACGAAAACCGAGAAGAGACACGTACACCAAACGAGACGATCAAATTCCGACTACTCGGGTAGCGCGGCACGCACAGGTGGGAAGGCGGGAGGTGTTGGGTATTGTTCTTAAACCTGTCCCGCATTCCAGGTAGTGTTTTTTTTTTACCTGGCTTGCATTTCATAAATTTGACTTTTGGCCGCGTAGATCGTTCAAATACCCGTATGTGCGCCGGCTGGCGTATGATTACGCGCCGATGTATTTCGGCGTCTCCTCTAGTACGTAGTAAAATATCTCGATGACCTACCTACATATAAATAAGTAATTTTATAGTCGTTTCGTGCATGTAGTGTAGACGTCGATTATTATTCGTATAGATAGGTACCTACTGTAGTTGTAGAGATGGTGGTGCCATCTATTGCCATAGGTAGGTACCTACTGTAGTTGTAGAGATGGGGTGCCATCTATTGCCTCTGAATATTAACTAACTCGTATGGTATTTGAACTACGACTGCAGCGACACACGGAATTTTCATGAAAACCGAGATGATGTACTTCTCAGTGGCGCCATCTAAGTATAATACAACTTTAGTGAGGTACAGATTCAATGTACGTGAATATCCATCTATAGGTACTAATGTTTTATCGATGCTCTGGCCAAGCCTACGCGAATTCCGCGACACGTACGAAGTTAAAGCGAGAGAGAGAGAGTTGCTCTAAGGAGTAAGCGAGACGCATATACAAGGTCCTCCGACCTCCGTGGCCTAATGGTCTTCACGCCGGACTGCCACACCGGAGGTCCCGGGTTCGATCCCCGGTCAGGTCAAGATGGAAAATGATCTTTTTCAGATTGACCTGGGTCTTGGATGTTTATCTAAATATGTATTTGTTATAAAATATAGTATCGTTGAGCTAGTATCCCATAACACAAGTCTCGAACTTACTTTGGGGCTAGCTCAATCTGTGTGATTTGTCCATATATATATATATACACAAGGTGTAACAGAAAGGTTTACTATACAAAGTTGGAAAGATTCGTTACCGTTTTGCTTTATGTGAAGTTTCAGATTATTTTCAGCACTTTTAAAAAGGAGTGTTAAAAAAATAACTAATAAAACTAAATCTTTGCCATGTTAAAAAAACACTGCACGATGCACATCAATATTCAGGGTATTTCAATGTCAAGGTTCCCTTTGCACTGCTCACACACAAAACCATAAAAGAAGGAAGCGCGCTTCCTACTTCTATGCACAAAATACACAGAAAATATTTCACCTTCTCGGTTACTATGAAACCCTGGTACTTTGAGCAGTATCCGCTTTCGTCACCTTTTGACAGTTTTTTCCAATGTATTCACAGAGAAACCGCCGACACGTGCAGAGTGCCGCGGCACAGCGGCGGGAATTTTTCAATTAATTACTTTAAATTGATTCATTCATTGTAAAAAGAACCATTCGCAAATCGCTTTTCAGTGTATCTTTTTACTTTGACAAATCAAAAACTCAGGTTAATAGTGACAGTTACTTTTTAAAATTGGTGCCGTGCGGCCAGGTACATTTTCGGGAAAAAGTCCAGTCTCGTCTTATTAGCCAAACTCACACCACCTTTTTGATTCTGCCGTCCTAGTACAAAATAAATAAATATCCTACGAGGTCCTGTTTTGCCGATAAATAGTATATTTTTCCGAATGAACCTCCCATTGTTCCATGGATCCCTTGTATTAAACCAATATTTACCTTTAATTTTTGTATTTTTTAAATTTAATTTTTGACCATCCTAGGATCACATATCAGCCTAACAAGGTATTGTAGAAGCGACGCCTTTTTCAGAGTTCATTTGAAAATTTTATCGTAACCCTTTTTTATCTTGTCAGAATGTTAAATCCATGGAAGTAGTAAGTACTTTGTACAAAACTTCCATGGTCAAATCTTCAGACATACAGAAAATGTTATCATTTGCAAAAAAAGAGTGCGGAACCTCTTTCGCAAATTCTAATTAATTACCATACCAGGCGCCGAGTCAAGGTGTCATTTAATTTTGATAGTTGTAGATGATTGACCTTGAATCCAACAGCTGTTTACTGTCATAGTGGTGAATAGTGTTGTGAAAATTCAAATTGGAAAATAATGTACCTGTATAGTTTTTTAAAATTAAAAATTAAAACAGAAACATACAAGACCAAAAATGTCTGGAACTAGTTTAAAACCGTTGTCATAATGGGCTCAATCGATATGAATATAGCTATTCTGTTACACCTTGTATACTAATAATAATTACTAATTAATACATATATTTATTTATTAGGTATATTTTTTTATATTATTTTTTATTTATTTATTATATTTAATTACTAGTCGGTTTGACAGTGCTCTACAAATAGTTACTCTTTGTACCACGCAGGGTGAAAGCACTTTCCTAGCATTGAGCCAAATTCGATAAAAGAGGAATGCTAATAAACAATAACAAATATCTTATACCTACTTTGACCAAAACGTGACATTGTCACTTTTTGGTTATTCAATGTCAATAAATATATTGCGGACCTCCTTAAAAAGGGAGATATCAAAGCACCCATAACCGGAGAGCATGTACACTCGTATGAAGAGAGTGATGAGTGTAGAGGAAGCAAGAGAGATCTGTAAAGATCGTAGCAAGTGGAAATCGCTAGTCTCTGCCTACCCCCACGGGAAAAAGGCGTGATAATATGTATGTATGTATGTACTAAATAGACCTGATTATATGTTACTAATTGTGCTTTTTGTCACCACTCCTTTAGCCATAGTTTAAGTCTAATATAATAAATGCGAAAGTCTGTCTGTTCGCTTTTACGGCTAAACCGATGACCCGATTTTGATGAAATTTAGTATGAAGATAGTCAGAAATCGGAATATCGTTATTGAAACTTGGCCTTCAAAGAAGGCTCTTTTTTTCATGTTAAAAACTAATTATATAATCATAGTATATTATGTCTCAAAGCTACAAACTACTAGCATTTCGGAGCGCCCATTGCCACAGATTATTAAATAGTTACTTCCATTGCTGAGAAGTTTTGTTGAAAATTTATTTGAAAATTAGTTAAGGACCCGACGGCAAATATAAGCTTCAAACGCGTTGATGAGAAAAGGGTCTAAGACAGACAACACATAATACGCATGAATTTGCATTAAAAAGTCACCCTGTCTAAAGAGGTAAAAAAATAAAAAGTGTTTAATGTCTAAAAATAAATTTAATTTTCGACATAATAATGAGGCGCTAATTCTAAAAGCCATTCTTTTTTTATAGCCATAGCTTGTCTCATGTAAGTCTTGTCGCCAGTGCTTTGCACCCCGGCGAATACCAACCTGAAAAAAAAAAAATTATATAAAAGACTACCTTTCTCCCGCGTGAATTTCCCACGGGAACAGTGCTTTTTTCCGGAATGAAAGATACCCTATGTCCTTCTCAGTACTTCTAACTATGTGTATGCGAAATTTTAGGGAGATTGGTTGAGTAGATAAAGCGTGAAGAGGTAACAAACAAACAAAGTCACTTTCGCATTTATAATACTAGCTTTTGCCCGCGGCTTCGCCCGCGTGAATTTCCCACGGGAACAGTGCTTTTTCCCGGGATAAAAAGTAGCCTATGTGCTATTCCAGGTCATTATCTACCTCTGTACCAAATTTCATCGAAATCCGTCCAGTAGATTTTGCGTGATTGAGTAACAAACATCCTCACAAACTCACAAATTCACAAACTCACATCCAAACATTCGCATTTATAATATTAGTATGGATTAGTTAGGATGGGTTTGCTCTTGACCATAATCTTGCACAATATTTGAAAACAAAGTTAGCATTCACGGGACGCCCCGCCGATGTAAAACATATAAGCTTCGTGGCACGACGCATCATGCCATTTCCGTCACGGCATTCGAGTCAATTTTACTGCCAATCGGTTTTACATCAAAAAAAAAATTGCTACACGGTTTTATTGAAGAGATACGTTTATTTATTTCAGCTAAATAAATATAATACTGATAGGTATTATAGTTTGATTATCCTTCCTAACTAATATTATAAATGCGAAAGTGAGTTTATTTACCTCTTCACGCTTTATCTACAGAACCAATCTTCCTGAAATTTCGCATACACATAGTTAGAAGTACTGAGAAGGACTTAGGGTACCTTTCATGCCGGGAAAAAGCACTGTTCCCGTGGGAAATTCACGCAGGCGAAGCCGCGGGCAAAAGATAAACTCAACTGCAATAAATATAACATATACCTCAAAGTCAAAGTCAATTATTTGTATTTAAATAGGCTTAAAAATAGCACTTTAAAATCGTCATATTCTTGTTTTTTAGTTAGTTGACGTCATAAAATGTCTTAAAGCTGAGGTTACCACCGCCTCCAAAGCGCAAGTGGAGAAGAGGCGGCGCAACAAACTCCACTGCTGCATTTTCTCCAAAGACGTCACTTTACAACATATGTCTTACAATTAAATGATCTATCTATATATCCTAACTTACCATTTAGGCTGTTGCACATTATACAAACAGCTATCCGGGCTTATATGAAGCATCGCGCCCCGGATTCCCCTGTAAGTACTGTCAGTAGACAAGTATGCAGATTGTGGGAACAGACCTGATAATATACATTTCATTATGCGTTCGCATTTAGCTGAAAATAATAAATAATCAATACATATAATAATCAATATCAATCATCAATCAATATCAAACATCAATCTATCAATCATCAATCAATATCAATCATCAATCAATATCAATAGGTACATATAATAAAACTGTAACTGGTCTTTGTCTGTACATAGGAGTTAATAAAAAAATAACTATGATATTTATGAGGCCAATAGACGCCAAAACCATTTTTATTAGATTTTTTGTCAGTCAGTCTTTCTGTCTGTATGTTTGTACGCACATCACGCAATAAATACTAGACGAAATTTGATGCGGTTTTCACTGTTGTATTGTTGAAGGTCTAACTTAAAATCTGACGTAGGTTTCATCTTGATATGCCACTTAGAACCTATATTAGCATTAGTACATTTCGCGCGAACGAAGTCGCGGGCACAAGCTAGTAAATAATAATAATAAATTGATATCTTCTAGAAAAAAGATGATTACACGGCTGAACTGTGCGGCTATAAGTGCTATTTTTAAGCCAATATGAATAAAAATATTTGACTTTGACTTTGAACCGATTTTCATGAGACATAGCTAGGAACTACAGTGACTTTAAAAACCGCATCAAAATCGATCCACTAGTTTGAGAGTTACAGTGCAGAAGAAATACATGTCAAATTATTTCGTTATGCTTAAAAATTAAATGATAGGGGACCGGACAAGGTATATGAATTGTTAAAAATATGTAATTTTATGATAAAATACATGTAATTAAACGGATATATACGATCATGGATACGGAAGCAAGTGGTGGTCGATGAAAACTACCATACATGAGTCAGATTGGTATACAAACTCATGTGTCACGGGTAAAATTCGAACCTGGGACCTTTCAACCATGAAGTTTTAACCACTCGACCATTTCAAATTGGCAAAAAGTTATTATACTTAGTTACAATTAAACAAAGTACTTTCATATAGAAATTAGATATGGTGAAAAAATTCCATGCGAGCAGGACTTGAACCCGCCCGCTTTTTTCACCATATCTAATTTCTATACGAGAGTACTTTAGAACTAATTGCATCTGAGATGCTCAAAAATCCAAAAATATATATAATTACACAAGTTTTAACGCCTGTAAAAAAAATCTAAGCAAAAACTTACCTGAGCCTAATTCTACGCCTGCAAAGATTTTGTTCTCCATTTTAAATTTTGTTTTGATCAGTTTCTCTAGACTATCCCTTATTTCTGCTGCCTAAAATTAAAAAAAAAAATCGCCATGAATAAATTGCGAATTTATACAGCATCACGTCTTCCCTTAGTGTAGAGGAAGCAAGAGAGATCTGTAAAGATCGTAGCAAGTGGAAATCGCTAGTCTCTGCCTACCCCCACGGGAAAAAGGCGTGATAATATGTATGTACGTCTTCCCTTACGAAGTAGACAGAGCCAAGAGTCGTGAGACTCGAAGGCCACGCTTAGCTGAATAGTGGGCTCTCTGATGGAGTGGAGATTCAGGTGACAGGTTGCTAGCCCATCGCTTATGAGTGGAGGAATCCGCAGTTTAAAACCCTTTCCCTGGATTGACTTTTACAATATACGCGGGAAGAGAAGCAGCTGGCACATTCTATGTTTTGCGAATTTATGAATTTGTTAATCAATCAAAATATGCTGGACGGATTTTGATGAAATTTGGTGCACGGATAGAAAAATACCGGGAATGGCACATGTTGGATTATAAAATTCGAGGTGCAACTATTTGGGTCATAAAATTAAAACACTAGTATCATAATGTAAAGTAAAAAACACGCGTGCTTAATACATGAGCCTGGGACTTTGTTCCCGTGGAAATTTTGGAAAATCCTGTCTTAGTGCTCCCCTACACTCCCTAAGGAACCTACATGATAAATTTCAGCTTCCTACACCCAGTAGTTTTGGCTGTGCGTTGTCTGTCAGTCACTCAGTAACGGAAGAATTTTTGTTTTATGATCTTCTTATCGAGTGTGTTATTACTAACTCTGGTGTCAGATTTTATTCAAGTCGCCTAAAGGCATCTGACATGACTTTTACGACTACCGCCATCTAGTGGTAGTAGCCGTATACACACTAGTAAACTAAACAGTCAGCCAATGTGCAGGTTTCCTCACGATGTTTTCCTTCACCGGAAGCAGGTGGTGGTCTATGAGAAAACTACCATACATGAGTCAGATTGGTCTGCAAAGTCATGTGACACAGGTAGGATTTGAATCCGTCCTACCCGTTTACAGGCGGGTGTCATTACCACTTGGACACCACCGCTTGTTTTATGATGATAATTATGGACCTAAATACGAGGTAATAAGACACATTTTACGACCGTATTTAAAAATAAATCAAATTGGGATTGAATTCAGTTTAATTATATTACCTTCTCCATAACTTTATGATTGAGATACATTTTGCTACACCAGTCTTTGCATGCCTTTTTGGCTTTTTTCTCCTCCGTATAAGACGATTTGACTTTTTGATATGCGTCGAATATATTTAAATACATTATAATGTCGCCTTCAGCAACCTGTAATATCAATAAAATAAACATTATGTTAGAAAAAAAATGTTGAAATAAAAAATAAATTGTCCATAAAAAAATATCATTTTTAGGGTTCCGTACCTCAATAGGCAAAAACGGAACCCTTGTAAGATCACTTTGTTGTCCGTCTGTCTGTCAAACTTTTTTTTCTCAGGAACGCTTAAAGGTATCAAGTTGAAATTAATATCGAATACTCGGATCCACGGTCTCTTTCAGCAAAAAAATAATCAAAATTATAAGTCAACGCGATCAAGAGATATTACCGTAAGTACTGTTAGACCTTGCTTTTAGCAAAAAGCAAGGTCTAACAGTACATATACAGGAATAAGTCTAGAAGTTGTAAATATGTTGTTGAAAGTCTAAAAACAGTGTTACAAACTTATTTTTGGGCTGAATTCAGTATGAATCTTAGGGATCGAACTGCAAAGTTAAGTTTGTTTTTGAAACTTGTTGGTCTTTTAGTTAGAGCTATAATGTGAGATGCTTTGCGTGTACGGAACCCACGGTACGCAAGTTTGACTCGCACTTGGCCGGTTTTTTTTTCTTAGCACAATAAAGGTACCTATAAAATAACAATATTTACACCTATCGGAGCATTTACTTCGTTAACTTAAGCCATTTTGCACTTTGCAACTGTCTCGCTCTAACAATTTTATTTTACGGTCAAAACAGGTAAATTTACCTCAAAATTATTTCTCCTAGACATCTTAGCCGCCATATTCCCTTTCCCAGCCTTTACGAAAACGTTGTCCACTTGTAACATTGATACTATTGATAGTATCTCTTCTAAACAGCCGAACTCACCTGAAATATTACGTACAGTTAAGTATCACATCTTTAACCCTTACGGGGTAGACAGAGTCAAGAGTCGTGAGACTCGAAGGCCACGCTTAGCTGTGTGCGCTTATTGGTGGAATGGAGATTCAGATATAGTGACAGGTTGCTAGCCCATCGCCTATGATAATAATCCCCAGTTTACAGCCCTATCCCTTGATTGCCTTTTACAATATTGGGAAGAGAAGCAGCTGACACTTTTTCTTCGTTTTCAAACTGGAAGTTGAAAATAATATAAATTACAGTCACAATCACACATCACACTCATATTATAAAGAAGTGTCTTTTTTGGAAGTACTGAACAGATTTCAAAAATACTTTCATCAATACCTACATGCGTGTTACTGCGTGATGCGTGTACAAACATACAGGCAAAACGACAGACAGACAAAAATTCAAAAAATGGCTTTGGCTTCTATTGGCCCTATGAAGACCCCTCATAGTTTTATTTTTATTTTATTTTTTTATTTTTTATTTTATACATTCGGAAAACCAACAGCTAGATTAATATGATAGTGACAAAATACAAGTTTCAAAGCCAATTATAGGTCTTCACAAATAATAGCACACTAGAAATTTTGAATTTTCGGGAACGCCAACAACACATTCAGATAATCGCAGAACATCATCAGGAATGCCTATGTAAGTATTTACAGGCTACAAGTAACATATATATAACATGAAAATATTAAATGATTTGAAATGAACATTATAAACAAGGTCCTGGATTTGAGTGCAGAATACTATACAAACTTAAAAAACCTCAAGAAAAATAAGTTAAATAAAAATAAAAAAATAAAAAACTAATGTTCAAAGAATTTGCCATACAATAAACGTTTAGCCCTAGGCTGGAGTTGTATTAAAAATATCAAAATCTAAGGTTTTGGAAACAGTGTTGAACAGTCTACCTGCTCGCCATAGGAATGAGTAGTAGAGAATGAGAGTAAAACGACTGCGCAATTTTCTGCCGTTTCAGACCAAAATTACGCTTGCTCAGTCCCTTTTATTTCCCATTCTTGATTACGCTGACACCTGTTACCTTGATCTGACTGAGGAGCAACTTAACAAGCTTGAGCGTCTCCAAAATTTATGCATCAGATTTATCTATGGACTCCGTAAATATGATCACGTCTCTCAATTTAGGAATGAACTCAAGTGGCTTCCAATTCGACGTCGCCGTGATTGGCATACACTTTCCATGCTTTACTCTATCCTTTTTAACCCTGACTACCCTCAATACCTTAGAGAAAGATTCACGTTCATTAGTGAAGAGCAAAATCGAACTCGTAGCGTTTATAACCTCCGTCTCAAAATTCCTATCCATTCCACTACATTCTACTCTCATTCCTTTACTGTCCAAGCTGTCCGCCTCTGGAACTCTCTTCCTGTTTCTATTCGACACGCACAAACTCTTTCCAGCTTCAAATCCCAAGTTAAAGCACATTTCCTTTCCATTTAATTGCCTAGCCTAACCCTCTTTTATTAGTTAAATCGTTGTCAATATTGCAGTCTTGTGTTGTTGTGTATTTATGTATATGTTTGTATATATTGTATGTATATATTAATATATGTATTACTATATCTTTTATTTAGCCTAGTGTACCTATGTAAGTAGTTTTTATTTTATTTTATTTTATTTTTTATTTATTTACCTATATTTTTATATTGTAACTATTAGTTTTTTACGTTATTGTATTTGTTAATCCTAGTTCTGTCTGCGCCGTACCTGCTGATCTATGATCTATGTCCTACCTGTCGGTTGCCTGTAAGAAATTGCTGTAGCGATAAGGCCGCCATTGTACATTAGCCGTTAAGACACAATGTACTCCTTTTTCTTTTTCATGGTGCAATAAAGAGTTATTATTATTTTTTTATATATGTTTTTTATTCTCAGCTGTATGCTGGTAATATCATAACATTTACGGGCGTAAGCCAAGTAAATGATATGTTCTTTTTTACAGTCCTAAGTCAGTCTGTCCGTTTTCGTCAATTTGGAGGAACTTTCTGACAATACGACATGTGTTTAAGATGGCGGCTTTTTGCATTGGTATATAAGCAGAAGGTCTCAGATCAAGAAGTTGAAGGCTATGGAATAAATGTCTAGGGATGACTCCGGTAGTTGATAGAACAATTGGAACGACGTATACTTTATTCTGCTTCCAGATTCTGGTGACTTCATCCTGCAAATCAATGTATTTATGAATTTTTTCGGTTATAGTTTTTTGCAGGTTGTGGGTATTGGGTACAGCAATATCAATAAGGTAAGTAATTTTATTTATTTTGTCTTGGAGGGTTATATCTGGGCGGTTATAATGAATCGTGCGGTCAGTAAGTATAGCTCGGTCATAATACATTTTGTGTGTGTCATTTTCTAAAATTGGTTTGGGTGTATAGTTATAGTATGGGGTGGCCGTATCAGATATTAGTTTGTGTTTATTTCCAAGTGTTTGGTGAACAATGTTTGCTATTTGGTTATGTCTATGGGTGTAGTCTGTTTGTGCGAGGTTAGGGCATGCTCCGGTGATATGCTGTATAGTTTCAGGATGGGTATGACACTTACGGCATCGGTCGTCTGTAGCAGTTGAGTCCTTGATTATATGTTTTCTATAGTTTCTGGTGTTAATAATTTGATCCTGAATTGCAATCATGAAGCCTTCAGTTTCCGGGAACAAAGTCCCAATTGAAAGCCATTTGTTGGAGGCAGAAGCGTTAATATGCGGTTGTTCTAGGTCGTGTGGGTGTCGGCCGTGTAAAACTTTCTTCTTCCATTGTTCGATTCTATTACTTTCTATGTTGTTTAAATCTATTTCTACATTTTCTGTGCTCAAATTTAGGGGGGTGTGATTAAAGTCATTTTTAACTATAGCTTTATGAATGTCACTACTTAATGATTTTCGATAAAAGAACTGTCTGAGACTAGAGATTTGTTTGACCCAAAGTGCAACCACGTTGATTAATCCTCTACCTCCATCTTCTCTTTTTAAACTCAACCGTTCTATTGCTGACTTGGGATGTAAGCATTTGTGTTTTGTGAGGATAGTCCTAGTATTTATTTCGATTTGGTTAATGTTAGTTTTACTCCATTTTATGATTCCGAACGAGTAGGTTAATATTGGAATAGCATATGTATTTATTGCTTTGATTAGACTTTTGCCAGCTAACTGACTTTTACATAAAGCGCTAACTCTTTTTGTACTCTTCGATGAGTGATTGCTTTATTGCGGTATGGTCTAAGCCCTTACTTTGATGATAACCTAGGTATTTGTACAACTCATTTGGCTCCATGGCAGTTATTGTTTCATCGTCACTTACTGCATAGTCGCCAGGTTGGATTTTGCCTTTAACTATGTGAACTGTTTTACACTTGTCTAAACCAAATTGCATATTAATATCTTTACTAAACATGGTTGTGATGTCTATAAGAGTTTTCATTTCTGATGGTGATTTGGCATACAATTTGATGTCATCCATGTAGATTAAGTGTGTGATATATGTTTGATTGTTATCATGTTTTATGTTATATCCGACCCCACGCCTACGCAGCAAGTTCGATATTGGGTTTAAGGCGAGACAGAACCACAGTGGACTCAAGGAGTCACCTTGATATATACCTTTTTTAATGGCTATTTCTCTAGTATTTAAATCTTTAAGATGAAGCGAAGTTTTCCACATTTTCATCGTGTTTTTGAGAAAGTTTACTATTGTCGGGTTAATTTTGTAAATCTTCAATATTTGTAGTAACCAAGAATGTGGAATGCTATCAAAAGCTTTACGGTAATCTATGTAAGTGCAGTGTAGATTTCTTTTATTTGTAGTTGCATGTCTGTTAATTGTAGAATCTATAACAAGTTGCTCCTTGCATCCCATGTGGCCCCGCCTACAGCCTTTCTGTTCTTCAGCTAAAATATTATTACTTTCTAAATGTTCATTAATTTTGTGAGTGATTGCCGATGTAAGTATTTTATAAATTGTAGGTAAGCATGTAATTGGACGGTATTGAGAAGGCAGGTTTGAATGTTTACCTTTTGGGAGCATATAAGTTATGCCTTGTGTCAAAAAGATGGTGTAGTCTGTTTTCCTTGTATGATTAACGTCAAATTCTTTGCTATAATTTTGTGTAAGACATTTAATTTTTTGAACCAAAAGTTGTGTACTTTATCTATACCAGGACTTTTCCAATTATGCAAACGGGATGTAATATTAGCTAAATCAGTTTCAGTAATTTCTGAAAAGCTCATTTCTTCGAGAGTTTTCCATCTGTCTTCCTCTTTCACTATCCATTCTGCTGTTGAATTGTGCTCTACCTCTTCCTCCCATATTCCTGCCCAAAATTCTTCTAGATCTTTTACTTCTGGGATTCTGTCTTCACTTTCCCCGTGGCCTGTTTCTTTATATAACTGTCTATAGAATAACTTTTCATTATTTCTAAACAATTTATTGTCTTCTTTCCGTTTGTTAGACTTTTTATATCTCGATAATCTATGTGCCTTTAAGGATAATTTCTGCTTTAATGTGTCTAAGTATTCTTCAGGTCTGTTATTACTTCTCTCATGTCTACTATGTACCTGAGTGGTTCTAAAAATTCTATTAACTTCATTTACTACCCTTTGAGATCTATTATTATTTATATATTGAGTTAACCTACCTATATCTGCTCTTAGTTGGGTTATGTCTTTTTCCTAACCTAACAAGCCATGCCGGTTTTCTTTTGGCTTTCGTACCGGATGATAGTCATCTCCAATTTTGTATCCAAGTTCACGAGAGATCACTACAGCAGTACAATATATTAATGTATGAATATCTGTTAATTGCGAATCTTCCGAATAAAATTGTGGTAGTATGCTATTATTAAATGCTTGTAAAATTTGTGTCAAATATTTACTGTATTTTAATTTTGGTAATTTAGGTCTTAATGTTGGATCCATTCCTGCAAATTCAAGTAGGGCTGTTTGTAAACTTTCATACAACTTCTGTAGATAACTATCATCCAGTAATACTGTAGTTTGTAAGGTTGTGACTTCATTTTCTACTAGGATATTCACAATTTCTGTTTGTGTAGATACATTTGAGATTGCACCCGATCTTGATATATTGGGATCTAAGTGGGATTGAGTTTGTGTTAAATTTATATTGGATTGTGTAGAAATAACATTTAAATTCGAGGATGACAAACTAAAATTTGAATCATTATCCGCCAGATTAGATGAGAGAGTGACATGAACAGGTTGAGGGAATTGACTAATTGAGGTTGAAGGTGTATGAAATAGTGGGAATCGATCCATTGAAGGTATCGGTGTTGTATGTGAGTCTGTCTGTTCAAGTTCTTGTCTTACATCTTCTTTTATCTGAGTTAGTACTTCTTCCGATATCATTTTGTTTCTGATTATCACACGTCTTTGATCCGAGACTCTCTGCTCAGATACATTTACACCAGGATATTGTTTCATAAATTCCTCATGCAATAACTTTCTATATACTGTCAGGTCTGTCTCTAGCTTAGTGATGCGGTAATATGTACGCATGATGAATATGTTTACATCATTTGACCAACTCATGCGTACGCGAGGTTTTCCAGCTTTAGTGGACACAGGTTGAAAAGCTTGAGCTTCCTGTGTAACACTTAAAGTTGGGTTTGGAGCTATGAGATCTCTAGGATCTTCATCCACAGAACTTAAAGAGGGGGCATAGGATGCTGTACTTGCTGGACTGAATGGTTCACATATATCTGAGATAGATTGAGGGGATGGACTTCTATACCTGTTACGAGTTTGTCTAGTGCTTCTTCTCAATATATTAGGTTGTGATCTACTATTAAGTGGGTTCTGTGGATGGTTCTGTGATGTTACGTTTTCATTTTCATTTTCTACAGCAGTTGGAGACTGGGTAGATAAAATTAAATTGCTTTCTCTTTCCATGCGGTTCCCACGAGCAGCTAGGGATTGGAAGTCGACCACGGCAGAGCCCCGCATACCGCGGCAAGGGTAATTAAAACTGGAGGTCCCCTGGTATCCAGAGTCCGCATATTTGAGACTATGCTCTCCCATAGCCATGCAGCCCTCGGCATATGCTGTTCCACCTTGGCTTGGATAGGTTTGGGACCGTTAGTTGAGGGAGAGGATTCAGTTACCTTGATGGTCAGGTATTGCTACAGATATACTGTAGTATGGAATCCTCTCCCCGTAAGCCCCCCTACCACGTCAAGGTGGCCCCTCAGGGGGGTTATTATTATTATTATGGTACGCTTTTCAGAGCCACGGGTCCATTGGGACCCGGTCCTTTGAGGCGTTCACGGGGCCAAAGCCAACATGAAGAGGCCTTTTTGTACCTTTTTAATCAAAAAGTGAGATGGCTGCATCTGCGGAGATCTGTCCCTTAGTGTACCATAGGAATATACTAACGGACAGTCCTCCACAGCTGCCGAACTATTGCCAGTATTATTATTATTATGAGTTTTGTCTATAATTGGTCGACACCACCGAAAGACTGATAGGAGAATAATGCCGAAGAGATTTGGCGGGAACTGAGAAATTAAGCTTAGACAATAGCTCTGGGGAATCTACCAATCCAGTCGTCAACCTTAACAGATAGGTGATATCCGCAACTTCACGGCGTAAATTTAGGGGAACGAGATGATGCTGCTTACACAGTGGAACATAATTATATTTTTTTCTTAAATATCTTCTATGTACAGACACAGACCAGTTACAGTTTTATTATATGTGATTGATGATGTGGGGTTGTTCCTTGCCTTAACACGCAACTTACTTTACTATAAATAAATAAAATATAAAAACTTACCACCATTACACAGTACAGTAGCACACATGGGCTTTAAAGGTAATTCGGCTGCTAACTTCCCGCTATCCGTTAGATTGCCATCTTTGTTTATAATGTTGAGAGCGTATAATGTTTCGAGGCCTGAGAGGAGGCTTTTGGCTGGAGGGGGGGTGGGGAACGTGAATCTGAAAGAAACATTATATTTTTTAAATATAATTCTCTCTTAAGGATAAAGCGAAGGGCTGTTCATTGAACAATTTCCGCTGGATGGCGTTGATAGCAACATTTTCCGTTTTATTTTTTTGTTGCGTTGTTGCAGTACTTATAAGCAAACATTTTGAATTGGCGAGCGGTAAACATACTATTTTATTTATTTTATGGCCTACGATTATATTTCAGTCAACATAATGAAAAAAGCTTTAGAATAGAATCTGCCATGAATCTTCGTATCTCTACACTCACTCACACTACGACGAGAGCTTTCAAAATGACATTAAATATAGCGCAAAGCATTGTTATAAATTTAAAAATACGCTACTAGATGGCACTTATTTCAAAAGAGTGTCTAACTACAATAATGCCAATCGGACTGGCTGGCAGCATAAGAAAAAAAAAAAGAAATTTAAAAAATACAAAGAGCTAAAAATAACCTATAATTTCTTCTTGTCATTGTCATATTTTGTAAGAAAGCAAAAAAATATATTTATGAGAATTAATATAGGTACCTATGTAGTTCAAGTTCGTATCAATTGGACTCAGCAACGAAAAAGTCCTCCAGCGCGTTGCAATGTCTAGACTTTTGTTGCAAACTGTCAAAAAGCGCAAAGTTGAATATTTGGGACACGTTTTGCCACACAACATATATCAGCTGCTTCAACTTATGGGAAAAATAGAAGGCAAGAGATGTGTTGGAAGACGCAAAAAATCATGGCTGAGAAACATATGTGAGTGGACCAGAGTCACCACGGTTGAGGAGCTGTTTCGCTTAGCGACGAACAGAGAAGAGTTTGCGAATCTGACGGCCAACCTTCAGTAATGGAGAGGCACTAGTTCAGTAGTGCAAAATCATAATTTGTAATAAGAAACTGTAATTTAAATACCTATCTACCAATAACTTCAGCAGTTTGGATTTCACCACCTCTTAGATTCCCAACACAAATCTAGCAATAGTTCGAACATCCATTTTCAAAAATCAATCAGCAAGCAGCACCGCAGACGTTATGGTCATAATGTTCTATTGAATTGTATGACTAGAATTATATTTTTAAATAAAACTAAATAGTACATATTGTTGACTTTTATTTTTAGTAATGAAGTGGAAATTTATTTTCCGAACTTTTTTTTATTAAAGAAAACAAAAGATTAGGTATAGTTATTCTATTCCAACATAAATTGTTAAATATTGCAGTCATTATTCATGATGACTCCTTCATTGCTTGGAATGATGAATGGTAATGATAAATTCTTCATCACGACAAACCTGTGTTACAGTTTTTGTTTTTGTATTACAGAATTAGTGTATAAAGAAACACTCTTGTGCTGTGCATTTCCTGCCACAGTATTGACATTTGACACGTGTCAATACTATCGATAGTCCTGCAACGCTAGTAGATAGATATGTATATAGTGTAGACTTACATCGATACCACGACGAATATCGATATCTTTTATTGTTGATATAAATTAATATCGTTTTTAAATATGCAACAAGCTAATTATCCATACTAATATTATAAATGCGAAAGTTTGGATGTGAATTTGTGAGTTTGTGAGTTTGTGAGGATGTTTGTTACTCAATCACGCAAAATCTACTGGACGGATTTCGATGAAATTTGGTACAGAGGTAGATAATGACCTGGAATAGCACATAGGCTACTTTTTATCCCGGGAAAAAGCACTGTTCCCGTGGGAAATTCACGCGGGCGAAGCCGCGGGCAAAAGCTATTTAAAAAAAAACACGACACAAGTTTTTACTCAAAAAGTATAACTATTTACAAACATATAAGTAATATACATTTTTCAAATCGCCTTTTAAAGCCCTTCAATTTGATACCCCACTCGATAAGATTGATCAAATTTTATTGTTTTTTGGTCTGCTATTTATCGCATATACAATCCGCCATTTTGTTTTTATGATGACGTCATATAGCCTATGTCACTCGGAGGAATGCAAGGAATCTAAAAATACCTCTCACATCAAAATCTGTTAAGCCATTCAGGACTTATGGTGGAATAAAGAAACTTACATACAGACTTACATACATACATGAACCCTGAAAACATAACACTCCTTTTATGGTCAGTCGTGTAAAAATAAATCTGCATATAATAAATGCGTATTTTATGCATAAAGTGAAAAAGTAATACACAGGTACCTTATTTACATTTTAATTGATAATTTGTTAATACTTATCCGAATCTGATCGATTAGATTCAGCTGTCAACGGTCAATACATAATCACACTTTCAATGAAATGTATTTAAATAAAATCGGAAAAAAAATAATTAATATAAATCACGGAGGTCGAGCCCACCTCGACTTTATCGATAATTCAAAGTATCGATACTTCGTGCCCTAGAAGTTCTAGGATTAAATTAGACGTTCAGAAAACATGTTGTGAAATGCAAACTAAAAAATAATTAATCAGTAATATTTGTTTTCTTTGAAACTAAATATAAATGTATGCACATATTCCTATAGTTTATTTTTTGTAAATGAATACCTACGTGTATAATATCTACCTACTATAATGTCTTTTGATAAAAGTATTTTCAAAATTAAATTGTTTAAGTTTCAGAACGAAACTTATGATTGTAAAAATAATTATCTTTTTGGGTAAAAAAAAAGCAACGTTGCCATCTTACACCTCGCACAGATCGGCAACAACGTATCGATGAATGCCTGAGATGAATTCGCACAAATATTCCAGTCCAGTCATATACGTAATGGCAAGCTTGTTGTAATATATTAAATCTAGGGTTCAGTACGTATTTTTATGAAAGATTTTTTTATGGTGAAATTTAAATTTGATAACTGGGACTTTTGAATATGAAGGCAGGGATATCTGAATATGACATCTTGACATCTGGATGTGAAGACCTGGGTGTCTGGTCATGTGCATATGAAATGCTGGACAGCTGAATATGAAGACCAAAGCTTCAGGAGATGATCACCTGAACATCTGGAAATGAAGATCTGAAAATGTGGAGCTGAAGACCTGGACATCTGGACATCACCTGCACATATAAATTTGAAGACGTGGGAGTCTGGTCATGTGGATACGAAAACCTGGACAGCAGGACAAAGTCCAGGACATCACATCCAGATGTACAGGTGATGTCCAGATGTCATATTTAGATAGCCTGTCTTGATATCCAAAAGTCCCAGTAATCAAATTTAAATTTTACCATAAAAAATCTTTCATAAAAATAAGTATATTGAACCCTAAATTGTATTTAATATTGAAACTTGCTATTTTATAATTTTTTAGCATTTCATGATTTTCTTTTGTTTTTCACGTACAGCCGATGGCGCTGTCAAGGCAAGCAACATCGAGGTAGCATGCATTTAGGTCTCAAAGTGCTTTTATATAAATAGTAGTAGTCAGTAGTTTGTAATAAATCTGCTAGACGTCGTCCCTAAATGTCACAAAATATTACGCACACATCAACAAGAATCTCAATTTTTGTCGTATTTTAAATGCTGTTTTTCTCGTAAATTATTATACATTATTATGTTAAATTCAACATTAGAGCACAATTACTTCATAAGAATTGGAAATTCGATTTTATTATGAGAATCATTAACGAAGTTTAGAGCATTTCTGTAGAACAAAATGTATGGACTTAAGGACGCGTTTACAAAAATCAATGAAATTTGCCATTTGCCGGTTCGATTTCCGATAAATTCATTGAATTTTATAAAGTGTTACGGGTACTGATGGGTACTGTAAACCTTTGACTATATTAGTTTCTATTTTATTTTGTGTAAAAAGTAGTATTAAATACTATAAAATTAGTTTTTCCTAGCCTCTTTCCGCGAAAACAACGAAAACAGGGTAAGGTTTCGGTATAAAAAAACTGAGTAATTTGTGAAATATTCTTTAAAAGAAAAATAGAAACATATAATATATATAATCAATATTATTTATTTCAAAAAAACCATCAAGTTTTAACAAAATTTATATAAAATAAAAATTATCAGTTTAACTGTTTCGTTTTTCTATAGTATAAAGTGACGAACATTTCGAACGAAGCTTCAGTCGGCTCATGTGAGCCTCTGTGAAAGGTCGTCCCTGTGTCGCTCCCTGTCGCTACGCAGCAAAATCCCACGGACAAATACATCGCTGTGCATATACGAAAACTCAGTTAGATCAACTGGTTTTGATACTTGTGCGGAAAAGAAAGTACCTTTTTATTTTTCTTCGTTAATATTCCAGTGTGTGTTTTGTCTTCCTTAGTACTCTAGTCATACATGAAGTCCAGCGTCCTGATGATGGAGACAGAAGGTTGCCATAGGAACTCTGTAATTAAACCATGTAACCTGGTCGAGTTTGGGCTTGTTTGGTTTGTGTTCTTTAGTACTCTGGTCCTACATGAAGTCCAGCGTCCTGATGATGGAGACGGAAGGTTGCCATAGGAACTCTGTAACTAAACCATGTAACCTGGTCGAGTTTGGGCTTGTTTGGTTTGTGTTCTTTAGTACTCTGGTCCTACATGAAGTCCAGCGTCCTGATGATGGAGACGGAAGGTTGCCATAGGAACTCTGTAACTAAACCATGTATCCTGGTCGAGTTTGGGCTTGTTTGGTTTGTGTTCTTTAGTACTCTGGTCCTACATGAAGTCCAGCGTCCTGATGATGGAGACGGAAGGTTGCCATAGGAACTCTGTAATTAAACCATGTAACCTGGTCGAGTTTGGGCTTGTTTGGTTTGTGTTCTTTAGTACTCTGGTCCTACATGAAGTCCAGCGTCCTGATGATGGAGACGGAAAGTTGCCATAGGCAGAGTTGGGCGTAATCAACTACTTTTGTAATCGGATTAATAATCTGATTGAAAGTAATCATGACTACATCAATCATGATTACTTTTAATCTAGATTACTTTCAATCATGATTACATTTGTAATCGTTAGTTTTGATTACTGTAGTCAGTAATCTGATTACATGCGTAGTTTTTATTATTTTTAACCGACTTCCCAAAAAAAGGAGGAGGTTATATGTTTCGAAGTATGTTTTTTTTTTATGTATTTTTTTAAGCATTTTTATAATAAATGCGCTTCGATATCCAGTCAGTATGTATCTTGCATGTCTGCGATTTTCTAAGCAAATAGGGGCTTTCGACGACCGACTGTATGAATCATATACTTAGGTAGGCTGTGATATAAGTATGGATTTCGCAGAAGGTCCAATTCACAAAATGTCCAATTCGCTAAATGTCCAATTCGCAAAATGTCCAATTCGCAAAATGTCAAATTTGCAAAATTTATTAGACATTTTGCGACTTGGACATTCTGCGACCTGGACATTTTGCGTGTTGGACATTCTGCGAACTGAACATTTTGCAAAATTTATTAGACATTTTATTATATTAGAACAGAATTTTATTATATAGAATAAAGACTGTTATATGATGATATCTATAACAGTTATCGCAATAAAGATATGTTGAGGCAGAATGTCCAATTCGCAAAATGTCCAATTTGCTAAATGTATATTTTGCAAATTTGACATTCTGCGAACTGGACATTTTGCGTTTTGGACATTTTCCGATTAGAACATTTTGCGAATTAGACATTTTGCGAAATGAACATTTTGCGAATGGGGCATTCTGTGTATTGGACATTCTGCGAACTGAACATTTTGCAAATTAAACGTTTTGCGACCGCTGGACCTTTTGCGAATTGGATGAATCATATAGGTAGACATTTTGCGATTTGGACATTTTGCGAATTGGACCATTTGCGAAATCCTTAGACAGAATGTCAAATGCACAGAATGCCCAATTCGCAAAATGTCCAATTTGCTAAATGTATATTTTGCAAATTTGACATTCTGCGAACTGGACATTTTGCGTTTTGGACATTTTGCGATTAGAACATTTTGCGAATTAGACATTTTGCGAAATGAACATTTTGCGAATGGGGCATTCTGTGTATTGGACATTCAGCGAACTGAACATTTTGCAAATTAAACGTTTTGCGACCGCTGAACCTTTTGCGAATTGGATGAATCATATAGGTAGACATTTTGCGATTTGGACATTTTGCGAATTGGACCATTTGCCAAATCCATAGACAGAATGTCAAATTCACAGAATGCCCAATTCGCAAAATGTCCAATTCGCAAAATGTCCAATACATTTTACAAATTGTACCTTTTGCGAATTGGACCTTTTACGAAATCCATACTTATATCACAGCCTACCTATATGATTCATCCAATTCGCAAAAGGTCCAGCGGTCGCAAAACGTTTAATTTGCAAAATATTCAGTTCGCAGAATGTCCAATACACAGAATGCCCCATTCGCAAAATGTTCATTTCGCAAAAATGTCTAATTCGCAAAATGTTCTAATCGCAAAATGTTCCAAAACGCAAAATGTCCAGTTCGCAGAATGTCAAATTTGCAAAATATACATTTAGCAAATTGGACATTTTGCGAATTGGACATTCTGCCTCAACATATCTTTATTGCGATAACTGTTATAGATATCATCATATAACAGTCTTTATAAATACCTCAATAATATTTTATTACTCAGAAGCTCTCAGAGCTTCGAGATAGAGTTTTTCACTAAACTCTATTTATTCTTACCAGTCCTATCATGTAAACAATCTTCACTGTACTTTTTTGTTGAATTTTGTTAAAAATAAATCAAATATTAGTTCAAACCTAAACATTCTAAAGTAAAACATTTATTGATTGAAAGTTTCATTTAAATCCGTCCAGTAGTTTTTGCGTGAAACGCGTACATACATACATACAGACAGACAAGAAATTTCAAATATTTTTTTTGCTTTCTATTATTATTTTTAAGTGTCCCTCTATCCATTTCAGTCAAAAAATACTAAATGTACAGACAAAATATTTTTACTGTTTTATTATATGTATAGATAAAAAAAATACTAATATAAAATAAATATTCTACAAAAAATAATATTAAAAGTATCAAAATGTGTTTGTTCAAAAGATTCCCGCTTAGCGTGCGTCGTTGTGACTGTGTGCCCTGCGCATGTAGTAGTACAATCAAATACCTAAAATTGAAGCGCGTCTTTTTGTAAATGCGTCCGTCGTATTCCTCATGACTGAGGTTCGTGGTCAGTATGTCGAATGAAATACACACAGACACAACGACTATCTTGGCAATGTCAATGGAGTGGTTTGCCATTGCTTTCTTCATTTCACACACTAGTCGATAATCATCAACCACCATCAGGAACAGTGCTTTCTCCAAAATTAAATTAAATGGATTTATTTACACGAAACATGGTTAAAGATGTTACAAACAGTATAAGGACCGGCATGTCTCGCCATCAAGATGGCATGTAATTTTTTGAAGATTATTTACCTATAACAAATTTTATCTTATTAAATTACTTTACACTTATTGTTAACGTTAGAAGCGAAGAAAACGATGTTGGCAATATATCTAAAACAAAAATATAAATTACCATCTCATGGCCCAAAATTCTCCAGTGATGAAAGGTACCTTATGTCCGACAAAAGTGTCGGTTACGTTTTTGACTTTTGAACGGAATCAGAGGGAGGGCACTTCATAGAAACGGGGCGCCATATATACCTACTACTACTACAAATGCAACTACATTCGTGAACACGTAAGTAACACGTCAATGTGTGCGTTTTCATAGTCATGGGGCGTCCCAATACACACAAGAACGGGGGAGAAGTGCGGGGGGTGCCATATTGCGGGAGGGGCAGGGAGCTTCCTTTCTGTACGTAGTACTTATATTAATTCTGTGCCTATGGGGTACTTCCCGTTGACCTAAAATTATGAAAGTAAAAAAAAAGCAAGTTTAAAAAAGCAGTACTTATACAGGAATAAATCTGTAAATTGTAAATAAGTTGTTGGAAGTCTAAAAAAATGTGTTACAAGCTTATTTTTGCGCTGGATTTAGTATGAATCTTAGGGATCGAACTGCAAAGTTAAGTTTGTTTTTGAAACTAGTTGGTCTTTTAGTTGGAGCTGTAATGTGATTTGCTTTGCGTGTACGGAACCCTCGGTGCGCTAGTTTGACTCGCTCTTGGCCGGTTTTTTTACTTTTAAACGGAACCACAGGGAGGGCACTCATAGAAACCGGGCGTCATATATACTACTACTACAAATGAAACTGTACATCCGTGAACACCTTGTCGTGTATAAAAAATAAAAAAATAAAAAGTGTATTGTTGGGTGCGGTGTGCGCAGGGGTCTTCAGCTATTGGAAGCGAAGACGGGCAATATCCCTGCGCAGTGCGATTATACACGAACAATTACTTTAGAGAGAGCCGGATGTAATGCTCAGGATAGAGCCTCGCACTTTTGAAGTACAAGGACCTCTTGTCTAGTAAGCCTTAGGTCCTGGGAGTCATGGGCAGGGTGATATCATTAATACAATATGGTTGGGATAGAATATAGCATTTTATTCCATAAACACACTAGCCGCTGAGGGCGGGCACATGTTATACTAATACCAAAATCTGATAATTCTTTGCCGCAATTAAAAGTTAAAATTAACATAAACCAAATATAGGGTACCTGGCCAGGTCCGTACACAAACGTCTGTGCGCACTTAGAACGTCGTTCCGTTCACCGTTATGATCCGTTGGGTTCGAGCACTGGCGCTGGTCGCGGCATCAAAGAGGCACGGCGCTCCTGCGACGCTCCGTTGTATGCGAGATAGTAGACGCTGGCTGGACCTTCCGAGGTTTGCGCTGAGCCATTACAGGGACATCGGATCGGGGGCGGCGATGCGGCCTTCGGAAATAAGGTTAGGATCCGTGTGTTGCACTTTGGGGTCGCCGACGACGGGGCCTGCGCCGTGGCATGCGGTCCACGGTCCGGGAGAACCGCACCCTCTGGCGATGGGAGGACACTCCAGGAAGCGCCAATTCATACGGCCGGGCGGGCACGTGGATATCAACAGCTCATCCTCCTGACAACTTCGTGGCGGCAAGTATCCCCTGTGTCCTTGCGCGTATCGCGGATTTTAAAGCTAAAGGTTAAACTATAGTCCCATGACGGGGTGCCGAGGGCGGCGAAAGTGAAAAAACCCAAAAAATTTAATGATTCTGCTCAAGCCATCTTACGTGTCGTGGCGGCCTCACCAGGAAGAGACCGATCCCCTCTCCACTCGATTTGACATTCCGCCTCGTCGCACTCCATTTCGCCCAATTCGGACGCACGTCAAACCAACTTTTAAACATTCTTTAAAAGAACTAATGTTTAAATAAGGTATTTATTCGTTGAATATTATAACAATCTAAGTCGACGATATTAAAGGAGAATAATTAAAATTCTACAACAATCCAGCCATGATTTCTTATTTGTTTATGATAAGAAAGGTTGGTTAGGAACTGATACGGAACGTGTGTCACCAGCTGTCAATGTCAGACGTCCAACTCTGCAGATTTTGTTGACAGTCTAATTTAATCATAGAATGTTTTGTTATGAACGTTTAGTTTTTGATATAATTCCGTAAGTACACAAAATCGCGTCGAGTTATTGCTACCAATGGTTTCGGCGTGACTCAAAGAACGTTTTGATGAGCGGGTCTCCCTGTTTTCTTAATAAGTATTGTAAAAACAACATATGAAATTTGTGTACTGGTGTGTCACTTTCCCATTCAATTTGTCTGGAGACTAATGGATTTGAATGCCTGCTATTGTAGTGAGTCGAGAGCCTATCATGCAGGTAATACGCCACAGGAATAGTATCCCAATATATCAACTATTTCACCTAAAATATGACATGCAAAGTTGACCAGTTAGAAGTTCAAAATAATTCTGTAGTTATCACTACAACCTCAGTAACACGTCAATGTGTGCGTTTTCATAGACGGGGGAGAAGTGCGGGGTACGCAGGTGGTACGCCATATTGCGGGGTCCGGCCGTTAGGCCCTCAATCCGCCACGCACTCGGCCGCGACGCTCACGAATTTTGAAATTTGTTAGTCCTGGACGCTCTCGGCCACGACGCCTACGATTGTAAATCAACTTTTTTTTGTACTTGTAACTTGAGGAAGTACTGTTAAGGACAAAAATGTTGCGTTTCATTTATTATTTTCATATAAACCATGTGTACGTGTATTTTTTACACTACCATTCATAATATTTTATGCATACACCAAGTATATAAAAAACAGAACCATTTATGAAATTATTAACAAAAATATAGAAAGGTTACTAACGACATACTTAGATGCCAAAAAGGACATCTTGCCTATGTTATTAAAATGATTTGTGTTGATTTTTTAAAGTTTCGAAATTTGGTATAATATAAAGAAAAGCACTGTGCCTTACCGTAATTAACACGAAAAATAAACTAATGTCTACACTAACAGAAATTACTGATTTTATATGTGTATACTTAACGGGGGGGCAGGGAGTTTCTTTCTGTACGTAGTACTTATATTAATTCTGTGACGGAACCATAAATAGAGAGAACTTTACTCACTTTAATACATTGTTGATGCCTAAAGCCTTTAACTGCAGCAACATTGATGATAGATCGCTTCGAGACATTTCTGGAGGTACACAAGGGGGCAATTTGTCATATTGCTCTTCAGTGTACAATCTGAAATATAGTCAAAAGTTTTTTTTGTTGTTTTTTTTTAGCCTAAAGTGTCCTACTGTTGGGCGAAGGCCAGTGCATTTAGCTTTTCACATAATTAAGGCCAGGTCCAACCCCACATTCGAAATAATTGTAATTTTTCATGAAGAAATTTACCTAATTAGAGTTTAATTACGAAGTGGAAAAATAATACAGGATATAGATTATGATCTCTTTTAAGGTTTCAACCGTGTACATACATATTTTCGGCATAATTAATTCATAAAGGCACTGAAAATTTAGGAAATATTTCAGCTTTCAAGTCATGAAACTTAAAATTTTCCATATATATTTTTTATATAATTAGTTTATATATATGCTATATTAAAGTCTTAACCGAGCACTTTTGTTTTAAAACTAATATTTTTAAAGATATTTGAGAAAGAGTTGCTAAATCGGTACAAAATCTGTTCGATCCTGCCAACGAAAATAGAACATTGTGTTGTGCAAAAATCTTATTGCGACGCGCACACGGCGCGGTTAAGCGCATGTTTTTTGCAGCTCAGGTCGGACCTGGTCTTAAATACTTTATTGAAACTTGGCCATCAAAGAAGGCACTTTTTCATGAATGAACGAATGACAAATGAATGACAAAAACACACGCAAGCAAATAGATACACTTTTACCTTTCACATCAATCAATATACATATAATAAAACTGTAACTGGTCTGTGTCTGTCTGGTTTGTACATAGGAGATACTTAAGAAAAAACACTATGAGGAGTCTTTATTAGGTCAATAGAAGCCAAAATATATATTTTTTAGAATTTTTGTCTGTCTGTTTGTACGCACATTACGCAAAAACTACTGGACCAAATTCGATGCGGTTTTCACTGTTGTATTGTAGAAGGTCTAACTTAAAATTTGGCGTAGGTTTCATCTCGATACGCCGCTTAGAATCTGAGATATTAAAAATAGTAAATTACGCGTGAACGGAGTTCGCGGGAACAGGCTAATACAGACATACATACATAGAATCACGTCTTTATCCCTTACGGGGTAGACAGAGCCAAGAGTCGTGAGACTCAAAGGCCACGCTTAGCTGAATAGTGGGCTCTCTGATGGGCACAGACTAGTAATAACGCTATTTCTGTTAATGGGAAATTACTCCAGTCAAATTGTATTTTGTAAACAATGACAATACCTCCTAATTTCTTACGCTGCTGTCACATTTTCTGGGGCCCTTGGGGTACTGAGATACAAACTTTGCTTAGTTTAGGCACCAGTCTCTCTAAATCTTAAAATAGCATTACATTGTTACTTGCTTACTTTGTCTGTTTTATGTAAAACTCCATTTATCCTTACCAGTCCTGTCATGTAAACAATCTTCAGAATACTTTTTGTTGAATTTTGTTTAAAATAAATCAAACCTAAACATTTTAAAGTAAAACATTTAATAAAAACGAAAGTAATTTCCTAAAAAGTCTATTTTAATTTATATTGTTGTAAAATCATAAACAGACATGGTAAGATTGCTTACATGATAGGACTGGTAACACGGAAATATGAATAAGAGTGGAAGTGTTACTTGATAAAATTAGTAAAAGGGAACCGTGGTCGCCAAACTCACACATTTAAGTTATAAATCATACACTACACTACAGATGGACAATGAGCTTTATTGGTCATTTTTATTTTATCAAAGTGTATTAAGTCAATGCGACTATATCGGACAAACAAGTACCTTAAGTCTTCAACATATGGCTTAATTTGTACTGTACAAGAACGTACATAAGACGTTTTAAAGTCCAACGTCGACTGAAGAAAAAATTCCGCCACTCGACAATAGATGGCGTTTTAAAACTTTTGAGCAACTATGACCCATAAATCAAAGAGAATAGGGTTTAAATTAGCGTCAAATGAGAGTATTCCTAGTGCTACTCGATTAGTGCAGTAGCGGATTGATTATTGCAACACAATATCGACATCGATAGATCAAATTTTCATACAAACTCAGAATAATAAAACAGATTTTCTTTCTTCAATATTGTTTCGCGGATTTATAGTGTTATTATTTTAATCAAAAATTAACGTAATATTTTGTTATAAAAAAAAGTGTGTCGAAATCAAGAAATTATTTTCGTCGAAATGCTCGGAACATACTAAATTAGTTGGCATCCAAGCAACTCTGCCAGTTGCATCTATCCATTTTTCTTTAAAATCAGGATCTTTGGGAAACCTTAAAAATTAATCCATACTAATATTATAAATGCGAAAGTTTGGATGTGAGTTTGTGAGTTTGTGAGTTTGTGAGTTTGTGAGTTTGTGAGTTTGTGAGTTTGTGAGTTTGTGAGGATGTTTGTTACTCAATCACGCAAAATCTACTGGACGGATTTCGATGAAATTTGGTACAGAGGTAGACAATGACCTGGAATAGCACATAGGCTACTTTTTATCCCGGGAAAAAGCACTGTTCCCGTGGGAAATTCACGCGGGCGAAGCCGCGGGCAAAAGCTAGTATTTTATACAATGTAAACAAAATATATCGATAAAATCCAAAACATTACCTTACTAGGTACATCACTAATTGAGTAGCATAGAAGTTTCGGGAAGAACAGAGGAGCACGCGTTAATGACAAAATCGACCTTATATAAATGACATTAAGGTAACTTTTAACAAATAATATTTTAAAGTTTTTATTATCATTATTGAACTTTTATTTTACGTACGAAACACCTCCATTTTTAAGATTGATTTTGCTACTGTTATTTTTGCACTCTAAAATAGAACAAAATGGCATTTTGACGAGGAAATTTCGACGAGAATTCAATGTCACGAACAAACTACTCAGCGCGAAGTCAGAACAAAACTAGAATGACGAGCCGTGTTTGTTAGCAATGCATTGCTTACTTGTGGCGACCGCGCCACGCCTACTTAACACTTCCACTCTTATTTATATTTCCGTGACTGGTAAGAATAAATGGATTTTAGATTAGTTTGTGCAAACAGTTATTTACTTATGTAGCGCAGTAAATAGACGAGAATCAAATTACAAACGGTCCAGTAATTGTGAATTTTTTGAAATGTTGTGTAGGATTATTGTGAGTATTCAAAATAAAAAGGGCACAATTGCCAAGTTTCCGCGTCCGTGGTAATCTTAAAAAAACTAAAAAAAAAAAACTTTTTTCAGATTTAGGCTCATATTTTCGTTTAGATGCATTTTTGCTAGGAAAGTGTTCTACAAAATCTTGTAGATAATTAAATTTCCTATTATTTACATTTTACATTTTGTATCTAGGACTGATAGTTACCGAGATGTGTGCTTATAAAAAAAATTTAAAAAATCTCCTTTTTCGGAAATTTGTCAAACTTTTCACTTCAGAACGCTGTAATCTAGATATGGCATATTTTAGGAGAATAAGTATTGAAACAAAATTTGTAGGGAATTTAATTACCTACAAAACGCATTTGCATTTTTCTTAACCAACCCTGCAGAATGGGGAGTAAAACTCAATATTAAAACTACGGAATATTGCTTTTTTTGTTATAATATTTTATTTTCTGCTAACTGCGCCTCGGGTCTTCGCTCCCGTGGGAATTTCAGGATATAAAGTAACCTATGTACTATTTCTGGTATTTTTCTACTATTATACCAAATTTAATACAAATCCGTCCATAGTTCATTGAATAAAGACCAAAATAGAGCTAAGGGTAGGGTTTACTTACAAATGGTTCAATAGTTCTGAATTTTTGATATGTTACTTAGGATGGTTAGTAAGTGTTTAAAATGCAAGAGGCACAATTTCTCCCCCCTTCCACGCCCGCCATATGTTGAAAAAAACAAAAAAAATTGCCACTTTATTCAGATTTGCGCTCTCACCTTCGTTTAGATGCATTTTAGCTACATTAGAGTTCTACACAACGTTGTAAAAATAAATTTCCTATAATGTACAATTTATATTTTGTTTCTAGGACTAATAGTTATGGAGATATGCACTTTAAAAAAATTGTATTTTTTAATCGCATTTGGAAATTTGTCAAACTTTACTTCAGAGCGCTGTAATTCATTTATGGCCTACTCTAGGAAAATATATATTGGAATAAAATGTTAAGAAAATTTATTTGCCTACAAAACACATGTAATTTTTTTTAATCAACCCTACGGAGTAGGCAGTAAAAGTAAAAGTTAAAATATTACGTTTTTGCTATCATATTTTATTGTCTACTAGCTGCAGCCGGGGGCTTTACTCCCATAGGAATATTGGGATAAAATGTACCTTATGTGCTAGCCCTGATATTTTTCTACTAGCATACCAAATTTTATCGAAATCCGTCCAGTAGATTTTTTAGATTGAGCAAGAAATATCACATCCAAACTTTTTCACTTTTAATATCGGGTTTCTTTCCCAATCTTTATTGCTGATGAAGCAAATATTATCTAATATCTGTACTTGATAATGTCCACAGACACTTTTACAGTGTCCCAATCAGGTACCGGTTACTCACCTGCAATGAATCACACTATAAATGGGAAAGTTTGGATGTGATATTTGTTGCTTAATCACACAAAATCTACTAGACGGATTTCGATTAAATTTGGTGTACTAGTAGAAAAATATCAGGACTAGCACATAAGGTACTTTATATCCCGAAATTTCTATGGAACCGAGATTCAGTTAGTAAAAAGTAAAATATTATAGCAAAAAAGAATTTCCGTTGTTTTATCATTTAGTTTTACTCTCCACCTTGCAGGGTTGGTTAAGAAATATGCAATTGCGTTTTGCAGGTAATTAAATTCCCTACGATGTTTGTTCTGCTACTTTTTCTCCTAGAATAGGTCATGACTGGATTACATCGTTTTAAATTAAAAAAGATTGACGAATGTTTGAAAAATGAGATTTTTTTAAGGCAAAACATTTTTTTTTCTCGGAAACTGTCAGTACTAGAAACAAAATATAAAATGTAAATAACGGAAAATTTAATTTTCTACAACATTGTGTAGAACACTTTTCTAGCAAAAATGCACTTAAAAGAAAATATAAGCGAAAAACCGAAAAAAGTGGTGATTTTTTTTTTATTTTTCCAATTTGGCGGCGAGTGCAAAAGCTAGTCAATTGTGCCATATTTATTTTAAATACTTACAACCATCCTAAACAATAATATAAAAAAAAATTAGTTACTGGACCGCACGTAATTAACCCCTAGGGAAGGTTCGCTCTATTTACTGCGCTATATGTTTATATCTCTGGTTCTAAGCGACCGACGCATCAAGATGAAAACTACGCTAGATTTTAAGTTAGATCTTCTACAATACAACAGTGAAAACCGCATCAAATTGGTCCAGTAATTTTTGCGTTATGCGCATACAAACAGATAGACAGACAAAAATTCTAAAAATTAAATATTTTCCGCTTCTATCGGTCCAAAGACCCCTCATAAGTTTTATCTGAAATATCACCTATGTACAGACAGACCAGTTACAGTTTTATTATATGTATTGATTGATTGTGGGGAAGAAATAAAGAATTTTGATTTAATTTAAAAACAAACCCCTCACCTGTAACACCTCCCCCGCCCCGTGCGGCCCGCGCGGCCCGCGCGCTGTGTGGCGTTGTTCATAGAGATCGGAGTGATACAAACACATTCAACGCCCACAGCTGGCTCGAAATATGGTAACTTATGAAACCCACTGTCTATTACTGAAAGAGTTAGCAGGTGTTTATTTTGACTAATTTTAAATAGATCAACACTTAATTGCACCATTTATAGAAAGTACATACAATGTAGTTACAAAGTGTAATATACAAATACCTCCTACATATACAAATCCAGTAGTAAGAATGTGCAGATTATATAACGAAATCATAAAGTCACATGGTGTTAATAGTTTAGACCTTTTTGAGTCTAAACACATTAAAGACAAGTTAAAAATGTCCTCCAATAATTTCTGTCCTGTTATCATTCTGATATTATAGAAATATGTAGTCTTCTAATTAGTAATTATATTATTAGTAATAAATACATTTAGTTATACTTAACATGTAATGCATTCACGTTTGTGTTTGGCGATTTAGTTTAGTACCTATATTATATTGAAATTGTTACGGAATTGTATGTGATTGTTAACTGTTGTGTTTGCTTAATAAATAAATAATAAA
Organism: Ephestia elutella; assembly: GCA_018467065.1. Taxonomy (NCBI): domain Eukaryota; kingdom Metazoa; phylum Arthropoda; class Insecta; order Lepidoptera; family Pyralidae; genus Ephestia; species Ephestia elutella. The sequence continues at coordinate 1,453,543 of CM031594.1, forward strand.
AATACATTAAACGCCCACGGCTGGCACGAAATACGGTAACTTATGAAACCCACTGTTTACTACTGAAAGAGTTAACGGACTGACTAATTTTAGAGTCATAGATCAAGACTTTATTGCACCACTAGCTGCGCCCCGGGGCTTCGCTCCCGTGGGAATTTCGGTATAAAAAGTACCCTGTGTGCTATTCCCGGTATTTTTCTACCCGTATACAAAATTTCATCGAAATCCGTCCAGTAGATTTTACGTGATTGAGTAACAAACATCCTCACAAATTCACAAACTCATATCCAAGCTTTCGCATTTATAACATTAGTAGGAAGTAGAATACATAGAATCACGTCTTTATCCCTTACGGGGTAGACAGAGCCAAGAGTCGTGAGACCTGAAGGCCACGCTTAGCTGAATAGGGGGCTTTCTGGTGGAATGGAGATATGTTATGCTTACCATAAGTTATCCCAGGAATTGTGACACTGGTTTCTGCTATGTTCGTAGCTAATATCACCTTTCTAACATTCTGGTTTTTCATTTGAAACACTTTCACCTGTAAATTAGATAAAAACAATACACTCTCCTATAACATACCTCTTTTTAAGCAGTTGTGTAAAAAATAAACAAAAATTTAACTTAATTTAGCAAATTCAGATATTTCAGCTTGTATATTTAACGTGTTTTTCGTACAAATTTTGAGCCCCATTTCATCCCCTTGTTGTTTGTTTTAACAAAAAGTAGCCTATATTTGACCCCGGATCTTCAACTATATCCATACCAAATTTCATCAAAATTCCAATAGATTTTGCGTGATTGAGTAACAAACAACCTCACAAACTCACAACCAAACTTTCGCATTTATAATTTTACTAGCTTTTGCCCGCGGCTTCGCCCGCGTGAACTTCCCATGGGAACAGTACTTTTTCCGGGGATGAAAGGCACCCTATGTCCTTCTCAATACTTCTGACTATATGTATGCGAAATTTCAGGAAGATTGGTTCAGAAGATAAAGCGTGAAGAGGTAACATACAAACGAATAAGTAAATAAACAAACATTTTTTTTTATTTTCTTACATACATACATAGAATCACGTCTTTATCCCTTACGGGGTAGACAGAACCAAGAGTCGCGAGACTCGAAGGCCACGCTTAGCTGAATAGTGGGATTATTTTCTGAACATACTTAAATATAATTAAATACGCTAATATTATTACGATCTAGCCTATTTACAGGCTAATGTGTAACAAACATATAAACAAACAAACTCACTTTCACATTTATAATATTAGTTAGGTTTAGGATTCAGTGTATAATGCAGTACTCACATACATAGGCAACACTTCCATATCGGCCGATTGTATGAGTCAGTTAGTCATTAATGGCTTTTTCACTTCTCATGCTCGGAAAGTGCTTATTTGTGCAGGATATAGGCTGCACAAAATCGAATTTTGTGCACAAGGGCATTAACGTATCTACTCATAAATGTATCTATATTAAGGCAAAGAAAATGAGCCATACAGCCAAACACGATAAAAAGTTCATGGATAGAATTTGTTATTTTATAATATTTACTTTTAATTTATTTGCCTTATGTGTTTTTTAAGACATAAAAGATATTAAAATTTAAATTGAAGTACGGTAGGTTATTAAATTAATTTAAGAAAAATATTATTACAAAATTAATTTAATAGTAGGCTGTATAGGTCTGCAGCCCAAGCCTATCAATGTCGTAAGATTAAAAAAATAAAGCGGCGGGAAACAGCTCTTGTTTTTTCGTGCGTTTATTAATTTCTTCAATTTGATTTATTTCCTCGCAATCGAAGTGAAAAGCAGAGTTTATAACTCGTCCACAAAACGATTTTTATCCTCGACATTACTATCAGCCCTCGCCTTCGGCTCGGGCTGCTAAAAGTCTCGGATAAAAATGATTCGTTTTGTGCACTTGTTGTAAAATCTACTATTTTCCTTCCTTTAAGTACCTTTGTAACACAGGTTTAATTTTCTATCACATTTTGCTTGTCACTTCTTTTAATGCTCGCTTATATTATCTGATCTGCTTATGTACACTGTTTTTTAAATTGTACTTTAGCACATAACTATAGACTTTTAATGTTTTTTTTTTTTATGACTGCAGATTGTTATGTGTACTAAATAAATTAAATAATTATAGCCTGACCAGGGATATAAAAACCCTCGCCATGTTGCGGAAAAGCAATATAACTAATTTCTTATACTGGCAACTAATTTAAAAACTCATCTGTCATTTCTCCTGTCAAAGTTTGACTTTCAATCAACAGCGGATCCAGTATTTTTATTTCTGGGAAGGGCGCCGTTTTCCGTTCTCGAGAATATTTCCGAGAAATTAGGAAGTTTCCGCTTGTTCTTTGAAAATTTCGAGAACGGCACATCATTAATAGTGGCAGATTATTTTTTGAAAATAAACTTGTAAGAAACTATGACTACTAAATCCTAACTATTAAATAACTTTAATCTTAATTAAAATTTGATATGTACTGTTATGGAACCTGCCTCCACAGAATCTATGTATACAAAATAGTAGCCGGGATGAGGGGGGGGGGGGGACCGGCCCACGTGCTCCCCCCCTTAAATCCGCTACTTCTTTCAATAATGTTGCAATATAAAACGCATAAGTGCTGCCTCTAATTCAGGGTTTTTATATTTCTGGTCAGTCTTTAAATAACTATAGATTTACCTGTGTATAATGCGGTAGACTCCCATACATAGGCAACACTTCCATATCGGCCGATTGTATTCCGCTCGGGAAGAACTTGCGATGTTTATTCTTATCGTTGTTTTGTTCTGCGTAGAGTTTTAGCGTTTCTTGAGCTGTTAGTATTTCCTCCTGAAAACGAAGTATCACGTCTTTATCCCTTACGGGGTAGACAGAGCCTAGAGTCAGACTCGGAGGCCACGCTTAGCTGAATAGTTATTTTTTGTTCTTATCCAATTTATTATGGTTACTCGATCACAAACATAACATGTTTTATTATATTTGTTTCTTATATTTTATTTTTGACTGTACACAATCTCGTGTATGTATAAAGATAATAAATAGCCCCTCTGGCATGCTAGGCGACCAAGACTGTTTCATGACTTTCTTTCGGCATTTCTTCTCAGCAGTGGTCGTTCCGAAATGCTAGTAGTTTGTAGCTTCGGGACATAATATACTATGATTAAATAATTACTGTATCAATATATGTTGTTATAACATTATTTATTTATTAATGACATAAGAGAATCTAATGGTATATACTACATGTCAAGTCAAATACAATTTAAAAAGTTTAAAAAGAAAACATTAGTCAAAGAGACCGCCCCGGGTCATACCTGGTGCAAAAGTGCCCATGACGCTTGCAGCGTTCCCTCGCTGTATAGCAAGGGAAATGCGTTGCACCAGGTATGACTCGGCGCGGGGCTCAGCTTAAATAATTAGTTTTTGACGTGAAAAAGAGCCTTCTTTGATGGCCAAGTTTCAATAAAAAAAAAATGATTTTGATAGTGGGTTCATTGGTGGAATGGAGATTCAGATATAGTGACAGGTTGCTAGCCCATCGCCTATGAGTGGAGGAATCCCCAGTTTAAAGCCCTTTCCCTCGATTGACTTTTACAGTCTGCGCGGGAAGAGAAGCAGCTGGCACACAGGCGCTTAAGTAAAAGGCGAGTCCATACAAAAAGCAAAAATTCACGAAATTGGCATTTTAATAAAATTAAACTTAGTAAAAAAAAAACAACTAAAAAGTATCAATATTGTGATTTGTGCAACTGTCAAACTGTTTTCCGCCTCTGGTTGACAATAAAAAGCGCACCATATAGGTTCAGCCATTATTACGACTCGGCTTTCATAAAACGCTATCTGTTGAGACTTTTTTATATAGATTTTTTTTTAATTTAGCTGTCAGAGAATCGCTTATTATAAGACATATATGTTGTAAAGTGACGTCTTTGGAGAATATGCAGGAGTTTGTTGCGCCGCCTCTTCTCCACTTGCGCTTTGGAGGCGGTGGTCACCTTAGCTTTAAGTCATTTTATGACGTCAACTAAGGTATATGACGATTTAAAAGTGCTACACAGCACAAACTGACGCCACGACAACATTTCCGTGTACCCTCATTTTGCAGGGTATTTATGTTGTTGTCGGCATTCTTTTTACACGACTGACCAAAAAAGGAGTGTTAAGTTTTCAGGGTTCGTGTATGTGTGTATGTAAGTTTCTTTATTAACTTAACAGATTTTGGTGTGAGAAGTATTTTTAGATTCCTTGCATTCCTCCGAGTGACATAGGCTATGTGAGTTGTCAGTCGTGTTTTTTATTTTTTAATAATTAGCATATTTTTTTTTTGTTGTGTTGTGTTTCTATCTAAGAAATAAACATATTCTATTCTTTTTTAAGTCTATTTAAATAAACAATTTTCATTTCATTAGTAAAGCAAACGTACTTGTGAAGTCAAAAACGCCAATACATCCCCAAACGGTTCGTTCTCGTGTATTTTAATTACTGTGTCCACTGTAGCCTTAACGTAGTCGGGGACTGGCTCTGAAAAATAACAGTAATCAGTAAAGAAAAATAGATTAACACTTTATTGCACTATTTATAGAAAAATAGGCCAAGTGCGAGTTGAACTCGAGCACCGAGGGTTCCGTACACGCAAAGCATCTCACATTATAGCTCTAACTAAAAGACCAACTAGTTTCAAAAACAAACTTAACTTTGCAGTTCCATCCCTTCGTTCGGATATTACGGTAATATCTCTGGATCGCGTTGACGTATAATTTTGATTATTTTTTTGCTGAAAGAGACCGTGGATCGTGAAGCGTTCTTAAGAAAAAAATGTTTGAAAGACAGACGGACAACAAAGTGATCTTACAAGGATTCCGTTTTTGCCTTTTGATGTGCGGAACCCTAAAAAAGTACAAAAGTTGTAACAAATTAAATGAATACAAAATAGCGCATAGGGTACATTTTATCCCGAAATTTCCAAGGGAAAGCAGTCTCGGTCGGGGCGTAGCTAGTATTAGATAAACAACTTCGCATTGCTAACAAAATACATACATACATAGAATCACGTCTTCATCCCTTACGGGGTAGACAGAGCCAAGAGTCGTGAGACTCGAAGGCCACGCTTAGCTCAATAGTGGGCTCTCTGATGAAATGGAGATTCAGGTATAGTGACAGGTTGCTAGCCCATCGCCTATGAGTGGAGGAATCCCCAGTTTAAAGCCCTTTCCCTCGATTGACTTTTACAATCTGCGCGGGAAAAGAAACATCTGGCACATTCAAAATTTTTTCTTCGCTCCCAGACCAGCATGGAAGCAAGCGGGAGCTAAGAAAATGGGTCGTAGAAATAGAATTAGTATACCTTCAACATAGAATATATCTATGGGATGAGTTCTTCCTTGCATGGACATTATCACAGAAGTGCTGGCACCTTTCTTCTTATCAGATAAATCAAAAAATTCCTTGAGGAAATCCGCATCCATTGTGGCCGATGATATGACGAGTTTAAGGTTTTTGCGTTTCTGAAACACATACATTTAAAGTTATTACTACAACTAGCATGGGGGCGGGATTATGTTCATCAGTCAGTCACTCAGTCAGTAACGGAAGAATTTTATATATATTGATTGATAACAATGCGAAGCAGGGCCGGGTCGCTAGTACTTCAGTACTTTATACTAATATTAAAGAGAAATCGTTTGTAAGTTTGTTAGTAGGGGGTAATCTTAGAAACTACTGAACCGATTTCAAAAATTCTTTCACCAATAGAAAGCTACATTATGCCTGAGTGACATAGGCTACAATTTATGTGTGTACCGTGTGAAGCCGGGGCGGGGCGCTAGTATAAAGTAAAATATGGAATTCTCTCCCCGCGTCGCTGTTTCCCTACAAATATAATTTAGGGATTTTCAAGACAAGAGTGAATAGGCATATTTTGAGTTTGCGTGTACAACCCTAAACCTCATCTTTGCTTCCCATCAGGCAAGATTGAGGTCAAACACACTCAAATTTCTAATAATAAAAAAATAATCTACAAACCCTTGCTATCTTTTTAAGTAGTCCCATCAAAACGTCAGTCATTTGGGTCCTTTCGTGTACCTGAAAAAAAAATAAAATAAATATAGGTAAGTACAAAGATTTAAATCGATTTAAATCTTTGGGTAAGTATATAAAAAGAAAAGAAATCACACAGATTTATTTAAGCCCGATTTCCACTAGCTCGCGGCTCCGCCCGAGGCAAAAAGTATATATATTTGTTTGTGTTTTTTTTTCAACAAACTTTGACCCCCCTTGTTTCAGGCCTTTAGGGGTTGATTTTTGAGAAAAAATAACCTATGTTTGGCTCCTGGTCTTTAACTATATCCATACCAAATTTCGACAGAATCGCTCCAGCGGTTTAGTCGTGAAAGCGTAACAGACTTTCGCATAATATATAATATTAGTAGTATTAGTTATTATATTTATATATATATTTCTTTTATTATATATTACTTATACGTGATTATTAGTAGAATAGAATAATTTATTTATTTTATTTTATTATTAAGTCGGTTATTTATTATATTTTGTGAGTAGGTAAGTAATTAATATTATTTCGCTAAACTTTATCGCACCACCTTACTACTCTCAGTTTGGTCTAATGGTTGACTGACTGGTAGAGAATGCCACATGGCGTTAAGTCCACCATTTGTACATATTTTTTGTAATTCGTGCAAAAAAGTGCTTCCATGCTGGTCTGGAAGCGAAGAAAAAACATAGAATGTGCCAGCTGCTTCTCTTACCGCGCAGATTGTAAAAGTCAATCGAGGGAAAGGGCTTTAAACTGGGGATTCCTCCACTCATAGGCGATGGGCTAGCAACCTGTCACTATACCTGAATCTCCATTCCATCAGAGAGCCCACTATTCAGCTAAGCATGGCCTTCGAGTCTCACGACTCTTGGCTCTGTCTACCCCGTAAGAGATTAAGACGTGATTCTATGTATGTATTTTTTTAAATAAATAGATAAATTAGTGAGTAAGTATGGATTGACTAACACAATTTTGATGACGCTTACTAAACACCACCCACCAACAGATTGTACGCATTTAGACCTAAATGTGTAACATTACAACATAATAAACTACATAATGTGCATTTTTTATGGTAACATTTTATTTATAGTTCTAGTAGGTACCACGGAGTTTGGAATACACTCAATCAAATTGAATTTTAATTTTCAACTTCGTATATTTTCAAGAGCGATGGACTCAAATTTTAACCAATTGGGCTACAACCGATGTAAAGAAATAAAGAGGAAGACCAAAGCCGAGATGGGCAGACTTGAAAGCATTTGACAGAGAATGGAAGGAAAATAAGTAAGCGGAGGCTTTTGTGCAGAATTGGGACACAAATAGCTAATTTCATTATCAGCAGATGTTAATTCTATTACGTTGTTATTTCAAACTCTGAGGCTACAATATTTAGACTTCATAGTGCGCATATCTGTGGTAACACTTTATTTATAGTTATAATACCAACACGTGTGCTCGTATGCGTTGTAACGCCTTATGCAAATGGTATGTACGAGATGATTCATGTATGAGTGTGTTTGAAACAAACGGCTCTGTTTGTGAGATGATTTTTAGGGTTCCGTACCTCACAAGGCAAAAACGGAACCCTTATAAATCACTTTGCTATCCGTCTCTCAAACTTTATTTTTCTGATATGCCTAAAGGTATCAGTTCAGGTCATCAAGTTAGGATTCATATCAAATTCTCGTAACCACGCCGCGACGGTCTCTTTCAGCAGTAAAATAATCAAAATTATACGTCAACGCGATCAGGAGATATTACCGTAAATGTTGCTATTTTCGCATATTTTGCGATTTCAGACGGGAATCAAAACCTATGGCGTACTTCCCGTTGCAGTATGAATCCTAGGGATCGAACTGCAAAGTTAAGTTTGTTTTTGAAACTAGTTGGTATTTTAGTTAGAGCTATAATGTCAGATACTTTGCGTGTACGGAACCATCGGTGCGTTTGACTCGCACTTAGCAAGGTTTTTTTAACCTATTGACCTTCAATTTCATAGAAACAATTCTACGATAGTGCCTCCAGCGCCAGATATTATTTTCTACTTTAGTTAAAATAAATCATTGTTATTTTATGTCACGCCTAAAAATAAATTATGAAGATTTTGCTGCAAATATACAACTGTAACACAGAGGACGGGTTTCCGAATGGTAGGCCCACCTGTAGCTGCAAAGGTCCCAGGTTCGAATCCTGCCCGTGTACATGAGTTTATATACCAATCTGACTCATGTCCCTATGTTAATTAACATCGACCACCACTTGCTTCCGGTGAAGGAAAACATCGTGAGGAAACCTGCACTCTGGTTGATGATTATCAGCTAGTGTGTGAAATGGAGAAGGCAATGGCAAACCAAGTTTTACATTGCCAAGATAGTCGTTGTGTGTGTTTCATTCCATATCATAACCACGACCCTCAGTCATGAGGAATACGACTAAAGCCCCTTTAGTCAATACAGAGACGAAACCGCGACCAGTTAGCGACCAATTTAAAATAAATAGATAAATATGTATGGTGGTACATATAAATATGTATGGTAAATATTTATCTATTTATTTTAAATTGGTCGTTGGTTAAAAATTAGTATGTGTGAGTGTGTGTAATAGATATATGTGTATCCGAGCACATAAGTAAAATAAAAGTAAAATGTAATTTATTTTTCTCCAAGTATACACTTATTTACAACATACAATAGTAATAATAGTACAACCTGACTCTCTTCAAACCAGAGTGGATAGGCTGCTTCTGGGTAAGCTCGCTACACCGTAGACCTCATCTCTGTCCTCGGACAAGATTGTGGTCAAGATCAAACTCATCTTTTATAAAAAAATGAAAAGAATTGAAATTGGCTAGACACGAAGATTTTCTACTTCACAATAAAATATTACCTTGAAGGCCTTGAAATATGTGATAAATATGTAAATAATTGTATTTCAAATCGTGAACGAATTTAAAAGTGCGAATCGGCGTCTGAGTGGTTGTTTACTTAGAATGTATGACTTCAGGCGACTTGAAAAAATTAACACCAATGTTACAAACTAACATTAAAATTTGTGCAAGTACAGACAAGAGTCAAAAAGCAGTCAAAATCTACACGGCAATATGATCTTTAAGGCTATGCCATAAGGTCTTCGACGTATGACTGCATTTATGACATTTGACTATACCTACAAATAAATATATACTACTGGCCAGTCGTCAGGTGGTTAGGAAAAGGTCGAAATTTAATGAAACTTGGATGTTGTTCAGGGATGGTTAATTAACATTTTGTCAAGTTTTGAACCTCGAGGACCCTGTGCAAAAAGAGGAGGGGGGGAGAACTGCAAAAATTTCGACCTTTCATTTTTCGTCAATATTTTTTTTCCTTACATCCTACTGCAAAAGCATTCCAGTACTTTTTTAGAGCGGTAAATTTACCACAATTTTTACTATACAAACTTATTTGTAAGTCAATTCGTTACCGAGATATGGCGCTACGAAAGAAAAGTAATTTTTCAAAATTTGTTAAAAAAATGGCGAAAATGCAGAATTCCACCTTTTTTCTTCAGTTATATCATAATAATGATGAAGTGTTGTTTTAATTATAGTCCCTGGTTACAATAACCTATATTTGAACCCCCCCCCCCCCCTTCCTACCCAACCACAATTCTCAAAAGCTTATTATCATCTGTAATTTCATTCCAACCATATATCATGTCAATGTTGGCAGGTATTGATATTAGACCCCCTCCCCCTACCCTCTTTTTGCACAGGGTCCTCGAGGTCCAAAACTTGACAAAATGTTAATTTACCATCCCTGAACAACATCTCCAAGTTTCATTAAATTCCGACCTTTTTCTACCAAAGTCCACTTCTTGCGACTTGTCAACCGGCCTATACTAACAAATCGAGAATTACAGTTTGTAAAATATAGCTTGACCTCTATGACAGATGTCAAAAAGTATTAAAATAATACATCTATCTTTGTCGCTCTCATTTCGAATGTATCAGTTCATCTTGCTGTCATAGAGATTAAGCTATATTTTACAAACTATAACGTAAGTAAGCTTCTGGGCCTTAAAGAAATTTTTAAAGGGCAACCTACCAACATGCCTGAAGAAGCGACTCATCAACATCTTGCCCGTCCTAACCTACGGTGCACGAACCTGGTCGCTGACCAAAAAACAAAAGCTGAAGTTGCAGGTTTGCCAGAGAGTGATGGAGCGTAGCATATTAGGTATAAAAAGGACGGATCGTGTCAGAAATATCACACTACGTCCATCACACAAATAACAGACGTTGGTAAAAAGTCGGCAAGATTTAAGTGGAACTGGGCCACGTCAGCCGTATGGGAATGGAAAGATGGACAAAAATAGTTACATCTTGGGTCCCGACTGATGGCAAAAGAGCGAGAGGCAAGCCGAAAATGAGGCGCCTTTGATAGGCAGTGGCAGCAGATAGCGAGCGATAGAGGTAGTTGGAGAGATAAGGGGGAGGCTTTTGCCCAGCAGTGGGACCTATCAGCTAAATAAAAAAAATAAAAAAAAACGTAAGTTTGAGACTTGTGTTATGGGATACTAACTCAATGATACTAGGTATATTTTATAACAAATACATATAGATAAACTTCCAAGACCCGGGTCAATCTGAGAGAGATCATTTTCCATCTTGACCCAACCGGGGATCGAACCCGGGACTTCCGGTGTGACAGTCCGGCGTGATGACCGTTGGACAAAGCAGGTCGTCATATATTAGAAGCGTTTAATATGTGGTGCTGGAGAAGGATGGCGAAAGAATATCATATCAGCTGGATTTTGCATAGAAATTTGTACTCTCATCGTCTCAACTTGACTAAATGCTACATGTCTGCCCACGGGAAACGGCGTGATAATATGTATGTTTGTATGTATGATACTGTACTTTTTACTAAATCTTAGAACTTTACATACCTCGTCCAAAACGATACATGAATATTGCATGAGGAGAGGCGACGCGAACATCTCTCGAAGTAAGACGCCTTCGGTCATGAACTGTAATAAACAAAATGATCTTATAAGGTTTTGCCTTTTGAGGGAGGGAACCCTAAAAAAACGGCCAAGTGCGAGTCAAACTCGCGCACCGAGGGTTCCGTACACACAAAGCATCTCAGATTATAGCTCTAACTAAAATACCAACTAGTTCCAAAAACAAACTTATCTTTGCTGTTCGATCATATATTCATACTGAATCCAGCGCAAAAATAAATTTGTAACACTTTTTTTTAGACTTCCAACAACATATTTATAATTTTCAGATTTATTTCTGTATAAGTATGACTTGACTGAATGAATGTTCGACGAATCTTGCAGTACATTGCAAGATCGAGGCACGCGTGCCCCGCCCACATAGCCATTACTATCTAGATTTATTTCCGTGTACATACCACAATCCCGGTATCGGGAGTCCTTATAGATGTCATGGAGGCGGCACACCCCACTTCCTCACCAAGTTGTACCCCTCTCTCGTCTGCTACTCTGCTCGCGAGAGTCAAAGCTGCTGTGACTCTTGGCTGCGTGACGCATACTCTGTGGCCGATTTCGTAGAGGTACTGAAACCAATTTGGATTATTATTCGATATGGTGAATGAAAGTTATTATATACTTTGAATAAAACCCACAGATTTAAATTTACAATCCCCTTTGCCTCTTTAAGCTTATCTACTGAACCAAATACCTACTGTTTTATTATAATATTATAATATAATAATATGTATAGATGAGTCATTGGATGTATACTACAGACACAGACATACAATATTTATAGGTACATACACTCGATAGTACCATAACAATGTTATTTTGTTATAAACTTTCTTTGCTAAGAATTTTAATCCAGGCGTGAGTTGATAAATCTTCAAGAAAATCTTTGTGGTGTTGTAAACTTTAATTCTCAAAAAAAAAACAAGAAACTGCTAATCAAAGGTCAATATAGAATTGTCATAGAATTATTAGATGCCATTTAGGTGTTTATGCTATGTTTGTAATATATTGGGTAAAACTAAACGCAGGCGTTTCGCATTGCTGCCGCCAGAGGGCGTTCGGGGTTTTCACACTGCTAGCGTGGAATGCATGGTGTAGTCCGCCATTGCATTGTCCAGGGCGATATCGGTTTGATTTTAATACGCGGAGCGGTCTCGCGTCTTTTGCTTGTTGTTTAGTTTGAGTGATAATTGTGAATTTCCTGTTTGTTAAATAACTATTGAATTTGTGTTTGTGAAAAACTCTGTTATTGTGACTTTTTCTTGTGAGAGGTGAAACGTGGCTGGCTGTTCACATCTGGCTGTTCCCGAGTGAAACTACGGGAAGAAATCTATTTATTTGTCCTGGGGAATTGAGATCTCAAGGGTTAGGTAGGGTGATTAGGAATTCCCCTTCCCGAAGACACTCAAGTTTGGATCCGAAGAGAAAGAAGATTTAGCTTGGTAAGTGTTTTAAGTGTAATTAATTTATAGGTTAGGTTATCATATAGGGCCCTGTAGCTCCCTTCATAAGCTACGGTGGTAGCAGACTGCGTATAGCTTAAGTTAGATTCTAGTCGGACAAGCGTGGTGTCGCGTGGAGATTTTTTCCCGGTACTTAATTTTACCGGTAGATTTTTTCCCGGTAAAGTTCCGGTACAGAATTCTTCCCGCCGCTTCGTTTGTCCGGATTCTCTCTGCCACATTTTCTGGCAGCAGAGCGTAGTTGCTCTGCACATTTTTCTGGTAGCAGAGCGTAGTTTATCTACCCTCTATTTGTTCGTTTGTAAAAATAATTAATTGTTTGTAAAAATTATTAGATTTTTCTTAGTTTGTTTGTATAAGAATATTTGTAACCTTTTTTGTATTTGTTTGCGGTTTGTACCGTGCGTTCCGGGTTTGTGCCATTCTCATACCTACCGCGGTTCTTCGTGTAGTTGTTTGATTTTGTTGTTTTTTATTTACCTTTTGTTATTTTTTGTTTGTGACTTGACGCGATGGCGAAGGCCTCCAATGCTAGGGCGACACTCGCCAACGAATTGAGATGGTTTGTGACGGCCGGAGGACTCCTGTCCCGGAAGGACAGGGAGGGCGCCATACTGCTAAGAGCGGATCACCTCCACTCACGATTGATTAGCGCGGAAGCGGCCATGGCGGCGCTTACCGAAGCCGATCTTACCCCGGAGGCCTACGCAGGTCACATGGCGGACATGGACCAGATCCTGAGTCTGCACGATGATATCGCGGAGGCGGTGACCGCAATAAGGGCGAGACAGGCTGGCGGACCAGCCCTCGCACACCTGTTAGACAGGAAGGACCAGCGGTTACTGGTCGGCTCCCCACCCTTCAGCTGTCCCACTTTGGGGGTAGGATGGAGGAGTGGGTAGCATATAAAAATATGTTTGAGTCCCTGGTCGTAGCACGACAGGATTTGGCGAAGGCCCAGAAGATGGCCTACCTCCTCTCCACTCTTGAGGATGAAGCGCGGTCGCTCATCCAGCACCTCCGGGTGGAGGACGACCAGTACGATACGGCTTGGGAGTTATTGAACTCCCGCTACCAAAACTTACGTTTGTTAGCGGATGCGCACGCCGCACAGTTGATGGCCCTGCCCAAGGTGGCCAACAGGGCACAGTTGCGCCTGCAGTTGCTCACGCCCGTTACAGTGGCCTGTAACGCGCTCCGCACACTGGGGCTGCCGGTGGACCAATGGTCTTTTTTGTTGGTGCACATTGTATTGGGCAAATTGCCCAATGACATCCGCTCGCGGTTTGAGCGCGAGAATGCGGAACGGGATAGCACCACCCTACCAACATTCACTGACTTGGTGAAGTTTTTGGAGTTTGAGGCACGGGCGGCTGAGAATACCATGACGGACTCAGCGCCATCCAGAGCGCCTGAACGTAGGCCCCAACAGGGACGGCAACCGCCACCGCGTGGAGCTGGTGTGCGGGTTGCACACACGGCAGCAGTCGCGGGGGACGCGGACTGCCTGCAATGTGGCCGGATGGGCCACAGCCTGCTGCAATGCAGGGACTGGCAGAGACTGCCAGTACAAGATCGGCGCCGCATGGCAAAGCGGCATGAACTTTGCTTTTATTGTTTGGGCGGTCACTATGCACGTGACTGTCCCAGTGCCATACCATGCAGTGCATGCCGTGGGCGGCACCACGCGATGCTTTGCATGAACCGCAACGGGGATGGCACCCGGATGTTGAGGCAGGGGTCCCCTCTGGGCGGGGGCGCTCCTGCGCGAAGCCCTCCACCATCGGACGGAGGACGCGGCTTCGCTCGTCGCACCCCCCCTCGGGAGGGGGTCGCGTACCTGCGCGGGTCTTGGCGGACCGGGACCACGCGCCCCAAGGTCATGGCCAGTATATAGCTGGCCAGGCCCCGGATAGGGCCCCCATGGGCGGGGGCCCTAGATCGGACGTGAGAGTGGGGACACCCCCCTCCACGCGGGTTACCAATGCCCAACACATGCAGCCGCAGCGGTTTTCTCCACCGCTGCACGAGTACCCACGGCTGGAGTACCACCCGCCGTACCATAGGTATGGCCGGGCCGCGGGTTATGCCCCCCTCAGATGGGGATGTGCACTCGCCCGACATATTATCCGGGTCAGTGGCGCCCCCTGGTTTGGAGAGAGTGGGGAGCCCGTAACTAGCTTGCTCCCTTGCTGGGACAGAGCCGCGGACGGTTCTGCTCCCTACCGCGGTGGTCCGCGTATGGGGTCGTGGGGGAGAAGCCATTAATTTGAGAGCTCTGTTGGACTCAGGGGCTCAAAGCAGTTTGGTTACCACTCGAGTGGCACACCAGTTAGGTCTAGTCGTGGAAGACTCGCCTGTGCCACTTCTTGGAGTTGGTGGCATACAAGTGGAAGTGTCTGACGGGCCAGACACTTGTCACCTTTTCTTCGCTGAAGTCCTCCACAATGAGGATCACGACTTCGGCTATGGTAATGGATACCATTGCGGGTTGGCACCCCTCGACAGACATACCGCCGGGTGTGTTGTCTTTGGTTTCGGGTCTGGATTTGGCCGACCCCTTTGTCTTTCATCCCGGCCCAGTGGACTTGCTCCTGGGCTCGGACGTATTGGGTTGGATTTTGTTGGGTACACAGAAGGCTCTGGGTTCGTCTTCACTGATGGCAGTGTCTACGATTTTTGGTTTTGCCCTGATGGGCCCTGTGTTTGATAATGGCACCGCGGAGGAGCCACCGGTTGTCGCATCTGCGTCCTTGGCCAAGACCATGCAAAGGTTTTGGGAGGTGGAGGAGCCACCTATGAGTTCCAGGATGGATCCGGAACACGCTGAGTGCGAAGCCCTTTTTCGATCAACCACGGAGAGGTTGCCCTCCGGTCGGTTTGTAACTAGGTTACCCTTTGTTGCCTCTCGTCCTAGCCTAGGGCAAAGTAGGGCGCTTGCGGAGAAACGACTGCTGTCCATGGAGCGACGTATGCAGCGTGACCACGTACTTCGCGATAAATATATTGAATTTATGCGCGAGTACGAGGATTTGGGTCACATGTCTCCGGCTCGAGTTGATTGGAGCTCAACTGAGCATTATTTTTTGCCCCACCACGCGGTGGTGAAGGCCTCAACGGGCAAGTTGCGGACTGTCTTTGATGGGTCCGCACCCACTTCGAACGGAGTTTCGTTGAATCTATGTTTGCATTCAGGTCCCAAATTGCATAGGGACATAATTGACATCATCTTGAACTTTAGAAGACATCAAGTGGTTTTTGGTGCGGACATCCGGATGATGTTCCGCCAGACAGTCATACATCCTGGAGGACAGGCGATTCCAGTTGATACTCTGGCGTGAGCGCCCTGAGGATCCTGTGACGGTGTATGAACTCAACACAAACACGTATGGTTTGAAATCTAGTCCCTATATCGCCATCAGATCATTGCTTGAATTGGCAGAGCGGGAACGGATCCGCTTTCCCCGTGGGGCTTCCGTGCTGTCACGTGACTTGTATGTTGATGACGTGTG
The DNA here is from genome assembly GCA_018467065.1 of Ephestia elutella. Taxonomy (NCBI): domain Eukaryota; kingdom Metazoa; phylum Arthropoda; class Insecta; order Lepidoptera; family Pyralidae; genus Ephestia; species Ephestia elutella. Next base: position 1,469,591 of record CM031594.1, read on the forward strand.
CACCGGAGCCCAAAGTATTGAGGAGGCCCTCCTACTGCGGGATGAATTGATTGAAATATTGAAGACAGGTGGCTACGAGCTACGTGTAAGTGGTTGTCTAATGAGCCTAAAGTTCTAGAAGGGATCCCGGAGGATCACCAACAGAACCCTCACCTGTTTGAGGATGTGGATGATCCCAACAGGATAGCGGTGCTGGGCATGCAGTACCAGCCGCTAACCGATATTTTCACATTCCAAGTGGACTTGGAAATACCAAAAGTCTGGACTAAGAGAACGGTGTTGTCCGTAATAGCCCGTATGTTTGATCCAAGCGGTTGGATCAGTCCAGTGATATTCTCTGCAAAGTGTCTTCTTCAGAGACTTTGGGACTTTGGGCGTCTCGTGGGACGAGCCGCTGTTTGGCTCTCCATTGGATGATTGGCTCGAGTTGTTTTCATCGATTAAGGAAGTCAATCGGATTGCCTTGCCTCGTCGAATATTGCCCCCGGGAAATATCGAGCCAGCCTGCATGGCTTTTGTGACGCGTCGGAGCGAGGCTACGCCGCGTCAGTCTATATGCGGACAGTTGACGCCGATGGCCGGGTCAATGTCTCGCTTTTGTTAGGGAAGAGCAAGGTCGCCCCCATCAGGACTAGGCTGACTATTCCCAAGCTTGAGTTGAGTGGAGCTCACCTTCTTTCTAAATTGTTGCATCACGTTGCCAGTGAGCTGGCGGCCACGGTCGAGATACGGGACATCTTCGCCTGGTCGGATAGCCAGGTCGCGCTTGCATGGTTGCGCGCGGCCCCACATACCTTGTAGGTTTTTGTGGGAAATCGGGTTTCCCAAATCCAGAATATCGGAATTGATATAACATGGAGACATGTGCCGGGAGAGCTTAACCCAGCGGACTGTGCTTCCCGAGGTTGTACGGCACCAGAATTGGTGTCACACCCGCTCTGGTGGGGTCCAGAGTGGCTGATGGGATCAGAAACTTCTTGGCCTGTCTGTCAGACAGATGTTACTTCTTTGAGTTTGACTGGGCTCCGTGTACATGCTGTAGTCGCTGAGACGACGTCGGAGCCGGATTGGCTACTTGCTCGGTATAGCAGCTTGGATAAGCTTCTGGGTGTCACCAGTTGGATTAAGCGTTTCATACATAATTGTAGAAACCCACAGGCAAAGCGGTTGGAGCCGATTGCAGGTGCAGAAGAGCGCCGGAGCGCATTGTTGCATTGGGTCCGTGTCGTGCAGACCGGACGGTTTGAGTCAGAGCTTTCAGATTTTGCGCGACGGACGCGCTAAATTGAAGGGCGCGGTCGCTCGTTTGAACCCGTACATCGACTCGGATGGGCTTCTTCGGGTTGGAGGCAGGCTCCGGAAGGCGGATCTTCCATATGAGACTCGCCATCCTCTGTTGTTGCCCAAGGGCGGACCCTTGGTGCAGCTTTTGGTGTCTGATCGACACATTCGTAACGCCCATGCTGGGTGCAATGCTTTGTTGGCTATTTTGCAACGCGAATTTTGATATTGTCTGCCCGAAGAGCAATCCGTAGTGTTCTGTTTCGATGTATTGCATGTTATAGGTTGAAGGCATCCACGATGCAACCACAGATGGGTGATTTGCCCGTTGATCGAATTCGACCTTCGAGGCCGTTTGACGGCGTTGGAACCGATTTTGCCGGTCCCTTTTCGATCAAGGCTTCTCCCTTTCGTAATGCCCGTATTGTGAAGGGCTATTTGTGTGTATTTGTTTGTTTGGCCACCAAGGCTGTCCATTTGGAGGTGGTATCGGCTCTGACTACGGAGGCCTTCGTCGCCGCGTTGGATCGCTTTGTTTCGCGTCGAGGTCTACCTTCCCTTATTAGGTCTGATAATGGCACAAACTATAAAGGAACTGTAAATTATCTTAAGGATGTTTCCGTGTTTATTGATAAAAATTGTACTAGTTTAAGTCAAATTGCTGCCCAAAGGGGAATAACCTGGAAATTTAGTCCCCCAAGTTGCCCCCATTGGGGAGGGATTTTTGAAGCGGCTGTGAAATCCGCAAAGACCCACCTCCGCCGCATTATCGGAGAAACGGCTCTAACTTTTGAAGAGCTGGCCACAGTGTTTTGTAAAGTTGAGGCGGTCCTCAACTCGTCCTCTCTGTCCGCTATCTCCAGATCCAAATGACTCTGGAAGCTCTCACCCCTGGTCATTTTTTGGTGGGAGGGCCGTTGAATGCCCTGCCCGAATACCCGTGGAAGGATGAACGCGTATATCGGTTGTCGCGTTTTCAAATGTTGCAGCAAATGAGCCAGGACTTTTGGCGTCGCTGGTCGCTTGAATATTTGCATTTGCTGCAGCAAAGAGTGAAGTGGACAGACAGGACTGAGCCTCCCAGGGAGGGTGATTTAGTATTGTTAAAAGAGGCAAATTTGCCCTCATTGCTTTGGCGACGAGCTCGCATATTACGTTTGATTCTTGGCGGAGATGGCACTCCGCGTGTGGCTGAGGTGTTGGTCGACGGTTCGATTTTAAGGAGAGGTGTGACCTCTCTCGCCCGCCTTCCCGTAGAGTACGCTAGCGGTCTGCTTCTCAGACCGGGACGGGGGGATGTTTGTAATATATTGGGTAAAACTAAACGCAGGCGTTTCGCATTGCTGCCGCCAGAGGGCGTTCGGGGTTTTCACACTGCTAGCGTGGAATGCATGGTGTAGTCCGCCATTGCATTGTCCAGGGCGATATCGGTTTGATTTTAATACGCGGAGCGGTCTCGCGTCTTTTGCTTGTTGTTTAGTTTGAGTGATAATTGTGAATTTCCTGTTTGTTAAATAACTATTGAATTTGTGTTTGTGAAAAACTCTGTTATTGTGACTTTTTCTTGTGAGAGGTGAAACGTGGCTGGCTGTTCACATCTGGCTGTTCCCGAGTGAAACTACGGGAAGAAATCTATTTATTTGTCCTGGGGAATTGAGATCTCAAGGGTTAGGTAGGGTGATTAGGAATTCCCCTTCCCGAAGACACTCAAGTTTGGATCCGAAGAGAAAGAAGATTTAGCTTGGTAAGTGTTTTTATGGCGTAATTAATTTATAGGTTAGGTTATCATATAGGGCCCTGTAGCTCCCTTCATAAGCTACGGTGGTAGCAGACTGCGTATAGCTTAAGTTAGATTCTAGTCGGACAAGCGTGGTGTCGCGTGGAGATTTTTTTCCCGGTACTTAATTTTACCGGTAGATTTTTTCCCGGTAAAGTTCCGGTACAGAATTCTTCCCGCCGCTTCGTTTGTCCGGATTCTCTCTGCCACATTTTCTGGCAGCAGAGCGTAGTTGCTCTGCACATGCTATGTGTATTTATAGAAATATCACGGTGGTTCTGCTGGAGCGAACCTCCGTAGCAGAACCACCTTCCGTCGAAGATTACGGCAAAACGAAGGACATAGATTTCTTTTTAGTAGTCCTAGAATGTTAAAGTATTTATATAGATTATTTCTGTATATTTACGTTTGTTAAATCTAAAGTGGTTCTGCCAGGGAGCATCACGTGAAATTTCGCATACACGTAGTTAGAAGTACTGTGAAGGACACAGGGAAAAAGCACTGTTCCCGTGGAAAAATCACGCGGGCAAAGCCGCGGGCAAAAGCTATTAGCTTATAAATAGAACTGATTGATAGCCAAAATGCCTTGTTTCGGACATCAGACGTTCAAATCACAGTTAGGCCGTAGTTTAAAGGTTAACAAGCCGTTATTGATAAATGTCACGCCATAGGTTACGTAGCACAATGCGATTAAAATAATAGGTACTAATAGGCGATTTTCTGACATGTTAAATTAAGAAAAAAAAATTTGATTGTGGTCAAGAGCAAACCCATTTTTAATAATAAAAAAAAAGAAAATCGATGTAATAAAATATCAATAGATGGCGTTTTATGAAAGCCGAATCGTGTACCTATATTGTGCGCTTTTTCTTGTCAACCAGAGCAAGAAAAATAACCTAATCATATTATTATTTGTATATTTTAAATATCAGAGCTACAAACTACCTTCTTCTTTTGGGCAATCGCGTAAAAATAGACGCCGCCCGCCGCCGGCGCATAAAATTTCGATTTCGTTCGCACGCACACAAGTAGACATAGAGATTTCAAGGTGATCCAGTGATTCTGTAGTCGTAAATTTAAAACCTAACAAGCTGTCTAGGTGGTATCTAGTATTTTAAAAAAATACCTACATCCTGCTAATATTACTAGTGGTTCTTTGAACAGTAGACTTCGTGGACTCCTCACCAGCGCTACAAAAAACTCCCCCGTTTCCCCGTTTTTGAAACCTGTTTACCCTTTACCCCTTTTTTGATTTTTTTTTAACCAGTTCAGAATCCGACGAACAATGTTTCCTCCAAATATGATTGAAATCCGTTCATAAATAACGTTACAGCAAACATTTCCATTTCCCTCCAATCAAAAAGCTCTTAATAAAAAAATCAAATAAATACGTAGGTATGCCAAGTTTCATAAGGATCCGTTCAGAAACGCGACCTCTAAATTTCGGCATTTCTTCTCAGCAGTGGTCGTTCCGAAATGCTAGTAGTTTGTAGCTTTAAGACATATAATACACTATTACATTAAGTACACATAAGTATAATTAGTTTTCGACTTAGAAAAGTGCCTTTTTGAAGGCCAAGTTTCAATTTAAAAAAAATGATTTAAAAACAAACCCACAACCCACATTTCGACCAAATCAAAATCGGAGTCTTGAAGTCAAAGTCAATTTCTTTTATCGAAACTTGGCCTTCAAAGAAGGCTCTTTTTTACGTCGAAAACTAATTATTTAATCATAATATATTAGGTCTCAACATCATAATATATTATTATTATTCAACAATTAAACATACCTATTCAAAAATTAACAATCAAAAACATATTCATAAACTAGCTTTTGCCCGCGGCTTCGCCCGCGTGAATTTTCCACGGGAACAGTGCTTTTTCCCGGGATAAAAAGTAGCCTATGTGCTATTCCAGGTCATTATCTACCTCTGTACCAAATTTCATTGAAATCCGTCCAGTAGATTTTGCGTGATTGAGTAACAAACATCCTCACAAACTCACAAACTCACATCCAAACATTCGCATTTATAATATTAGTATGGATGAGCTTTTTTACATATTTTTCACCAAAGAGATTCATAATTATTATGTAAATGTATGAATTCGGCTTGAGAGAAACTCAAGAAGTACCTACCTAACTGATAAAATTATATTTTTGAAAAAACTTAAAATATTTACATAAAAAGAAACAACCAATTTTCGTCTTAGCGGCTACGATCCGTTAAAACAACATGCACACATTTTCAATTCAAACTTGCTTTTAACTTTTTTTATCTTTAATTTAATTTAGTTTTATTTAGAACTTTAATCAGAACGATATTGTTTGGACGATTTAGTGACTGACTGTACATAATGAAATATTTTATAATTATTTTGATGAGTAGTTTGAGAATTGATATCAAATAATCTGCGGAGTACATTGAGAATAAATCAAAATACCTATGGAGTAGAATGGGAACAAAATAATAAGTATTTATTAATAATAATAATTTCGTGGAGTAACTTGGGAACACATGTTTGAGATTTTTATCTTTTTAGAACAAAAGAATGGAGTACTTTGGGAACAACCCAAACAGTCTTGGTCGCCTAACATCCCAGAGAGGCTATAGATACATACACTAGATTGTGTACAGTCGAAAATAAAATATAAGAAACAAATATAAATATAATAAAACATGTTATGTTTGTGATCGACTCGCTCGCTTCGCTCGCTCGGCCAATTAGTTATGTAACAAACCAGCCAACACGTCTCATGTCTTTATCATACATTCACAATCGAATGCAGTTATGAATTCTTAATATCGCCTATTACCTTTACAAAGGCTGAACGGACTAAAAAATAGCCGGCATCAAAGCGTCCCTTATAAGCACTTACCTATTGTTATATCACCCTACACTAATTATGTGGCGTAGAACGTAGAACCCAACAATTTTTTCAACAGGCGATGATAGAAACTGGATGTGTACGAGAATGAAAATTTATTTATTTTAATAGGCCTAAAAATAGCACTTTCAAATCATCAAATACTTAGTTCATCATTATCATCAGGGGAAGCCATCTTCAAAGTGAAGTTTGGAGGTCAGCATGCAGTATCTCTTCCAGTCCTTAGTCTCCAAAACCTAAGTCCTGTCCAGGTCGTGATGTCGTCCATCCACTTCCACCGCGGTCGAGCTAGTGCCCTCTTGCCAGTTATCTTCCCTTCTTGGAGCAACCTCAGGAACGCGTATTGAGGGCCCCTTTGTAGGTAGGGTTGAAGGCCACTTTCCTTATTGCAATGTTGGACATCAGTTCCCGTTTGCACTTAGTTCGCTCAAGCACTTTGACGTTTGATGTAAAGCTAGTCCACGGTATTTCGAACATTCTGCTCAATAACCACCACCAATACTTAGTTGACGTCAGAAAATTACTTAAAGCTAAGGTATTACCGCTTTCAAAGCGCAAGTGGAGAAGATGTATATTTTTCACTTCTTTTTACCGACATCCTTTCATCACACCTTGCCTGCGGTGACCGCTTTCCATTATTTGCCACATGCCTGTTTGCCTATTTAGAAGTAAGTATAAAAAAAATATCTTGTTTATAAAAGGGGCCGTGGCGTAGCTAAGCTCTTCACCGATCTGGATCTGGGGCAAATTTATCGGCTGCTCCTGCCTTCCAGTGCCTCACGCTCATACCATTGATGGGGTGCCCTTTCCCCTGAGGGACACTGGTTCAGGACTTTAGTGGCCCGGGGGCTCCGTAAAATTGGTGCAACTGACACGACGATAGCTACGCCCCTGAAATGGGACTAAAACTAGACTAATTGAAACAGTCCTTTTGCCCGGCAGCTCTATCACAAAGCAAACTTACAATGGTCATTGTGTTAAGTCGACCAACTTATCTTACACGATCGAATCAGTTTTTTTGCTCAACCTTGGCGGTTTTCCACCACTGACTTGAAATATCGTTTTCCTGCCGATTTTAATAAGTTTTTATAACTTTTGTGGTCTTCTACGCCATTCCATTATCATCTAGTGTAATAGAGACGGCAATCGTAACCGCATTAAAAGAGAAGTACTGTTAAGAGTTATTGTTAACGGGTCACTTACGTGCGTAATGGAGACGGCAATGGTAACATTTAAAGGGAAGTACTAAGCGTAGGGTTGCCAGGTTGCCAAACCTAATAGCCGGACTGACCAGCCAGTTTGGCCGGACGTTTGCGTAGAAAGGCCGGACACCCTACATTGTTGAGGATTTTGTTTCAGTATTAATAGGTACGACAAAAAAATTGTATGTAAAATCAAGCTTTTTGGTATACCGACAGAGCGCAGGGGGGCGGGCCACGCTCGGCGCTCGCTCGTTTGCGAAATATAAAAAGCCTAACAAAAGCCGGACAGGCCAGACACCGTTTATTTTGGCCGGACACCAATCAAAAAGCCTACCTATGTCCGGCTTTATCCGGACGCCTGGCAACCCTAACTAAGTGAGATGAGTGTGAGGAAGCGAGAGATCTGTAAGGATCGTAACAAATGCAAATCCATTATTCTCCTCCCCGTGGTTATGTAACGTGTTAATATGTTTTTATTTTATCTTAAACTGTTCTCATTTCAGATCAAAACCGTGATCCAATACCCTTTCATAACAGCACTTAACCTATTTTAACAAAGTTGAATTCTGGCGCCAGTCCAATTTGTCAATTAAAAAAAACAATGTCATCAACGTTAATTTTTATTAAAAACTAGCTGTAGCCCGCGGCTTCGCCCGCGTGAATTTCCCAAGGGTACAGTGCTTTTTCCCGGAATGAAAGGTACCATGTCCTTCTCAGTACTTCTAACTATGTGTATGCAAAATTTGAGGAAGATTGGTTCAGTAAAGCGTGAAGAGGTAACAAACTCACTTTCGCATTTATAATATTAGTTAGAATTAGGATTAGTTAGGATTAGGATAAACTACTGAACCCTATTTCCTACTAATGTGACAAATGCAAAAGTTTGGATGTGAGTTTGTAAGTATGTTTGTTACTCAATGACTGACGGATTTTAATGAAATTTGGTACCGTCAACTGCTGCAACTTTGCGCGGAATTTTTTTTTCGGAACCTATTCATAATTTTGAATCTCAATTGTTTTTAAATGGAAGACAGACACAATGGCTTGCGATTGAGTTATATAAATTTGTAAGCATAATAAGCGAGATTCACGCGAGTGAAGCTGCGAGTAAAAGCTAGTTAACAAAATTTGACAACCCTAGACCCAGGCATAGTTATGTCACTCAAGTTTTCAAAACACTACACATGATTGCCTTCTAAGTTTTTTTTAAATAAAAACAATGTTTTGCGTAAAAAAACAAGTAATACTAGAAGAAGACAATATTATCCTACCTTAGGCAGTTAATCCTGTGCGAAAACACAGCTTTTTAATAGTTAAAATTCAAAGTTTTGCAGCGCAAAAAAAATGCTGCCTCACCCACCGATCTTTGTCGCACAACTGACAGAGTATTAATGGAGTTACAATTATAAAAAAATAAAAAATATGTTGCCCAAATAATGAATAGTTACTACAGAATGGTAGAAAACGAGAATAAAGCAAGCGAATGCGATATATCGTAATTCAAGTGAAATAGGCAAATTTGTGTGTAGTTGGATAAGTTGCAGCAGTTTAAGGTATACGGGTAGAAAAATACCGGGAATAGCACACGTGTAACAAATAAATTGAACTGAATTCTTGGCGTAAAAACGTGGTTCAAAAAGGAAAATTTGAGGAAGCTCCTCATATGTTAATATTTAAATATGAAGTCATTATAAGCCTTCTATTTAAAGATTCATGTCGTATATTAACAAACTCACAAATAATATTGTACATGTATGTATACATTGTGTACTTTGGAAGTCTGACCCCACCCATTGTTTTATTTAACCTCGTTACATTATGTACAAAGTATTTGTTATTGTATCTGTGAAATAGTTATTCGGTTCTATCTTTGACATTTATAAATTAAAAAAAAATATTATTAGGTATACTTCCCATCACGTGAAAAGTCCGCTGGAAGGGTGAGGAGGGGGTGAAACTTGCGCATGGGTACGATACGACTGACGAACCAATCGCGCGCGCCGGGTGAGACCCGCCCGACCCCCACTCACCGCATAGACTGATATATCGCCTACTGCGCAGCTTAACCACCATTGGCCAAATTACGTGACGGCAACTATACATTTTATTTTTCCTGGGTAGATACACTCAAGGGTCATAAGTAGCGTTGCAGGACTATCGATAGTTTGACTATCGATAGTTGACCTTGAAAAATAGTCATACTATCGATAGGCCTATGTCAATACTATCGATAGTATCGATAGCCAATTGTTTGCAATACTATTGATAATACCCAAAACTATCGATACTATCGATAGTATTGCTTTTAAATACTATCGATACTATTAATGTTTTCTAATCAATACTATATTGAATTACAATACTATTGAATTTTTACAAGCTATCGGTAGTACAATAGTATCGATTGTTTGTTGAAATATAAGTGTCAATGGATGCGGGCAGCGCAGGACCGGTAGTTGTGGAAATCCTTGGGGGAGGCCTTTCTCCAGCAGTGGACGTCTTTCGGCTGAGAGAGAGAGAGAGAGAGACTATCGATAATTTAGGTATCATCAATGGTATTGCCAACTATTGGCTATCGATACTATCGATAGTATTGACACGTGCAAATACTATCGATAGGCCTATCGAAAGTAGGTATGACTATTTTTCGTGGTCACAATACTATTGACAATATGTACTATCGATAGTCATCACTATTGCTGCAACGCTAGTCATAAGTGCAGTCATACCTCGTAGACCTTATTGCCTAGCATTAAAGATCATATTGCTATGTAGATTCTTACTGTATTTTTGACTCTTCACTGTACATCATTTACGTTATAAAATTACCATCATCCTCAATGAAATTTCCACGCCTAAGGTGGTGAAAAACGAAATTTACGCGGACGAATCCGCGGACAAAAGCTACTGGCATATAATACAGATTATCTATTTGCTATTCACTAACGGAAACTGTTTTTAAATACAACACGCCATGATAAATCAGGCTGCGTGTTAAACAATGAAGGCCGAACAGTCCTGTCTTTTTAAGACGTCCACAAATCTATATAGGTAGGTACTATATGATAAAGCTGAAGAATCCCATTCCCTTGATTGACTTTTACAATCTGCGCGGGAAGAGAAGCAGCTGGCACAATCTATATATTTGTTTGTACGCGCTAATCTCTGGAACTACCGGCAAAGAAAAAATACACTTACCGGTCCGATCTACACGATCTGAAAAATTCTTATAAAAAAAAATACAGCCGACCTGAGAACCTCCTTTTTGATTTTTGAAGTCGGTTGAAAATAGCTCGTTTGTTACCTGTAAACTAGGATTAATATAGCTTTTTAATCCCTTGGGATTCAAAGTGATTTGAATTAAAATTTGGAAATGTGGATGTCGCGGTCGGATTGTATAATCCGCCATATTACATTACGGCTAGTCGTTTTACAAAACAGCGCCGTTTTGTAATGTGGCGGTTCAACGATTAGCCGGGTTGAATGCGGCTGAATAAAAATCAGCCGAAATGTATTCGGCACCATGCGTTCTTCAACGCGGCTAGCCGTATGTAATATAGCGGGTCATTAGCCGCCATTTTGACAGTTTTTAGTTCCCATTTTTAACACTCGTGGCGCTGCCTGACGGAACAACAACGATGGCGAATAACTATGATAATAATTCTAGATTGCTAAATAATATCGTAAAAAGAAAATCTGTTAGCATTTTCTTATTTAAATAGATTTACATTTAAACATAGTTTTATTTTGTAAGAATGGTCACCCCTTACATTCTAAATACTTAGTAGTAGTTATACCGCCATATTGAAGAACGTATTGCAGTGACAATCCGGCTAATCGTTGAACCGCCGCATTACAAAATAGCGCTGTTTTGTAAAACGGCTAGCCGTAATACGGCGGATTATACAATCCGACTGCGACATGGATAATTGCCATTGCTATAAAAAAATAGGTTTTAGTCGCCAAAGATTTCGGTCTAAAACATTGTATGAAAAAGTTACTGGCCGTCAAAAAATAATACGCGCCGCCAAATAAAAAAAAGGTAAAAAAATAGAAACTGCTGGTGAATAAATCACGTCTCACTTTCCTCGCAATCACAGCCGCATTGGGCTGTATGAGTCAACGCGTGGGCGCGGATTCTGGGGGTCTAAAATGTACCTTATTATCCCATATTAAGGTTCGTTTTTAAACAAATGAATCACATTCCGATTCAGCTAATTGGCCGTTTTAGACCCACGAAGCGGCGACGCTGCAATTCACAAGGTAAAGTATTTTTAGCCTAAGTAGGGTTGCCATACGTTCATACTGTCGCGAAATTCGCACCGTGGAATAAGTAAAGCATAGAGAGAAGGTTTAAAGTTTAACTTCTCGTTAAACCATAGACACAGAAATAAAAAAATCATTCTTTAATAGACTAACAAACTTGATTGTCAAATGAAGCCCAAAAACGTTCATAATAGCAAAGCACTGGAACTCCCTACCTGCGTCTGTGTTTCCGAGCACATACAACCTGACTCTCTACAAAACCAGAGTGAATAGGCTGCTTCTGGGTAAGCTCGCTTCATCGTAGACCTCATCTCTGTCCTCGGGCAAGATTGTGGTCAAGAGCAAACCCATATTTAATTCAAAAAAAAAAAAATTGTGTGCTCCAAATTCCAATTTTTTTACAGATTGTTCACAAATTCTATGGAACCACAACAAACCAAAAATGTCAAACTTGACAAAAATGAGCTTCACAGAAGATATTACCTTCACCAACATAGGCAAAAACCATATCTGACATCACGTCCTCAGCTGTCTGTGTCTCGAAGTAAAATATATTTTTTTTTATATATATATAGCGTTAAATTCTGTGAGAGTTAAAAATACCCCGACAGTTTCGCAATTCACAGGGCTGTACCAAAATCGAAAATTCTGTATTGAAACTAGACCTTCAAAGGCACTTTTTCAAGTCGATAACTAAATCATACTAGCTGCGCCCCGGGACTTCGCTCCCGTGGGAATTTCGGGATATAAAGTACCCTATGTGCTATTCCAGGTCTATCTCTGTACTAAATTATCTACCTCTGTACCAAATTTCATCGAAATCCGTCCAGTAGATTTTTCGTGATTGAGTAACAAACATCCTCACAGACTCACAAACTTACATCCAAATCGCGTTTATAATATTAGTAGGATCAGTGTATTATAAGTCTCAAAGCTATAAACTACTAGCAACCAGGGCTAGGTTAGTCTTATAATAGTAATAATTTTTGTAACAGACTACCAAGAAGGAACCTGACAAACCGAACTGAACAAAGACGTCACTTTACAACATATGTCTTCCAACTCCAACGCATCGCAAAATGTACCAAAGTCATATAAACTTTACCTTCTAAATGACAGCACATCGTAGCGCCCCGCCGCGCCACTCCGTCCCGCCAACGTATAATTTCGACCTACGCTTACAATTCAGCGTAATCTTTATGTTTCCGCTCCTAACTCCTATCACTGCTTACTACTATGTTATTAGACTCGTATGTGTCATATTTCACAAGATACTCAAAGAAAATTATACTTAACACTCAATAGTACTAAAGTGATAAGAATATTTTTTTTATTTTTCAAGGTACCTACTCTAAATCAAAAGTAATTATAACAACAAGTACCATAACTCACGCCATGTGTGCTTAGACAGAGAAAGCATTCGAATTAACGATATCTTAGATTAAAATTACAATTAATTAGAGGATTTATAGTTAATTATTATAGTACCGGATACTAATTATAGCACTATCACTTTATATTCCCGGCGGAACTAGATAAAAAGGTCAAAATGATAATAAAATTACATACAAAAATCTCAACAAAACGTACGTTTTGTTGTTTATTTAATTTATTCATCACAATAACAATTACATTTATATGGACAAATGGCAAACTCGACACTTTATAAGCATAAGTTGACTTAAACGTAAATAGTGAAATTATATAATTATAATAATGATTTATAATTATATAATAGCCAAATAAAGACTCAGATTATTGAAATAATATTATTTGTTGAATTGGGGAAGCTTTTGTCCAGCAGTGGGACCGCTAGTAAGAAATTAAGTAAAAGTTTTTTGTGTATTATTTACTTATGTTTATAATAGAAAGGTAAATTGAAATTATTCAAGTTTAACATGAAAATGAATTATCTTTATTTAAACATGAAGAAGTGCCAATTGAATATTAAATTACAATATATGAAACTTATTGCAAATAAATTGGGACTGTATTTAATAATGAATACCAACAACAAGGATAAATAATGTAAGTTATAGTTTCAGATTGACAATCATTTATTTGGCCATTTATAATTTACATATAATATAATGACAAGAATATAATATGCGATTACTTTGCTAATACATTTGGACAAATATAGTGATCGTAACTAACTTCACTATACTCTCTCTCTCTCTCTCTCAGCCGAAAGACGTCCACTGCTGGACAAAGGCCTCCCCCAAGGATTTCCACAACGACCGGTCCTGCGCTGCCCGCACCCATGCGCATCCCGCGACCTTCACCAGGTCGTCGGTCCACCGAGTGAAGTCAGGAAGGCCTGCCAACACTACGTTTTCCGGTTCGTGGTCACCACTCGAGAATTTTTCTGCCCCAACCAAATCCCCTATATACTAACTTATATAAAATATTGTATAGTGAAGTTAGTCAATCATCGAATGACATTTGTTGCGGCACTTACATCTGAACTCTAATTTCTTTATATCTGTGCTTTCGGTGACATGTCACTGTCACTGACATTTGACGTTTCTGACATCTATATGCAGCGCCCGTCAGGGTCCTTAATTGTTACTATTTATAAGCAAAGACCTGTACCATACATTAAGGAAGCAATAAACGATTTGACTTTGACTATATGTCAGCTCGTGCTTCCCCCCAATATCCTTTTATTTTTATCACTCTCTAAAAAACACTACTTTCAACGATGGACGCAAAAATGTTTTCGTATAATTGTTATCTCATAAATGTTTTGCAAAATTGGTGAACTGCATATACAAAGTGCTCAAGAAACTGGATTTGATTTGCCACCACAAATGTTCCCTACGAGACAACATTTACCTAAGTGTATTAGGAAAGTAATCGCGTAGTAAAAGCAGACCGCTAGCACATTTTCTTTGTTGAATTAATATTTAACCAACTGCTTAATCCTAATTAATGTACATGATTGTATACTATGTATAGAGTAACATTTTGTATTTTAATAAAAATATGAAAATAACTATTTACAAGGTCATTATTTTTCCTGTTGTTCATGTTTAACAAAACAGTTCTAAATTTCAATAAACAAATTTAACAATTACGTGTATTTACAGAATTTTCATAATTATATGAGTAATTTTTTAACAATCAATGTCTAATTCGGTCATTAAAATCTATAACTATTCAGTGCAACAAAATAATTAAAGATCATCCGTCGAGCAAATAGGTACTATAAAACATCAATTGAAAAATGTAAATATATTGAATTTTAATAAAGTACAAAAACTGTAATGGGTGTTCATATGCAAAAACAGTATAATGGAATGAACTTATATGTTACCTATTTCTAAAAATCGCGATCAATCGGATCATGATTATCAAAATAATTTGATTTAAAAGCAAAATTCTTACAGTCATAAGAATAATTTTTAATATAAACTAGCGTTACGTATTTTTTTTAAAACGCAAGTAAGCATACCCGTTTAATATTAATAATAAATGTTTAATATTTAAATCACAGATATTACACTAAATTCATATCTATAACAACAAATATACTTTCACAATGAGGGCTATCGCGTTCAGATCCACCCGATGTCGGCACTTACGAGGGAAGGGCATCTGTCAGATGGTACAACGCTGTCAATGTCAAATTCAAATGTCAGTATTGTACCATTGACAGGACCTAACTCGCAGTGGCGTCATCTAGTGGGCGTAGCGATAACTCTCATTATAAAGATTTATCCTAATTTATCCTAACTATCACACATTTTAATAAGTATAGTATTGTTATGCTGCGTTTTAGATTATGGGAAACTAAGCCATAAGGAAATTGAATGTAAGTAGTGTGGAAAATACATACGCTTAACAATATTTTCATTGATAAATTGAAAAATAATAACATTTTGATTAAACATTAAAAAATTAAAAAGGCACATCAGGTCTACACCTCCAATTCTAGGTCAGTTAGTTTGGTAGTTAGCATTTTTAGTTTTTTAAGGTAACACCATATTTTTAAAAAATTACAATTTTAGAATAATTCACTATGGTTCCTACACCTCCGTAAAGTTTTTTTTACCATTTCATCTAAACCATTTCAACAACAATTAATTATTAGCAAAGAAAAATGTGTCAAATTTAAGTAAGTTACTTGTCTACAATTTCCAAACCATTTACTATCATATTCTTCTGTCCCATTAAATTACCATCTCACTCATGACATTCATACGTTGACTCAATCCATCTATGTTGGTCTAGTTACCTTCCTATATGCCATTGCATTACCTACCTAAAAATCAGTCAAGCATCTAACATTACTATATCACCCATACTTGAAAATACATTCTATTGGCACAGTGGTTTTATAATAATATAGAAAAATGGCTACACAACTGAATTTAATTAAAATCGAATGAACTGAGTTAATGATGATTAGGTTAATGATTATTGCCATTGGCTTGTTAGCTCATAAACGAAATTATTCAGATATTTTGTATTAATTGAGCTTATACAAGCTCAATTAATACAAAATATCTGAATAATTCAGATATTTTGTATTAATTGAGCTTATACAAGCTATTTTGTGTTAATTGAGCTTATGATGATATTTTGTATTAATTGAGCTTATACAAGCTCAATTAATACAAAATATCTGAATAATTCAGATATTTTGTATTAATTGAGTTTATAGCTCAATTAATACAAAATATCTGAATAATTTCGTTTATGAGCTAACAAGCCAATGGCAATAATCATTAACCTAATCATCATTAACTCAGTTCATTCGATTTTAATTAAATTCAGTTGTGTAGCCATTTTTCTATATTATTATAAAACCACTGTGCCAATAGAATGTATTATATCTATATCTATATCACCCATACTTGAAAATACATTCTATTGGCACAGTGGTTTTATAATAATATAGAAAAATGGCTACACAACTGAATTTAATTAAAATCGAATGAACTGAGTTAATGATGATTAGGTTAATGATTATTGCCATTGGCTTGTTAGCTCATAAACGAAATTATTCAGATATTTTGTATTAATTGAGCTTGTATAAATTATTCCAAAAATAACCTTAAAATTTTGAGGACATTCGATATTAAAATATATGTAGGAAATGCAGTAAATTAATGCATACTTGAAAAATACACACATAGAAAAGTAAATAAAGTACTTAAACAAGATATCCAGTAAAATATCACAAAAAATAAATAAATAAAAACCTTTTATAAAAAAATAATAAATATATGTACATATATGTAGTTCTTAAAATTAGTTTCAGAATACTTTTATTTTAGTATACATAATCCTGATAAATTTATAGAAAATCTATTCACAAAATAAATCTCAAATTTAAAGAGGAAAAAACTTAACCTCGCGAATTGAATACAATTAAGATGGTACTATGCCAAGGTTGGTGTGACAGAAACCTCAAAAAAAAGTCAAAGGTTATTTTAACAATAGTTATAGGAAATCGAGTTAAATAGTATGAAATTACCACAGAGTTTGTAAACTATTATCCAAATAGAAGCGTCTTTACGTTTTATTTTATCAGAAACATGTCCGGCTACTGCCACTAGGTGGCAGTAGTCATAAAAGTCATGTCAGATGCCTTTAGGCGACTTGAATAAAATCTGATACCAGTTTTAGTAAAATAACACACTCGATAAGAAAAAGAAACATGTCGATCTGACTTTCACTAAACCAAATGAATCAAATCCCTTTCTAGGATAAGTCCGCCATTGTACGCATCTTTTTGTTTCACTATCATTCTATTTTTCTTATGTATATGTGCAATAAAGAGTTTACAAACAAACAAAACGTAAGTTTACAAGCAATATGAAAGTTAAAATTCAAATTTTGAACGGAAATTCAATTCAGTTTTGTGTTAGTCAGCTAAGGAGATTCAAATTCCTATGCAGCTTATATCAGATGGCCACAAGATTACGCACCCATGCCACTTCTTCAGGTTTATATTGCAAGTTCTGTGTTAACTTATTTTTAGTACATTATTTGAACATTTACCACATATTCTATTCTATACCAGTGGTTCTGTGAACAGTAGACCACACGAACAGAGCTCGGAGCTCCAATTGTAACGTGACAAAAAATCCCCCCCCCCCTTTTCCCTTTTTATCCACAACAACCTGTGTGGAATCAAGTCCAATGCTTCCTGCAAATATGATTCAAATCCGTTCATAGCAACCTTCCCCAATTTTCGCCCCCATTTTCCTCCCAAACCGAAAAAGACTTAACAAAATAAATTCGAATAAATCAAGGAACACGTGTGCCTAATTTCGAAAGGATCCGTTCAGAAATGTGACCTGTAACTCCGACCAAACCTACATCCCGACAAAAGCAAAATGGGCCACTCTTGAAGTAAGGACACTGGCTTCGCTCGCTCGGTATATATGCTTAAAAATGCCACTTCTATGTACATACATATATAGAATCACGTATTTATCCCTTACGGGGTAGACAGAGCCAAGAGTCGTGAGACTCGAAGGCCACGCTTAGCTGAATAGTGGGCTCTCTGATGGAATGGAGATTCAGGTATAGTGACAGGTTGCTAGCCCATCGCCTCGCCTATGAGTGGAGGAATCCCCAGGTTAAAGTCTTTCCCTCGATTGTCTTTGAAAAGAAGCAGCTTGCACATTCTATGTTTTTTCTTCGCTCCCAGACCAGCATGGAAGCACTTCTACGTGGCTTTTATTATTCCAAATTCTATGGAAGCTACAAATGCTTTCCTTTAAAACATTGAGTATTATGTAATCATGTTATAAGAGAGCCCTTACCTGGAAATTGTTTTACCGTGCATACTCTGAATCGAGGGTTAAAACTTTGATTTAAAAATGAACCTTACAAGACCACTTAAAAGGTTAATTTTTAAATATTCAGGAAATGAGAAATAGATTATATTGCGATATTTTTTTTAAATAAAAGACTAGCCTGTGCCCGCGACTTCGTCCGCGCATATCTCAGGTTCTAAGCGGCATATAAAGATGAAACTTACGCCAGATTTTAAGTTAGACCTTCTATAATACAACAGTGAAAACCGCATTAAATTTGGTCCAGTAGTTTTTACGTGATGCGCGTACAAACATACAGACAGAAAGACAGACAGACAAAAATTCTACAAAAAATGGTTTCTGATTCTATTGGCCCCATGAAGACCCCTCATAGTTTTTTTCTTATAAATCTTCTATGTACAGACAAACACAGACCAGTTTCAGTATTATTATATATATTGATGGGTTTGCTTTTGACCACAATCTTGCTTGAAGACAGAGATAAGGTCAGATTATAAATGTGGCGATTTCAGACCCCAAGATACAGAAAACGTGCATAGTTTTATGGAAGTTTTATGCCATTAACGACACGTCAAGCGAAATTGAGCTCTCAATAATGTATTCGTAAAGCTCAATTTTGCTTGACATCGTGAGTTGATCTTCATTACAAATAAGTGTCAATAATTTTTTTCAAATGTTTTAGCTAATATCGCCCCAATCACACCGTATTAAAGTCCATTTTTCCTTAAACGGATTGACTTATAATATTTCTATCGTCGTCACGTGAAAGTGTACAATATTTGCCAAATCCCATGACATTTGTTAACACTTTATTTTTTTCGTATTTCCGTATTTGTAATGAAGTGTATGTCAGACGTCATTCATAAAAAACAATTTATGTTCGGAAACTGGCGCAACTGTCACGAAGCGAGAGTAATGCACTTCGAGCTTGACAGCTCGTTGTGCAAAAGATAACATACACATGGAGAAAAATTCTAAAAAAGACATTTTTTTCTTCTATTGGCCCGTAAAAGACCTCGTACATTATTATTATAATCAATACTAATTACTACTATAATAATAAACTGATACTAAGTAATTTAAAGGAGATACCTATTTAAAAAATAATGTAATCTTTAACGGGCCGATAGAAGAAAAAAAATATCTTTTTTAGATTTTTTTCTGTCTGTATGTTTGTTCGAGCAACACGTAAAACAAACTGAATTAAATTTTAAGTTGTGGTCGAATAGTTAAACCAAATCATCAATACATATAATAAAACTGTAACTGGTCTGTGTCTGTACTTAAGAGATATAAGAAAAAAAAATATGAGGAGTCTTCATATATTCAATAGAAGCCAAAACCATTTTTTGTAGAAGTTTTGTCTGTCTTTCTGTCTGTATGTTTGTACGCGCATCACGCAAAAACTACTGGACTAAATTTGATGCGGTTTTCAATGTTGTATTATAGAAGGTCTAACTTTAAATCTGGCGTAACTTTCATCTTGATAAGCCGCTTAGAACCTGAGATATGCGCGGACGAAGTCGCGGGCACAGGCTAGAATTATACTAGTCGTTCGCTGCGAACGTAGACCTCGCGACTATTAAAATAACATAATTCAGTTCCCTAAATAAAATCTAGATGGCGTTATCCAAAGTTAGAACACGCTATGGTTTCGTTTGCTACATAATCGTGGACGTTTTTATTAATATTTCAAAAACTACTGAACCGATTTTGATGCCCAACGAACTTGAAAATTCTATTGATATTTCCTACATGCCTACCAAATTTCATCAAAATCGGACCATCGGTTCGGCAGTTATCGCGGTACAAACATACATACATACATACATACATACATACATACATACATACATACATACATACATACAAACAATGTGTTTCGCCCCCAACTCGATTTAGAGACCTTCGCTCGCTTCGCTCGCTCGGTCAATAAACTCTAAGCCTTACCTGGAAAATAAAAACCCTGATGTAATGGTGCTGCCTTTAAATCAGGGTTTTATTTTCCTGAGGCTCTATTTTTGAAAGTATGACATACCGCCGAAAACGCACTATTATGTCGCACTCGTCCTACTATGTCACTAAAAACATAAAAGCCGTATTTTTGAAATCACTCGTCTAGCAATGTTGCCAGTGATATGAAAATAATGCGAGAAACAATTTCTGCTCCATTCTACGCAACGAAAACCGAATCGGTAACGAATCGTAAAAAAAATGTTCGTAAATTTTCAATCAAAGGGAACGTAAGCGTTAAACGGAACGCAAAAATGAAAATTCAAATGAAAATTCTTATAGACTCCATCTATATCCGTATCCGGTTGTCTATGTCATTCATGATTTTGATGTAAAAAACGTTCGACTACCAAATCATACGAAAACGAGTGGTCTAGACCACTCGTTGCGAATTATTCGACATAGACAATTCAAAAATACGGAATAATGGATATCGAATGAAAAAACATTCGGCTCACGCTTTTTTCGTGAGTCACACTTTCAAAAATAGGGCCCTGATCAGGCTTTAAATAGTATTTGGTTGACTTTGAGTCAACGCATACATGAGAGTTTAAATACATAGAGTCACTATTATTCATAGAGCGCGCATACTACAATAGTGACAAGGTACGCGCACTATAACAAAGGCGAATAAATGAATGCTAACTCTATGGTTATTAGAAACAAAAGAATGTTTGATAAGAGTTTATGTACTTCCAGTTCGATTAAACATTGAACTGCTAGATTAGGATTTAATTTCTAAACTTCAATGATATTTCACTTGGTTTATGCAAAACTGAAGTCAACTTTGATTAGTTAATAGGGGACTGGACAAGGTTGAGAATTGTTAAAAATATGTAATTTTATGATAGAAAACATATAATTAAACACATTTTGCGACTTTTCAGCACGAGTTTATTCTCCAGAGCTAATTTATTCGAGTTCAAACTTTTAGGGAAGGTCCATTTTCTACGCGTGACGTCATATGAATGTACGTTTAGTTAGGCATTTTGGTATCGTCTAAACATCGCTTAAAAATGTGAATTGTTTTTTGCTATATCTTAGGAAATACTTTGGTTATGGAGGTGATTCTTTTACGGATGATTCTATTATGTGAGATATTTCGAAGAATCATCAAAAAAAAGGTTGTCCCTTTGTTACTCAATCACGCAAAATCTACTGGACGGATTTCGATTAAATTTGGTATACAGGTAGAAAAATACCGGGAATAGCACATAGGGCACTTTTTATCCCGAAATTCCCACGGGAGCGAAGCCCCGGGGCGCGGTTAGTTGTATATATAGGTATAAACCGATATCATTAAAAAACGATTAATTCCCTTTTTTGGCGGTACTTGTGATATTTGAATCGATGAGTTTTAATAAAATATTCATAATCATGAGATATGCGAAAGAATGTCTGTAACATAAGCAAAATTAAGAAAATCGTTAATGTTTATATAGTTATCAAAATCAAAAATCAATCAAAATCAAAAATTATTTATTGAAACTTGGCCTTCAAAGAAGGCTCTTTTTCACGTCGAAAACTAATTATTTTATCATAATATATATGTCTCAAAGCTACAAACTACTAGCATTTCGGAACGACTACTGCTGAGAAGAAATGCCGAAAGAAACTTATGAAACAGTCTTGGTCGCCTAATATGCCAGAGGGGCTATTTAAAGTTATCTATAGGTATGGTTCGTTATGCTTTCGCGGCTAAATTGCTGGATCGATTTTGATTAAATTTGGTATATGTTCAAAGACCCAAGGCCAATTATCGAAATTTTTTTTCTACAAATTAACCCTCAAAAGGCTGCAATCTGGTGGAAGTTTTCAAGATTGTTTTTGACGCGGGCAACAGTTACTAAAAATATGTGCACAAACGTAACCTTTGTTCGACAGCTAAATTCAATTATTTAATTATGAATATAGTGATCTTAACTAATTTTCTAAATTAAATTGTCATGTTCCAAAAATGGATTTTGGATGTTTGCTAAAAAGTTACGTCACAACACCGACGTTTATTTTCAAAATAAGTGTCGTTAATTTTAAAGATAAATTTGTACGCTTCCATGCTGGTCTTGGAGCGAAGAAAAAACATAGAATGTGCCAGCTACTTCTCTTCCCGCGCAGATTGTAAAAGTCAATCGAGGGAAAGGGCTTTAAACTGGGGATTCCTCCACTCATACCGCAACCTGTCATTATATCTGAATCTCCATTCCATCAAAGAGCCCACTATTCAGCTAATCGTGGCCTTCGAGTCTCACGACTTTTGGCTCTGTCTACCCCGTAAGGGATAAAGGCGTGATTCTATCTATAAATGTAATTTTTACGACCCCAACACGGACTTTCGGGCCGCGCGGAAGTCCTTGTTGCTTAAAGGTACGACCCATGTATCTTTTAAGGTTCAACCATTTTAAGTATTCCAGTTTTAAAATCAAATGGACGGTTTATCATGAAATTTGATACATATTGTATTGGAATAACACATAAGGTATATAGAAGCGGTGGTGGCCGAGTGGTAGGGCGCCCGCCTGTGGATGCAAAATCCACATGTGGATGCAGGATTCAAACCTGGGATTTTGCATCCACAGGCGGGCGCCCTACCACTCGGCCACCACCGCTTCAAAAGCAAAGCAGAAATAAGTGGACTAAAATCAAAGACTAAAATAGTCAGAGAATGGTGGCCCCGTGATGGCAAAAGAAGATGAAGGCAAATAAAAAGATGGGAAGATGACATTAAAAGCACGGGAGGGCCGCTATGGAGAAGAAAGGCAAATGATAAAGCAGAATGGAAGATGCTGGAAGAGGCCTATGTGTCCCATGACACGCTGGTGGCAGACACCAGCAATATGGCTTAATAAAAATGCATCTAATGTGATTGTAAAACTATTTCTCCTGATATCCGTGTACTCATATAAACCTATAAGTGAAACGTGAAACGTACGTGAATAAAGATAATTTTGTTCCGAAACTGGGGGAACTGTCAAAAAGTGAGAGCAAAGCACTTCGAGCTCGCGCTCAGATGCAATAATTGTTTCATCTGAAAGACGAAAGACTACACTCGAAAATAGCACCAACTAGTGACCGAAGAAACGGTAATTTCATTGGATATTTACTAAATACATCATCACATTGAAATTTTGGCATATCGGGGTTCTAAAACCACTGAAACATACATACATATTATCACGCCTTTTCCCGTGGGGTAGGCAGAGACTAGCGATTTCCACTTGCTACGATCCTTACAGATCTCTCTTGCTTCCTCTACTTATCACTCTCTTCATACATGCTCTCCGGTTATGGGTGCTCCTAATATCTCCACTGAAAATATAGTTAAAATCGTGACTGACCTAACATTGTATTTCGTGGGGAATCACCAGACCAAAATACGCTTGCTCGAACACCACGGCATTATTTTTAGAATCGAGGAAAAACCAGAACCACGCATAGCGTCCAATGAATGTGAATTAGTGCGCTGTAGCAAAAATTTGAGTTTAAAATTAATTCAAAACGAATGTTCAATGAGTTTCTTTCGGCATTGCTTCTCAGCAGTGGTCGTTCCGAAATGCTAGTAGTTTGTAGCTTTGAGATTTATTATACAACTAGCTTTTGCCCGCGGCTTCGTCCGCGTAAATTTCCCACGGGAACAGTGCTTTTTCCCGGGATGAAAGGTACCCTGTGTCCTTCTCAGTACTTCTGCGAAATTTCAGGAAGATTGGTTCAGTAGATAAGCGTAAAGAAGTAACAAATAAATAAACAAACTCCTTTCGCATTTATAATATTAGTTAGAATTAGGATATGATTATATTACGAGTACCTAGTGATATAATCATATTCTAAAGTGCCTTCTTTTAAGGCCAAGTTTCGATAAAATATTTTGTGTCTACCTACTCTACACCATCAATGCGTTGCGTCGTCGACGCGTCGCCCACGATTGCGAACTGAACTTTTTCGTGATGAGGCAAATTTTCTTGTGAAGATCTCCGGTTTCATGCCTTTCAGCATGAAATTCGGATTTGTTATTTCTTAATGTATTGTTATTTTTTTTCCCTAAAATGATATATATATGTCAGAATTGGGTTATACCCGGCAATAAACGGGAATAAAAGGTTTTTGTCCGACGTAAACCCATCTTTAGATGGGTAAACTCATCTTTAGTTACCCATCGACCCATGACCCATGATCAGAATAAACGGGGAGTAACCATCTCTGGTCTACACTATACTAGACAGTTAAAATGGATACAAGAGTTCCGTAGACTGACCTCGCCCTCAAAAATCTATTGTTCAAGTCAAATTGTACAGATGTAGTTCTTCTCTTCAGTCTTGTCTAGTAGATTGCGTAATTCAGTTACAAACATACTGATACACATGCAAACTTTCGCATTTATACATATAACTAACTGGCGCCCGCGGCTTCGCTCGCGTTAATCCTCTCTTAGCGGATACCTACGTCATAACATCTACCTGCATGCCAAATTCCAGCCCGATCCGTCCAGTGGTTTGGGCTGTGCGTTGATAGATCACTATGTCAGTCAGTCAGTCAGTCACTTTTGAGATATATATATAATATAGAAGATAGATACTAGTAGTTTTGTGAACAGTACTCTCATGAACAGTAGCTCTCCACAAAAAAAAATCAAGGAATACGTGTGCCAAGACAAAACAAATTAGCTAGTCTCGAAGTGACTGACTGTACTGTCTTGACTTGTCGGGTCTTAAACTGTATTTAAAATATGTATTTGTATATATTTTTGATAATATGAGTTAGAGTTTATTAAATACATCTAAAAACTCCTATAAAATAGAAAAGATAAATTAAATTCAGGCCCGAATGTTCTCTAGGTATCAGTAATTTAGCTACAATTCAGTTGCATATAATAATGTAGCTTCTATGGTACGGTGATAAGGGCTAAATTATACTTCAATATTACATCCTCGAGATTTAATACCATGTAGTTACGTGTTATGTACTACTACCGTCCACACAATACAAAGCATATATGTATTCTATAAATAAATAAGAAAAACTAACTTTTTCGGTCATCGTACATTCACTCATTAAGTACAGTTCCTTCGTTCACTGACAGTTAGCTAATGTCATTCGTGTTTCGTGTGCGTACCGTCACACATACTCTCGTTCGAATTATTATTATTATTTTTTTATTTATCAAGTTTAATAAGTTACTTAACACGGTGAAAAGAAGAGAAAACATAAAGAAGATATTGTGAAATCAATTCGCCGTAAACTATGCTGCTTGGAGAAAAAGTTGAATCGTTCCAAACGATATGAAGACGACGATGTCGGTCAACCTACCCTCGCAATAACTATTTTAAATTTACTTGTTGAGGAAGCATTAATATTACATAATGCGCTTGGAAGCGTGGTCTGACAATTGTTATCAACAACCTAAGAAAAAATCATGTTTTTTCTTCCATCTTAATGTGGTTATACGATATATTAACCAGGAATAAACTATTTCTTTCCTAACGTCATCAGTACAAGATGCAACAAGTGCCAATGCAATGCAATGCAAAAATGATCCAAGACCAAATTATTACTTCCCTAACGTGGTAATACGAGATATTATCCAGGGATAGTACGAGATACTACGAAATATTATTTAGGACCAAACTATTACTTCCCTAACGTGGTAATACGAGATATTATCCAGGGATAGTATGAGATGCTACGAGACATTATCCAAGACCAAACTATTACTTCCCCACAGTGGTAATACGAGATATTATCCGGGGATTTTATGTTCCTAAAGTGGTAATACGAGATATTATCCAGGAACGAAATCATTACTTTTCCTAAAGTGGTAATACGAGATATTATCCAGGATTAGTACGAGTTGCTACGAGATATCATCCAGGACCAAACTATTACTTCCCTAACGTGGTAATACGAGATATTATCCAGGGATAATCTATTACTTTCCTAACGTGGTAATACGAGATATTATCCAGGAATAGTACGAGCTGTTACGAGATCCTACTCCGCCGCTCTTTCCGACCGGATCCAGTATAAGCTGTACAAGACCTGGAATCGACATCGATGGAAAATGAAAGCCCTTAGCGGCCGTACCGGATGAAATAATATAACTATTTGGTCAGGCCTCTGAACGCTGGGAAGATCCTGCTGGAGAAGAGAAGTAAACGCTGTTTTGTCAGTGGCTGCGAGAAATCGGGATAATAGGTAAGAAAGTGCCAAAGGCCAATTAATTTGGTTCACACATTGCTTGATTACTCATAAGTTGACAAAAGATTTGATAGAATCAAATTTAGATAAGTCTTCTTGACCTACAATATGAAAGAAAAGTTATTTATAAATTTAATCGTATATATTTTTAATCACTGGTGGTCACATAAACATTTTCAATGATACAATATTTAGAATCCATCAAAATTCGTGCAACTTTTTATTTAATTATAATTATTACAAATGACAAATTACATATTATGATCATATGTTGCGCATCAAAAACCACTGGGATTAATTTTTTTTTTTTTTTTTTTTTTTCCTGTATCATTTATCAACTTAAATCCAAATATCGCCAAGTCATGGTGATGTTACATTGTTGCTGTATGCTCATGCTCATATGAGCATATGATATCATGATATGAAATATGAAAATGTCTAAGAAATTGACATATGAATCCAGTCAACAAAATAAGCAGCCTGCACCTGAATTTCTAACAAAACCACCAATTAAGTTGGGAAAACACACGCTTTCCTCCAACACGTCGTACACAACGGTAGCTTCGAGCAGCCAACGCTAGTGCCTGTAGCAGTGCAGCGTTACCAGCGAAGAGGAGCTCGACCGCACGCGCCTGCACGCATCAACAAGTCGCGTGCTCACCGACGCTAATTCAGGTACCACACGCTGGTCATATTCAGTACTTTCATGATAATTGGCGAACAATTATCGACGATCCAGTATTGGTGTTCTATGTCAATGTATGTTCTAGACTACTGAACCAAAAAATCGTCTTTTTCCTGAAAATAAAATGCTTAACGCTTTATTGAAACTTGTAATCTCGGTGCCATGCCTCCCTACCATGAGTTACCAGATCCATTTGTTTCTCCTTTATTTTTAACACTAAAAATTAAGGAGCTTTTGATTTACCTTAAATTAATGAAAGTCAAACGAATCCATCAATTGTCTTCATTTTAAAATGGAAGACATATGTACCGTACACCGACTAATATCCCGCATTGAACATATGGTAATAATTTACCATAAACATGTCAACTTTCTGATAACCTTTTACTTATAAGTCTAAGATTCAAATTCATTCAATTATATGAATTTAACTACCTACTTACTTTGGGTCTTTGTTTGGCCCTGTACATTTTTACCAAAATTTTTTGAAACCGCTTTAATCTTTGCTGAGAGGTCAAGCTGGCTATTGGTAGCCTATTTGTTAAACTATTAATTTGTATCGGCTCAGAGTACACATCATGTAAATACATGAACCCTGAAAGCTAAACGCTCCTTTTGTGTTCAATAGTGTGAAAATATAAAAATAAAAGAAGAAATATTCAACCTATTCAGTTATGCAAGACCTTATGTTTATAATTAAAAAAAAAAAAAGTCAGAATTTATAACTTAGTTAAAATACTTCCAATAAAAATAGCAATACTATTTTGCTTTTACAAAATTCGGCCATTATACGACTTCATCGGTACCTTAAAGATGGTACGGTTGAATAATAATAACAATATTTAATTGTTCACTTTTTTAACATACGTTAGACCTTATTATACATGAGTAGGTATATTATTATGTTTGTTGTTCATTTGTAATATCTTTATTGTACCTGCTACCAAGGATATACAGTTAAACAAAAATGAAAAGGTAAATAAATATACAGCGGCGGAATTATTGTGCACTTATGGAAAAAAAAAAAAAAAAATTAAAATCAAAGAAAAGACTAGCTATGCTTACAATTATGTTTGGTTTGAATAAGTACCAAACGCCTTGAGCGCGAAAAGTTTCTTTGGCTTCAAACATGTTAGGATAAATATTGAAATTAGGTATTTAAATCATTACCTACTTTTCTTAGTAGTAAATTACTGAGCTAATACAGGGTTTTTTCTTATTGTCGTTTTTTTTTTTTTCACTGTTACAAGATGCCGTGGTCACGACCGACTGAACCAATTTTTTTTTTTTTTTTTTTTTGGTGGGTCAATATTATCGAAAAAGACCACACAAAACTTTTCGAAAGAATTTTGAACTAAAAATCCTTACGCATTACTCTATGATTCTTTCTGGGTTGGTGAGGTCATTCGAGGTAATTGGAGTGCATATGAAATGACTCACCACATTAATTGTTTACAACTTTAGGTGCGTTCTTTGGATTGTAACGTGATACACGTTGTTAGTGTTAACTTAATTACATATTACAGGATTTAAATCTTTTGTGGAAATAATAATAAAAAAATATATATATTGTTGTGTATTACTCAAAATCGACAATATCTCTGTTATCTCTTACATAGGATGGGCGGCATATAATTCTTCTCTCTAACAAGAGACATACGAGGCAATAGTAATGTGAAACATATATATATATATATATATATTTGCTTCTTACATACGTCATAATCTTCATACTTAATAAACAAACGCGTTTGATAAGCGGTCATTGACCTATTTGCATATAGGGTTTCCGGAAACGGGACCCAAATGCTTATGAAATCGATGCATTTACGGTAAATTGCAATACGTATTTCTTCTACGCATTTTCACCTTTCGCTTTCATTTTTAAATACCATAGAATAAATTATTGAAAAAGAAGGCCACGACATACTGCTCGTACCTATTAGCCCAATAATGGCATCACCTTTATGTTGGAATGTTTGCAGTTTCTGAAATATCGTTTATGATACCTAATAAAAACCTTTCATTATCATCTTCCAGACAACTGCACCCCCGTGGTACAGCCGTTCCTTGCATTACATTGTCCGGCAAGGGCAATGATATTCTTAGTCAGTATAACGTTGCTTAAGACGATGGTTTCATTTTTGTCAATTGAATAAAGTAAATTATTTTTTCTACGCCTCCAAAATATACACATTACGTATTTTAATCTAACAAGTCGAAAAGGGTGCATATTATGGACTTATTGTACATTAAGGATAAAATTGATAAAAATTTATCAGAATTAATAAAAATCAATTAATAAGACTGTTAAAAAGTATTTTTTAAATCAAACTTAATTTCCAAAAATATTACCTATTACCTGGGATCACAACATTGTTTTACAATATATGTTGTAATATCTACACGAATTATTCTGTTACAATTGATTTGTCAGCCAAAACAGTTATTTCGCGTGGACAACTGGACAACGCGTATAGATGCTAATGCATGCTTGACATAATTACTATTAATTGTTACTATTAATTAACTTTTAGAAAGAATCGTATCATAATTTCTTTCTTTCTTTTAATGATATGATTATATCCTCCGCTCCTAATTGTTCCAGTCAACTTCCCATTTTATGATAAAAAATGAATTTAAGTATATGCACAGCAAAAAACATTAATTAGCTATATGAAATAAACATTTCAATTAATCATAACGCCCACCTCTCAAATGATAAGTCGATAAATAAACAAATCATACGCGAAAGTTGCGTAAATGTGAACACATTCACAGCGTGACCAGCCAGGCTGGAATGTCCATCGACTTGATCAAGACGACGGTGGGCAAGACTCGAAACTCTTACTGTCTTGCAAAGTAGTTATATAAACTGCTTTAAAATGAGTTAGATAATACACCATTCGCTAACGCTTTCCTGTCAAAATCAGATTATTATAAAAAAAAAAAAGTGTTGAATAACCAGTCTCTTTCATTCTGCAACATATCTACGCTAAACATCTACATGGTATTAAATCTCGAGGATGTAATATTGAAGTATAATTTATGGTTAAAAGAACTTACCTAAGTGAATTTCAACCAAAATTATACGAAATATTACATCCGAAGAGATTTAATCTCCCACCCATCCCGTATGACATGCTCGCTCGTAGAACTCTGCTACCATGTCTTATGTGCCCAGGGTTGCAGAATGTAAACAGCAGCTCTAAAAAGAATGACATTAGCTAACTGTCAGTGAACGAAGGAACTGTACTTAATGAGTGAATGTACGATGACCGAAAAAGTTAGTTTTTCTTATTTATTTATAGAATACATATATGCTTTGTATTGTGTGGACGGTAGTAGTACATAACACGTAACTACATGGTATTAAATCTCTTCGGATGTAATATTTCGTATAATTTTGGTTGAAATTCACTTAGGTAAGTTCTTTTAACCATAAATTACAATGAATTCGGGCAATTTAATGCGCTGGTAATCGTACGCCCATCCCTTAGTAATGGAAACATAGGAAAGAAAACAAATTTCACTTCAGTATAATTAAGGCGAAGCACTATTTTTGCATAAAACTTTTAGTGGATTTAATAGTCCCCGTCGGATATACTAATAGTGTTGCGTGAGGTCAAAGGTTAAAGGTTATAGGTCGCTTTTAGCGGAAAATGGAAATGGCAAAAAACCGGTAACGCGTGAGTTGAACTCGCACACCGAGGGTTCCGTACAAAAATGAATTGCCACTATAAACCGTCCGTCACATTTGGTCGTCCGACAATCTATCTATGTACGAAACCTAAAATGGTTGTCATTGAAAGAAATAAAAAATGTCACAATGCTTTAAATATAGTAAATATCAAACAATAAAATACTTTTAACAATAATAATACTTTATAAATATATTCGATTCGATTTACATTCTAATAAAGGCAGGTTATTTTTTTCTACCATTTAGTAAAAAAAAGTAAAAGTAAGTATGTTTGCATTTAAAAAATTTGCCTGCCTGAAAAAATTAAATTAAATTAATATTTCCCTGTCAAAACGAACTTTTTTATGTTTCGAAGACTATCATTATGTTGCCAGTAGTGTTTAATTAATTAAAACCTTGTGACATTGGAGAATATCATAAATGCGAATTTGATCTAGACGTATGGAATAAGTAATTAATTTTGTCTACGCGGATGATGTCACTGGCCAGAACGCGTTTAATTAGCTGCGCTCAATTAAAAAAAAACAGTTCTGTTTTAAGTGAGATGATTTATAAAAAAAATGGTACCTAGAATAGTTTCATTTTCGAACATTTCCAGTTAACGTTGCCAGTTACAAATATTCATTTTTTCAGATTTCAGTTGTATTACCTATACTAAAGTTCAGCTTGACAAACCGCTTAGAATTTGAGATATTACAATAGTAAAATGCGAAGACTTGAGATAAATATTAAATAAATAAAATAAAATAATTTATTTAGGTAAATTGTTTTAGCTAGAACATGTGTCATATGAGATAAGCTAGAACATGTGTCATCGGTAAACTCAATGCAGGTGTTCGATTAAAGAGATATTACAGTTACTTATCAGATGAAAGAGAGTTATTGAATGATTATAGGTGTGTGAATCATCGGACGAATAGAATATTATCTTGACTATAGATTAATCTTTAGTAGGGCTTTTACAAAAGCTATGGCGTAAATTAATGTTTTAACAGTTCGGAACAATTTTCTTTCAATTAAAAAAATACAATTAAGTATTTTTTTAGTTAGAATAAACGGTAGTAAACACAATTTTGCGATGTTTGAAATGTAAGCAAAGATTTGGATTTCGCAATTTTAAATCGGAATATTTCTATATAATTTTGACATCAAATTAAGGTTAGTATTAAAAATATGATGAAATATTATATTAACAATCAAATGTGAATAAAATTATACGAAAAAGACGCTTAAAGAGTCTTTTCCCAGCAATGATTTCCTTTAAATCAAAAACAACTCATACTTTCATTACAATTTCCTAGTATTGCAACCTTGACGGCCCATTTCCTATCTATCTCTCACAGCTTTTATTCCAAAACTATTTAAACTCTCTCAGCCAGCACCATTCACAACAAACGACCTTATATTCTCAACTAAATACTCAGAACTAGCAACGGCTATAACCAAACAAACATAGCCACTGTAATGGACAATTTTTAAAAATCCCCAAGTTTTATCGCAAAACACAGCCAAAGATAACAGATGCAAATAACTATGAGGATTTACCACCCTCCAAAGGCTTGTCGCAGAGAAAAATATACCCGATTTAAAAGCTGCTTCGCGTCTTATTACATCATATTCAGCTGAATTCTCCAGTAATTCCTGGTATATGTCTATATATCTGTTCCACGCTAATGAAGAAAGCACCATTTGACCAGAAAACAAGCCTAACACTTGGATTATTCTTTGAAATGTCACTTTAGTTTTATAACTAATCCCTATTTCGGCTGTGGTATCTTTCTCTATATCTTCAGAGGAATTGATTTCCTTCAGTTGATGATACGGAAGTGTATTGACTGATGTGCCTTTGTATCCTCTTCTGGGAGGATTGTTTTTTAAATATAATAAAATACCTATCATCATGGCGATTACACCGAGCATATCACATAGACCGTCAACCCAGTAACCCAAAGTACCAACCTCAGATCTCTCCCCCTTAATATGCTTACGTTCCCTAGCTACATGTCCATCTAGATCATCTAAAAACATTCTAATCTGGAACAACACTATCGCTATTCTCCTAACCGCTAGGTTTTGACAAGTCAATAATTTAGCACCAATGCACGCAATTATCACATGTGAGAACGAAATCATATTCGGCGTTAAAAAGAGAAGCTTCTCGGAAATCTTCAAACCAATATCCAGCATGGAACACAGCGGCGCGTAGATGTAATGGTTTATATGATCAACCATCAAACCTTTGACTGTCGGATGGCATAACGGGTTAATACTGCAAGGCACCCACGTCACATCTTCATAACTCTTCACTGTTGCTCTCGTCGAGGTCTCCGTTCCATTTTCAGGTACATCGAACAAATCAATCTTGTAATTCTGTATTCGCAGAAACAGGAACGTGTCCATACAAATGCAGTATAAGAGCACTAAGAATAGTAGCAGAGATAGAATCTTGCTGGCTTGCGATGAGGGCCACATCATCTTGGCTTTGTATATACGGATCGCATTTCACTGTCACACCGGTTGTATCGGAAACACTATGTTAAACAATGGTCGGTTTTGTCAACACTTCACTTGCGATCGAAGCATTTGCACCGGGTTATTTTACAGCGGGTGGGACGAGACGTGCGCATGGTAAAGGCGCCAGGCGCGGAATGACGCGATTGAGGGGCGGGACGGGGATGCCAGAGTCTAAACGACGCTACCCGAGAGGTCATTATATCACACGGCTTTGGAATTCTTAACGATCGCAAGTCATAATATTTACCGTTCTGATGACATTGATTCTTAGAACTTTATTGACATACCTCTTCGGCAAAAACAGGATAATTAAGATCGAACTATACTAAAAAGTTCCTTTGATCAGGTTATTATAAAGGTAATATTTTAGATACATTTCGTTAAATCTAATTTTTAATTTGCTCTTTGATTCCCTTCAGGGGTTCTAAATGCTTCCTACCTATATTTTATTTATGAATTATCAAGTCCAGCTAAAATTGAATAAAAATTTCCATTGCAATTTACTGGAATGCAATCAAATTACACGTATCGTATTCGTATGACATTACTAGTTTGTATGAAATAAGAATAAGACTTTATATACCTATTGTTTGTATAGTGTCAAAGAAATACAGTATGTTTACTTTGACCATTATTTAGAAATATATGAAACTATCTTTTGCCCTCGCCTTCACACGTGTGAATTTCTTTTTTCACACATTTCATAAGTACCTACCTATAGGAGTGGAAGTTTTGAAATTCCTGTTTAGTGTCTATGTGATTGAACTGTGTTTCAGTTTCGTCTCTGTAACTGTATGATGACTGTAAGGTAAAAAAGGACAAAGGTCAAATCCTTCAACTGTTAAACAATTGTTATCTAAGACGCCGTGATTGAAGGGTCAGAAATAAAGTGGAAGTATATTTTTTTTATTAATAGAGAAAATAAACACTTGTCTTTTAGCAAATAAATACAATAGATGACTCAAAATCTTTCAAGAATCTAAGATAATAAACAATTCAATAAATTCCACGAAGTCACAACCAAAAGCTAAGATAATAATTTTATCCAAAAAAAATGGCAAATTCTCACAACTGGCAACCCCGACAAGGTCTCATTTTTACCTCGACCGACCGGTTACACCCAAACACTGCACTCTGAAACCACCCTTAACACTTAACAAATACGGGTCATTATCGTTTATTTTGCAATAAAAATAATATTTTAACATGGGTGTCTGGCTCTGTGAGCTAATTCGATACAGATCACCAGTATTTTTTTTTTCTAATTGGGTTCAAGGGCGCAATGCATTCTGTAATATCTTATTCAGACAAATTGAATTAAATGATGCGGAGACTAGCTGCGTCCCGGGACGCCGCTACAATGGGAATTTTGGGAATAAAGTGCCCTGTGTTATGACAGGTTTCGATCTACCCGTGTACCAAATTTCATCAAAATAAAATAAATATGTAACTAAATATATAGGGACAAATAACACAGATCGAGTTAGCCCCAAAGTAAGTTCGAGACTTGTGTTATGGGATGCTAGAACTAAATGATACTTTATTTTATAACAAATACATACCTATACAGGGTTACTGGTAAGTCGACCTACATCCGTTGAGAGGTGTTAGTATTGGTCAAAACGAATTGTTTTTACCCCCTATTGCCTTATACAAAAGTTAACCGTTTTAGAGATATTTCACATTTTAGATGTTTTGAGAAAAAAGACACTTTTGCGAAGATTTTGTCTTGTATTTCTTTTTTTTAAATCCTACCTAGTTTTTTTAAATGATTTTATCATTACAAATGTTTGATCTAAACTGTTTTGTAAAGAAAACTAAAATCTTTAACAAGGAAATGGAAATTTAGCCTCACAACCGGTATTATGTTAATATTTTTTTCTATGACATTCAACTTTAGACACAATTTTCTCAAAAAAAACGAATATAAAATATTCGTGCAGATATTACAGAAAACATCCTTGCTTTATTAGCTTCACGAAAAGGTATAATAATCAGGTAAAATATTTCCCAAGTAACATTTTAGGTTTTAGAAAGATTTTAAAAAGGTTCTAGAACCTTTGTATGGAAATCTACTCATAAGTCTTATTAGACTCAATTATAACATTATGTTAACCTTATATTAACCTCCTGTGTGCAAAAAGGGCCCACGTTTTAGAACCTTTTCGAGAGCTACAGCAAAACCTATAGTTCTTATCAGAATACCTTAATTTAACGTTAATATAACCTTGTATAGACAGCTTTAAAAGT
The DNA here is from genome assembly GCA_018467065.1 of Ephestia elutella. Lineage (NCBI taxonomy): Eukaryota > Metazoa > Arthropoda > Insecta > Lepidoptera > Pyralidae > Ephestia > Ephestia elutella. The sequence goes on from CM031594.1 coordinate 1,505,155, forward strand.
TATAAATTAATCTTGGATGTAACCTATGACAACTTAAAACCTTTTTGATGGACTTGAATAAATGCCTTTTCAAGAATCCCGGGTTTTAAAATGTTTCTGTTTAAGATATTTTTACACAAAACACCAATCGTGGCTTTAAATACTTTATTTATAAATGGCGATTTCCTAGCTGTCATGTAACAAGTTTTAAAATGGCGAGTGATGTATTCATAACGAAATAATTTGGAGCTTGTTGAAGTCAGGCAATATTATAAAAATACTGCGACTAGCACTTTATTATGAAATGTTAGGATAATTGGCTGGTTATACGAGACGGGCCTTTCGAAAGTTAAAAATTTTGAAGATATTTTAATGCAATATGAGTATAAAATGAAGTGGTTGGTGGCAAATCGCATTGGAAATAAAAATTATATTTAAAGAAAAAGCATTATATATTAAATCGTACAGCATACGTTTCTTTATATTGCCTTTTGGATAAAATATTGCTATTTGCTTAAATTTTTTTAATTATTTCAGTAAAAAAATATGGCTGTCATTAACAAATTACTAGAGAGCATTTTAATTAACCTTTTTAGGATTATAACAACTACAAGCTTTTAATGTTTGCCGAATTAGGAGCTAAGGGTTATATCGCAGAGCTAGTTAAAACGACTAAGCTATTTTCGCAGCTCTAGGGTTATCGCCAGGAGTAGTTCAAAACTTACGAGTCGCGAAAACAACCGCTGAGCACATTTAGTTGCTTTTAAGATTTGGTTGTAGAAGCCGAATGTGCCGGTTCATCTTGCAATAGCGTTGCCGGACTATCGATAGTTTGACTATCGATTGTTTGTTTGTTGAAATAAAAGTGTCATTAGTATCGATAGTATTAATACTATCGATAGTATTTATTAGAATACATCAATAGTATCGAAAAGCAAAAAACGATAGTTTGGGTTATCATCAATAGTATTGCAAACTATTGTATATCGATACTATCGATGTTATCGATACTATAAATGTTATCGATACTATCGATGTTATAGATACTATCGATAGGCCTATCGATAGTGTGACTATTTTTCAAGGTCACAATACTATTGACAATACTATCGATAGTAAACACTATTGCTGAAACACTATCTTGCAATCGATGCTGTTGCTTTGAAGTCGGGGAGACAACTGATACTTTTTGAGGATGCCTTTAAAGCTTTAGAATATTCTTGAAGGACTTTAATTATGCCTTCAGCTCATAAACAATATCTTATTGGTTTGGATTTTTACCAAGCAGTCAAAATTAGTTTGCCTGGACAACTAAATACAGCCTAAAGGTTTATAGTAAGTTTTAGAAATTACTTAAAGGCGAGTTCAACATTCCATAACTTTATAGTTATATCAAACCTAAAATTTAAACCTTTAGATCACAATTAAGCATAGTGCTAGCTTTTTCAGAACCTAATCAGGAGTCTACGACAACTATGAGATCCTAAGTCTTAATGCTCTTGAAACACGAGTCAAAATTACTTTAATTCTAAACTCTTGTCCGCGGCTTGAAGGTTGTAGTAATAAACAATTAGTTTTAAGACTTATTAATCATTCTCAAATACTTTTTAGTACCAGATAGCATAACAATAACCTTCTAACGACCATTTTCGAACCTAAAGGCATTTTTTACAACCTAGACCCGAATCAAATGTTACTTGGGTTGTTATTCTTTAAAAAAACCTCGACAAAGTATGTAAGGAAGGGGTCTCAAAGCATAAGGAGCTTTGAGAAAAAGGTGAAAAACACTGGACCACGGAAGTTTTTTAGGGTTCCGTACATCAAAAGGCAAAAATTGAACCCTTGTAAGATCTCTTTCAGCAGAAAAATAATCAAACTTAAAATTTAGACACAATAATCCTAACTAATATTATAAATGCGAAAGTGAGTTTGTTTGTTTGTTTGTTTGTTGGTTTGTTTGTTTGTTTGTTTGTTTGTTACCTCTTCACGCTTCATCTATTAAACCAATCTTCCTGAAATTTCGCATACATATAGCTAGAAGTACGGAGAAGGACATAGGGTACCTTTCATCCCGGGAAAAAGCACTGTTCCCGTGGGAAATTCACGCGGGCGAAGCCGCGGGCGAAAGCTAGTAATTAATAATAATATTTTTTTATTTCAGGTAAAAACCCATACAAATGTACAAAATAATATAAATTGTACAAAGAACATAAATAAATAAACAAAGTTACGGTCACACAGTGTGACAACAGTCTTAGAATTTATAAATCATTTTTTATTTGGTTCCCGATGTGCAGTGATCCAATACTGCATCATCGGGCTCGTCAGGTCTTTGCCTACTACTTTAAGTATGCTATTATTAGCGCCACGCAATCTGTCTCAAAAAGAAGATATACGTGACCTCATAATAGCAACGAAATCGGGCATTCTCCCCTCGGCGAACATGCCCGACGCGCTGCAGTAGCTAGGAAGCTTCATAAGGATGCGGTATGCGTTATTATACTGCACCCTCATGGTACTGTAGGAGGTCCTCTTATGCTTATACCATAACTGACAGGTGTAGAAACAGTGGCAGTAAGCCCTAAATAGGGTCTCCTTCACTTCTTCGTTACATTTTGCAAAACGGCGCGCGAGCATGTTACACCGAACCGACAATGCCCGTCTCTCGCGCTCCATATCCAAATCATCTTTTCGGTCTTCAGTAACAATATGGCCAAGATATTTGAACTGGTTGACAACCCGAACCACTGTGCCATTCAAAACGACAGGGGTGATATACTCCGGACTCTTCCCTGCCTTGAAGACGAGCATCTCCGTTTTCGCCACATTATATTTTAGTCCGTGAGAGTTAGCATAACTCTTACAGATTTCTGTCATAAAATTACATAGTTTTAACAATTCTCATACCTTGTTCGGCCCCCTATTATATGATAACGGATGATCGTGCGAAGTGGAGAAGAAGAAGAAGTAGGAAAGCGGACCCTGGGTTCCGACGCGTACGCTGAGGATGCAACCGGGAAAACGCTCAGATAAGAGTTTAAATGATATGACCGTAAATAATTTTGCGATTTCAGAACCAAAACCTATGGCAGAGTACCTTTGGGGTAGCCTATACTTCCCGTTGACCTAGACTAGCGCAATCGGGAAATGCTCAGATAAAAAAAGAGTTCAAATGATGACCGTAAATAATTTTACGATTTCAGAAGGGAATCAAAACCTATGGCAGAGTACCTATGGGGTACCCTATACTTCCCGTTGACCTAGACTAGCGCAACCGGGAAAATGCTCAGATAAAAAAAGAGTACAAATCATATGACCGTAAATAATTTTGCGATTACAGAAGGGAATTAAAACCTATGGCAGAGTACCTATGGGGTACCCTATACTTCCCGTTGACCTAGACTAGCTGTTCTTTGAGGCTTCAAACCCATTAGTTCGGTTTGGTTAGTTATCTTGTGGCAATACTGGCTATCATATACAAAATTAAAAAGTATTTAAAATTGAATTAAAACTAAATTAAAATGTATTTACAACAAAAATGACATGCTTAACAGTTCGTTGCCTTTAGGTAATGTGCCCAGAAGGCTGGCAGTATTGCTACCTTGAATGGTAATGCATCCTACTATCCTACTAATATTATAAATGCGAAAGTTTGGATGTCAGTTTGTAACTTTGTGAGGATGTTTGTTACTCAATCACAAAAAATCTACTGGACGGATTTCGATGAAATTTGGTATACGGGTAGTAAAATACCGGGAATAGCACATAGTGTACTTTTTATCCCGAATTTCCCACGGGAGCGAAGCCCCGGGGCGCAGCTAGTATATTATTTTATTTTTTTATTGAAAATACTAACAGCTACAAAGTTACAGTAGTGTAACTCATACTTATCATAATAACTTAGCCCATAATACGTCTCTAGGTAGGTATGATAAATGGTTCAAAACAATGTTGTATTTAACCGAATACTCTTTCAATGTACTAGAGAAAACTACAAAATAGTTTGAGTTCTCCGGCAGATACCCAAATGATGTGATCTGATAAATGAAAGTCACTGATACTGATAAAGAAACCCTATATTTCAGGACACCCTTAATTTAACTGATGAACTTGATGGAAACTGATAATGAGTACGCGCAGCTCGCTTGCTGACCGGTATGATGCGAACTGATTTTATTATAATTACATAAAATGCGGTTTTGATGATTCGACATATTGTATGCTCGTATAAGTTCAAAAAGAAAACAAAAAAGTTAAAGTACTTAACTTATATTCTATATTATTATATATTATTATTATTTTATATTTCTATATTATTATATTATTATTATATATTATATTATTATTATATTTTTATTTTTATGTCTCTGTTCATGCACCGCCATTTATGTTCACATCTTTCCGTTCACTTAGATTGCCTGGAAGAGATTGCACTTGCGATAAGGCCGCCTGTCTATACATATAATAAAACAGTAAAAATATTTTGTCTGTACATTTAGTATTTTTGACTGAAATGGATAGAGGGACACTTAAAATGAATAATAGAAAGCAAAAAAAATTTTTTGGAATTTCTTGTCTGTCTGTCTGTCTGTATGTATGTATGATCACGCTAATCTCCGAAAGTACTGAACCGATTTGAATGAAACTTTTTTGTTGTATAGCTATTAAGCCTGGGCAACATTTAGGCTATAATTTATTTTGAAAACTGGTACACCTGATGAAGAACCTTAACAGAACTGCTAAACTATAAGAATTATGGAAATGGTTCCTTAACAAAAGTCGTTCAACCTGATGAGCATTTTCCGATGACGTATAAAAATTGAAGATCTGGAACATCTGATGAAGAACTGCAAGAGACCAGCTACACCATAACATATATGGAAATGGCGCCTTATTAAAAGTCGTTCAACCTGATGAGCATTTTCTGCTGACGTATAAAAATTGAAGATCTGGAACATCTGATGAAAAGCTCCAAGAGAGATTTTTCATCTAAGCGAAACTCACGCGGGCGAAGCCGCGGGCGACAGCTAGTTGTACATATTTTACCTTTTATAAGTCTCAATTTGTATCCTTTACGCGTTTTGGTGCAATAAAGCATTTTTACTTACTTACTTACTTATATTATAAATAAGTAAGTAATACAATTAGGTAGGTACCTAAAACAGGTAATTTATCTTGTGTGCTCAATAATCTTATGGTCAGGCAAATAAAGAAATATGAACATAAACATTTGATGAAGATAAATGAACAACTAGCTTTTGCCCGCGGCTTCGCCCACGTGAATTTCCCACGAGAACAGTGGTTTTTCCCGGGAAAAAGGTAGAATAGAATAGAATGATTTATTTGCAGCAACATGGTAAATTGTTACATGATGTACATGATCAAAAAAAGTAAAGTCCAGCACGTTGCACCATCACTGGCATGCAAAAATTAATTTCACAATTTAAAAGTTTAAAAATAAAATGTAAGATTAAAATGTCATACAATAATAAAAGTTAATGTCAATTCACATAATATAAATGCATATATTTTGACGTTCATAATAGGTAGGTACCCTATGGCCTTCTCAATTCTACTATGTGTATGCGAATCAGGCAGATTGGTTCAGTAGATAAAGCGTGAAGAGGTAACAAATTAACCAACTCACCGACACCGTTAGCCACGACATCTTACTCAAAAAACTTAAACGGATCGGTATAAAAGGTACTGCCCTAAAAATGTTTGAGTCTTATCTTACAGATCGTTGTCAAATCGTTAAAATCAATGAATATGAAAGTACTCCACTTCCGGTCACGTATGGAATCCCTCAAGGATCAATATTGGGTCCATTGCTTTTTCTTATCTATGTCAATGATATACAGGATTTGGGGTTGCAGGGTCATCTTACGCTATACGCGGATGATACCTGCTTATTTTTCTTTGGTTCTTCTATCACCGAAATTATCCCACGGGTCCAACAAGATCTTAACACTCTTTTTAATTGGCTTCAGACTAATCTTCTTACGATAAATATATCTAAAACCTCTTTCATCATTTTTAAAGCTAAAAACAAAAAAGTTCCACCACACCACACATTAACAATTAATAATATTCCTATAAATGAAAAATCAAATGAAAAATATCTGGGACTGAGAATAGATAACCAATTGACTTGGAAATTTCAAATAGATTACGTAAAAAAAAGCTATCGGCTTTAATGGCTTCACTGCGCGGTATTGTGTGTTGTTTACCCCGAAAATTACGTTTATCTATTTATAATACTATGGTTAAATCACATCTTATATATCTAATTGAGATCTGGGGTAGCGCGTCAAAAACCAGACTTTCCGAATTACAAGTTGCACAAAATAAAATCATAAAATTGTTATTTCACTATCCGTACCTTAGCTCCTGTACTACAATCTACAAAGAAACTAAACTAATGAACCTGCAACAATTGTATAGATACCACACATGCATACTCGTACGGAAAGTACTAAACAAAACCATTCACACCTCGATCATACTCACACAAACAAAACATGTTGTCAAGCGACTCACACGACGAGCTAGTTACCTTCTTTTGCCTAAAGTCCGCACAAACTATGGTAAGCGAATGTTTACGTTTGAGGGAGCACAGATTTATAATAAACTACCCTCTGATATAAAAAACATAAAATCTATTGGTTCTTTTAAAGCGAAACTCGCTCAACATATTTTAAAGTTTTAACTACATATTTACTAATATTGATTTTGTTTTTTCTGGTTTTACTTGTTACAAAAAATATTGTACTGTTATTTATTGACATAAACATAAGTGATCTGTTCTTTATTAAGTGTATAACATTACTGTTTTAAAATTAAGTTCTCATGTAAGTGGCTTTGTGTCTTAATGAGAATAAAGTTCTTTAAACCTAACTCACTTTCAATAATAATAGTTGGGATTTATATAATCCAACTAGTAGTGCCAGAGATAAGTTTGTCAAAGCCAAAATAAATAGGAAACTCTTTCGCTTTATTGCCATGGATTAGGATTATCAGTGACATCAGTTACTTACTTAGCTGCTGACTATGGTTCTTAATTCATACATACATACATACATAGAATCACGTCTTTATCCCTCACGGGGTAGACAGAGCCAAGAGTCGTGGGACTCGAAGGCCACGCTTAGCTGAATAGTGGATTATCTTGTATATTGTTCATACAGATTTTCGGGTTATTGTAAATTCGTCCCTAGAGTTAATTCGGTACCTATTTAATATTCCATACATTCAAAGTAAATTTGGTACTTCTATAAAAATTATCAAATTTTTGGCCACTCAAATTTTTTTTAAATGTACAGTTAGCAGTAAGATGCACAAGTAGTATTAACTAGCTGATTATTTATCTATACATATAATAAAACAGTAAAAATATTTTGTCTGTACATTTAGTATTTTTGACTGAAATGGATAGAGGGAGAACTAAAAAGAATAATAGAAAGCAAAAATATTTTTTTGGAATTTCTTGTTTGTTCAAACTCATCTGTCTGTCTGTCTGTACAGACAGACAGACAGACAGACAGACAGACAGACAGAAAGACAGACAGACATATGATATGATGTATGTACGCGTTTCACGCAAAAACTACTGGACGGATTTGAATAAAACTTTTTTTGTTGTACATAGCTATTAAGCCTGGGCAACATATAGGCTATAATTGATTTTGAAAACTGGAACACCTGATGAAGAACCTTAACAGAACAGCTAAACTATAAAAAATATGGGAATGGCACCTTTGCAAAAGTTAATCAATCCGACGAGCATTTTCTGTTGACGTAAAAATCTAAGATTTTAAGATCATCTGATGAAGAACTCCAAGAGACCAGCTACTCTATTACATATATGGAAATGGCGCCTTAGAAAAAGTCATTCAACCTGATGAGCATTTTCTACTGACGTATAAATAATGAAGGTCTGGAACATTTGTTCTCGTTCATCAACATATATTCCCGCGGGACACGGAACACACACATTTTTCAACTAAGCGAAACTCACGCGGGCGAAGCCGCGGGCTACAGCTAGTGTTAGATATGTATGTAAAATCATTTTTATACCATGATCATTGAAAACTAACGACGATTATTATCCTAATTGATTTACGCAAATTGACTGGCTGTGATTATATCAAAGTTGGGAGAATTTTTATTATACAATAATAATTGTCATACTTTTGAATTTTGATACATATGCATTGAAATTAACCCGATTGTTTTTTTTATAAATAACTAGACGAAAGATAAATTATGAAGCTATTGCTGTATATTAATCTATACATATAATAAAAACAGTAAAAATATTTTGTCTGTACATTTAGTATGTTTGACTAAAATGGATAGAGGGACACTTTAAAAAAACAATAGAAAGCAAAAAAAATTTTTTGGAATTTCTTGACTGTCTGTCTGTCTGTATGTATGTACGCGTTTCACGCAAAAACTACTGGACGGATTTGAATGCAACTTTTTCTGTTGTATAGCTATTAAGTCTGGGCAACATATAGGCTATAATTGATTTTGAAAACTGGAACACCTGATGAAGAACCATAACAGAACAGGTAAATTATAAGAAATATGGAAATGGTGCCTTAGTAAAAGTCGTTCAACCAAATGAGCATTCTCTGCTGACGTATAAAAATTGAAGATTATGGAACATCAGATGAAAAGCTCCAAGAGACCAGCTACACTATAACATATATGGAAATGGCGCCTTAGCAAAAATCGTTCAACCTGATGAGCATTTTCTGCTGACGTATAAAAATTGAAGATCCAAAACATCTGAAACAGTTTGGAACACAAAAAGACTTTTCATCTAAGCGAAACTCACGCGGGCGAAGCCGCGGGCAACAGCTGGTATTAATATAGTATAACTTAACTGATTTTATCATATTAGGTGCTTTATTTTTGTTGCTGTCTGTACGAAAATCCTTACGTACCGAATTTACTATAAAAATAACGAGGGACGAATTTATAGAAAGTTTTTAGGTACCGAATTAACTCTAGGGATGAATTTACAATAACCCAGATTTTCTCCCCCCACTGCAGGGATGCACATACTAGGGGGTTGATTTTTGAGAAAAAAATAGTCTATATTACACCTTGAGTTTTTACCTTTCTTCATGCCAATAGACAGATGAAGTAGGAACTTATTGTTAGCCATGAAGTTGGTGTGTGTGTGTGATTTAGAATACTTATGGGATCTATACCATGAGCTATGGACTTCAATCACCACTGTAGCATGTGCTACATTGTTGTATACTACCTACCATTTATTTTATACTGGTTGAGAACATTCTTTGACCATTTTTCATTATTGCTTTTAATATAGATTACAAATTTGACCACTTTTATTATTGCTTTTAATAAAGATTTAACATTTAGTGGCAAAGTATTTTTAGAAAAGAATTTTGAAAATTCTATCCCTTAGAACACTCTGAAAAGGGCGAAAAACTACATTCACGCATGCAAAGATGCTAACAAAGATACTTAATATTTATTTTTTTTGCTTTTATCTTTGTATCAGCGATCAGTCTTTAGACTTTTAGCAGATTAGGTGAGGGATATGTCCGGTCAAAGGCCCTCCCCAGTGGTTGCTACCTTTCTCAATGTCTACAATTTATATTCTGTATGTTGAATCGCTTTAGCCGTTTATTGTAGCTAATGTTGTTCAGTTTGCATGCTAGCTCATTAGGATGGTTTGAGAGCTGATTTCTGTAGCGTTCAGCGGAGAGCCTTATGTCTTCCATAACAGAGTTGATTTGCAAGGCATTATGAATTTAAAAAATAAAGGTACTTAACATAAAAAGAAAAATTACAATCTAGAAAAACCCCCCATTTAAAAACTCCATTACAAAATATTGAAAAAATATTGATTGCTTAAATCCTAAATGACTAAACTAATTCCCATGAATCATGGCTAAGAACACTTTCAATTAAATCAAAATCAAAAAAGATCAAAATCAGTTTATCCATTTGTGTGTTATAATGTCACAGGCAGACATACCAATTTTTGACCCTTAAATTAACAAAACACTGAATCCGGTTGTGCGCTTATTGTAGTAGTTGACGGATTAATATAAAAACAAACTAACCTGAGGAACCTGCGTAGACTTCCCACAGCCAGTCTCTCCAATCAAAACCAGGGTCTGATATCGCTCCAACAAATACAATATGTGATTCCGATACTGAAACACCGGTAACTTCTGCCTCTGAGTATCTAACGGCAGATGGTGGTAGCGGTTGTAGACAAAAGAAGATTTTGCGTCATTGTCCGCAATCAATGATGAATCTAATGACGGATTTGTTAAGATTTCAATTGTTCCATCTCTGTTCCTTGAAGGATAGAGTGACTCGTCTCCTATAAGAGATTGGAATAGATTAGCAAAACTTATAATAATTTGTAGGTTAGAAACTTGTTTACATGCGAACAGTATCATAACCAAAAACTGTTAAATCACAGAAACGTAACATTTTTACAAAATTTTATATAGGTACCGTAAAGGTGAAAGAACAGTGAAAAATATGTGAAAACATGATAACATGTGGTAATTACCTGGTTTGATAAACTTAGGTCGCGATCCCTGCATTTTGTAGGTAGTATATTATTCACTTTAACATAATATAAGGTAAATCTAACATTGAATATATGTAAAGTATATTTATTTTCTCATAAATTATCCTTTCCATCACCAGTGACTTGTTTTGTTTACATAGGTACCATTTCTTTCTAACTTGACTTGCATGCAACTGTATCTTGACAATGTCAAGCATCATGCGTGACAGTGACATTTTAGTATTAATAAAGCAATGATGATAGAAGTACATACATCCATAACTTCCTTAGAGCAAGTATTCAATAGAGAGGTAGAAATAATCCACGGGCCCTATTTTCAACCGACTTCCCAAAAAAGGAGGAGGTTATATGTTTCGATGTATGTATGTTTTTTTTTTATGTATGTTCGCCGATTTCTCCGCCAATTGTGGACTGATTTCCAAAATTGTTGTTTTATTCGTAATGGTGTATTCCCAAGTTGGTCCCATTTTAACCACGTCAGAATCTGTTCGGTAATTTTAAAGATACCTAACAAAATATAAAAATACCAACATTGCATTATAGAGCAAAAGCCCGCGACAGCATGCCCTTCCTTATTTTATTAAAACTCAATATTTTCTGTGTATGTCCCCAACATAGAAATAGGGATTAGCGATTATAAAAGTTGGATCATGATTATTTAGGCAGATTAATTATTTGTAGCAATAACATTTTAAGTGGTAGCTCAATTCCTCATAGTAAAGTTTTTTAAAGATTTTATTCCTAATAATATTAGGAATCTCGCCATCCATTACCAGACAATTGGTGCAGATATAAACCCCTGCTAGATATTGTAACTTTACTAAATTATAGTTATATTTGTTTTATTATAAAAACTGAATTTAATGTTACTTTGGGAGGCCCCAAGGGTGCTATAAAAATCATCCTTGCTATAAAATATTACCTGCATAAGCCACTAAGATCCAAATTTCATACCTAGTAGATAATATTTTTTACCCGTATATACCACACAGAAAAACATTCAGCAATTTGAAAATGAAGAAGGTTTGGTCATCACAGGCTCCCGGTCTGTTTATGTGCCAAAAATAATAGACAATTTGACATGTTCTGACATTTCAAATCAAACTGACATAAAAAAGTTTCAAATTCTCAATTCTTTATATTCAGCCAGTGAAAGAAAAGTTTTAGTTTTTATTAAAAAAAATAGGTGTGCACTTAAAATGATAAAATAAAACTTTTTTCCAAAAAAAATGAACCGACTTCCATCATAAAACTTAAAATCATGAAATAACAATAAATAAAAATGTATTAGCATACTATCTACTGAATGAAGTGAAGTCGGTGCCAAATTAAAAATTGAATAATCTAAATTAACATTAGAATCATGTATAAAAATGCCTAGCTGAGCAATTACATAACATTCTTACTCCTGCACTTGGCACCGACTTCACCTCATTCAGTAGATAGTATGCTAATACATTTTTCTTTATTGTTATTTCATGATTTTAAGTTTTATGATGGATGTCGGTTAATTTTTTTGGAAAAAAGTTTTATTGAAACTTGTGACTCACCAAAAAAGCGTGATCCGAATGAATTTTCATTTGATATCAATTATGCCGTATTTTTGAACTATGTCGAATTATTCGCAACGAGTGGTCCAGACCACTCGTTTTCGTATGATTTGGTAGTCGAACGTTTTTTACGTCAAAACCTTGAATAACATAGACAACCGGATGCGGATATAGATGGAGTTTATTAGATTTTCATTTTTGTGTTCCGTTTAACGCTTACGTTCTCTTTAATTGAAAATTTGCGAACATTTTTTTTACGATTCGTTACCGATTCGGTTTTGGTTGCGTAGAATGGAGCAAAAATTGTTTCTCGCATTATTTTCATATCACTGGCAACATTGCTACACGAGCGATTTAAAAAATACGGCTTTTATGTTTTTAGTGACATAATAGGACGAGTGCGACATAATAGTCTATTCGTTTTCGACGGTATTTCACACTTTCAAAAATAGGGCCCCAAATCTGACGCAGGAAGCAGCTAGGGTATCTGCGCAAGTGGCATTCCAGACTAGCGCTCTACCCATATTCCATGGGATTAAAGACATCCCATCGGGGCGCTTACCATCGTCCCGTGCAATCCGGTTCTCAAGAGCTACGGGGACTTTGGCACTGACGAGCGCCCTTCTGAGGATGTCATTCAGGGGCCCTATTTTTGAAAGTATGACATACCGCCGAAAACGAATAGACTATTATGTCGCACTCGTCCTATTATGTCACTAAAAACATAAAAGCCGTATTTTTGAAATCACTCGTCTAGCAATGTTGCCAGTGATATGAAAATAATGCGAGAAATAAATTCTGCTCCTTTCTACGCAACGAAAACCGAATCGGTAACGAATCGTAAAAAAAATGTTCGTGAATTTTCAATCAAAGAGAACGTAAGCGTTAAACGGAACGTAAAAATGAAAAATCTTATAGACTCCATCTATATCCGTATCCGGTTGTCTATGTCATTCATGATTTTGACGTAAAAAACGTTCGACTACCAAATCATACGAAAACGAGTGGTTTAGACCACTCGTTGCGAATTATTCGACATAGACAATTCAAAAATACGGAATAATGGATATCGAATGAAAAATCATTCGGCTCACGCTTTTATGGTGAGTCACACTTTCAAAAATAGGGCCCCAGGGCAGCATGACGGGACTGACGGCCGGCGCCCAAGGAATAGGCGAGTCCGTGGTGACCAAGATCACAACGGCAGCACCATAGGAAGCACAGTTGTGACTTACGCATACATCAGTAACGAGTCCGAGACATGCAGCTATGCGGAGTGTTAATGGGTCTATGAAGGTTCCTAGTGCAGGCGAGGGGTAGGCATGGAGCCAATGACCAGACTCTGGCCTGGATACAGCCAAAAGTCTTGCCCGCTCCCTCCCTGAGGTAGAATTTAGAATTGATTGAAACGAATTAGTTGATGAAATGGTGGCCCAGGCTCTTTGTTTAAATAATTTGGATGGTAAATTTTGACCCGGTCCAGCTAACCATAACCATGCATTCGAGGCCTTATCCAAGCATGCAATTTCGCAGTTTCTTACCGAAGTGGTATTAAGTACTTTACCTGCGAGATTGAATCCAATCTCGCAGATAAAGTACAAGTGCTATGAATTGAGGACAAGAATGCTGGTAAAGCAACACTTGAAATTTTGCGGTTTCCCAAGCCACCATCCACCAAGCCTTATAGGCAAAGAAGCTTGAGCCCATACCTGCTCGATTAAGTGAATGTTTAAAATAGCTTCAATTTGGGATTTCAGAAGTTAGTCAATAGGTTGCAACAGATCAGGGAATTTCCAAATAGGACAGCAGCGAAGCAGGTAGGTGAATTTTGGCATTATTAAACAAAATTTTAAAATAAATAAAGCTGAATGACTATTAATTTTAACAAGGCGGCGGCGGTCCGAATAGTCACTAAATTTTGAAAATGAATTTCTTAGGAGGGAAGGTATGGCATCTTCAAAGATTGGTGAACCCAGTAGATGAAAACTCTCTTTTGTTATAATTTTTAAATTTGGGGCGATCCTGTTAAAATTTTGAATAAGTTTTGATGCCAAAGTATTATCATTTATGTTAATGAATAATTCACATTTGTTTAAATTTAAATCTAAACCAATTTAGATTAACTATATTAATTTAATATTAGATGAGAAAATAGTTAATAACATAATTTGGAAAGGAAAGCAAAAGTACGTAAAAGTCAACTAAGGCGCGCCGTTCGACTGACGCATCGACACCATTCCACTGTCGGCGTCGCTGGGGTGGGGCAAGCGTTGACGTCACCGCTCGATAGGTGGCGCTGACTTCGCGGTGTTGATAACACTCTTTGATTTAAAAAATATTTCTGTGGGCTAGGGCTAGCCTTAGTTGCTGTTATCCTTGGCGGGGTCTATAGTTTTCTGTCTACGATGCCACTGTATTTTTATTTTAAATAGCATAGAACTTTGAGCAACAAGGACTTTGTGACAACGAAGTCCTTGTTGCTCTATGGCATAGAGTGTTGACCCCAGAGTATTGACAGACACACTTTATTATAGAGTTTCCTATCCTAGAGAATCATATCCTAACTACAGACTTAAATATCTACTCATGTGATCATAGAACGTGAGTTCTTTGTTACCTCTTTACGCTATATCTACTGAACTAATCTTTCTGAAGTTTCGCATACACATAGGTATAGTTAGAAGTACGGAGAAAGACATAGGGTAAGTACCTTTCATCCCGGGAAAAAGGACTGTTGTCGTGGGAAATTTACGCGGGCGAAGCCGCGGGCAAAAGCTAGTAATATTCCTTTAAGGTGCCTACTTTACTTTTTCCATAGGTAATCGCCACAGATTTTGATATACCCTAGATGCCGCAAGCAGTATGTCCAAGCGTGCCCGACGGCGTTAGTTCAATAGACAAACAATCACGCGTTTGCTACTCAGTTAGCCTTTATTCGCGTTTATGTTGCGCCCATCACTAAAATGACTGGCGTGACGTCATCGTAGGTAGAAAATAATGACCCCTCGGTTTTCATACTATCGAACAAACATGCGGTATCTAAAGTAATATGTCCAAGCGCGCCCGGTGTTTGTCCAATGGACAAACTTCACGCGTGCTACTCAGCCTTCATTTGCATTATATGTTGTGCCCTGTGGTTGTGCCCATCACTTAAATGACTGGCGTGACGTCATCGTAGGTAGAAAATAATGGCACGCTCGGTTTTCATACTATCGAACAAACATGCGGTATCTAGCCTAATCTATTTGTGGTAATCGCAATGAGAAGTAGAAAATAGAGTATTCAACACGGCTCGAAAATGGGTCCGGCCGTTACGCTCTCATTCCGCCTCGCTCTCGGCCGCGAAGCTCACGAATTTCAAAATTTGTTTATGCTCGATGCTCTCTGCCACGACGCTCACTATTATAAAATTAACTAACTTTTTTTTGAGAAAGTACCGATTTGACAAAAATGTTGTGTTTGATTTTTTATTTTCATACAAACAAGCGGCGTATTTATTGTAGTTTTTACACTACCACCTTCATGATTATTTTATTTTAAACTTAAACTAAGTAAACAAGCACACACCTACTTTAATAATACCTACTTATATTTTCTTTTAACAATTCAGTAGGTACTCATTCAATTGTTTTTCAAAGAAAAAATTAAAACGAGAGCGTCACGTCCGAGAGCGTCGAGGACAAACAGTTTTAAAATTCAAGAGCGTCGCGGCCAATACCGTGGCGGTATGAGGGCCTAACGGCCGGACCCGCGAAATTATTCAAAATTAAATATTTTTGGCATTTTTTCTAAAAAATATGAGAAGTGAAACTCCTTGCACACATATTGGATGCACAACTGACTCGACAGATGGCACTGCGATGATCATTTTAACCAAGTTTACTACCGTATCCAAAGCGCAAGTGAAACAGTTACTTGTTTATATTAAAGTCTATAAAAATAAAGTTATTTATTTATATGGCATACTATGTATGGTAAATTAAGTGGAAAATACCTAAACTGCCTAATTAAAAACATGTATGGCGATAAAGCTGAAAATCGCGTTTTGATAAGGTGTTGCATAGTATTCAAGGCTACTTTTATTCAGCCCACGATATTGACTTTTACCTGGCTCGTTCGGAACAATAATATAAACGCTGATTGCTTCTAAACGGCTAACCCGATTTCCATAGATCATTGCTAAAAACATTCTCGGTTAAGTCAAACAAAAAACATGTCTGTCTAGGAATGTTTGAACTAATAATTATATGTATATTATTATCTACTTGATAAAATAAAATGCACATTTTTAAATACTTTATCGTTTATTACCTTGAATAATGATAGTTAGATAATTAATGTTTTTGTTGGTAAATTATAAACACAAAATACATTTAAAGAACATTTATTAATTTATTCTTTATAATCTCATGTAATTAAATTTACATCTTATAAAATATATATTGTTATATATATTATATGTGGACCGTTTTCTTTCTACATATTTATTAAACTACATTTAACAGTAATAGGTAGGGATTAAAAAGGACTTGTATTTCAGGATATAATTATATTAGCTAGATTATTATCAATTGCCTAAGTACTGTGTCATTTAATCAATGTTACATTTAAAAAAATCGGCAAATATTTTCCGAATTTTTTAAGTGTAACATTTATTGATTTTATTTTTGAAATACTTCAATGTAAATAAAATAACGCTTTATTTTATCGGTATATACAATACATATAAGTATAATCTTTAATAAATAAGTTATTTAATATATAACATTAAAATTTTTTTTAAGATAAATAAACATATAGGGAATAAAAAAACACCGAGAATAAATAAAAATATAATTGCGCCAGCCTGAAAATACAGATATACCTATGAATATTTTTTATAAAATATAATACAATATATACAATAAACCTATAAATATAATTAATATAATAAATAAATACTATAAACATAAAAATAATGAGAATCATTTTGACAATTTTATTTACCTAAAGAACAGCTTCAATGAGCTTAGTTATGATAAATATACAATTAGATACATATTCATTGTTGTAAAAAATTTCTTATAATTTCAAAGTTAACTTCATACATTTAGGTCCTGAACATTTACGTTTTGTGGGTCAACATTTTGTCCATTACTTAGTAAATCACTTCCTAGCTTGTCATCTTTTCGAAAAATTGGTACAAGTGGATTGACAGTTGGCCCGGTGAAATTAATGTCTGTCGGTAAATTCGCGATTTGGCTGACTGGGCCTTGTTGCCAAATGGACCCAACCGGCAAATTCGAGATTTGATTGACAGGGCTTTGTTGCCAATTAGAATCAATCGGTAAATTAGTGATTTGACTTACTGAGCCTTGTTGCCAATTGGAATCAATCGGCAAATTCGTGATTTGACTTACTGAGCCTTGTTGCCAATTGGAATCAATCGGCAATTTTGTGATTTGACTTACTGAGCCTTGTTGCCAATTGGAATCAACCGGCAAATTAGTGATTTGACTTACTGAGCCTTGTTGCCAATTGGAATCAATCGGCAAATTCGTGATTTGACTTACTGAGCCTTGTTGCCAATTGGAATCAATCGGAAAATTCGTGATTTGACTTACTGGACCTTGTTGCCATTTGGAATCAATCGGCAAATTTGAGATTTGTCCGACTGGGGCTTTTTGTAATAAATAAGCCCATAAATTAGACCCTGACCCTGTTCCCAAAGTGTCCCATACGTTAGATCCTGTTCCTGTCCCTTGCCCTAAAGTCTCCCATATATTAGATTCTGACGTTTCCCATACTTTAGTTCCTGAACCTCCTATCAGATCTAAATTTATGTCTCCTGTTTGTGATATAACCGGTAAATTTGTTCCAAGCTGTACGTCGTTTAGAACTTTTAACTGTTCGTACGAGACATTATTATCATTTACAACTTTAACATCTAGAGGCGTTGCACCTTGACTTGATATCAATTTTACTAAATACTCCTTAGATACACCGTTAAAATCTGCAGACACTTCACTGTTACTGGACAAAACTAAAACTAATAACTCTTTAAGTAAGAGTGCTCGATTCTGTTTCAACATACGGCTTGACTACGACCAATTGCTGAAGATATTTCAGGAAATGGGCGTATGGCAATTTATATAGTACATAATAATATGGCTGATAAACAATTGGGTTTTGCCTTTTAATTTGATATTTCAATAATACAACTCTGTTTGAATCGGGAAGTAAAACATTTTGTCCATTGGTAATTTGAGTTGATAACTGAATCAAATATTTGTAAATGATAGCAAGCACTAATTTAGGGTTCAAATTATGTTGTTGTAGTTGAAGAATCACTTGATTCAGAAGCTGTGGGTTTAGCACCAATTCGTTGTAGGTTTTGGGTAGCGTGTTTATAAGTTGGATTAAAAATGTCAAATCTTGAACAGAGAAATGTTGTTCAGGCAAGTATTTTTGCAAAATCAATATCACGTACCTCTGTTGATTTGAAAGTTGAGAATTATCCGGTACGGCAGTAGGGGATTGATCTGTTGGTAAGACTTCTATAATTGGTAGAGGAGTTGTATCAGCTATCTCGAATCTTGTTGGGATTACTTTTGGTGGACGAGGGTATTCCGTTGGATAAGCTGTTGGTAGATTGTTTGGATATTCTGTAGGGAATACATTTTGTGGCAAAGTTGGGTAAACTGTTGGGACTACATAAGGTCGAATGGTCGTTGGATTAGTTATGTCTAAAGGTGATAGAGTTGAATATATGTTATCTGTTGGAAATACTAATGGAAGTGGTGTACTTGAAGGCGGTATCCAATAAGGAGGGTAATCGTGTTTCTCGGGATTTTGATCATAGGGATTGTTGGGCGACTGTTTCTTAATTATATCTACAATTATTTTGTATAAATATTCCCGAGACGGAGTTTGACTTTGGTTTTTGAGCAATTTCAGCAAAAGTAAAAGGAATGGTAAATTTTGGGTTTGTCCTGGGATAACGTTTAGATTATTTGTATTATCATCAACAGAAGGAGCAGTCACTGGTTTCAAAATTAACTCCAGCAAAATTGGCGTGATTAAGTCAGTTTGATTTGGACCCGGCTGATTCTTTAATCTGTTTAACAATATCCACAAAATTTTAGTTAAAACAGAATGATCAGCTGATTGCCACCCTGTATTGGAAGGTACGACGATAATTTCAAATGGCAAATTCAACGTAGGAAATGGATTAGAACCGCTCTGTTGGCAATAAGGTAACTGAGCAAGTTTTAGATATTGTACAAGCGCACTTTGTAAGAGAGCGCCGAAAGCCGCTTTGCAATTCGGCAGATGTAAATTTGGTATTGGGTTTTTGAAAACGAGTCGTGTCTCTAAATTGTTAGGATTATTATTTCCTGGTCGCAGCAAGGATGCCAGATACTGATCACCCTGGTTTGTTTGCTGTACACTTTGTAAATTTGACAAATCCTGACCTAAAAGCGATTCCAATCCTAAAGATTGGCTCGGATTTGATCCTTGATTTAGCAATTGGTACACATTATTCAATCCTGATGACCCTAGTTCGCCTGGTTGTTCTAAAAGTGACGGACCTAAATTCAAACCCTGGACATTATTCACATCTGTAACTTGATAATCATTTAATTTTGGTGTTTGGTATAAATTATTTGAATAGCCAGCAGATGCCTGTTGATTTAGAATTGATTTCACTGTATTTAGAAGTTGATCATCATTGGTTTCAGTTAATAGTGTACCTGGCTGTTGATATACATTGGTTAAGCCAGGATTTTGAGCTTGTGACTGTTGATTTAAAAGTGCCTGCACTGAATTTAGCAGTTGATCGTTACCTTGACTCGGAAGAAGAATTGGTGGCGATTTGTACACTTTCGTCAATGTTGTGTATTGATTTTGATTTTGTGTTGGAGCATTTAGCAGAGACTCTAGTGTATCTAATGGGCCTGATTGGCCCAGACCTAGAGGGAGTGTATTAACTTGATATTGGTTTGAATCTCCTTCATTTCCGAGCAACGGATTAGGATTTAGATAATCATCTAGTGACTGCTGTTGCAATAGTGGATCATTGGTTTGCACGTTTGGTTCAGTGTTGAAATTTCCCAAGAGATTTGGCTCCGATACAGTTACACCGAGCTGGTTGGCCAAATTGTCTATAGACAATGTATCAGTGTTTAGTGAGCCCTCTACTGGTAAATTTGGTGGGTTTGACAAGGACAATAGTCTGTTCAGGCTCGATTCCGATCTCACGAACGGTCCAGTATTATTTTCAATGTCTGAAGGCGATACCTGAAATTAAAATAAAACATCTCAAAAATTTACTAAATAGTACGTTTTGTATTAAAACAGATTTTAATTATCTAATCTATCAATTTTATAAAAAAAAAAACATAACATAGGTACACGTACGAAAAATTCAGACGATATGCACGTGGAATGTTCGTGGTTTACTAAAACCTGGTAAATTTAAAGACAAAAAAAAGATGCTCTGGAGATGTGGTGCTGGAGAAGAATGCTTAGGGTTTCGTGGACCGAGTTTCGCATGGATGTTTCGATACTTTAAAAACTCGGTATCAAGCAGGTCTGTTTTCTATAGTACAATCTCGTATCCTCACATTTTTCGGTCATGTTTTCCGGCGTGACAATCAGTCCATAGAACGCTTTGTCGTCCAAGGAAAGGTAGAAGGCACTAGACCTCGCGGAAGGCCACCCACCCGTTGGATTGACCAGACTATTGGAGGTTCAGTAAACGAGTGCAGCAGGATGACCTCCAACAGACAATGGTGGCGGGGCGTCGTGAAGCACTGCCCTGTTCCATAACGCTACAACCTACCGCTCTGTCAAGAGCGTACCGGATAGGAAGGAAGGTACAAGTACGCAAAGTTAAATTAATCTATACTTACATATAATAAAACTGTAAATGTACTCTGTCTGTGCATAGGACATATTAAAGAAGTAAATTCTGAGGTGTCTCTGCAGGGCCAATAGAAGCCAAAAAGATTTTCTTTTTAATTTCGTTTGCGTGTATTGTATATGCGCATCACGCAAAAACTAAAGGGCGAAATTTGATGTGGTTTCCACAGTTGTATTATTGAAGGTCTAAGTTAAATCAAATCAAAATTAATCCGAAGTCGCGAGAAAAAGCTAGCAAAATAATAATAATAAAATGGAAAAAAAGCTTACTTGAACGGAAGCTTCCCACTTGTCCGAAGCCGGTGCTTCCGACTCGGACGAGGCCGCGGTTGACTCATCGGACTTAAAAAAAAGAAGTTAGTATTAGTTAGTAGTATCAAAATCGAATGTTTTGTAAAATCTTAGTACATAAGAAACTAGATCGAAACTAAGACCACATTTTGATTTTTTTTTATAGTTTTTAAGAACTAAGTTTAAAAGTTTTAATTCCTTGATTAGCTAGATTATACTGTGGACATGGAAGTAGTAAGTACAAAGGTACTTATTACTTCCATGACTGTGGATAATAAAATGGAATGTCAACGTCCCGAATTATTTCGACCTGTCACCACGCTTTGTCCCCACGCTTTGTCAGTGTAAGAATTAATAGAAATAAAGTTTAAAAACCGGCCAAGTGCGTGTCGGACCACGCATAAAGTAGGGTTCCGTAGACATTTTTGGCACCGCGCTGTTTTGCATTTCTTGCATCATCATCAGTTCCCTAGCCTTTTCCCGTATCTCACGGTTTATTTTATTTATAATTTCAAAAGTATTCATCACAGGATACCCGAAATAATTTTAAATAGGAGTTTCCGCGCCTGTTTCTTTACGTGAGTGATTTGAAGTTTATAGGTCCAAGACTTTAGAAATTACAAATTACAATGTAAACGACTTTGGCGGGCTATATCTCGCAAATGGTAAAGCTGATAAAAAAGTGTTGTATGAAAACCCGACCTTATTTTCATAGTCCTTTTCAACGATACCCTACACAAGGGGGTGCACTCAAAAAATAATTCACCCCCCCTTTACATGTATGGGGAGGTACCCTTAAAAAGGGGTAATTTTATTTTTTTGTATTTTTAAATGAGATCTATATGTGATGTATCCCCGAACCAAGTTACATGCAAATCAGTCTATAAACGTAGAAGATATTCTGCTGTGACAGATTAGGACGGACGGACTGAACGATCTTATAAGGGTTTCTTGTCGGACTACAGAACCCTAAAAATGGGGGACAAACAGTAATAAAAAAGTCTCATCTGTCCTCCTAACACATAAACAACGGATAAGGGGACAGATGAAACTGTCGAACTGTCCCCTCGTTGTCACCAAGGTTTGATCTGTCATACTTTTTCATAGTACGATGTACAGCGTTTTTACTGTAGAGGGGATGAGTTGTGATGCTCAACCGCCACAAAGGGAAGATCTTTCCACCAGGCTGGGTGTTATGCCTGGGAAATAGCACGACAGATGATATCATGTAAGAGGTATTATAGAAGTATACGTCCAATCTTGCGAATATCAACACCGCGTTTCAGACAGTCACAACGCCATCTGTCTTTTTAAATTGTAATTCGCACTAAACCTTACCTGTTGAAACAATTTCGCTAAAGTAACACTTAACAACGTTAATATAACACCAAAAGCAAACACAGAAAAGAATTTCCAAATACTCCACGTAACCATTTGCCTAACAATTTTTTTTTAAACACACTTCACAATTTGTAAATTCCAAAAAATATTATTTCCAAACAAAATTCTTTTATTAATGTACTTTTAATAATAAGATATTTCTGTACGATAATAGAAAAAAATTAAGTGCATGTCAAAAAGTTATTGCGTGAACAATATAAATTATAGAAAAAGAAAACAATATTGTTAATAGTAAATAGCTTGTACTTTGTTTTAGATTAACAAGCAAAAACTTATTTAATTTAAAAGATTTTTCAATTTTATTGTTGTATAAATAAGTACCTATCTTTTACTCTATTACCTATATAACTACAATTCCTTAGTTACAACTTCTTTCGTTTAATTTAAGTAATTATAAAATGTATAAATTATTACACTGTAAATTATAATTATTGTAAATTGAGATTGACAATTATTGTTTTAATAAAATATTGTTCATCATACAACAATAAAAAATAGAAATTTCAAACTCCACAAAAGTTTCAATTGCCAAATAAATTAATAAAAGAATTTTGTCCAGAAAAACGTTCACACAAGCTAACAAAACGGTAGGTCATTATAATTATGTTTTAAACATAATACTTACTACGTTTTGAGCAATAGCTGTTTCAATAATAAAAAATAATAGTAAAACAAGCCGCGCCATTTTGTGAACACACTGCCGTCTTTCGCGTTAAAACATTCGGCTTTATGTACGTGTATGAATTATCACCGTAAAATGGCAATTTTTCAAACAGGAGTCACGAAATGAAAATGTATAATTATAGGTCTAATGGGTCAATATCAACACTGTTACAGTTACCATTTAATAGTTCAATTTGTTCACAGAAGTGTATCGAATTTTTATATATTATAATAGATTCAATTTATTTATTGTTTCAATAAATTTGTTGTAGTTATGAAATATGTTCAGTCAAAAGTAATTTTGACTGCGAATACCTATTGGGAAAACAGTGCCGGGCTACTTTTGAGTAGGTTTAAAAAATATATATACCAAGACGGTCCCAGGGGGTGGGGGTCTCGACCCCTAAAATACCCCCTAAGGTCCAGTCGGTGAGACGTTCGTCTCAGGTCGAAAGCTCCAAGGTTCGAATCCTACTCTCATCTCAATGTATAAAAGGCGCGCCGGCGCCGCCTTACAATTTAATGATCATAGAGATTTTGATATAGAAATCTCACGAGGACACAAAACGAATTGACGACTATTTGACGAACTTACGATTCAGATTCAAGATTCGACGTCAAAGGACTATTTGACGGTTCGTCACGGATAGATTATAATCGAAGAATAATGTGTTAAATTGAAAATAGTGTTCCCAATTTTCACAATATTGTATCATCGATAACACATGTAGGTATACTTTAAAAGGAAGACTTTGGTACACGAGTAGAATTAAGCCTAAAATGACACATAGGGTATTTTCATCCCAAAACTCTCATATGGGTATGGGCTCTCATACTCATCTCAGCAGTGGTCGTTCCGAAATGCTAGTAGTTTGTAGCTTTGAGACATAATATATTATGATTAAATAATTAATTATCGACGTGAAAAAGAGCCTTCTTTGAAGACCAAGTTTCAATAAAAAAAAATGGCTTTGACTTCATAGTGTAACTATTTTTTTATGAACACCAGCGTTTGCGCGCTGTTTCGTCCGCGTAAATTATATACTACAATTCAAAACCTTACTCATGACCCACCCCGTGTATTGGTGAAAACTGGATGAAAATCCATTCAGTAGTTTTTGAGTTTATCGCGACTAAACTGACCCGGTGGGGCGCGTTATTTTATAGTATGTAATATTTTATTAAATTTTAATGTAATTTCTGCAACACAGCAATTAAAGAGCTTGAAATAAAGTTATTGCTTTTTTTAAAAGATATACAATAATTTGTTCCGATCTGTTTCGCAAAATATATTTTGAATTCATAATAAATTACGCATAATTTTATTTAAATCGTCGCCATTTTGCATTTTGATGTAATGAACTGTTAGAACGGTAAGTAGTTAGGTATAGTACATATTTTAATCTAGAATTAAATCTTACTATTAAATTTAATAGTATTTTTTTATATAAACTATAAAAAAAATAATAAAGAAGAGTTTTAATATTTTTTATAGTTAGCGCATATTTTTTTAAATATTATCTACCATTACCTAGCTTTATTCTAATCACATGCTGCCACGACAAAAACAATATATCTACGAAGATTTTATCGTAATTATCCGACAATGGGAAAATGGGACCGAAAATATTTGTCGGGTTAATAAAAGTGCAATAAAAAATCCATAATATTGGGTTATATGGGCGGTTATTCTGACCTTATCTATGATTGGACGACACCTATCTAGAATATTAAAAACAGAGCCCACACAGGTATATACCTTAAACCCCACAGACCTCATTCTGCCCTAGATTTTTGACCAAGCGAGCGAAGCGAGCGAGGGCTCTAATTCAAGTTGGGGCGAAAACACATTGTTTGTATGTATGTATGCTTGTTCCGCGATAACTCTCGAACCGTTGAATTAATTTCGATCATATTAAGAATACGCATACGCATTTTTATGAAAATAAATATTTCAAATTGGTTTAGTAAATTTTCGTTCTCGTATTTTTAAAATAATAATCGCGAGGTCTGTTCGCGGCGAACCACTAGTTTGTCTCATTTATAGTTCTCGCGCAAAGTCGCTCTGTTTTCCGCGCTCTAGCGTATCGTTATTCTATATTGCTATTTTAGAACGTTTTGTTTGGTGAAATTCTATGTTAAAAAACCTTAAAGTGACAAAGTATTT
This sequence comes from Ephestia elutella, assembly GCA_018467065.1. Taxonomy (NCBI): domain Eukaryota; kingdom Metazoa; phylum Arthropoda; class Insecta; order Lepidoptera; family Pyralidae; genus Ephestia; species Ephestia elutella. The sequence continues at coordinate 1,530,698 of CM031594.1, forward strand.
TAACATTCAATGGTTTAAACTTGTTAGGTCTTATACAAGTTGGTGGCATGCCATACTATTATATAATCTGGAACCATAATTAAGGCCGTCTAATCATCTCTATCGAACACGCTAATCAAACAGTGCCTAAACTGTTAATTAAAACTTAATAAGCTCGCTAAAACTACTGTCTCAAGTATGATAAATCCGGTCAGGTGTGAGTTGAACTCCCACACATGGTTCTGTATCTTCGAAATTAGTTCTATTCATATTTTTTTAAATATAATAGAGAGAGTCGAGTGGAAGAAAAAGGGGGGAGCCTTTGCCCAGCAGTGGGACACAACATCAGGCTAGTTTAAAAAAAATAATGTAGGCAAATATTGGCAACTCACATTTTCTTTTATAGACAAATACCTTCTCCAAGATAAACATTCAAGACAAGACCAATCAAAAAAGGAATCACATTCTTTCAAAATTCAAATACCTACATAGATAAATAGAAATAGATATAGATTTTCTATAGAAATAAGTAGAACCTTTGTACCTACTTAATTTTCCTATGTTTTATGTTTCCTTTGTATGTGTTTGTTGTGTACAAAAATTAATAAATAAATAAATAAATAAAATAAGTTAGGACCGAAAGACCAATATTATTTCCCCATCTATTAATTATGGTTTCAGAGATATACCTAATATTAACCAGCCACGTCGAATATATCCTCATTAACGTTTTTATGTCTAACTAGTTGCGCCCCGGGGCTTCACTCCCGTGGGAATTTCGGGATAAAAAGTACCCTATGTGCTATTCCCGGTATTTTTCTACCCGTATACCAAATTTCATCGAAATCCATCCAGTAGATTTTGCGTGATTGAGTAATAAACATCCTCACAAACTCACATCCAAAGCTTTCGCATTTTTTAGTAGGATTCGCCTATGAAATGTCTGTTTGACGTTAGCAGTGAAAGGGTTAATAGGGTTCCGTTCTAGATGCTATAGGAACGGAACCCTAAAAATAAATTCGAAAACTGTTTTTTAACTGTGGCTAATAAATAAATGAGAATAATAACTTAAAAGTACTTTATTCAAATGATTTCATAATCATAATTAATAAATTAAATATTTTTTTAAATATTATATTATAAAAATCAAGTAAGTAGATATAATAATCAATTTATACATACAAGATTAACTTATAATTACTTAAAAATAAATAAAAACTAACTGACAATATATTTACAAAAATGCCAGACAGGAAGATAGGCTTTGCCAGGTCCAATATGGCATTGAATTATAAGTTTTTGTTTAATCTCGTCGAATTTAATTAATTTTTAAGTAAGTATAATTTCATCTTCTTTAAATTTTCGTATATAACTCGTATACATACTTATAGGTATTAGCATTTTCATATTTCATTATTCTCTAATTGCTTTATAGAAGACAGCAAGTGCCTTAAAATCGTTGTGTGGCATTTTTGCGTATCCCTAAAAGCGTAGGGTAACACTGTAGTTATTAATTTCTGAACGAATTGATTTATTCTCTCTTCTGATGCGCCCAACATTCTCAATCGTAATATTTCGTTCCAAATTACATTGGTCACGATCGTAATATCAACTTTATCACGCACTTCCAGTAATAAACTCAATTCTTTCGATGGAACTAGTTCGCTGTCGTATCTTGTCGATTGGTAATGTGCTACATTCACTAATGTTTCCAAGTCAACTTTTTGAAGGTAACCGTTAATTCTTATGTCATTACCATATACATTTTCAATGGCAGATTCGTGATACCCTGGCCAAAAAGTAAGTCTTTTATTATTTAAATGCACCTTAAAATGCTCGGGTTTTTTAAGTGTCGTGTCCTGATAATTCAACCAATTTTCAGAATTCCAATTACTAGGTTTTTTATTTAGATTCCAATCGATGTTGTATCTGTATTTGTTTTTGGGGGTTTCTGTGTGTTTTACAAAATTGAATTGTTTGAGCTCTTCTAATAATTGTTTATAATAATCACCGGGAATGTCTAAATCATAAGTTTCTGGTTTGTTGGTCGATGATTTGATTGGCAAATGTATATCGACATTTACATTTTGCGATGTTTTAAAACCTGGTTTATTTGCATCTTTAGTTATATCAGGTTTACTTCCATCATTGACAGGGTAAATATTTTTAGTTATATCAAGTTTATTTGCATCATTAACAGGGTAAACAATTTTAGTTATATCAGGTTTATTTGCGTCATTAAGAGGGTAAATATTTTTAGTTATATCAGGTTTATTTCCATCATTGACAGGATAAATATTTTTAGTTATATCAGGTTTATTTGAATCATTAACAGGATAAGATTCTTTAGTTATATGTGTAGTTGTGGAAATTATATCCTGTAAATTAACAGGTTTTTCAGTCGCTGAAACAATGCCGGTCAATGTATTTGGTGAAGCCTGATATTTATTATTAGTTATATAATTGGGTAGTTTAACCCCGTCAGTTAATGTATCTTCTTGCTGCGGTTTAGGACTTTCATTTTCTGTATCTTTGGTTTGATCTCTTACTACGGGTTTAAATGGATAAAAATTCTGAGGATTATTGTAAGAATAACCTCCTTGGTCTTGGTTAGTTGGTACATCGTCTCCCACATTACCTAAATTATCTTCCATTTTATATAATTGGTTTATTTTTTCAAAATAATCTGATCTATCAGGATTTTTGTATTGATTAACAAAATAACTTGTTTTATCTATATTTTCTGTATTATATGGTGGGTTTACATAAAACTGTTCGTATGTATTTTCGGTATATTCTGGTTCAGTTTTATACAAATTTCTATCTGGTATCTTATAATCCGGCCTTACTGTATAAACAGTTTGGGCTATATTTTCGGTGTAAATTGGTGGGTTTATGTACAAATTTTGGTTAGTTTCTTGGACAATATCGGCTGGCCTAACATTATATTTATATTGATCGACTGAAACATTATCTGTATAGTCTGGTTCGTATACCAAATCACCTGATGCGGGTGGATTCCAATTCTGATCTTCTAAATTTTCTTCTTTAACAGGATATTTATACGGACTGACTGAATAATTCTCTACATCTGTATAATCTGTATGAAAATCTTCATTTGTATTCTTGGTATATTCAGGGTTAAACAAATTTTCATTATTTTTTTCAACATAATCCGGCATGACTGTATATAAATTTTGAATGTTTTCTATTAAATCAGAATTCTTCGGATACAAATTTGGGAGTGATTCCACTTTACTACCTTGTCTAGCAGGATTTTTATTTTCATCAACTGAATAATTTTGATCTTTGGTCGGTTTGTCCGTAACGTCTGGTTGGTTGAAGTGCAAAAGTTCATTTGTTCTTTCGATGAGTTTCGGTTTAGCCGTGTAAACATTTTGGTCAATATTTTCAATATTATCAGACCCTAATGGATTTACATTTTGATTTGTTTCTTCTATATAATTTATTCTAAGGGGAGAAATATATTGATTGTCTAAATAGTTCGCATTTTTAACATTTTGATCGTCATCTTCCACATAATCCTGGTCGGGTAGAGTTGTATACATTTTTTCATTATTACTTTCCAAATCAGATTCTACTGGATATTTTTCATTTGTCCTTTCTATGTCTAGGATGAGAGGATACTTATTTTGTTTAATTGCAAACAAATGTTCATTTATAAATTCCATCGAATCTGGAACACTATGATCTATAGGTTCCGAATTTTTGATTACACTTTGATACAATCGTGGTTTAATTGGATAAATATTATTCTGTGTATTTTTGAGTTTTTTTGGATAAAATTCCTGAGATATTTCATCAGTATAACCTGGTTCAGTACTGTACAAATAATGGTCTGTATTCTCATGAATTGTATATTCATTTTGATTTATATTATCTGTATAATCTGGTTTCTCTGTATACATATTATTATTTAAATTTTCTGTATAATCTGGATACAAATGTTGAGCTAGGTTAACAATATAATCCGGTTTTGGTGACAACGAAAAATTATCTGTGAGTTCCGCGTATTCTGGTTTATTATTATACACATCTTGATCTGTTTTATCTACATATATCGATGTATCTGGATACTTATTTTGATCAATCGTATAAGTATCAATATCATCAGTGTAATCTGGAAGGCTTGTATATAATTTATCACTGATATCATTAACATAACCTGGTTTAACTGAAATCACGATTTGTTTTTCATTTTCTTGGTGTTTTGGTACGATTGTATACAACTTTTCTTGTGTGATTTCCGTATAGTCTGGTACATTTTGGTCGATATTTTCATCATAAACCGGTGTCACTGGATTCCTATTCGCATTAATTGTATATGCATTACGATTTACATCATCCGTGTAATCTGGTGGCTGTGTATACAATTTACCACTGACTTCATCATCCACATAACCTGGTTTAACTTGGTAATTTGGTGTGACAGAATTCAAATTTTGCAGTATATTATCAGTATAATCTAGTCCGATTGTATACAAATCTTCATGTGTCTTTTCCGGATATACTGGTTCAATATCATAAAAATTTTGGTGTTCATCATACACCGGTGTTCCTGGATTCATGTTTTTGTTAATTGTATATGCGTTTCGATCTTTATCCTCCGTGTAATCTGGTGGGATTGTATACATTTTTTTACTGACTTCATCTATATAGCCTGGTATATCTGGATACACATTTTGTTTTTCAATTGGAGTGATTGAATACAATTTTTGTACTACGTTGTCCGTATAATCTGTTGCGATTGGTTCAATATCATATACATTTTGGTCTACATTTTCATCATAAATCACTGGATTCCTATAATCTTTAACTGTATATGCATTTCGATCTACATTATCTGTATTTTCTGGTGGGAGTGTATATAATTCATCACCGACTTTATCATCCAAGTAATCTGGTTTAACTCGGTAATTTGGTATGATAGAATTCAAATTTTGTACTATATTATCAAAATAATCTGGTTCGATCGTATACAAATTTTCATGTATGTTTTCCGTATATACCGGTTCATACACACTTTGGTGTTCATCATAAACCGGTGTCACTGGATTCATATTTTTATATATTGTATATGTCTTTCGATTTATATCATCCGTATAATCTGGAGGGACTGTATACAATTTATCACTGACTTTGTCGATATAACCTGGTTTAATTGGATATAAATTTTTATTTTCATTTTCTCGGTAATTTGTTGTGACTGGATACAATTTTTTTACAATATTATCAGTATAATCAGGTGCGATCGTATACAAACTTTTATGTGTATTTTCCGTATATTCCGGTTCTGTATCAAATACATCTTTGTCAATATTTACATTATAATTAGTTTTATCAGGTTGCGTATTTAGATTAGTTAAAAACGCATTATTTTCATCTACAGATATATACAAATTTGGACTTGCTGTCTCTACATCTGGTCTAGTTATATACAAATCTTTTTTCGTATATAGTACACTATGTGGCTTAATTGTAAATAGTTTTTGTTGTTTATTTTCTACAAGATCTGGCATAGAATCTGGATTTGTACCGAATCCATGATCAGCATCGATTATATATTTTTTCCCTGACAAATATTTATCAAAAAGAGTTAATATATTTGCATCAAAGTTTATATCGTCAATTGTCTCAACATTTTCTCCGAAATTCAAAAGTATAGTTTGATCTATTGCATCTATATCTTTGCATAACAATTTTCTTAGCTCACCAAGTCTCCTGAGATTAACATGTAAATCATCTACGATATTTTCGACGGGCATGTCAGTCTTCTTTGCTTCATTCAACGTCCCCATAATATAAACTATTGTAATCAAATCGCTTTCTTCAGCGGTTTTAGTGTTCAAACCGTAATTTTTAGCAACAAGTTTGCGAAGTCTGTGTAAATTCGTTCTGGCAAGTTTACATAGCTGTACTAAGTCATTTGCACCGTCATCATTGTCACCATCTAGTTCATAATTTAATTTATCCTGTTCGTAATGATTAGGCGATGGCAAATTAACAGTAGTATAAGTTATTTCTCGTGTTCTCAGTGCTCCCATCTGCAAAAAACATAAACAAATTCTTATTTTAGAATGGAGTTTTTGCATGACGCGCGTACAAATATACATACAGAAAAAATATATAGAATTGGCACATAGCTGTAAGTACGCAGTGGGACATAGCATACCTTTCATTCCAAAAAAAAGCACTATTCCTGTGGAAAATCCACGCGGGGGAAGCCGCGGGCAAAAGCTAGTATTTAATAATAATGCATACCTCAGGATAATTGGGTCCATCATTCTCATTGACCCCGTATCCGTACTGATCGATCGGAAACGTATCGGATAAGATATCTTTGGTCTTGGCAGGCCTGGGCTCATGCATATATTTAGGGTTTGGGAAATATCTCGCCTGGAAACATAACAATTAACTTTTAATAATCCATACATATTATGAATGCGAAAGTCTGTCTGTTACGCTTTCACGGCTAAACCGCTGTACCGATTTTGATGAAAGTTATGGATACAGGTGAAGACCTAGGATCAAACACAAGTTATCTATATAGAATTCTTCCAACGCCCAGCCCAAAACTTTCCTTTACGCCCCATTTTCCCTCAAAATTCAAATAAAACAAGGAACACGTGGGCCAAGTTTCGTGAGGATCCGTTCAGAAATGCGTTCTCTAGCCCGGAACAAACCCACAACGCACAAACCGATAAAAGCAAAATGGCCCAGTTTTGGAATGAATTCTTTTTTTATTGTTCAATTTAAATAGGCTTAAAACTAGCACTTTTAAATCATCAAAAAAGATGAAATCGGCTTAATAGTTAGTTGACGTTAGACTACCGCCTCCATGGTACAAGTGGAGAAGAGGCGGCGCAACAAACTCCACTGCTGCATTTTCTCCAAAGACGTCACTTTACAACATATGTGTCTTATAATTAAAGAACGATCAATGCGGACGATTCGCTCGCTTAGTCGAATAGTGTAAAAAAGAAAATTAAAATAAATTACATGAAATACTAACATTATGATCAGGTACCTCCACGGTGCCGTCTGGTACATTTATTGTCTTCTCATAATCCAATGGAAGTAAGGTCCACGCCGATTCGAAAGCATTTGATTTATGCTCGGGTTCTGCTTGCTGAAAATTGTGAGAAAAAAGTAAAAGTGACGTTATCGATATCATTTTTAGGGTTCCGCACTTCAAAAAGTAAAATAGACACGAACCCATAGTCAGCCGATCTAAGACGCAACGTGGTCAATAATAATGCATTGTCATCGCCAATATAAAATTTCAACTTAAGGTAACGCGTTAATAATTCTAATTTCGTTTCCAATATTTAACACCCGAAAATCGCCTACTTTACAAGTTGAATAAAAGCTTGAAAATTGCTTTGGAGGGTCAGGAGTAGAAAGATTTAATACTGTACAGGCGGAAAACGAACGCCCAAAGCTTCGCCTGCATAAATTACACACCAAAACCTTAGATGGATAGATCAACACTTTATTGCACCATTTACAGAAAATAACATACAAAATAGTGACAAAAATAAATACATAAATGAGAGCAAAGGCGGGCTTATCGCAAACGCAATTTCTTCCAGCTAACCTTTGGGTCTTAACCTTCCTCAAGATACACCCCGTCCATTGGTGAATACCGCTTAAAAAGCCGTTCAATAGATTTTGAGTTTATTACGAATGGACAGACGGATGCTGCGTGGAATTTTATTTTATTAATTTAAAGGTGTGCGCAGAGATTCCGGGCAGACGAAAGGGCGGGAGGGTTCGGTACCGAAAAATTTACCGGGTAAAAAAAATACCGGTAAAAAACCTCGACCCGACACTACGTCTGTCCGACTAACCTAACCTAACCTATACGCAGTCTGCTACCACTGTAGTTTACAACGGGAACTACAGAACCCTGTATATTAAACCTAACTTAATAGCTACAACCACCCACAAACCCAAGGGTCACTTACCAAACTTAATCTTCTGCTCTTCGGATCCAATCTTGAGTGTCTTCGGAAGAGGAGGGGGTTGTTCCCTAAATCACCCAACCTACCCCATGAGATCTCAATCCCCAGGACAAATAAATAGATTTCTTCCCGTAGTTTCACTCGGGAACAGCCAGATGTGAACAGCCAGCCACGTTTCACCTCTCACAAGAAAAAGTCACAATAACAGAGTTTTTCACAAACACAAATTCAATAGTTATTTAACAAACGGGAAATTCACAATTATCACTCAAACTAAACAACAAGCAAAAGACGCGAGACCGCTCCGCGTATTAAAATCAAACCGATATCGCCCGGGACAATGCAATGGCGACCGTCCGCGAGCCATTCGCACGAGCAGTGTGAGAACCCCGAAACGCCTGGCGGCGATAACAGGAAACGCCTGCGTTTAGTTTTACCCAATATATTACAAACATCCCCCCGTCCCGGTCTGAGAAGCAGACCGCTAGCTTACTCTACGGGAAGGCGGGCGAGAGAGGTCACACCTCTCCTTAAAATCGAACCGTCGACCAACACCTCAGCCACACGCGGAGTGCCATCTCCGCCAAGAATCAAACGTAATATGCGAGCTCGTCGCCAAAGCAATGAGGGCAAATTTGCCTCTTTTAACAATACTAAATCACCCTCCCTGGGAGGCTCAGTCCTGTCTGTCCACTTCACTCTTTGCTGCAGCAAATGCAAATATTCAAGCGACCAGCGACGCCAAAAGTCCTGGCTCATTTGCTGCAACATTTGAAAACGCGACAACCGATATACGCGTTCATCCTTCCACGGGTATTCGGGCAGGGCATTCAACGGCCCTCCCACCAAAAAATGACCAGGGGTGAGAGCTTCCAAGTCATTTGGATCTGGAGATAGCGGACAGAGAGGACGAGAGTTGAGGACCGCCTCAACTTTACAAAACACTGTGGCCAGCTCTTCAAAAGTTAGAGCCGTTTCTCCGATAATGCGGCGGAGGTGGGTCTTTGCGGATTTCACAGCCGCTTCAAAAATCCCTCCCCAATGGGGGCAACTTGGGGGACTAAACTTCCAGGTTATTCCCCTTTGGGCAGCAATTTGACTTAAACTAGTACAATTTTTATCAATAAACACAGAAACATCCTTAAGATAATTTACAGTTCCTTTATAGTTTGTGCCATTGTCAGACCTAATAAGGGAAGGTAGACCTCGACGCGAAACAAAGCGATCCAACGCGGCGACGAAGGCCTCCGTAGTCAGAGCCGATACCACCTCCAAATGGACAGCCTTGGTGGCCAAACAAACAAATACACACAAATAGCCCTTCACAATACGGGCATTACGAAAGGGAGAAGCCTTGATCGAAAAGGGACCGGCAAAATCGGTCCCAACGCCGTCAAACGGCCTCGAAGGTCGGATTCGATCAGCGGGCAAATCACCCATCTGTGGTTGCATCGTGGATGCCTTCAACCTATAACATGCAATACATCGAAACAGGACACTACGGATTGCTCTTCGGGCAGACAAAATCCAAAACTCGCGTTGCAAAATAGCCAACAAAGCATTGCACCCAGCATGGGCGTTACGAATGTGTCGATCAGACACCAAAAGCTGCACCAAGGGTCCGCCCTTGGGCAACAACAGAGGATGGCGAGTCTCATATGGAAGATCCGCCTTCCGGAGCCTGCCTCCAACCCGAAGAAGCCCATCCGAGTCGATGTACGGGTTCAAACGAGCGACCGCGCCCTTCAACTTAGCGCGTCCGTCGCGCAAAATACGAAGCTCTGACTCAAACCGTCCGGTCTGCACGACACGGACCCAATGCAACAATGCGCTCCGGCGCTCTTCTGCACCTGCAATCGGCTCCAACCGCTTTGCCTGTGGGTTTCTACAATTATGTATGAAACGCTTAATCCAACTGGTAACACCCAGAAGCTTATCCAAACTGCTATACCGAGCAAGTAGCCAATCCGGCTCCGACGTCGTCTCAGCGACTACAGCATGTACACGGAGCCCAGTCAAACTCAAAGAAGTAACATCTGTCTGACAGACAGGCCAAGAAGTTTCTGATCCCATCAGCCACTCTGGACCCCACCAGAGCGGGTGTGACACCAATTCTGGTGCCGTACAACCTCGGGAAGCACAGTCCGCTGGGTTAAGCTCTCCCGGCACATGTCTCCATGTTATATCAATTCCGATATTCTGGATTTGGGAAACCCGATTTCCCACAAAAACCTCCAAGGTATGTGGGGCCGCGCGCAACCATGCAAGCGCGACCTGGCTATCCGACCAGGCGAAGATGTCCCGTATTTCGACCGTGGCCGCCAGTTCACTGGCAACGTGATGCAACAATTTAGAGAGAAGGTGAGCTCCACTCAACTCAAGCTTGGGAATAGTCAGCCTAGTCCTGATGGGGGCGACCTTGCTCTTCCCTAACAAAAGCGAGACATTGACCCGGCCATCGGCGTCAACTGTCCGCATATAGACTGACGCGGCGTAGCCTCGCTCCGACGCGTCACAAAAGCCATGCAGGCTGGCTCGATATTTCCCGGGGGCAATATTCGACGAGGCAAGGCAATCCGATTGACTTCCTTAATCGATGAAAACAACTCGAGCCAATCATCCAATGGAGGACCAAACAGCGGCTCGTCCCACGAGACGCCCAAAGTCCAAAGTCTCTGAAGAAGACACTTCGCAGAGAATATCACTGGACTGATCCAACCGCTTGGATCAAACATACGGGCTATTACGGACAACACCGTTCTCTTAGTCCAGACCTTTGGTATTTCCAAGTCCACTTGGAATGTAAAAATATCGGTTAGCGGCTGGTACTGCATGCCCAGCACCGCTATCCTGTTGGGATCATCCACATCCTCAAACAGGTGAGGGTTCTGTTGGTGATCCTCCGGGATCCCTTCTAGAACTTTAGGCTCATTAGACAACCACTTACGTAGCTCGTAGCCACCTGTCTTCAATATTTCAATCAATTCATCCCGCAGTAGGAGGGCCTCCTCAATACTTTGGGCTCCGGTGCACACGTCATCAACATACAAGTCACGTGACAGCACAGAAGCCCCACGGGGAAAGCGGATCCGTTCCCGCTCTGCCAATTCAAGCAATGATCTGATGGCGATATAGGGACTAGATTTCAAACCATAGGTGTTTGTATTGAGTTCATACACCGTTACAGGATCCTCAGGGCGCTCACGCCAGAGTATCAACTGGAATCGCCTGTCCTCAGGATGTATGACTGTCTGGCGGAACATCATCCGGATGTCCGCGCCAAAAACCACTTGATGTCTTCTAAAGTTCAAGATGATGTCAATTATGTCCCTATGCAATTTGGGACCTGAATGCAAACATAGATTCAACGAAACTCCGTTCGAAGTGGGTGCGGACCCATCAAAGACAGTCCGCAACTTGCCCGTTGAGGCCTTCACCACCGCGTGGTGGGGCAAAAAATAATGCTCAGTTGAGCTCCAATCAACTCGAGCCGGAGACATGTGACCCAAATCCTCGTACTCGCGCATAAATTCAATATATTTATCGCGAAGTACGTGGTCACGCTGCATGCGTCGCTCCATGGACAGCAGTCGTTTCTCCGCAAGCGCCCTACTTTGCCCTAGGCTAGGACGAGAGGCAACAAAGGGTAACCTAGTTACAAACCGACCGGAGGGCAACCTCTCCGTGGTCGATCGAAAAAGGGCTTCGCACTCAGCGTGTTCCGGATCCATCCTGGAACTCATAGGTGGCTCCTCCACCTCCCAAAACCTTTGCATGGTCTTGGCCAAGGACGCTGATGCGACGACCGGTGGCTCCTCCACGGTGCTATTATCAAACACAGGGCCCATCAGGGCGAAACCAAAGATAGTAGACACTGCCATCAGTGAAGACGAACCCAGAGCTTTCTGGGTACCCAACAAAATCCAACCTAATACGTCCGAGCCCAGGAACAAGTCCACTGGGCCGGGATGAAAAACAAAGGGGTCGGCCAAATCCAGACCCGAAACCAAAGACAACACACCCGGCGGTATGTCTGTCGAGGGCTGCCAACCCGCAATGGTATCCATTACCATAGCCGAAGTCGTGATCCTCATTGTGGAGGACTTCAGCGAAGAAAAGGTGACAAGTGTCTGGCCCGTCAGACACTTCACCTGTATGCCACCAACTCCAAGAAGTGGCACAGGCGAGTCTTCCACGACTAAACCTAACTGGTGTGCCACTCGAGTGGTAACCAAACTGCTTTGAGCCCCTGAGTCCAACAGAGCTCTCAAATTAATGGCTTCCCCCTACGACCCCATACGCGGACCACCGCGGTAGGGAGCAGAACCGTCCGCGGCTCTGTCCCAGCAAGGGAGCAAGCTAGTTACGGGCTCCCCACTCTCTCCAAACCAGGGGCGCGCCACTGACCCGGATAATATGGCGGGCGAGTGCACATCCCCATCTGAGGGGGGGCATAACCCGCGGCCCGGCCATACCTATGGTACGGCGGGTGGTACTCCAGCCGTGGGTACTCGTGCAGCGGCGGAGAAAACCGCTGCGGCTGCATGTGTTGGGTAGTGGTAACCCGCGTGGAGGGGGGTGTCCCCACTCTCACGTCCGGTCTAGGGCCCCCGCCCATGGGGTCCCTATCCGGGGCCTGGCCAGCTACATACTGGCCATGACCTTGGGGCGCGTGGTCCCGGTCCGCCAAGACCCGCGCAGGTACGCGACCCCCCTCCCGAGGGGGGGTGCGACGAGCGAAGCCGCGTCCTCCGTCTGGTGGTGGAGGGCTTCGCGCAGGAGCGCCCCCGCCCATAGGGGACCCCTGCCTCAACATCCGGGGGCCATCCCCGTTCCGGTTCATGCAGAGCATCGCGTGGTGCAGCCCACGGCATGCACTGCATGGTATGGCACTGGGACAGTCACGTGCATAGTGACCGCCCAAACAATAAAAGCAAAGTTCATGCCGCTTTGCCATGCGGCGCCTATCTTGTACTGGCAGTCTCTGCCAGTCCCTGCATTGTAGCAGGCTGTGGCCCATCCGGCCACATTGCAGGCAGTCCGCGTCCCTCGCGACTGCTGCCGTGTGTGCAACCCGCACACCAGCTCCACGCGGTGGCGGTTGCCGTCCCTGTTGGGGCTTCCCTCGCCATGAGGGTTCCAAGGGCCTACGTTCAGGCGCTCTGGATGGCGCTGAGTCCGTCATGGTATTCTCAGCAGCCCGTGCCTCAAACTCCAAAAACTTCACCAAGTCAGTGAATGTTGGTAGGGTGGTGCTATCCCGCTCCGCATTTTCGCGCTCAAACCGCGAGCGGATGTCATTGGGCAATTTGCCCAATACAATGTGCACCAACAAAAAGACCATTGGTCCACCGGCAGCCCCAGTGTGCGGAGCGCGTTACAGGCCACTGTAACGGGCGTGAGCAACTGCAGGCGCAACTGTGCCCTGTTGGCCACCTTGGGCAGGGCCATCAACTGTGCGGCGTGCGCATCCGCTAACAAACGTAAGTTTTGGTAGCGGGAGTTCAATAACTCCCAAGCCGTATCGTACTGGTCGTCCTCCACCCGGAGGTGCTGGATGAGCGACCGCGCTTCATCCTCAAGAGTGGAGAGGAGGTAGGCCATCTTCTGGGCCTTCGACAAATCCTGTCGTGCTACGACCAGGGACTCAAACATATTTTTATATGCTACCCACTCCTCCATCCTACCCCCAAAGTGGGACAGCTGAAGGGTGGGGAGCCGACCAGTAACCGCTGGTCCTTCCTGTCTAACAGGTGTGCGAGGGCTGGTCCGCCAGCCTGTCTCGCCCTTATTGCGGTCACCGCCTCCGCGATATCATCGTGCAGACTCAGGATCTGGTCCATGTCCGCCATGTGACCTGCGTAGGCCTCCGGGGTAAGATCGGCTTCGGTAAGCGCCGCCATGGCCGCTTCCGCGCTAATCAATCGTGAGTGGAGGTGATCCGCTCTTAGCAGTATGGCGCCCTCCCTGTCCTTCCGGGACAGGAGTCCTCCGGCCGTCACAAACCATCTCAATTCGTTGGCGAGTGTCGCCCTAGCATTGGAGGCCTTCGCCATCGCGTCAAGTCACAAACAAAAAATAACAAAAGGTAAATAAAAAACAACAAAATCAAGCAACTACACGAAGAACCGCGGTAGGTATGAGAATGGCACAAACCCGGAACGCACGGTACAAACCGCAAACAAATACAAAAAAGGTTACAAATATTCTTATACAAACAAACTAAGAAAAATCTAATAATTTTTACAAACAATTAATTATTTTTTACAAACGAACAAATAGAGGGTAGATAAACTACGCTCTGCTACCAGAAAATGTGCGCAGAGATTCCGGGCAGACGAAAGGGCGGGAGGGTTCGGTACCGAAAAATTTACCGGGTAAAAAAAATACCGGTAAAAAACCTCGACCCGACACTACGTCTGTCCGACTAACCTAACCTAACCTATACGCAGTCTGCTACCACTGTAGTTTACAACGGGAACTACAGAACCCTGTATATTAAACCTAACTTAATAGCTACAACCACCCACAAACCCAAGGGTCACTTACCAAACTTAATCTTCTGCTCTTCGGATCCAATCTTGAGTGTCTTCGGAAGAGGAGGGGGTTGTTCCCTAAATCACCCAACCTACCCCATGAGATCTCAATCCCCAGGACAAATAAATAGATTTCTTCCCGTAGTTTCACTCGGGAACAGCCAGATGTGAACAGCCAGCCACGTTTCACCTCTCACAAGAAAAAGTCACAATAACAGAGTTTTTCACAAACACAAATTCAATAGTTATTTAACAAACGGGAAATTCACAATTATCACTCAAACTAAACAACAAGCAAAAGACGCGAGACCGCTCCGCGTATTAAAATCAAACCGATATCGCCCGGGACAATGCAATGGCGACCGTCCGCGAGCCATTCGCACGAGCAGTGTGAGAACCCCGAAACGCCTGGCGGCGATAACAGGAAACGCCTGCGTTTAGTTTTACCCAATATATTACAAACAAAAGGATATCGGGGCATACTACTCACCTTATGACTATGTGCCTCAGTTTCAGCCAGAAGGTCTGGTACATTTTTATTAACTCTTAAATTCTTTGTGAGATCAGTTTGAATATTTACATCTGTTATTTTTACTTCGAGTTCCAGTTTATCATTTTTTTCGGTCTGTGCAGGATGATCTGAATTTGCTTCTGTTAAAGCTATATGAGATGTAATTCCATTTGTTTCGGTTGAATGAATATCTAATTCTCGTTGACTTTCTTCTATTTCAGGTAAAACCTGATTCGTTTCAGACTGACTTATAGATACCGAAGTATTCTCAGTAACAGAAAGATCTTCAGATACATTTTTTAACACTTCATTTGGGTTGACATTTATTTCGTCTAAAGTCTGTTTATCTGAATTGACTTCATATATGTTTTGTAATGTTACAAGTGGACTTTCATTTGTTTTGTCTGATGTATTAACTAAATCATAATTGAGATCTTTAGGTTTTTTATTTGTATCATATAAAATGTCACCATTGCTAGAATATAATTCAGATAATTTTTGCAATATTCCATTTCTGCCGTCGTCTATTTTGTCTAAATTCTTACCTGTATTAGTATTTACTTCATGTACTTTTTGTGATGTCGAAATTGGAGTTTCATTTGTAATGTATAATGCATTACCTAAACCAGGTTGTTTAGGTGTTTCGTTTGTTTTATCTAAAATTTTACCATAATCAGAATAGAATTCAGATACTTGTTCTAATACTCTACTTGAACTGTCACCGGTTTGGTATAAGTTGCCACCATTATCAGAACTAACTGTATATACATTTTGTGATCTTAGGAGTGGACTATTTTTTGTTTGATCTAAAAAATATCCGTAACCAGAATACATATCATGTTCTTTTGGTGGTGTCCAAATTGGACTTTTATTAGATCGATCTACTGTATTGTGTGAAGCAGAATAAAGTATTTCAGGTTTTTCTTTCGTATTAACTAAAACGTTACCATATTCTGAATAGATATTAGACACTTGTCCTCTTTTTGGACTGTAGTTTATTGTGTCTAAAGTCCCATCAGAATTTGAATTAATTTCATATACGTTTGGTAATGACAAAACAGGATTATTATTTATTTTAACGAAAGAATGAAGTTCTTTAGGATTTTCTCGTGCTTTGTCAATACTTTCACCATAACCAGAATAGACTTCATGTACTTTTTCAAATACTCTACTTGGACTGTCATCTACTGTGTCTAAAGTCTCGCCAGAGTCGGTATTTATTTCAATTATTTTTTTTATTGTGAGACTTTCAATTGAATGGCCCAATGTATTATCTAAACCAGAACGAAGTTCTGTGGGATTTTCGTTTATTTCGCCTAAAACCTTAACAGGACCGGAACGCAATTCAGATACTCTAGATAAAACTAGATTTGGACTTTCAAGTAAAGTTTCAGTTTCATTATCATCAGTTTTGGTTGAAGTTTCAGCTGAACTGGTGTCAATTTTATGCGCAATTTCCCATGCTAGAGTTGCACTTCCATTTATTTCTTTTATTTCCTTCCCGCTATTTCGGACTTCAGGCACATTTTCTAATAATAGACTCGAATTTAGATTTCTATCAAAAATTTCTCCTCTACCAGAACGAAGTATTTTAGGATTATCATTTTCTTCTAAAGTCATAGGACTTGAAATAATTTCATGCACTTTGCTCGATGCTTGTACAGATAACGAATCGCCTAAACCTTTTAAACTCTCGCCAGAATAATCCATAAGTAATTTTAGGTCTTCATTTGCTACTGCATGGTCTCTGAGCTCTTTTGATTTTTGTCCATTTTCATCAAATTGTAATGCGTGGCGGGATTGAGTCCAATCTGTAAATTTTTCCGTTAAATCCGGTTCTTCAGGCTCTTCGGCACGATTTTCGTTTAGCATTTGTATATCGTCTTCTTTTTCTAATGGTTGTAAATTTAATCCATCTGTTTCCGTCGAAACTATCGGAATATTTTCTCTAAGATTAGGGACATCACTAGTTGTTGTGTTTAAATTGGGGCCATAGTCGCTGCTCGTTGTGATTGGAAGATCAGTGACGATCGTACTCTCAGATATCTCAGTAGGTGTTATTTCTTCGACTTTTGTTTCTTGCATCTGGAACTCATTCTTAGAATTAGTAATATCCTCGCTTTTTGCTCGAAGAGGTGGCACTGTAGTCCACGTTAAATCAAATTGTACATGCCCATGTGGTTCGCCTTCTTCGACATCATTCACTTCAGTTCTTAGTTGTCCTTCACCATACTTTATTGTATAAATTGAAGAATCTGTTAATGGCACAGGTGGAGATTGATGATTATCATAATCGTCAATACTTTTCAAGAACTTTTTACTTGATTTGGACATATAATTAATTGAAGAATCCTCTAATGGCACTGGTGGCTTCTGATGATTGTCATAATCGTCAATGCTTTTTAAAATATTTTTATTTGATTCGGGTATATGATTATTAAGATAATTATTTACTTGTACTAACCTCTTACCAAACTCTGATAATTCAGTTGAATATTCCTTTTGAGCTGAATTTAATTTTATGTTGTTTTTATTTTCAGTTTCATCTCGATTATTGTCATTTATTGTTTGAATACTTTGATACCATCGAGACCCATAATTTTTTGGATATTTTTGCCCTGACACTTGTAGACCACTATTATATACGTAATTATTTGTATTTAAAAGTGCAGGACTGGATTTTTTATGGAATACTTGCTCATAATATCCTTTATTATTTACTAATTCAGAATCCGAATTAAGATTATAATTTACCACAGAATGTTTCGGTTCCATTGGATATGAATAACTTTGGGAATTTAGTAATAGACCTTGGCCTGATGTTAACCCATCATAATTTTGTTTAAATAATTCTAACGCATTATAATTTTGTAGGTTCTGAGATCTCAGCACTTTACTATGACCCATTTCATTAACTCCAATATGTGGTGCGTTTTTCGTAACATCACTTTTAACGTCATATTTTTCCATTTCGACTTTTCCATCTACTTGAATAGATTTTGGGTCAGTAGAAAGGGACGCACCATCTACATCTACATATTTTCCACTAGCGTCACCAGTATATTCAATTTTAGTCAAAGCACCTCCTGGATTGCTATAGCCATATCTAGATTGGTAAATCTTATGTACCACAGGCCTGCTTCTTGTGACTTTAGTTTTAACAATACGACTAACATTATACCTGACTGGTTCACGAATTTTGTACGTTTGTTTCATAACAACTTTGTATGACCCTTTTCTGCGGTTCGGAGTTTCGTCAGGATTTATGTCAGTCACTGTATTACTTTCATCTTCATTCTGTTCTATATCTTGTGGTGTCTTATGAAGCTGTTCTGTTTCAGGTGTATTTGATTCTCCTTCAAAATTATCAGGATTATTTATGGGACCTGAACTGGAATATGGATCTGTGTAGATTCCATCCGAATAAATTGCTTCATCCGAAAGGGACACTTGCGGAGCCTAAAAACTTTAGTACATTATATCATCGATATTTAAAAAACTTATCAAATATAATAACTAAGTAAATATAATCTATTTCTTCCATTTTTAGGCCTTAATATGGGGTTCGACAATATTAATTAATTGTCGCGAAAACAAAACAACTAATGTTATAAATGCAAAAGTTTGGACAAGTGTAAGAATGAATTTTTGTTACTTAATCACGCAAAATCATCTGCCCTGTTATGGGCATGTTATGAGGCGCAATGAAAATGACCTCGTAAAGCAGGTCCCCAATTTCCCTGAAAAACCTATGGTTTTAGGCAGACCATCAGCCACATGGTTACATAGAGAAGGCGATCCAAAAGGCAAAGCTTGACCCCCAGACAACCCGGACACTTCTGGTGCAGACGTACGAGAAGACATGACCCCAAATAAAATGGGAGAAAAGGTGGACGAAGAAGACTAAATTACGCAAAATCTACTGGACTACTTTCAATTAAATTTGGTAGGTACTCTGGTAAAATACAACCTAGTACTTTCTATACCAAAATTACCACGGGTGCGAAGGTCTTACTCTTACGAATCTTTTACTATACTATTTTCCTTAGACTTGGATGGCATTAATTTATCCTTTCAGAAAAGTATAATTTTTCTCATCTATATCTATTCTATTTTGTAACACAAGGGGAAAAATTTAATGAAGTATTTTTTAATTACTAAGAAATCGTTTAGAAGGATGGTCAAACAGATAACCATTGAGGATTTGCTTCATTGGAAGTTGATCATGGATGCACAATCAGATCATAATGTATTATCATCGGAACTAAAGATTAGTGTAAAAAATCTTTAAGACAAGCGAAAGTAGGTCAAATTTAAGTTGCAAAATTTGATTACAGTCAGACATCGGGACGGGTGAAGCTAAATAAAAGTTTGGAATAATAAATAAGAAAATAACATCTTTAATTATAAACAATCTATGGATATAAAGTCCATATCATGACCATACTATCGCATTTATAAATTAGACACCGTAGTACTGACTTAACCAATCATTAATAAGTTAATAAAAAACAACAAATTATAAGTTAATTGCTAATGACTTAATTAAATAAAAATTAATTATACAAATACTTACAGAAAACACAATACAAAAACACAAAAATCCCCATATTGATGTTTTCATCCTAAATCAGTGTCCATATGGAACCGAAAGATATTAAAAAATATAAAAAATTAACCAATATGTATATATATATATTTATTTTAACCGTGAAAATCACTACAGGGGACCGAGCAATGCGCAGAAATATGACCTTATAATTTGCGGGTTAAATTATATTTTGTTTGCTTTGTAGTTCATTTATAAAAAACATGGTTGGGTAAAGAAAATAAAAAACTTGAAGTCATATTCGTTTTCTAGATATGGCATTTTAGTAAGACTAAGGGAGAATTCAGTAATCGGTCGGCTTATTGGAGAATTCGGTAATTTTTTTAATTTAGCCAATAGGTCCCACTGCTGGGCAAAAGCCTCCCCCTTATCTCTCCAACTACCACTACCGCTCGCTAAATATATATAATAATTAAAAAAAAATACAAAAAAAAGGGCTTATTCCCTAGATTATGGAATTGTTTCCTAGTATAGATCAAGTTTGAAGCGGTGGTGGCCGAGTGGTTAAGGCACCCGCCTGTGGCTGCAAAGTTCCCAGGTTCGAATCCTGCCCGTGCTACGTAAGTTTGTATACCAATCTGACTCATGTACCTATGTTAGTTTTCATCGACCACCACTTGCTTCCGGTGAAGGAAAACATCGTGAGGAAACCTGCACTCTGGTTGATGATTATCAGCTAGTGTGTGAAATGGAGAAGGCAATGGCAAACCACTCCATTAACATTGCCAAGAGAGTCGTTGTGTGTGTTTCATTCCATGTCATTACATGGTCGTGGTCATTACCACGACCCTCAGTCATGGGGAAATACGACTAAAGAGAGAGATAGATCAAGCCTATGATTCGCAAATCGTGACACGTCGGTGCATCGCGTGGTGCACCTTTTGACAGTTAAATTCGATAGTGATGAGACATGTAAACTTTTTTATCATTAATCATGCTGTTTTTTTTAAGTAATTTCGATTATAATAAAATAGAAGATAAATAAAATATTTGAGGCCTGTTTTCATTTTTATTTTGTGTTATGAACTTTACACATTACTTTAAACTATTTACATGTAACAAATGAACTCCATATTTAAATTAATCTATTGATTATGTATGATGCATTTATGTGCGAGTGTCGGCTGTGCCAATCACTAATACATCTATCTTGTCATTTGTTTTTATCTTGTTTATGAATTTTCTGCTCACGCAGAAAACAATAGGATTTGGCCTATATTATTACTCTAGTAGTAAGGAATTCGAACCTCAATGGCTTATTCCTAAAACTTTTTTTTTTACTTTTTGTACCAATTTTGATAAGAATTCCATCCCCTGTTCCGCATATCCCTACTGGTCTATCCCTACTGTAGGAAAGAAAGAATTTTTTTCACATTTAGCTAATAGGGGAGATATAATGAGTGAGTACTTGATACCTTCATACGTTCCTGAGAAAAATATTCTTGACAGACGGAAAACAAAGTGAGGGTTCCGTTTTTGCCTTACCTGATTTGTTTGTCAAAATCTACAATTTTAAATTAGACTTAAATGATAGTCAGAATCGGTGACGTCACTTATGGAGGAGTCAATAAGCGTTCCTATAATTTAAAAAAATAATATTTAAAAAATTAAATAATTCTATTATTGTGTTACGTTATATAAATAAATACTATACATTTTATTTTCTACCCTGGCAACATACCTATATATATTCCTATAGATAATGATATGCCACATCCAATCTTTAATAACTCTATGTCAAATTCTGACGTGAGAACCTGCAATCATATTTGAATTATTGTAAACATGTTTCAAATAATTGAATAAAGTTTTCAACTAAACTATTATTGAATTAGCCACACTTTGTATTTTTAACCTTGACAATCACGTCATCATTTCATTTACAATTTAATTATAACTAACATTAATATACGTTTTTCTAAACTTCTGTTTACAACTATTAGTTATTAGGAATTTACAGGCAATTTATATAATTTAATTATTTTTTGTTCGATTGGTCTTAACCAACGCACACAACAGGAATAGGGATCAAAAGGACCTAGGTTGAAATCCTATTCCTGCTACATGAGTTTGCATACCAATATACAGAACTAGCTTTCGCCCGCTGCTTCGTCCGCGTGAATTTCCCTCGGGAACAGTGCTTTTTCCGGGATGAAAAGTACCCTTTGTCCTTCTCCGTACTTCCAGCTATGTGTATGTGAAATTTCAGGAAGATTGGTTCAGTAGATAAAGCGTGAAGAGGTAACAAACAAACAAATAAACAAACCAACAAACTCACTTTCGCATTTATAATATTAGTATTACAATTAGTCAATATATTATTTAATTAGTTTTCGACATAAAAAAGTGCCTTCTTTAAAGCCAAGTTTCAATAAAATATTTTGTTTTGAATCTGACTCATTAACTCCCGAACCAAAAAGAGAGGTGCTATAAGTTTGACATGTCTGCGTATCTGTATGTCTGTCTGTATCATCGTAGCTGCCAAACGGATAAACTGATTTTGATCTAGTGTTTTCGTTTGAAAGGTAAAACTAATCAAGTGTGTTTTAGCCAAGATTCATCGAAATCGGTTCAGCCGTTTAGGGGTAATCAGCATTTTTCAATGTGAAGTCGTTTTTGTAGGTTTGTAATTTATATCATGTACTTATGGTAGTTTTCATCGACCACTACTTGCTTCCGGTGAAGGAAAACATCGTGAGGAAACCTGCACATTGGCTGACTGTTTAGTTTACTAGTGTGTATACGGCTACTGCCACTAGATGGCGATAGTCGTAAAAGTCATGTCAGATGCCTTTAAGCCGTGCCTTTAAGCGACTTGAGAAAAATTGATACCTACATGTTTTTGTCTAATAAAGAATTTTCTTACTTATTGTTCATTTATTTATTCGTAAGCTCCTTTCTTACACGACTGACCAAAAAAGGAGTGTTATGTTTTCAGTGTTTATGTATGTATGTAAGTTTCTTTATTCCACCGTAAGTCCTGAATGGCTGAACAGATTTTGATGTGAGAGGTATTTTTAGATTCCTTGAATTCCTCCGAGTGACATAGGCTATGTGAGTTGTCAGTCGTGTTTTTTTATTTTTTTATAATTAGCTTGTTACATTTTTCTATATTATATTATTTACTTTCTTTTAAAATAAAATACAATAATAAACTTTAACAATTTAATCAATATTTTCTTATATCCTACACGCAATGTATAATAAATTGCACATAATTTAACATTGGACCATAAGATAACATAATTTATATACAGATATATAAGTAAATAAAAGCTTATTATAAAAACATTATACTTATATACTTAAAAATGAGACATTTTACATAGTATTTATATGCTGTCTTACTAGACAAACAGATTTCGGTATGTTTTAATTTTCACTTAATATTAAAATTTCTAAAAAAAAAGTACTCATTATTAATAGTAATGTCTCATTTTAGTTATAATCTGTAATTACATAAAACAGCCGATTCTCACATTAAAAAAAAAGTTACAAAAATATTTATAAAAAGCAACAATAAATGTCAAAATTAGAAAAAAAGGTAATTGTGCTTATTGCCGACCACATGTCAAATACGGGCTTCAAAAAAGACATCACACGTCACGTCTTTATCCCTTACGGGGCAGACAGAGCCAAGAGCCGTAAGTATTTGTTATAAAATACTAGCTGTTGCCCGCGGCTTCGCCCGAGTGAGTTTCGCTTAGATGAAAAATCTTTTTGTGTTCCAAACTGTAGTAACCTAAACTCCAATACTCAAAATTTCAGCCATTTGGTTATATATTAGGTACTCGTAGTATATAGTATAGTCGACTTTTGCTAAGACGCCATTTCCATATATGTAATAGTTTAGCTGTTCTGTTGAGGTTCTTCATCAGGTGTTCCAGTTTTCAAAATCAATTATAGCCTATATGTTGCCCAGGCTTAATAGCTATATAACAAAAAAAGTTTCATTCAAATCCGTCCAGTAGTTTTTGCGTGAAACGCGTACATACATACAGACAAAAAATTCCAAAAAATTTTTTTTGTTTCTATTCTTTTTAAGTGTCCCTCTATCCATTTCAGTCAAAAATACGAAATGTACACACAAAATATTTTTACTGTTTTATTATATGTATAGATAGATTGTATCGTTGAGTTAGTATCCCATATCATAAGTCTCGAACTTCGTTAACTCAATCTGTGTGATTTGTCCGTATACATATACATATTAAATCCAGGGTGAATTTCAAATTATTTGCATCCTTTCTACTATTGAAAGTACTCATGTTTGTGAACAACTTTTTGTATGGGAGCGACTCAATCCAAGGGTTCCGTACATGCACGAATTTCAAAAACAAATTTAAATTTGTAGTTCGACCCCTAAGATTCATACTGCATCTTATTTTTTAGACTTCCAACAACATATTTACAATTTTCAGTTATAACTGTGTAAGTACTGTTAGACCTTTCTTTTTGCCAAATTTCATAATTTTAGGTCAACAGGAAGTACCCCATAGGTTTTGATTGCTGCCTGAAATTGCAAAATATGCGAAAATCGCAACAATTACGGTAATGTATATTTTGATCGCGTTGACGTATCATTTTGATTATTTTTTTGCTGAAAGAGACCGTGAGATCCGAGTATTCGATATTAATTTCAACTTGATACCTTTAAGCGTTCCTGAGAAAAAAAAGTTTGACAGACAGACGGACAACAAAGTAATCTTATAAGGGTTCCGTTTTTACCATCCGAAACCCTAAAAATCAGCTGTTCCATACATTTTGGGCGAGTAGGTATTGTAAAATATTACGGAACAGCTGATTTTTTTTCGGTCGGATTGAGTCGGTTCCATACAAAAAGTTTCTCATAATAATGAGTACTTTTGAGTGAGTTTCTAAATTCACCTAAAATATCATTATTAATTAACACATGATCAACTTATAGAACTTTCCCCCTACCTGATCGCATACTAAACGACATTCGCTCTAAATATCTCGATCCAGTAGCCATCGGGATCTTGTATGAAAGCCAGTCCCTTCATTTTACCATCTTGGGGCTTTTTGATGAATTTCACTCCTAGTTGTTCAAATCTGTAATTAAATTTGAGTAATAGGCATGATGACTGGGTAAAAAATCCATACTAATATTATAAATGCGAAAGTTTGGATGTGAGTTTGTGAGGATGTTTGTTACTCAATCACGCAAAATCTACTGGACGGATTTCGATGAAATTTGGTACAGAGGTAGATAATGACCTGGCATAGCACATAGGCTACTTTTTATCCCGGGAAAAAGCACTGTTCCCGTGGGAAATTCACGCGGGCGAAGCCGCGGGCAAAAGCTAGTAAAATATATGATGCTATTTAAATAATGCAACATTATAATTGATCATCACTTTAATTGATGAATTTTATTTATAACATGGTTTACTATTTTTTAGTTCTAATTAAAGTATATTGGGAATGCTTTTTGACTCAATTAAAAGTGACGTCACCGTTGAGTACTGTCATACAAGTCCCATATAAATTATTGTTTTTGACATTTAGAAACAAGCTAATTATTAAAAATAAAAAACACGACTGACAAGTTTTTACACAAAAAGTACATACAATATAAGTTATATACATTTTTGAAATCGCCTTTCAAAGCCCTTCAATTTGATACCCTACTCGATAAGATTGATCAAATTTATTTTTTTTGGTCTGCTATTTATCGCATATATAATCCGCAATTTTGTTTTTATGATGACGTCATATAGCCTATGTCACTCGGAGGAATGCAAGGAATCTAAAAATACCTCTCACATCAAAATCTGTTAAGCCGTTCAGGACTTATGGTGGAATAAAGAAACTTACATACATACATACATGAACCCTGAAAACATAACACTCCTTTTTGGTCAGTCGTGTAAAAAGTAACTAATTTGACTTGTTGTCATCTACCCTATTGTTAAAGAAAGTGAAGAAAATCTATTACATACTAGCTGAGCCCCGGGGCTTCGTTCCCCGGGGAATTTCGGGATAATATGTACCCTATGTGCTGTTCCCGGTATTTTTCTACCCGTGTACCAAATTTCAACTAAATCTGTCCAGTAGATTTTTCCACGGAAGCAGTGCTTTCCCGGGATGAAAGATATGTATGGAAGATTGTTTCATCAGTAGATAAAGCGTGAAGTGGTAACAAATAAACAAAGTCACTGTCGCAGTAAAAATATTAGTTAGGACTAGCTTTTGCCCGCGGCTTCACCTGCGTGAAAATCCCACTGGAACAGTACTTTTTTTCAGTCTGAAAGGTATTTCAGTAATTCTTACGAAAGCTTACGTGTCACCGACACTCGCTTACTCGTAAGCTTTTGAACTCGCCGACTATACTATGCGATTTAAATGAGCGATTTTTCTGACAGCTAAATTAAGAAAAAAAAATCAGCATAAAAAAATCTCAAGGAGTTTTATTGAAAGCCGAGTCGTAATAATGGCTGCACCTATATTGTGCACTTTTTATTGTCAACCAGAGGCAGAAAAAAATCACATAACAGTTTGACAGTTGCACAAATCACAATATTGATACTTTTTTTTAAATGCCAATCCAGTGCATTTTTGCTTTTTGAATGGTCTCGCCTTTTGCTAAGCGCCACCTATGAATTCATCTGGAACTACTTTTTTTTAATTTGGGTCTCGAAAAATCCCTCATACTATCGGTTTTTGTTATTTTTGTTAAGTTGTCAACTTGTCATTCAAAACCATTTCAAACCATTCGAAACTAACTTCACTACATGTAAATGTATATACATTTGTCAAAGAGACCAGAGTGACGTTGTTACAGCCCAACCTAAGTTTATATTCTAATCGGACTGTATGTATAGCTGCAGTGGAGTTTGTTGCGCCGCCTCTTCTCCACTTGCGCTTTGGAGGCGGTCGGACACCGTGTAAACGACTTTGGCGGGCTATATCTCGCAAATGGTAAAGCTGATAAAAAAGTGTTGTATGGAAACCCTACCTTATTTTCATAGTCCTTTTTAACGATACCCCACACAAGGGGGTGCACTCAAAAAAATAATTCACCCCCCTTTACATGTATGGGACCCCCCTTTACCTTAAAAAGGGGTAATTTGAATTTTTTGTATTTTTAAAAATGGGATCTATATGTGAAGTATCCTCGAACCAAGTTACATGCAAATCAGTCCATAAACGTAGAAGATATTCTGCTATGACAGACTAGGACGGACAGACGGACGGACTGAACGATCTTATAAGGGTCCCTTGTCGGACTACGGAACCCTAAAAACACTAGACTTTTGACTTTGCTCGTAAACTAGCCTTGTGTAATAGACCATTAAAACTCTTGGCAAAGTTGTGATATACAATACCTGGCACAAGCAGCTTCCACGTCGGGAACCAAAATCCCGATGTGTCCGAATCCCCGCGGATCCGAATTCCCGTTATGGTAGGTCGAGTCGTCGCTTTCTGTGCCCCAGTTACTGAAAAACAGGAATCAATACATCTATCAATACATATAATAAAACTGTAACTGGTCTGTGTCTGTACATAAAAGATTTTAAAGAAAAAAAAAAACTATGAGGGATCTTTATAGAACCAATAGAATACAAAATATTTTTTTTTTAATTTTTGTCTGTCTTTCTGTCTGTCTGTATGTTTGTACGCGCATCACACAAAAACTACTGGACCAAATTTGATGCGGTTTTCACTGTTGTATTTTAGAAAGTCCAACTCAAAATCTGGCGCAAGTTTTATCTTGATACGCCGCCGCTTAGAACTGGAGATATAAACAATAGTAAATTACGCGCGGACGAAGTCGCGGGCACAGGCTAGTATAAAATAAATAAATCATTTATTTAGTCTAATTTACAATATTTCAGTTGTTAGCTAAGTACATGGCGTATAACTATCTTACCCATACAAATAGAACTAGCGCCCCGCCCCGGCTTCGCACGGGAGGTACACACATAAATTGTGGCCTATGTCACTCAGGTATAATGTAGCTTTCTATTGGTGAAAGAATTTTTGAAATCGGTTCAGTAGTTCCGAAGATCACCCCCTACAAACAAACTCACAAACATACAAACACTTCCTCTTTATAACATAAGTATAACTAGCTTTTGCCCGCGGTTTCGCCTGCGTGGATTTCTCTCAAGAACACTTTTCCCCGCGATGAAATTAACAGTCAGATCCTTCTCTGTACTTCTAACTATGTGCATGCGAAATTTCAGGAAGATTGGTTCAGTAGATAAAGCGTGAAGAGGTAACAAACACAGATTATGAAATCATCTAACACTAACTCTCATTTGGTCGAGTTTGGAGCGGTGGTGGCCAAGTGGTAATGACACCCGCCTGAGGTAGGGTAGGACCTGGGTTCAAATCCTACCTGTGGCACTTAATTGAGCTTATAGACTCATATATGGTAGTTTTCTCATAGACCACCACCTGCTTCCGGTGAAGGAAAACATCGTGAGGAAACCTACACATTGGCTGAATGTTTAGTTTACTAGTGTGTATACGGCTACTGCCACTAGATGGCGGTAGTCGTAAAAGTCATGTCAGATGCCTTTAGGCGACTTCAATAAAATCTGACACCAGTGTTAGTAACAACACACTCGATAAGAAAGAAGGATTCGGTCCAGTCACGCCTAGGGTCCAAATTTTGTGAATGTAATATAAACTTACTGTGTCAGTTCTACGGTGGCTTTCCTTGTCATAGCCCAGGTCCTTCTAGCGCTCTCATCCTTAGGAATATCAGCTGGATTCTCGTACCCCATGAAGAATAAAGAGAACTTCATCTCGGGGAAGTGATATTGGTTTAGTAACGTCATCCCGAGGACTCCGGTGTAGAACGGAATGGACTTGCGAGGGTCCTTGATCCGGTACATTGTTTGTTGGAATAGGAAGTCCTGGAAAACCATAGAAATTAACTGATGATTTTCTCCGTTTAGTCCTACTAGTAGAAATTAATAATACAACTACAATATGTACACAATCCATTAACTTACTGATTTATTCCGATATACACACTTTGAATTTTTAATTTTTTACTTCTCTCAGCCGAAAGACGTCCACTGTTGGACAAAGGCCTCCCCCAAGGATTTCATCCATGGAGGGTTTTGCCGTAATCGCCACGCTTGGCAGGCGGGTTGGCGATCGCAGTGTGATGGCATAGTACGCGGAAAGATGCTGCTGCCCATCCTCCGGTGTTTTAAATCCCTTAGTCGCCTCTTACGACACCCACGGGAAGAGATGGGTTGGTGATATTCTAGGGCCACACCACAGGCTAGAATTTTTTACTATTCTGAACGAATACCACTGTTTAAACCAATACCAAAACAAGTTTATATAGTCAGTAAAAATGCTTTGTATGTAATTGTAACATTTTTATTTGCAAAAAAACAATGTTAGATCAAAATATACTAATTTGATGACTGAGCTAACTGTACCAAATTCAAGTTTTGATATTCGTTCGAACAAATTAAATAATTTAAAGAGTGATATTGGTTCAGAATAGAAAATAATTAAAAATTCAAAGTAATACCAGTGGTATTGAATCAAAATAAATTGACTTAAGGCCATGACTATGTAAAGAATAGGGCCCTCCCTATTCTTTTACATAGTAAGTCAATTTATTTTGACACATGGCTGTTAAAGATGATAGTTCTTATCATTTATGAACCAAATAAAAAAATTCTACACCTATGTTCCGAAATTATAACATCACAGACACTTATACGCCCAGCTACATGGCTTCACTCCAGTGGGAATTGATTTCGGGATTCTAGGTAGCCTATAGCCTTAAAAATATGGTGGTAAATCTGTAAATCATTATTATATTAGTTTAAATGAGATCATAATTCTATAAGGTACAAACTATTAGCATTTTGGAACAACCACTGCTGAGAAAAAATTGAAAGAAACTCATTAATTGGTCACTTCAGATGGGCTTTCCATTTCTTTTCAAAACTTATCTTAATAGGTACCATATTGAATGAGTATAAAAACTAGCAATTCATTATTGCATAACTGTTTGCAATACTGATACATAATATATTATCCAAAGTGATAACTGATAACACCTATCAAGAAGAGATATAAAAATATCAATGAACAAGACCTTGATTTGTTTTTTTTTTATCTTTTTTAAAGTAAAAAAAATCGCACCAAAAACATGTAAAGTTTCCCATGGGAACAGTTCTATTTCTGGGTTGAAAGGTACCCTATGTCCTTCTCGGTACTTCTATGTGTATGGTAAATTTCAGGAAGATTGGTTCAGTAGATAAAGCGTGAAGAGGTAACGAAAAAAAACGCATTCACATTTATAATACCAGCTGCGCCCAGAGGCTTCGCTCCCGTGGGAATTTCAGATTAAAAAGTACCCTATGTGCTATTCCCGGTATTTTTCTACCCGTACCAAACAACGAAATACGTCCAGTAGATTTTGCGTGATTAAGTAACAAACATCCTCACAAATTCACATCCAAACTTTCGCATTTATAATATTAATAGGATAGTACAATGATAGGTAGGTACTGATATTGTAATACCAATGTAATACTGATAATAATGCATACCTTAGTAGAAGGATCTGGGGTTTGGCATAGTGCCTCGATTTCCTGTGGTGAAATACCTTCGCCGCTCATTCTGAAATCAGGTAATAAATAGAAAATAAAAATATTATGAATTTTCTAACCTAATAACCTTGAAGTGAAGATATTGCTGATAAGAGATAACATTACCTAACGATATTTTTATGGTTAATTATTAAAAACACAGAGTCTCAACAGCAGACAGTTGAATAGTACACAGTCTACAAACCTGATTATAATTTTATGCTTTATTTTATCAAAATTATCGCATCAAAAAGTGATCCGAATTTGATGTACAAAACAAAGACGTGACGTGCGTGACTGACAGTGACAGATATAAATATTATATAGGTACTTAATTAAACTTCTTGACAGTTGACACCTTAACTTAACAGAGTTGCCCAGTTATTTAACTTGTCCGGTGTTGCCATGTAAAGTCTTCGTCACAAAAAAATTCAGGCCACTATTGAAAAACTTGTAGCGACTCCATCATCATAGCATGGAAGGACATGAACGTGATGGCAAAATTAGAAAGCTTTACTGTCTTGTGCTATAGGTAGGTTCCTTGGAAGCGATGGTGATTGAGTAGTTAGGAAACCGACCAGCCTGGCCCTTGATTCTACAAATTACAAACGTAGATGTCGTGCGTCAGTTGTGTCTCAAAGGCCAAATAAATCGTAATAAAACATAGAAGTCTTACAGAGATCTTGTTACTTTATTTTAATTTCCTTGGATCTTGAGACACAATTGAAACACGACATTTACGTTTGTAATTAGTGGAATCGGCCCCCTGTGCTCAAAAGCATGGCATGGCATGAGTTGGATTCGAACCTAGGTTAGGTTCGAATCCTACTCATGCCATGCCACAAGAGTTTGTACACCTGCCTGACTCATGTATGGTACCTAGGTAGTTTTCATAGATCATGCTTCTGGTGAAGGAAAGGAAAACATTAAGGAAAGTTGCACGCTAGATGATTTTTATTAGGTACTAGCTGTTGCCCGCGGCTTCGCCCGCGTGAGTTTCGCTTCGTAGTAACCTAAACTCCAGTACTTAAAATTTCAGCCGTTATCCCGTGTCCCGCGGTAATATATGTTGATAAACGGGAACAGTTGTTCCAGATCTTTAATATTTATACGTCAGTAGAAAATGCTCATCAGATTGAACAACTTTTGCTGAAGCGCCATTTCCATATATGTTATAGTGTAGCTGGTCTCTTGGAGTTCTTCATCATGATCTTCGATTTTTATACGTCAACAGAAAATGCTCGTCAGATTGATAAACTTTTGCTAAGGTATGGTACCTTGGAATGGATGGAACCTTCAAAAACTATAATAACTGGGACTAATAAACATACTTTCGAATTTATAGTACTAGCTGTTACCCGCGGTTTCGCCCGCGTTAGTTTCGCTTGGATGAAAAATCTTTTTGTTTTCCAAACTGTAGTAACCTAAACTCCAGTACTCAAAATTTAAGCCATTTGGTTATCACGTGTCCCGCGGGAATATATGTTGATGAACGGAAACAGATGATACAGATATTTAATATTTATACGTCAGGAGAAAATGCTCATCAGGTTGAACGACTTTTGCTAAGGCGCCATTTAAATACTCGTATATGTAATAGTGTAGCTGGTCTCTTGGAGTTCTTCATCAGATGATCCTGATCTTCGATTTTTATACTTACGTCAACAGAAAATGCTCGTCAGATTGATAAACTTTTGCAAAGGTACATTCCATATTTATTATAGTTTAGCTGTTCTGTTATGGTTCTTCATCAGGTGTTCCAGTTTTCAAAATCAATTATAGCCTATATGTTGCCCAGGCTTTATAGCTATACAACAAAAAAAGTTTTATTCAAATCCGTCCAGTAGTTTTTGCGTGAAACGCGTACATACATACAGACAGACAGACAAGAAATTCTAAAAAAATATTTTTGCTTTCTATTATTCTTTTTAGGTGTCCCTCTATCCATTTTAGTCAAAAATATGTACTAAATGTACAGACATAATATTTTTACTGTTTTATTATAGGTATGTATAGATTAAAGAAGGCAAAGATAAACCACCCCATTAACATTGCCAAGATATTTGTAGTTTGTTTCATTCCAAGAAAGTTGTTGTTTGTTCATTCCACATAATGACCTCAACCCTCAGCCGTGAGGAAAAATGTCTAAGGAGGATACTACCAAAATTGAAATCTGTTCAATCATGTAGTGTAGTACAGGTCGCGTCATGTAAAATGAACGCTGGCAGTTAATCTGCGCAGTAGGCGACTTATCGAATTATGAGGTAGACGCAGGGCGGTCGGGTCTCGTCCGGCGCACGCGGTTGGTTCGTCAGTTATTTTTATACGTCGCAACCTGTATCATTGCTTTATTCCCTTGGATATTTAGTTATTCTGGATAGGCTATAGTTTGTCTCATCATCATATCTTTCTTTCATACACACAAAAAATTGATGAATCTGAATGATCCATTTCTTACTTCTTAAATATCTAAAAATGAGCCTTAAAATATCACAGTTAAGGTTCATTTTTAAATATTTAGGAAATGGGTAATCCTAACTAATATTATAAATGCGAAAGTGAGTTTGGTACCTCTTCACGCTTTATCTACTGAACAAATTTTTCAGGAATTCCGCATACACATAGTTTAAAGTATGGATAAGGTATCCTATGTGGATACCTTTTATCCCGGGAAAATGCACTGTTTCCGTAGGAAATTCACGCGGGCGAAGCCGCGGGAAAAAGCTAGTAGATTATATTCCAATTCATCAAAGTGCCTGTTTTAAACACCAGTTCTAGAGATTGGCACTACTGTTAATTCAAAAGAACTCTTACTTCATAATATTAGTGAATGAGGTCAACAATGAGGTAGAAGTGGCCAAATACTGGTCAAAGAAAATCTAAGTTTTGCCATTTCGACTCATGATGATGATGAAAATATTAGTCTATACTCACTATATACCTATCTGAGGTTTTTATAATTTTGTCAACAAACTCATGTACATATTTATTGGGATTAAAAAACAGTTTTTCTTAAAATAACCTTAATTAAAAAGAAAGTCCGTTCTCATATCTGACCCAAAGGTTCCCATACAGCATTGCCACGCTGGATGGCCAGAGAAATCCTTTGGATCAGATATATTACTTTGGATAATTTTGTTGTTATTTTAAACATTCTTCTATCTAAATCCTAATAAATGCAAAAGTGAGTTTGTTCATTGTTACCTCTTCATGCTTTATCTACTGAAACAATCTTCCTGAAATTTTGCATACACATAGTTTGAGGTATTGGGAAGGACATAGGGTACCTTTCATCCTGGGAAAATTCTCTTTTTCCCCTAGGAAATTCACGCAGGCGAAGCCGAGGGCCAAAACTAGTTTTAAAAGTTCTGGCTTTGACTTTTTTTTATTTAAATATGGAACTATTAGCCATTAGAAAGATCCTATGTTTCTTTAAATGGAATAAAGAAAATTTGAATGTCAACGGTACCAACTTAAAGTTACACTTTGGAGATTAATTATTATTATGAAAAATAAAACAATATATATATTTCAAAGCTTTATTCTAACTTTATCAAGTAATATTTATCATACAAATACCTAAGCTCTTCCATCCACACAATATCATACTCCAGCGAAGTTTTTTCACAACTATATGCCGAAACCATTCGAACATTTCTTAAACTGTCAACAAAGATATCACCAACTATGCTCACATGGTCTCCTCCATTAAATACAAGCCTTGTCTTGTCCATAACACCCGTCATCATTTTTGTCATAATTTGGATATTCGGGTCACCAAGTTTTGAGGCGTGTATGTAATTATTCTTCAAATCTCTTAAAGTTCTATCAGATATTGCTGTATTGGCATTTTTATAGCAGTAATATACATTTACAGTCCCCGTAGGATCGCTGATTTCAAGAAGGTTCGAGTTTAAATTAGTATTTTCAACTGAAGTTATAACACCATGTATCATTATGTTTTTAAAACGCAGGCCGAAGAGTTCATATCTAAATATGTTTTCTGTTGGAGTAGCGCGATATACATCTTGAATATATAATTTTACAGGGTTTCTTGGTAAGTTATTCATGTTTTAATTTTATGATGATAACATCATCGTAGGTAGGTACGTTTTACTCGGGGAAACTCTTGAGCACAATAGATTGTAATGCTCCCGGTTTAAAATTTTAATGGTTCACCTTTAATCTGCTTTATACTTGTTTTGCTAAAACTAAAAATACTAAAATAGCTGGGTACCTTTAGTTTTTCAAACTTTGCAAAAGTAAACTGAAAAATTCAAATTAAACTTCCGTGATGACATTAGACTTTGACACAATTAAACTTCCGAGATGACATTTGACTTTGACACTGGTTTGAAAGAAACACTTTTTTTACTTTGCGGTTTTGGCATTCACAAAAAATTATGATTTCGTTTCATAAAACCACAGAAATAATTATTTTTTTCTTAAAACACATTTTAGCAAAAAAAGGCAAAATCACTGTCTCTAACCGACTTCAAAAAAAAGGAAATTCCTAGTTTGGCCTCACAGAAATATATATTTTTTTAATTATTATTTTATCTGTGTTTGGCCTGTATTTTCTAACTTTATGTACCTACCTATGCCTATGTATGTATATGATTGATTTTTGTGGTCCCCGGGTCCCCGTTTATTTTGTACTTTTATGTGAGTTTAGAAGTTGGTTTTTCATCAAACACGCAAAATCTACTGGATGAATTTTGATGAAAGCTCGATGAAAGGTACTATACAGGTAGAAAAATACCTGATAACTATTTGATCATATAAAATTCAACCCTATCGACTATTCTAATTATTAACTCTATCGATAATAAAATTATACTATATAGGTCTTCTGGTTTGATTCTCAGGTGTTGCAACTGGCAAGTGAATTTTCAAAAATCTATAGGTGGTAGATACCTACTTAAATGAAGTTTTTTTTTGTAGGGTTCTGTACCTTAAAAGGAAAAACGGAAATCTTATAGGATTACTTTGTTATTTTTAAGTTTACACATTGAAAATACTTATATCTTTTGGGTTCCGTGCAAAGGAGATTTAAAAGGAGAGCTATGGCCATTCCTGAAACGAGAAGGGGCAGAGGACGACCGTCAGCAACGTAGATGACAACCGTCACCAAAGATTTGGGACGGGCTCGAGTAGACACTCTGACAACCCAGGACTGGCCGTCCTGGCGCCGGCGTAAGAGGAGGGAGGGCCGACCGACCCCAAATATTGGGACAAGGCACAGAAGAAGAAAAAGGCCTATTTTCACATTTATATTGTTACTTTTGTGTTATATGCTAGTAAGACACATATTTTGTATAGTGACGTCTTTGGAGAAAATGCAGCAGTGGAGTTTGTTGCGCCGCCTCTTCCCACTTGCGCTTTGGAAACGGTAGTAAACTTAGCTGTAAGTAATTTTCTGACGTCAATTATCTAATCTAGTTTATTAGTATACGACGGTTTAAAAGTGCAATTTTTAATCCAATCTAAATAAAAACAATTGACTTTGATTTTAGTTTTACAAATGTAAATGGTTGAGAATATATCTTATTTCTATCTTATCCATCCATAAGGAAGGTTAGCGACCCAGCAATGGGACATTATTGGCTGATGATGATGACAAGGTGCCGTGTACATTAAAACTCCACGGAACCCTAAACACAAAAAGTGTGAGGTAACCCTCACATTTCCTCGCATACGTCCAGTTTGGCGCCGAGCCAGCTTTGACTCAGCTCGCTGGACTGCATTGACGCAGTGCTGGGAAAGACAATAGGATTTTATCGATATCGATAAATTTATTTATTTCATTTTATACAGCGTATCATTACAGGATAAATTCATACATAAAATATAAGGAAAAATCACACAGTTTGGGTTAGCCCCAAAGTAAGTTCGAGACCTGTTTTTTATAAAAAATACACGTTCAAGACCCAGGCCAATCTGAAAAAGATCATTTTCCATTTTGATCTGACTGGGGATCGACCAGTAATTTCGAATGACAGCCTGGCATGGTCACTAGGCCACAGTCGTCGTCAAAGCGACAGACAAACAGTTTTTCACATTCATAAAATTAGGTAGTTATTAGATTATCAAGAGCTCTATTGTAATTTGACTTTGTTTTCTTTCATTTTGAAAATTAACGGAACGGCAGGTTTTCTTACGACGTTAAATCTTCACAAACCTACGATTTTAGAATTCCAGCATATTTTTTTAACTCCGAACTGCTTGATCTGGACGTAGTTATAGATAAAGAAGTTAGGTATAGATAAGTTCAATTCATAATTCAGTAATAGAAATTATTGAATCATGAATTGAATTGAGTCTGTAACAGTGGTTGTAGCTTCCATGATAAAATTCAGCGTATATACTTACTTGACAAAATATGTTTGACAAACAGACGTACAGTACGGACAATAAAGTGATCTTATTGAATAGTAAAGTGAGCCATTGTAACATTGCAGAAAAATATTTACAAAAATATCGATAAAATATGGCGAAAAGCACCTCACTACACGAATCGTCCTCAATAATCGAGAGCGGGCACAGAGAGTCTCTTTATCTGTTCCCTACCTACGTGCTACATTGTGTGTTTGTGTTCTATGAAACAAGGCTTAGATGTTTCTTCAAATCTGTACGTCCTAAACGAATTCTATTGAATTATGCTCTAACTACAAAAGCTTTTGTGTGCGACTTTATCCGCGCGGAATTTAATATTCTGCTAATACACAGAAATGTGCTAATCCTAATTAAAACTAATATTATAAATGCGAAAGTGACTTTGTGTGTTTGTTTGATATGGTCATAAATCCATACTAATATTATAAATGCGAAAGTTTGGATGTGAGTTTGTGAGTTTGTGAGTTTGTGAGTTTGTGAGTTTGTGAGTTTGTGAGTTTGTGAATTTGTGAGTTTGTGAGTTTGTGAGGATGTTTGTTACTCAATCACGCAAAATCTACTGGACGGATTTCGATGAAATTTGGTACAGAGGTAGATAATGACCTGGAATAGCACATAGGCTACTTTTTATCCCGGGAAAAAGCACTGTTCCCGTGGGAAATTCACGCGGGCGAAGCCGCGGGCAAAAGCTAGTAATCATATATATATAACTCAAAGGTGACTGACTGACTGACTAACATAGTGATCTATCAACGCACAGCCCAAACCACTGGACGGATCGGGCTAAAATTTGGCATGCAGGTAGATGTTATGACGTAGGCATCTGCTAAGAAAGGATTAACGCGAGCGAAGCCGCGGGCGACAGCTAGTACATAATAAAACTGTAACTGGTCTGTGTCTGTACATAGAAGATTTTTAAGCAAAAAAACTATGAGGAGTCTTCATGGGGCTAATTGAAGTCAATATCATTTTTTGTAGAATTTTTCTCTGTCTGTCTTTCTGTCTGTCTGTCTTTTTGTCTGTATGTTTGTATGCGCATCACGCAAAAACTACTGGACCTTTAATGCGGTTTTCACTGTTGTATTATAGAACGTAAGTTTCATCTTGATACGCCGCCGCTTACAATCTGAGATATGCGCGGACGAAGTCGCGGGCACAGGCTAGTAACATAATATAAACCCTGAGGTTTGGCTTTATGTTATGAGTGTTACCTCTTCACGCTTTATCCACTGAACCAATCTTTATAAAATTTCGCATATACAAAGTTACTGAGAAGGACTTCTTATTCCCATAGGAGTGGAGCCCCGGAGCGTAGCTAGTCCCAACTATCCTAACTAATATTATTTAATGAGAAAGTTTGGATATGTGTTTGTTACTCAATCACGCAAAATCTATTCATCATCTTGTTCCTATAAAAACCGGCCACGCATAAAGTAGGGTTCCGTAGTAATTTTTTTTTAAAGTATATATTTTTATTTTATTTATAATTTCCAAAGTATTCATCACAGGATACCCGAAACAATTTAAAATAAGAGTTTCCGCGCCTGTTTCGTTACGTAAGTAATTTGAAGTTTATAGGTCCAAGACTTTGGAAATTACAGGGGTGGGGGGGGGACACCGTGTAAACGACTTTGGCGGGCTATATCTCGCAAATGGTAAAGCTGATAAAAAGTGTTGTATGGAAACCCTACCTTATTTTCATAGTCCTTTTCAACTACCCCACACAAGGGGGTGCATTAAAAAAATGATTCCCCCCCTTTACATGTATGGGGAGGTACCCTTAGAAAGGGGTAATTTAAATTTTTTGTATTTTTAAAAATGAGATCTATATGTGAAGTATCCTCGAACCAAGTTACATGCAAATCAGTCGTCCATAAACGTAGAAGATATTCTGCTATATATAGGACGGATGGACTGAACGATCTTTCGTTCAGTCCATCCGTCCTAGTCTGTCACAGCAGAATATCTTCTATAAGGGTATATATAAGGGTTCCTTGTTGGACTACGGAACCCAAAATATGACGGAAATCACCTACCAAATACCTATATTTAACTTAGGTAGGTACTTTTTTCTGAAATTCCCACGGGATCGATGCTCCGGGACACAGCTCGTAGTTAGAATAAGAAATAAAAATGCGAGTGTGTATGAGTTAAGTAAGACGCTTCAGATTCCTATGCGGATTATGTCAGGCGGCGACGGCGTCTATTTATAGTCCGCTTCTATTCGGTTAATATTATTTTATTGTACTACCTATGATCGCCTTAAATTACAAATCTTTATTGCACCAACAGTTAAATACAAATTACAAAAATAAAATAATATTTCCTAAATATGTACCTTCCTGATCTTTTGAAAGGAGTTTCTAAGAACAGCTACTAATAAGAGGAATTAATTTCACTTAAAAAAAGAGTAATTTTGCTCTGTACTTAATTTATTGAAGCCCGAGTCTGTGAGTGGGGTTGCAGCTTTCATCTTAAGCTTAATGATGATAAGATTCAGATATCCCTGAGAAAAAAATGTTTGACAGACAGACGAACAACAAAGTGATCTTATAAGGGTTTTGCCTTTTGAGGTACGGAACCCTAAAAATAAAAGGGTTCCGTTTTGCCTTTTGAGGTACGGAACTCTAAAAATAACTAAACTAATTAAAACCATTGAAGAGCTTTCTTGCATTTTGCAAGAACTAATAAAGAGGCTCAATATACAGAATTGGATGTAGATCATTACGATGCACCGCCTAGCCAAGTAGTTTTCTAGGGACGTAGGGATGGGACATTTTCATTATCTATTATCATTATCGATACCTGATAATAATTAGGTTACCTACCTCACTAAATTTATTGTATACTAGCTGTTGTGAGTTTCGCTTAGATGAAAAATCTCTCTTGGAGCTTTTCATCAGATGTTCCAGATCTTCAATTTTTATACGTCAGCAGAAAATGCTCATCAGGTTGAACGATTTTTGCTAAGGCGCCATTTCCATATATGTTATAGTGTAGTTGGTCTCTTGGAGCTTTTCATCAGATGTTCCAGATCTTCAATTTTTATACGGCAGAAAATGCTCATCAGGTTGAACGTTTTTTGTTAAGGCACCATTTCCATATTACTTATAGTTTAGCTGTTCCGTTATGGTTCTTCATCAGGTATTCCAGTTTTCAAAATGAATTATAGCCTATATGTTGCCCAGGCTTAATAGCTATACAACAAAAAAAGTTTCATTCAAATCCGTCCAGTAGTTTTTGCGTGAAACGCGTACATACATACAGACAGACAGACAGACAGACAGACAGACAGACAGACAAGAAATTCCAAAAAAATTTTTTTGCTTTCTATTGTTCTTTTTAGGTCTCCCTCTATCCATTTCAGTCAAAAATATTAAATGTACAGACAAAATATTTTTACTGTTTTATTATATGTATAGAAGATTTTACAATTTCGTTACTTGCAATTTGCTTGCAATTAATAAATGAAGTTATTTTATAAGTAAGCATAATTTTAGAAGAATTTTAACATTAAGATATCGACATATATTTATAGTTTAGAGAAACACAATGAAGACAGAAGGAAGATGTAAAAAAGAGAGATGGCTATTTAGCTAGGTAGACAGCAAGATAGACAATTCCAAGCTTCTAATATAAAGATTACGTATTAGTATGGCTTCTGCTGAAGCTAGATCCACTGTTGTTTGTGGATGGCATTTCGTCAAAATAAATAAAATATTGTAGATTTATTAACGTAGCTTGTCATCCTAATCTTAGACGATAGCAATTATTACTTCAAAGATTCGATATATAATCACCTAAAAATTGATAACATTGCACGGCTCGTTGGGACTATCGAGTCGATAGTTCTCAAAGCAATCACTATCGAGAAAACACTCAACAAATAAGTAGAGTTAGACGCTAGACGGAGCATTTTGCATAATTGGTGCTATCGAACCATAGAACTATGAATTGGAAGATTTACCCTGAATGCCGGACTAACTAAAGTTTTTAACTAGCAGTTATTTTCTAATAAGTATTAAAATAACATTTTTGGCATAAGCTTTAATTGTCACCAGGGAGATCTTGTTTTTTTTTATTACATAGGGCGGCAAACAAGCAAGCGGGTCACCTGATGGTAAGCGATCACCGCTGGACAACTGTAACACCAGGGGTATCATAAGAGTGTTGTCGGCCTTTAAAGACAATTTTCTTTAAATACTAACTCGTTTTTTGTTGGTGTATTAAACGCGTTACAAAAATTTCATGTCCTTGCAGCTCGTTGAGGAGCTTCCCATCGGAACTCGGTCATGTCGTAAGTTTTTCCCGCGTTTAGCTTTTGCCCGCGTCTTCGCCTGCACAAATTTCCCATGGGAATAATGCTTTTTCCGGGATAAAAGGTACCCTATGTCCTTCTCAGTACTTCTAACTATGTGTGTGCAAAGTTTCTGGAAAATTGGATCAGTAGATA
Organism: Ephestia elutella; assembly: GCA_018467065.1. Taxonomy (NCBI): domain Eukaryota; kingdom Metazoa; phylum Arthropoda; class Insecta; order Lepidoptera; family Pyralidae; genus Ephestia; species Ephestia elutella. Next base: position 1,571,762 of record CM031594.1, read on the forward strand.
AAGTGTGAAGAGGTATTGTTACCTCTTCACACTTTATCTACTGATCCAACAACTAAATAAACTCACTTTCGCATTTATAATATTAGTTAGGAATAGTTAGGATTAGGATAGGATACATAGATTTGATCATCATTGGGAATACAGTAGGAAAAAGACCAAGAGGCCGCTCAATAACTAAGTAGATGGTCTGACCTATAATAGAATCCAGACGCATCGAAATTCTACACTGTCGCTAACATTGCCGCTGACAGGAGCCGTTGGAGACAGTTCTTCAGTTCCAGACTTGTATTCCACCATGGCCACGATCTTCACTCATGACAGACCGACCAGAGAGAGTGAGGGACTATATACGAAAATTGTTTTCAACAAATGGAATCTTCGAAATGCCACTTCGCCTTTTCCTAGTTCTGTATCACTTCACACATGCTTGTTATTATCTTCCATCTCGTTTGGAAAGAGGAAGAAGATGTCTTAACTTGCAATTCTCATTGCTTATTTTTTTTTTAACTACTTAATTTTAAATCTATTAGAAGTAGATTTTTTCGAATCGGGCGCTTTCCAACGAACAAATTATTCAGCTTTAGTTTACCTATTATGCTATATTAGTACCTATACATAAAATGCAAAATACAAACGAAAATATTTATTGACTAAAAGTTACATTTTAAGTTAATTTATTTACAATTTCTTAAATTATGTTTTCAACTAGGTGCATAAACTATTTGGTTGGTCATAAAAACTAAAAACCTTTAAAAAAAAATGTCAGTCGAATAATTAAAAAGTTATACAAAAATCTAAATACATAATTATCAAAATTAGAATTGGCAATTTTTATCCCTTATTTAAATTTACTGTAAAATTAACTAATTTAGAGACATATTTGGCAAACAATACTAAAATAAACAACATAGTTATCTATTTTTAAAAACTTAAATACTTATTGATCCTATCTATAAATTTTTGCGAGAGAATAGGTTTACCAGTAACAGCAATCTTGTTTCTTAGTCCATCTATGGTTGATACCAAGTAGCTCCTAGGCGTTGATGACACTATATAATTATTACTGCGAAATATCGGTGATGGGGTAACAGGTACGCTGTTAACAATACTTGTATATAGAGCAGGTTTGTTACCTCCTATAAGTACTACATGTTCTGTTGTGCCTTCATAATTATTAGGAACAGGAGTTGTTGAAGGCACACTTATTTCAACAGGATTTCTTGTAAAATAATTTGGTTGAACTGTACTATATACTTCTTTATTGACTAAAAGATCTTTGAGTTCTTCGTAAGATGGTTTGACTGTTGTTGCTGCATAGTTAGCTTTAGAATTTAAAGCATCAGGATTTTTATCGGCAAATACTGTGAATTTACTTTTATGCGGCTCATAATCATAGTTTTTGCTTTCGTATTCAGTTGATAGATCATCGTTGTAATATTCTCTAGACATATCATATTGGTAATAATCATTAGTTTTATATTTCTTATCATTATCAACTTTGTAATTACGATTGTTTACATAATCATATTTATTTTGATTAATAAGATTTCTATTATAATCATTGTTATACTTAGCATTTTCTTTAACATAATCAATGTCATGTTTGATATTATGACCGAAATTATTATTATCTATTCTGTTTCCAGAGTTTGTGTCTTCATCGTCGTATCTAACATCGGCTTTGTAACCATTTTCGTCAGCTGTGTAAGAGACGATTTGCATGCGTCCGTCTGGGAGTCGAACCCTGTACTCTCCATTGGTCGCTGATCCACTGCTGTGTTGCTTGTGTGAGAAATCATCTCCAGTTTTCTGATCTTTCACGGTGTACGAGAAAGCGTAGTTTTTATTCTGCAATTTGAAGGATACGACATCAATTTTAGATAGCTTTATACATCAAGGTTAGCTACTTGATTCAACAGTACCTAAATCAGTTAAAAAAAATTTGATAGTACATTACAAAACCAATACTATAATCTAATAGAGTTGATCCTTACTATCTAATTGTGGAAAATAAATTACTTCATTTACTAAGAGAATTTTCAGAATGCAAGTATATCCTTAAGGTCCTTATTACCTGATCATCTTCATTACCAACATTATCCTCACTGCGATGTCGTGGAGAGTAGTCAGGCTCTTTAATCTGAAACAGTTAAAATTTAAACAAGTATTTACCTAATTCACATCAACCAAACCGAATTAATTGCAACCTCTTGTTTCTTTTCGTCTTTCACGCAATCAGTACATCTCTTTTTCTGATTTAGGTACATTGAAAAATTTCTGCTGTATTAGAAGACTTACACGTAGTTTACTAGAAATAGTGAAAGAAGGCATGACTGGAAATATGTATAGAGTTGCGGAGGGAATAGACATTGTGCGCCGACCCCTTAAACAATTGTAAATGTCTATGAAGAAGAAGAATATAAGTATGTAGTTTAAAATAAGATTCTTTAACGTCTGTGACATTACCTGATAGTCATATTTCGGCTGTTTCCTCTGTTGTAACCTCAACACCTTCTGTTTGGCGTGGTCAGCTAGCGCCTTGTAAATTGGTGGCAGGATTGTTTGCTCCTAAAACAAACATTGGATGAGTCTAAAGTGCAGTCTGAATTTACAAGGTAATCTTTGAGGTATGACTGCACTTATGACCCTTAACTGTAAGTATAGTGGGCAGTTATTTTCTTATTTATTTAATCTTTATTGCACAAATACAATAGTAATGTCACATTAAGTGGACTTATGCAAAAGCATTATCTAACAGTCGACTAAACAGAGAACTTAAGTTTTGTCGAATATTTTATTTTCAACATTTACTTCTAAGCGTTGATCTTTATCAGCCATTTTATTGTCCCTGCCAACCTCATGACTGCGAGGTACTGGCCATCTTTATGTATGGATAAGGAGGAAGGGCTATGACCTACCACGTGGGCCTCTTAAGAATTGGTGGGGTTTAAAGACTGCGAACAGAACCTAGATACTCCAAGGCAGTTACTAGAAAATATCGGTGAAGGAGTAACAAGTACGCTGTTTATAATACTAGATACTAGTATGTATAGTTCAGGTTTAGGTATTTCCTCATAAAATGACTACATGACCGATGGTATCCTTTAAGCACGGCATTTTACGATAACAGTTCTTTAACAATGGATGTCATGCTTCATGAGAACTCTTCGTCGTGCAAGGATTAACAATACTTCGCATTAATATGTAAGTAGGTAACTTCTAACTTATTACTAACAATAACACCAAAAACTCTTTCCAAACATACATTATTCACAAATAACCTTTCTCCACACATTTTTTCATCAATAACGGAACAATATGTAGCACCTGTTGTATCAAGTACAGACATGTCATCAATCAAACAAGTTGTGGTAATCGGGAAATGGAAACAAGGGAAATATACAACAGTCAATAAACACATACATACATACATAGAATCACGTCTTTATCCCTTACGGGGTAAACAGAGCCAAGAGTCGTGAGACTTGAAGGTCACGCTTAGCTGAATACCTAGTGGCCTTTCTGATGAATGAATTTCTGAGATTCACAGGTTGCTAGCCCATCGCCTGTGAGTGGAGGAATCCCCAGTTTAAAGTCCTTTTCCTCGATTGACTTTTACAATCTGCGCGGGAAGAGAAGCAGCTGGCACATATGTTTTTTCTACGCTCCCAGACCAGCATGGAAGCGTAATAAACACATTCCTTAAGGAATTCTTTCTTATCGGGTTAGTCTGGTCAACGAATGATTGTGGATGGAAAATAAGGCCGACATATCGGAGCTCATAGCTAGGCAACGATTAGAGATAGATAAAAAGTGGGAAAGCCAAAGTTGTAGAGAATTTTATCAGCTTTGAATAAATCAAACTTACTACATAAGTAGTACAACAAAATTCAATGCTAGTACTATATAAAGCTTTTGCCCGTGGCTTCGCGTGAATTTCCCACGGGAACAGTGTTTTTTCCCGGTATGAAAGGTCTCCTATGTCCTTCTCAGTACGTACTTCTAACAATGTGTATGCGAAATAGAAAGATTGATTCAGTAGGTAGATAAAACGTGAAGAGGTAACAAACCAATAAACCAACAAACTTATTTTCGCATTTATAAATTAGTTCTATAGTTCTATTCGATATAGTTCTTTATAATATATTTTTTAGATTTCTGTGTTCCATACCCGGCGATCCATAAATTCGAAACTGCAAGAATCAATATCGAAATTCTTGTTTTTTTTTTAAATACCGATGCAATATGCAAAAACATTTTGCTACAACACCCAGTCGGGCGTTATCGCTAGGCCAGCTTCAAAAAAATTGTTTTGTTTGTTTAAAAAAAAACGCAGCTTCTGTTTGCAAATATCAAAGCGAATATAGAGAAACTTTACAAAACAAGCTAAAAAAAATTAAAAATATCAAAAACCCGAGTTTTTTACAATTTACCATTTTTTGATTACATCCTAATCTATAAAGCGAAAGTTTGGATGTGAATTTGTGAACACTATAGTTTGCCCGCGACTTCGTCCGCGCTTAATTCACAATTGTTAATATCTTAGGCTTCCAGCAATACATCTGTGAAACCGCATTTTTCATTCAGTGGTTGTGATGCCCTCCGTACAAATATACAGACAGACAGAAAGACTTAAGTTCTAAAAAAATAATCATTTTGGCACCTATTGCCTAATAAAATGAATGACCTTTCTTTTTCTTGACTTCGCTTTTTCTACCCTACAGAGATTAAATATACAAAGCCCTACATATAGACCAGTTACAGGTTTATTTTTTACAAGCCGCGCCCCGGGGCTTCGCTCCCTTTTTGACCAGTATCCGTATACCAAATTTCATCAAAATCTGTCCAGTAAATTTTGCGTGATTGAGTAACAAACATCCTCACAAACTCTCATCCAAACTTTCGCATTTAATATTAGTACGATAGCACAGAATTAATATTAGTACTACGTACAGAAAGTAAACTCCCTGCCCCTCCCGCACCCCCCGCTCCTTCCGCACTTCTCCCCCGTTCTTGTGTAACTGTGGGACGTTCGACTATGAAAACGCATACATTGACGTGTTACTGACGTGTTCACGGATATACAGTTTCATTTGTAGTAGTAGTAGGCATATTTAACGCGCCGTTTCTATGAAGCGCCCGCCCTGTGACGATAGGATAATAGAGGGAGATAGAGGCATAGAGAAGGAAGGAAAGAGACCATAGAGACATACCTCATAATCATTATAATATCTATCTTCTTTCCCAATAGCATGCACTCTAGCCTTCTTCAACACATCAGCGTAAGGTGGTTCATCGTAATTGCTGAACGGTGTGATAGTCGGCACTGGGTATATAAAAGGCCTGAAAAACATAAAAAGAGCATGTATGAAGTGAGTGTAGAGGAAGTCAGAGAAATCTGTAAGGGATCGAAGCAAGTGGAAATCGCTAGTCTCTGCCTACCCCTACGGGAAAAAGGCGTGATAATATGTATGTAAGTAAAAAAATCAATATAGTCAGTCGATCTTGCACTGATAACTGAGAACCCAATGCTATGCCCCCAGGTTTACAGGTAATTTTTATGCTCGTATACCGAAACACTAAAACCTGAACTACGCCGGTTGACTGTTCAGAGATAAGTTTGGTGTCAGATTTTTCTTATAAAGGCATCTGACATGACTTGACAACTACCGCCATCTAGCGACAGCTGCCGTAAACACACTAGTAAACTAAAAAACTACTGTCTTACTACAAAACGATGTCTAAAGTTAAATACTTGGTAAACACATTACCCGTTCATACGAAAAAGATACTGATAACTAGAAAATGTCATTAAAGCACGTGTATTTTAATTGTAAGGGGAATGTGTTTAACAAGTATTTAACTTTAGATATTGTTTTATAGTAAGACAGTGTTCAGACACGGCAGAGCTAGCTTTCTAAACAGTGTTATTGAGGAACAGAAGATTGTCAAGGTGCTCAAATCACAGAAAGCCGTAAAGGTGGCAAGAAGTCTACCAGATGAATGTTAGGGTTAATAAACCCAAACAAACACCTATTTGTGCTATGTTTTATGTGAATAAATATATTTCATTTCATTAAATAAAATCTAAATAAGTATGCCCCACCCAATACCGATACCGAGCTTTTTCTTTCGGCATTTTTTCTTTTTTTTTTTTTTTAAACATAGGGCGGCAAACGAGCAAGCGGGTCACTTCTTAGCAGTGGTTATTCCGAAATGCTAGTAATTTGTAGCTTTGAGATTTATTATACAACTTGCTTTTGCCCGCGGCTTCACCCGCGTGAATTTTTCACGAGAACTGTACTTTTCCCGGGATGAAAGGTACCCTATGACCTTCTCAGTACTTCTAACTATGTGTATGCGAAATTTCAGGAAGATTGGTTCAGTAGTAAAAGCTTGAAGAGGTAACAAACAAACATATAAACAAACTCACTTTAACGATTATAATATGAGTTAGGATTAGGATACCATTATGTTATTAGTTTTTGACGTGAAAATGGCCAATTTTCGATAAAGTATTTTTGATTTTTGACTTTTGACTCCCGGTACTCTAAATTCCTTACCTATAATCCTTTACCCTGGCCAGAAAGCCAGGCTTAAAGGACACTCTGTTGACTTGACTCTGCTCAGCTATGGAGTTGTTCAGGTCACTCCTAGCTATGGACTCTAGGAGTGGCCTGGATGTTACTATTAGGGGGGTGCGCGGGCGCGGGGGGCCATCGTTTGGGAACAATACTGGACCTTGTCTGAAACAAGTATAAAAGTTTTAAAATAACTGTTTTATAATAAAACAGTGATGGTAAGTGATACCACAGCGTATGAACAACTGCAACACCAAGGGGCCGGATGGTTGCCGGCCTTTCAAGAAGATGTAGACTCATTTTTGAAGGTTCGTATTGGTTCGGGAATACCGTTCCGCCAGTAAGTATAACAAAATATTAAATAAGTTCTTTGGTCGTATTATCCCCCACCAAATTGATTCCGCGGGATCAACTGACTAATTTCGTATTTTTATTATTTTTCTTTGACCCTCAACTAAAATGATATTTTTTCTTAGCTGTTAACGTCCCACTGCTGGACAAAAGCTTACTCCAGTTCCCTTCCTATTCTCCTTCTTCTTCTTGTTTAATTTGGAATTTAACATAACAAATCAAGAAATCACAAGCTCTCATAGATTATTGTTAAATGGTAACTACACTAACAATTAACAGAACTCAATTCAGAGAAGTCATTTCCATTAAAGCTAGAATACAGGCAACGTCGCGGGAGCAAGCCAGCTCAGTAAAACTAATACCACAGCCTCTTCAAACTCCATTTATTACATGCATAGCCGCGCAACACAACAAATGCTGAAGCATAGATATAAAAAGAAATAGACAGCAGACTTGGCCCGCGAAGCCGGAGGCCAAGCTGCATATATGAAGCTGAGAGGCAAGGCGAGGCCGAAGGCAGAGCTTGCGCTGCCAGTAAGGCCACAGACCGAGCTGCGTCTTCATAGCAAAGAGCAAAACCAAAAGTAGCCTTTCGGCTCTTCACCTAATCCAAATCGACAACTCTTCTATGTAGATGACTTTTTGCCTACCTCCAAAACTTTTCTTGAACTAACTCGAAACTGCAAAAGCAAAATTGCCCTGCACAGCACGGGAGGTGCTTGCACCTTGCGCCCCACGTGACACTGGTCCTCCTTTGCTAGCTCACTTAGATGATGACAATTTCGAGTATTCTTCTTTCATAACAAGCTTAAAAATGTATGTTTGGTCAATTAACTACTTCAACATCGCTTTTTCCCGGGATGAAAGGTACCCTACGTCCTTCTCAATACTTCTGACTATGTGTATGCGAAATTTCAGGAAGATTTGTTCAGTAGATAAAGCGTGAAGAGGTAACAAACAAATAAACACACTCACTTTCGCATTTATAATATTAGTTAGGATTAGAATAGTAAGGATTAGGATTATCCTACTAATCCTACCAATCCTACTAATTATATAAATGCGAAAGTTTGTATGTGATTTTGTATGGATGTTTGTTTCTCAATCGCGCCTAATCTACTGAACAGAGTTCGACTAAGTTTGGTACCGTTGTAGAAAAATACCGGGAATAGCACATAGGGTCATTTTTATCCCAAAATTCCTACGGGAGCGAAGCCCTGGGGTGCAGCTAGTTATTGAATAAAAGCTTGTAAAAATACTTACGTCTCGTTTGAGTTGTCTATGAAATATACGGTCTGTACACTGAATGCAGTTCTGAACTCCGTCGACATAATTTTGGATTCTATTACAAGTTATGCGGTGGTATATGACTAGATTTGTGTGGGCTATTAGATGTCTGACCGGATATTTGCAAAGTTGGCTTTTAACCCATTTCAAAAAAGGAGGAAGTTAATGTCTATGTTTGACTATGATCTAACTTTAAAAGTATCAGCTAACGAATTTATATTTATATAACTTGAAATCTACCGCCATCTAGCGACCTTTTTCGTATACACACTAGTAAATGTTATACATGTTAGGCGACCAAGAGCCCTATTTTTAAAAGTGTGACATACCGCCGAAAACGAATAGACTATTATGTCGCACTCATCCTATTATGTCACTAAAAACATAAAAGCCGTATTTTTGAAATCACTCGCCTAGCAATGTTGCCAGTGATATGAAAATAATGCGAGAAACAATTTCTGTTCCATTCTACGCAACGAAAACCGAATCTGTAAAGAATCGTTAAAAAAATATTCGTATATTTTCAATCAAAGAGAACGTAAGCGTTAAACGGATCGCAAAAATGAAAATTCTAATAGACTTCATCTATATCCGTATCCGGTTGTCTATGTCATTCAACATTTTGACGTAAAAATCGTTGACTACCAAATCATACGAAAACGAGCGGTCTAGACCACTCGTTGCGAATTATTCGACATAGACAATTCAAAAATACGGAATAATGAGCGATTTTTCTGACAGCTAATTAAGATAAGAAAAAAATAGTATTAAAAAGTCTCAACAGATAGCATTTTATGAAAGCCGAATCGTAATAATGGCTGAACCTATAAGATGCGCTTTTTCCTGTCCACCAGAGGCATAAAAAAAATCACCTAACAGTTTGACAGTTGCACAAATCACAATATTGATACTTTTTACATGTTTCTTTTACTAAGTTTTATTTAAAAAAAAAAGCCAATTCCGTGAATTTTTGCTTTTTGTATGGACTTTTTCTCTTGCCTTTACTTAAGCGCCATATATGAAGTCATATGGAACTATTTTTTTTTTAATTTGGGTCTCGGAAAATCCCTCATTGATATCGAATGAAAAATCATTAGGCTCACGATTTTGGGTGAGTCACACTTTCAAAAATAGGGCCCCAAGACTGTTTCTTCGGCATTTCTTCTTAGCAGTGGTCGTTCCGAAATGCTAGTAGTTTGTAGCTTTGAGATTATAAATCCCAAAATAGTTGTATAGTTAGTTTTTACGTGAAAATGTTCATGTGAAGGCCATGTTTCAATAAATGTTTGACTTTTGAAACTAAACAGTCAATATAAGGTTTCTAGCATCAAACATTATCAAACATACAAACATTAGCAAACTATGAAGCTTGTAGTTGTACAAATTTACGGATCTATTTGTTAACAAACCAATACAAATTGGAAATCAATAGTGCTAAATGTTTGAAGTTAAGTACTTAAAAGTACTTAAGAGCTCTCATTTCGGAGCGAAAACTACTTAGTTACATTTAGTCTGTTAGTTTGCAACTTAAGGTTTAAAAGAAGCTATTTTAACCGACATTCAAAATGGGAGAGGTTAAATTATTTATTAAATACTAGCCTGTTTCGGCGACTTCGTCTGCGCATATCTCAGGTTCTAAGCGGCGTATCAAGATGAAACTTACGCCAGATTTTAAGTTAGACCTTCTATATTACAACAGTGAAAACCGCATCAACTTTGATCCAGTAGTTTTTGCGTGATGCGCGTACAAACATACAGACAGATAGACAGACAAATATTCTAAAAAAAATATATTTGGCTTCTATTAGCTTTATAAAGACCCCTCGTAATATATTTTCTTCGATATCTCTTATGTACAGACAAGCACCAGTTACCCACGGGAACGGTGCTTTTTCCCGGGATGGAAGGTACCCTATGTCCTTCTCAGTACTTCTATATATGTGTATGCAAAATTTCAGGAAGATTGGTTCAGTAGATAAAGCGTGAGGAGGTAACAAACAAATAAATAAACAAACAAACAAACTTACTTTCGCATTTATAATATTAGTTAGGATTAGGATTATTAAAAAAACAAATAGGTCCCCACTTTTTTGTTATAATTGGTATGTTAGTTACTTAATCACGCAAAATCTACTGGACGGATTTCAACGAAATTTGGTATACAAGTAGATATAACCAGGAATAGTACATAGGGAAAATTTTATTCCAAAATTTCCAAGATAGGGAAGCCCGGGGCGCAGCTAGTTATTCTAATCTATACATATAATAAAACAGTAAAAATATTTTGTCTGTACATTTAGTATTTTTGACTAAAATGGATAGAGGGACACCTAAAAAGAACAATAGAAAGCAAAAAAATTTTTTTGGAATTTCTTGTCTGTCTGTCTGTCTGTCTGTCTGTCTGTCTGTCTGTCTGTCTGTCTGTCTGTCTGTCTGTCTGTCTGTATGTATGTACGCGTTTCACGCAAAAACTACTGGACGGATTTGAATGAAACTTTTTTTGTTGTATAGCTATTAAGCCTGGGCAACATATAGGCTATAATTCATTTTGAAAACTGGAACACCTGATGAAGAACCATAACAGAACAGCTAAACCATAAGAAATATGGAAATGGTGCCTTAACAAAAGTCGTTCAACCTGATGAGCATTTTCTGCTGACGTATAAAAATTGAAGATCTGGAACATCTGATGAAGAACTGCAAGAGACCAGCTACGCTATACCATATATGGAAATGGCGCCTTAACAAAAATCGTTCAACCTGATGAGCATTTTCTGCTGACGTATAAAAATTGAAGATCTGGAACATCTGATGAATAACTCCAAGAGACCAGCTACACTATAACATATATGGAAATGGCGCTTTAGCAAAACTTGATTAATCTGATGAGCATTTTCTGTAGACGTATAAAAATCGAAGATCCGAAACATCTGAAACTGTTTGGAACACAAAAATACTTTTCATCTAAGCGAAACTCACGCGGGCGAAGCCGCGGGCGACAGCTAGTCCTAACTAATATTATAAATGCGAAAGTGAGTTTGTTTATTTCTTACCTCTTCACGCTTTATCTTCTAAACCAATCTTCCTGAAATTTCGCATACACATAGTTAGACGTACTGAGAAGGACTATGGTACTATTCATCCCGGGAAAAAGCACGGTTCCCGTGGGAAGTATACGCGGACTAAGCCGCGGGCAAAAGCTAGTGTTATATAATAAGTAACAGTTAACTACGTACTTTCTACAAAATAAAATTTTGCACAACACAACCATTACCTGCACATAACAATACAATGTTATGTGCGTCGTAAATTCATTTATATTTAACGAAACGGACGCAACATCTTTGTTTAGAATCTGAACTTTTCGAGGCGAGGACTCCTATTAAAAATAATGTTATGTATGTACAGTGTTTGTAATAAACTTGTTGATGTTTATAAAATCTAAGCATTGCATTGAGCGTGATACTGCGCCGTGAATAGCAGGCCTTTGTTTCGCCTGCTGGCAACATTGCGCGGACGCTTCGAACGGCATTGACATTCAGTCGTCCTTGGAACGAGGCACACGAGGCCGTGTCGCAGGAAATATCGCGGTGATATAGCCACCATCTTGGGTTGTTGCATTTTGAAGTCGCGCGGCGTGGCGTTAATTTTGTTTGGAATAACTGATTTGAGTTATAATTGTGAGCTTCCTGTTTGTTAAATAACTATTGAACTTTGTGTTTGTGTGCCCGTCATTGTGACTTTCTCCTGTGGGATGTGACGCGTGGCTGCTCGCTCACATCTGGCTGTTCCCGAGTGAAACTACGGGAAGAAATCTATTTATTTGTCCTGGGGAATTGAGATCTCAAGGGTTAGGTAGGGTGATTAGGAATTCCCCCTTCCCGAAGACACTCAAGTTTGGATCCGAAGAGAAAGAAGATTTAATTTGGTAAGTGTTTAATTGTAGTTAATTTATAGGTTAGGTTATCATATAGGGCCCTGTAGCTCCCTTCATAAGCTACGGTGGTAGCAGACTGCGTTAAGTTAGTTAGGTTTTAGTCGGGCAAACGTGGTGCCGCGTGGAGATTTCTTCCCGGTACTTATTTTTACCGGTGGTTTTTTCCCGGGGAAGTTCCGGTACAGAATTCTTCCCGCCGCTTCGTTTGTCCGGATTCTCGCTGCCACATTTTCTGGCAGCAGAGCGTAGTTGCTCTGCACATTTTCTGGTAGCAGAGCGTAGTTTATCTACCCTCTATTTGTTCGTTTGTAAAAAATAATTAATTGTTTGTAAAAATTATTAGATTTTTCTTAGTTTGTTTGTATAAGAATATTTGTAACCTTTTTTGTATTTGTTTGCGGTTTGTACCGTGCGTTCCGGGTTTGTGCCATTCTCATACCTACCGCGGTTCTTCGTGTAGTTGCTTGATTTTGTTGTTTTTTATTTACCTTTTGTTATTTTTTGTTTGTGACTTGACGCGATGGCGAAGGCCTCCAATGCTAGGGCGACACTCGCCAACGAATTGAGATGGTTTGTGACGGCCGGAGGACTCCTGTCCCGGAAGGACAGGGAGGGCGCCATACTGCTAAGAGCGGATCACCTCCACTCACGATTGATTAGCGCGGAAGCGGCCATGGCGGCGCTTACCGAAGCCGATCTTACCCCGGAGGCCTACGCAGGTCACATGGCGGACATGGACCAGATCCTGAGTCTGCACGATGATATCGCGGAGGCGGTGACCGCAATAAGGGCGAGACAGGCTGGCGGACCAGCCCCTCGCACACCTGTTAGACAGGAAGGACCAGCGGTTACTGGTCGGCTCCCCACCCTTCAGCTGTCCCACTTTGGGGGTAGGATGGAGGAGTGGGTAGCATATAAAAATATGTTTGAGTCCCTGGTCGTAGCACGACAGGATTTGTCGAAGGCCCAGAAGATGGCCTACCTCCTCTCCACTCTTGAGGATGAAGCGCGGTCGCTCATCCAGCACCTCCGGGTGGAGGACGACCAGTACGATACGGCTTGGGAGTTATTGAACTCCCGCTACCAAAATTTACGTTTGTTAGCGGATGCGCACGCCGCACAGTTGATGGCCCTGCCCAAGGTGGCCAACAGGGCACAGTTGCGCCTGCAGTTGCTCACGCCCGTTACAGTGGCCTGTAACGCGCTCCGCACACTGGGGCTGCCGGTGGACCAATGGTCTTTTTTGTTGGTGCACATTGTATTGGGCAAATTGCCCAATGACATCCGCTCGCGGTTTGAGCGCGAAAATGCGGAGCGGGATAGCACCACCCTACCAACATTCACTGACTTGGTGAAGTTTTTGGAGTTTGAGGCACGGGCTGCTGAGAATACCATGACGGACTCAGCGCCATCCAGAGCGCCTGAACGTAGGCCCTTGGAACCCTCATGGCGAGGGAGGCCCCAACAGGGACGGCAACCGCCACCGCGTGGAGCTGGTGCGCGGGTTGCACACACGGCAGCAGTCGCGAGGGACGCGGACTGCCTGCAATGTGGTCGGATGGGCCACAGCCTGCTGCAATGCAGGGACTGGCAGGGACTGCCAGTACAAGATCGGCGCCGCATGGCAAAGCGGCATGAACTTTGCTTTTATTGTTTGGGCAGTCACTATGCACGTGACTGTCCCAATGCCATACCATGCAGTGCATGCCGTGGGCTGCACCACGTGATGCTCTGCATGAACCGGAACGGGGATGGCCCCCGGTTGTTGAGGCAGGGGTCCCCTATGGGCGGGGGCGCTCCTGCGCGAAGCCCTCCACCATCGGACGGAAGACGCGGCTTCGCTCGTCGCACCCCCCCTCGGGAGGGGGGTCGCGTACCGGCGCGGGTCTTGGCGGACCGGGACCACGCGCCCCAAGGTCGTGGCCAGTATGTGGCTGGCCAGGCCCCGGATAGGGCCCCCATGGGCGGGGGCCCTAGATCGGACGTGAGAGTGGGGACACCCCCTCCACGCGGGTTACCAATGCCCAACACATGCAGCCGCAGCGGTTTTCTCCGCCGCTGCACGAGTACCCACGGCTGGAGTACCACCCGCCGTACCATATGTATGGCCGGGCCGCGGGTTCTGCCCCCCCTCAGATGGGGATGTGCACTCGCCCGCCATATTATCCGGGTCAGTGGCGCGCCCCTGGTTTGGAGAGAGTGGGGAGCCCGTAACTAGCTTGCTCCCTTGCTGGGACAGAGCCGCGGACGGTTCTGCTCCCTACCGCGGTGGTCCGCGTATGGGGTCGTGGGGGAAGCCATTAATTTGAGAGCTCTGTTGGACTCAGGGGCTCAAAGCAGTTTGGTTACCACTCGAGTGGCACGCCAGTTAGGTTTAGTCGTGGAAGACTCGCCTGTGCCACTTCTTGGAGTTGGTGGCATACAAGTGAAGTGTCTGACGGGCCAGACACTTGTCACCTTTTCTTCGCTGAAGTCCTCCACAATGAGGATCACGACTTCGGCTATGGTAATGGATACCATTGCGGGTTGGCACCCCTCGACAGACATACCGCCGGGTGTGTTGTCTTTGGTTTCGGGTCTGGATTTGGCCGACCCCTTTGTCTTTCATCCCGGCCCAGTGGACTTGCTCCTGGGCTCGGACGTATTGGGTTGGATTTTGTTGGGTACACAGAAGGCTCTGGGTTCGTCTTCACTGATGGCAGTGTCTACGATTTTTGGTTTTGCCCTGATGGGCCCTGTGTTTGATAATGGCACCGCGGAGGAGCCACCGGTCGTCGCATCTGCGTCCTTGGCCAAGACCATGCAAAGGTTTTGGGAGGTGGAGGAGCCACCTATGAGTTCCAGGATGGATCCGGAACACGCTGAGTGCGAAGCCCTTTTTCGATCGACCACGGAGAGGTTGCCCTCCGGTCGGTTTGTAACTAGGTTACCCTTTGTTGCCTCTCGTCCTAGCCTAGGGCAAAGTAGGGCGCTTGCGGAGAAACGACTGCTGTCCATGGAGCGACGCATGCAGCGTGACCACGTACTTCGCGATAAATATATTGAATTTATGCGCGAGTACGAGGATTTGGGTCACATGTCTCCGGCTCGAGTTGATTGGAGCTCAACTGAGCATTATTTTTTGCCCCACCACGCGGTGGTGAAGGCCTCAACAGGCAAATTGAGGACCGTCTTCGATGGGTCCGCACCCACTTCGAACGGGGTTTCGTTGAATCTGTGTTTGCATTCGGGTCCCAAATTGCATAGGGACATAATTGACATCATCTTGAACTTTAGAAGACATCAAGTGGTTTTTGGTGCGGACATCCGGATGATGTTCCGCCAGACAGTCATACATCCTGAGGACAGGCGATTCCAGTTGATACTCTGGCGTGAGCGCCCTGAGGATCCTGTGACGGTGTATGAACTCAACACAAACACGTATGGTTTGAAATCTAGTCCCTATATCGCCATCAGATCATTGCTTGAATTGGCAGAGCGGGAACGGATCCGCTTTCCCCGTGGGGCTTCCGTGCTGTCACGTGACTTGTATGTTGATGACGTGTGCACCGGAGCCCAAAGTATTGAGGAGGCCCTCCTACTGCGGGATGAATTGATTGAAATATTGAAGACAGGTGGCTACGAGCTACGTAAGTGGTTGTCTAATGAGCCTAAAGTTCTAGAAGGGATCCCGGAGGATCACCAACAGAACCCTCACCTGTTTGAGGATGTGGATGATCCCAACAGGATAGCGGTGCTGGGCATGCAGTACCAGCCGCTAACCGATATTTTTACATTCCAAGTGGACTTGGAAATACCAAAGGTCTGGACTAAGAGAACGGTGTTGTCCGTAATAGCCCGTATGTTTGATCCAAGCGGTTGGATCAGTCCAGTGATATTCTCTGCGAAGTGTCTTCTTCAGAGACTTTGGACTTTGGGCGTCTCGTGGGACGAGCCGCTGTTTGGTCCTCCATTGGATGATTGGCTCGAGTTGTTTTCATCGATTAAGGAAGTCAATCGGATTGCCTTGCCTCGTCGAATATTGCCCCCGGGAAATATCGAGCCAGCCTGCATGGCTTTTGTGACGCGTCGGAGCGAGGCTACGCCGCGTCAGTCTATATGCGGACAGTTGACGCCGATGGCCGGGTCAATGTCTCGCTTTTGTTAGGGAAGAGCAAGGTCGCCCCCATCAGGACTAGGCTGACTATTCCCAAGCTTGAGTTGAGTGGAGCTCACCTTCTCTCTAAATTGTTGCATCACGTTGCCAGTGAACTGGCGGCCACGGTCGAAATACGGGACATCTTCGCCTGGTCGGATAGCCAGGTCGCGCTTGCATGGTTGCGCGCGGCCCCACATACCTTGGAGGTTTTTGTGGGAAATCGGGTTTCCCAAATCCAGAATATCGGAATTGATATAACCTGGAGACATGTGCCGGGAGAGCTTAACCCAGCGGACTGTGCCTCCCGAGGTTGTACGGCACCAGAATTGGTGTCACACCCGCTCTGGTGGGGTCCAGAGTGGCTGATGGGATCAGAAACTTCTTGGCCTGTCTGTCAGACAGATGTTACTTCTTTGAGTTTGACTGGGCTCCGTGTACATGCTGTAGTCGCTGAGACGACGTCGGAGCCGGATTGGCTACTTGCTCGGTATAGCAGCTTGGATAAGCTTCTGGGTGTCACCAGTTGGATTAAGCGTTTCATACATAATTGTAGAAACCCACAGGCAAAGCGGTTGGAGCCGATTGCAGGTGCAGAAGAGCGCCGGAGCGCATTGTTGCATTGGGTCCGTGTCGTGCAGACCGGACGGTTTGAGTCAGAGCTTCGTATCTTGCGCGACGCACGCGCTAAGTTGAAGGGCGCGGTCGCTCGTTTGAACCCGTACATCGACTCGGATGGGCTTCTTCGGGTTGGAGGCAGGCTCCGGAAGGCGGATCTTCCATATGAGACTCGCCATCCTCTGTTGTTGCCCAAGGGCGGACCCTTGGTGCAGCTTTTGGTGTCTGATCGACACATTCGTAACGCCCATGCTGGGTGCAATGCTTTGTTGGCTATTTTGCAACGCGAGTTTTGGATTTTGTCAGCCCGAAGAGCAATCCGTAGTGTTCTGTTTCGATGTATTGCATGTTATAGGTTGAAGGCATCCACGATGCAGCCACAGATGGGTGATTTGCCCGCTGATCGAATCCGACCTTCGAGACCGTTTGACGGCGTTGGAACCGATTTTGCCGGTCCCTTTTCGATCAAGGCTTCTCCCTTTCGTAATGCCCGTATTGTGAAGGGCTATTTGTGTGTATTTGTTTGTTTGGCCACCAAGGCTGTCCATTTGGAGGTGGTATCGGCTCTGACTACGGAGGCCTTCGTCGCCGCGTTGGATCGCTTTGTTTCGCGTCGAGGTCTACCTTCCCTTATTAGGTCTGACAATGGCACAAACTATAAAGGAACTGTAAATTATCTTAAGGATGTTTCTGTGTTTATTGATAAAAATTGTACTAGTTTAAGTCAAATTGCTGCCCAAAGGGGAATAACCTGGAAGTTTAGTCCCCCAAGTTGCCCCCATTGGGGAGGGATTTTTGAAGCGGCTGTGAAATCCGCAAAGACCCACCTCCGCCGCATTATCGGAGAAACGGCTCTAACTTTTGAAGAGCTGGCCACAGTGTTTTGTAAAGTTGAGGCGGTCCTCAACTCTCGTCCTCTCTGTCCGCTATCTCCAGATCCAAATGACTTGGAAGCTCTCACCCCTGGTCATTTTTTGGTGGGAGGGCCTTTGAATGCCCTGCCCGAATACCCGTGGAAGGACGAACGCGTATATCGGTTGTCGCGTTTTCAAATGTTGCAGCAAATGAGCCAGGACTTTTGGCGTCGCTGGTCGCTTGAATATTTGCATTTGCTGCAGCAAAGAGTGAAGTGGACAGACAGGACTGAGCCTCCCAGGGAGGGTGATTTAGTGTTGTTAAAAGAGGCAAATTTGCCCTCATTGCTTTGGCGACGAGCTCGCATATTACGTTTGATTCTTGGCGGAGATGGCACTCCGCGTGTGGCTGAGGTGTTGGTCGACGGTTCGATTTTAAGGAGAGCTGTGACCTCTCTCGCCCGCCTTCCCGTAGAGTAAGCTAGCGGTCTGCTTCTCAGACCGGGACGGGGGGATGTTTGTAATAAACTTGTTGATGTTTATAAAATCTAAGCATTGCATTGAGCGTGATACTGCGCCGTGAATAGCAGGCCTTTGTTTCGCCTGCTGGCAACATTGCGCGGACGCTTCGAACGGCATTGACATTCAGTCGTCCTTGGAACGAGGCACACGAGGCCGTGTCGCAGGAAATATCGCGGTGATATAGCCACCATCTTGGGTTGTTGCATTTTGAAGTCGCGCGGCGTGGCGTTAATTTTGTTTGGAATAACTGATTTGAGTTATAATTGTGAGCTTCCTGTTTGTTAAATAACTATTGAACTTTGTGTTTGTGTGCCCGTCATTGTGACTTTCTCCTGTGGGATGTGACGCGTGGCTGCTCGCTCACATCTGGCTGTTCCCGAGTGAAACTACGGGAAGAAATCTATTTATTTGTCCTGGGGAATTGAGATCTCAAGGGTTAGGTAGGGTGATTAGGAATTCCCCCTTCCCGAAGACACTCAAGTTTGGATCCGAAGAGAAAGAAGATTTAATTTGGTAAGTGTTTAATTGTAGTTAATTTATAGGTTAGGTTATCATATAGGGCCCTGTAGCTCCCTTCATAAGCTACGGTGGTAGCAGACTGCGTTAAGTTAGTTAGGTTTTAGTCGGGCAAACGTGGTGCCGCGTGGAGATTTCTTCCCGGTACTTATTTTTACCGGTGGTTTTTTCCCGGGGAAGTTCCGGTACAGAATTCTTCCCGCCGCTTCGTTTGTCCGGATTCTCGCTGCCACATTTTCTGGCAGCAGAGCGTAGTTGCTCTGCACATACAGTCAGCTACGTATGTAGGTGTATGTACGTAGCTATGTTATGTATGTGGAACGATGAGGTTCTGAAAGACCTACAGAGCCTCAGAGCGGAAAACTGGCGAGAGCTGGTGCAAGACCGCAAAAAGTGGCGTCATCTCGTGTCGGAAGCCAAGATCACGATTTGCGATGGCTGACGCTCGCGTCAACTCGTGAACGGGTGTTGCCAGGGGGAACTGGTCTGCTCGATTCTGATTAGACTTTTATTTTTATTTTTTATTCGTAACCATTTCATTGTGGTTACTCGATCACAAAGATAATATGTTTTATTATATTTATATTTGTATCTTATATTTTATTTTTGACTGTACACAATCTAGTGTATGTATAAAGTAAATAAATAGCCCCTCTGGCATGTTAGGCGACCAAGGACCCTATTTTTGAAAGTGTGACATACCGCCGAAAACGAATAGACTATTATGTCGCACTCGTCCTAATATGTCACTAAAAACATATTTTGATATGAAAATAATGCGAGAAACAATTTCTGCTCCATTCTACGCAACGATAACCGAATCGGTAACGAATCGTTAAAAAAATGTTCGTATATTTTCAATCAAAGAGAACGTAAGCGTTAAACGGAACGCAAAAATTCTAATAGACTCCATCTATATCCGTATCCGGTTGTCTATGTCATTCAAGATTTTGACGTATAAAACGTTCGACTACCAAATCATATGAATACGGGTGGTCTAGACCACTCGTTGCGAATTATTCGACATAGACAATTAAAAAATACGGAATAATTGATATCGAATGAAAAATCATTCGGCTCACGCTTTTTTGGTGAGTCACACTTTCAAATATAGGGCCCCAAGACTGTTTCATGAGTTTCTTTCGGCATTTCTTCTCAGCAGTTGTCGTTCTGAAATGCTAGTAGTTTGTAGCTTTGAGAAATAATATATTATGATTAAATAATTAGTTTTCGACGTGAAAAAGAGAGTTTTTTTTGAAGGCCACGTTTCAATAAAAAAAATTGACTTTGACTTTGATCCACCTCGGGTCGCTGCGCTGCAGTAGTAAGTGTGTACAGTCAGCTACAAAGACACCTGGCCCTCCTGAGATAGGGTTCGGTGAGATAGTCAAGTTTATCTGCAGTTAACTGTACTTCTACGCTGGTCCAGAGCGAAAAATAGCATAGAATGTGCCAGCTTGAAATAATCAAGTATATAGGCAATAGTCAAAGTCAAAGTCAAATATTTTTATTCATGTAGGCTTAAAAATAGCACTTATAAATCGTCACTTTCTTGTTTTTTAGTTAGTTGACGTCAAAAAAATTACTTAAAGCTAAGTTTACCACCGCCTCCAAAGCGCAAGTGGAGAAGAGGCGGCGCAACAAACTCCACTGCTGCATTTTCTCCAAAGACGTCACTTTACAACATATGTCTTACAATTAAATAACTGTATATGTGGACGAATATACATTGAATATATATATATATTAAATGTCAAATTTATAAATTAATAAAAATTATAAATTAATAAAATGTCATTGTAAAAGTAAAAGTACACAATGTACCTAGAGAGTAATATGACAGTCTTAGGAGGTCACTGTACCAGGCTCGGGCCACGCATTTTTGTCATTTACATAATCATCCGTCGTATAATATGCCTTCTTACAAAGTGTCTCCTTAATATAATGTTTAAATTTCTTGTCAGGCATATCAAGGACAGATTTTGGTATTTTATTATAATAGCGTATACAGTTTCCCACAAATGATTTCCTAACCCTAGCCAGTCTGTGCCCTGGAACGTACAAGTTATGTTTGTTTCGCAGGGATATATCTGTGACATCACAAACTTTTTTGAAAGACGAAATATTTTTCCTAACATGCATAATGTTATCAAATATATAGGCAATGAGCTAGCAACCTGTCACTATATCTGAATCTACATTCCACCTATAACTGTTCATGTAAGCGCTTCCTTATAGCCTCACTAGCTCGCCCCGGGGCTTCGCTCCCGTAGGAATTTCGGGATAAAAAGTACCCTATGTGCTTTTCCCGGTATTTTTCTACCCGTGTACCAAGTTTCATCGTAATCCATTTAGTAGATTTTGTGTAATTTAGTAACAAAAACTAACTAATTCACAAACTCACATCCAAACTTTCGCATTTACAATATGAATAGGATAACACTTGGCTGTGTCTAGCCCGTAAGGAAGAAAGACGTGATGCATTATATGTATGTTTCTTCCTTCTCCATTTCACACACTTGTTGATAATCATCAACCAGAGTGCAGGTTTCCTCACGATGTTTTTCCTTCAAGCAAGTGGTGGTCGATGAAAACTACCATACATGAGTCAGATTGGTATACAAACTCCGCCCGCTTGCTCGTTTGCCGCCCTTTTTTTGTAGCTATAACATGTCCCACTGCTGGGCAAAAGCCTCTCTCTCCATGTGTCCCTATCTCTGGTCTTTTCTATCCACTTTCTGTCGAATGCCCGAAGTTCAACCGACCATCTTGTTTTAGGCCTTCCTAGCCCTATGTTATAAAAAAAAAACTCATATAGCACGTGCAGGATTTGAACCTGGGACCTTTGCAGCAGTAGCTACATCACAATCCATATAAAAAATTGCATCCTAGTACTGAGCCATGTCCGGCGTCTATACAGCATAATCCGCCATCTTGACAGAATAATCTATCTACGGGGCTTGCTTCTACCTAACATATCTATACTTAGGTATACAGGTGAATTCAAAATCATTGGCAACCTTTCTGCTGGTGAAAGTATTCATGAACATGTTAGTATTTAAGGCGCTACCCAAGGCTAATCAGAGGGGGTGAGGGGCGGTACGTAAGCTCCGCCTTAAAGCAGACATAATAAGGTTACTTTACGAATTTTCTATAATTTGTGTTTTTGCTAGCGAGTTTTCGTCAGGCTCTTAGGGTAATTATTTTAGAGGTTTTCTTTTAATTGTGATAAAACTCTAAATATATTTAAAAAGATAAGCCGATATCGTTTTAAATAATTGTAGTCTTTATTTAATTCTTTAAAAAATACTACTGTTATCGCTTAAATTACGGTGATTTTCGACGATAAAGGAAAAAAAAACAGGATTATGTATTATTTTTTTATCTTGTCTTATTTATTTTATTTGTAATTTGATTCAATATAATTATAGTTTAGTACTTTTCTTTTTACGGGATATTTTTCCTGCTTCAGTACTTCTAACCTATGGTTCACACTTGACTTTTAAAGACAGTTTTCGGAAAATCCTGATTGGGTATGTCCTTAAGTGAAGTTTTGTTTGCACACATGTAGAAGGACCTAGTGCCTAAGATCTTGACATTATATTTTATCTAGAGCGACTGTATTCAATTAATGTATTTTTATGGTGTATTGTAACCTGAAATAAACGGATTTTATTTTTAATTTTTTTTAAGATACAGGCTCGGCCTAGTTTGGTACTAGCGGATTGGACGTATGTACGTATAACTTCTTGTTACATTACTTTTTTGTACTTACTTGCTTAGTACTTCTTTTGTATTGCCAGTAGTGATCTTTTTTAGCGAAAGCTGTGTTGTATTTTATGTCTAACTTGTGTATTTTTATGATAAATAAATAAAAAAAAAAAAATGATTGTGTGCAACTTTTTGTATAGGACCGACTTAATCTAACCGAAAAAAAAAACAACCAAAAAAGGAGTGTTATGTTTTCAGGGTTCTCGTATGTAAGTATGTAAGTTTCTTCATCTATACATATAATAAAACAGTAAAAATATTTTGTCTGTACATTTTTGACTGAAATGAATAGAGGGACACTTAAAAAGAATAATAGAAAGCAAAAAACATTTTTTGGAATTTCTTGTCTGTCTGTATGTATGTATGTACCTACGCGTTTCACGCAAAAACTACTGGACGGATTTGAATGAAACTTTTTTTGTTGTATAGCTATTAAGCCTGGGCAACATATAGGCTATAATTGATTTTGAAAACTGGAACACCTGATGAAGAACCTTAACAGAGCAGCTAAACTATAAGAAATATGGAAATGGTGCCTTAACAAAAGTCGTTCAACCTGATGAGCATTTTCTGATGACGTATAAAAATTGAAGATCTGGAACATCTGATGAAGAACTGCAAGAGACCAGCTACACTATAACATATATGGAAATGGCGCCTTATTAAAAGTCGTTCAACCCGATGAGCATTTTCTGCTGACGTATAAAAATTGAAGATCTGGAACATCTGATGAAAATCTCCAAGAGTGATTTTTCATCTAAGCGAAACTCACGCGGGCGAAGCCGCGGGCGACAGCTAGTTTCACCATAAGCACAGAATTAATATAAGTATGCCATAAGTTCTGAACGACTGAACTGATTTTGATGAGAGAGGTATTTTTAGATTCCTTGCATTCTCCGAGTGTCATAGGCTATGTGAGTTGTCATTCGTGTTTTTTATTTTTTTGTAATTGGCTTGTTATAATATAGGATACAGAATACTTACTTGGTAGGCTCAATAAGGTTGGCATACGGGTGGTAGTTGTAATTCCTAGGCTGCAGCAGGCTTTCTGGTGTTGCCACTTCCTCGGAGATCACTGCTGGCAGCAACAGCAGGATTGCCAGTGCCATTTGGTTGAATTCTGAGAAAAAAAAAACTAATTTTTGATTTACTTGAAGGGATGCCTACTTAATTTCTATTGTGTTTCTATAAAAAGCGCTGTAATTCTGACAAAGCCGAAACGTTGACAATAACGAAGGTTTAAAACCTATACCTACTATTACCTAGATAGAAGTATCCTATTTCCTACTAATAGGTATTATATTATGCGAAAGTTTGGATGTGAGTTCCCACTGAGCGAGTTGGTAAAATAGTATTAGTTATAATATAGCGAAATAACAAAGAAATTTATATACAAATTCAGTTTAACCTATGCTCGAAGCAAAGAGACTGTCTTACTACAAAACGATGTCTAAAGTTAAATACTTGCTAAACACATTACCCGTTTATACGAAAAAGATACTGACAACTAGAAAATGTCGTTAAAGCACGTGTATTTTAATTGTAAGGGTAATGTTTTTAACAAGTATTTAACTTTAGACATCGTTTTGTAGTAAGACTGGTGTTTAATGTCAAAATTTAAAATTTGAAGATTTTAAGATCCCATAGGGTTGCCCATTGTATCTTTGCGTTTTCTTTTATTTTTATCGATCAGATTGAGTCTTTGTATTCACCTTGTGTACTTCTTTGTATGAGAATTTAGGATTATTCCAGTACAATAACTATTGCACAGAGCAAAATTAAAAACAATTATGGAAGCAAAACCTTCAAATAATCCCACAGTGTCCCTAATACCATTCTAATACTTGTGCTAATACCATGGCATATGTGCAACCATGATCACTGTAATTATTATGTGAGAATCACTAATTCAATGGACTTTAGGTCGAGGTTAGAGGTAACAGGAGTTAAGCAAGCTCAGTTAAATGATGGGTAAGCGTTTGGAGGTAATTTTTGATTTTTAGATGATAAGCTCTGCGGCTAACTCTACATGTAGTAAAACTGTAACTGTGTATGTGTAACTGTAACTATGTATATAGGAGATTATTTAAGAACTAGCCTGTGCCCGCGACTTCATCCGCGCTTAATTTACTATTGTTTATATCTCAGGTTATAAGCGGAAAATCGAGATGATACCTATGTCAGATTTTAGGTTAGACCTTATAAAACAATATAACAGTGAACCACATCAAATTTAGTCCAGTAGTTTTTGCGTGATGTGAGTATCTGTCGAAGAGATGACGATAGATGGAGCCAAAGGATTCTGTTTTGGCGACCCCGTACAGGAAGACGAAGAAGAAGAAGAAGAGTACAAACATACAGACAGAAAATTAAAAAAAATGGTTTTGTCTCGAAAAAGACCTACCAAAAAGTATCCTTACGTATTCCAGTGCTAAAGTTTACGAGACGAAGTTTGAAATGCCGATGAATATATTATTTTTATACAGTATTTCTGTATGATTTATAGGGCATCGCACAAAAGGTGATGAGGACCGTATTGGTAAATTTTACGCAGACAAAGTCGCGGGCAAAATCTAGAAATTAATATTCAAAATTATGTCGTAAGTGTAACTTATGAAATTCAATTTTATTAGACATTTTTCTTTATCCGATTGAACTGTTCTAAATAAGTGATACAATGTAATATTATGACTCTCTTTAGTCGTATTTCCTCATGACTGAGGGTCGTGGTCATTATATGGAATGAAACACACACAACGACTCTCTTGGCAATTTTAATGGAGTGGTTTGCCATTGCCTTCTTCATTTCACACACTAGCTGATAATCATCAACCAGAGTGCAGGTTTCCTCACGATGTTTTCCTTCAACCGGAAGCAAGTGGTGGTCGATGAAAACTAACATGAGTCAGACAAACTCGCGTAGCCCGGGCAGGATTCGAACCTGGGATTTTGCATCCACAGGCGGGCGCCCTACCACTCGGCCACCACCACCGCTTCAAATCGCAATATTATGACATGGATATAGAAAAAGTCGACCAAAACCAACCACAGACACTAGTCAAACCCCGCGTTCACACGTTACCATAGACACTGTGACACTATTCACACAACACAATGAAGCAACATAATACCGGTATTGTGAGGGTTTTTACGGGCTCTGTTTGATAGAGATTTAATTGAATCTTGTATCAGTAAGATACCAATCTATCTATGAATCTAGGTATATCTTTCTCTCTCTCTCAGCCGAAAGACGTCCACAGCTGGACAAAGGCCTCCCCCAAGGGTTTCCATAACGACCGATCCCGCGCTGTCCGCATCCATGCGCATCCCGCGACCTTCACCAGGTCGTCGGTCCACCGAGTGGGAGGCCTGCCAACACTACGTTTTCCGGTTCGTGGCCATCTAGGTATATAAATAATACGATACTACAACGATATTTTTGCCTTACGCTACCCTTCTTATTTCATTCAAATATTCCTTTCAAACACTTGGTTGACTGGAAGAAATCCCCTTTTGGGATAAGTCCGCCATTGTACGCCTCTCTTTTTGTTTCATCTTTTGTATTTTTCTTGTGTGTATGTGCAATAAAGAGTTTACAAACAAACAAACTACCCAGAGAGACCACGAGGGGAAGAGGTCGTTCAGCAGAGAGTTGGGTGAAAACGATATCAGGAAGCATGTCGGTCACAACTGGATGAGGAAGGCTAGAGACAGGGAGTCATGGAAGATTATGGAGGAGGCCTATGTCCGAAGACGGACGAAGCAAAGGCTGCAAACCTAGAGCCCAGCCTCGGCTTCGCGCGGATTGTACAGAAATTGTAGCCTATGTCACTCAGGCTTCTATTGGTGAAAGAATATTTAAGTAGTAGTAGTTCCGAAAACAAACATTAGGGGTTTTAAGGGCAAGAGGGAATAGACATATACCATCCTAGACCTCATCTTTGCTTACCACAACCCTACAAACTAACTTACAAACGCTTCCTCTATAATATTAGGATGATTGGACGCTGATGTCTTATTGGTATATCAACGCAGAGACGAAACCATCATCATCATCAATGTAAGTGAATCAATAAAATATTTTTCATTTTCATTTTCATCATCCAAGGCGCTACAGCCGCGGGTGGCCCTGGGCCTGGTCAAGTAAATTTTGCCAGATATCTCTATTTTGAGCTTTCTGCTTCCAAGCCTTGACGCCGATACTTTCGAGATCCCGTTCGACGCCGTCCAGCCATCTCAGCTTAGGTCTGCCTCGGCTTCTGCACCCATCGGGCTTACTCTACAGCAGACGTCTCGGTACTCTGGCCTCATCCATTCTCACTACGTGCCCTGCCCATCGTAGTCGTCCAATGAACGTAAAAACTTGAAATTTTGCAGAGAGGATCTTTATATAGGGTGAGTGAGAACTAAAAAAGGAATTTTGGTAATTCTAAATTTTAAATATAAAATAATAGTTAATGGTTAGTTTTATTAGTTCTCTTTTCAGTACACGCCAATGCCTCCTTTTTTCCTATTTTTCTTTCGCGGGTCTGCTGGAAGAAATTTCTATGGAAATAAGTACCTAGTACCTTTGTACTTAGTTTTACTATATTTTGTCTTTCCTCTCTATGTATTTGTTGTGTACAAAAACTATTAATTAATAAATTGACATGGGCGAAGCTGCAGGCATAAGCTAGTCTAGCAAACTAAACAGCCAGTGGGCAAGTTTCCTCACGATGTTTTCCTTCACCGGAAGCAAGTGGTGGTCTATGAAAACTAGGTTCATGCGTCAGATTGGTCTGCAAACTCATATAGCATAGGTAGGATTTGAACCTGAGTCCTTTAGACCACAGGCTCTGTGTAGTTAACCACTCGACCACCACCGCTTCCATAACTAAGAGGGAGAAATGAAAAATCGAATTCACGTCGGCGAAACGGAGGGTTTTTAAATAGCTAAATGACAACATATTAATAAACTTGTACTTTCATTTGTTATAAACTTCGTTTTGATTTCCATCACAAAATTAACGTTATGTTTTCGATATATGCGAAAGAAGCATGAATAGGAGCACCCATAACCGGAGAGCATGTTTGAAGAGAGTGATGAGTGTAGAGGAAGCGAGAGAGATCTGTAAGGATCGTAGCAAGTGGACATCGCTAGTCTCTGCCTACCCCCACGGGAATAAGGCGTTATAATATGTATGTAGGTATTTAAAGAAAAATAACGTTCCTGAAAAATAATTAAAATGAATAACTTAAAGGATAAAATAAACTAAAACTAACAAAAAACTAAATTAACTATTTGAAAGCGAATTTCACAACAACAGAGGCTAAAACAAAGCGTACAGTAAACAAAAAAAAAAACCTACCCAAATTCATTGTAAACTCGCCCGTATTACAACCGAACAAAGGTCCATGAATGGTAACTTAATGTGTACTTGATTGTACTTAGTCTAAGCACGCTAATTGAAATGCTAAAATGTGTGTAACTGTATGTACCACGGATTACATAAGTGAAAATATGGTTCATTGAACTTATCATTTAATCACCATAATAATACAGGGTCAATCATAGACAGAAAAAAAAAACAGTCAGAAACACTTAAATTCATTTTTCTAAATTTATATGGTGAATTCAAAATCATTGGCTTATTGGCATCCTCTACAGGTTTTTACTAGTCTACAACTTTTTGTATGTCACTGATATTTAAAAAAAAATCTGCTGTTTCATACATTTTGGCTTTTAGGCGAATAGGTATTGTACAAGCTAATTATTAAAAAAAATAACAAGTTAATAATTAAAAATCAGTCGTGTAATAAATAAACACGACTGACAAGTTTTTACTCAAAAAGTACATACAAACATATTAGTCAGATACATTTTTGAAATCGCCTTTTAAATCACTTCAATTTGATACCCCACTCGATAAGATTGATCAAATTTTATTTTTTTGGTCTGCTATTTATCGCAAATATAATCCGCTATTTTGTTTTTATGAAGACGTCATATAGCCTGTGTCACTCGGAGGAATGCAAGAAATCTAAAAATACCTCTCACATCAAAATCTGTTAAGCCGTTCTGGACTTATAGTGGAATAAAGAAACTTACTACATACAAACATACATGAACCCTGAAAACATAACACTCCTTTTTTGTCAGTCGTGTAAAAATACTATGGAAAGGCAGATTTTTTTAGGATGCCAGAATAGGGGCCAATGTAGTACCTATCTAATGAGTTTCTTACGGCATTTCTTCTTAGCAGTGGTCGTTCCGGAATGCTAGTAGTTTGTAGCTTTGAGATTTTTATTACGACCAGCTCTTGCCCGCGGCTTCTTCGGCGTAAATTTTACACTAAAACTTCCAAAGTCAAAGTCAAAGTCAAAGTCAAATTTTTTTATTGAAACTTGGCCTTCAAAGAAGGCTCTTTTTCACGTCGATAACTAATTATTTAATCATAATATATTATGTCTCAAAGCTACAAACTACTAGACTAACCCTTTTATTGATGAAAATCACGGAATACAAACTTATGCATTATATTCTGTGGTGAAAACAGCATGAAAATTCGTTCAGTAGTTTTTGAGTTTATTGCCAACGGATAGACAGCCAATATGGACTTACACTATCGGAGTCCGTGTTGCTCTATGCCTACAAAACTATTAGGTACCAAGTTTTAATTAATATTTAATTTAAATTTACTAAAATAAAATTAGATAATAATGACATAGGTACTTACAACGATTCCCTTGTCTCAAAGCACAAATAAAAAAAAAATTGTTTTTTTTTCACATAATCCGAAAAATACACAAAACTATAAAAAAACACTACCAACTGTTTAAAATTCAAAACGCACCAAAACTTGAAACAAAAATAAAATTATCACACAAAATTAGAGCGAAAAATATTGAAAACTTGTTGTAACTTCAAGAGTTAGTAAGGAAATGAGAAGCTCAATACAGGCGTTCGTTATATACATGACCTCTTTTCACAGAAAGTCGGTAATGCCATTATAAGTTTTAGAACCTTGTCGCATTGTGAAGTGCGGCCGTCTCTAACATTTGCTTCGCAGGCACGACTGCAGTTTACTTTGAAAGAGTGCTAAAATATAGTTCAGCTTTTGTATTGTGTTTTAAGCTTCTTTATGATATATTTTCGTTGTTTTTATTGTTTAATTTCTGTTACTAAAGAATTATAATACAGTTAAACCTGTGATATCAGTGGTTAAGCAACTTCCGGAATGATCAATCACGGGATGAGTAAAAACATGTTAATTTTTTGGTTAAAATGGCAAATTTTTGTTCAAATAACGTATTAGTTTGAATTTTTGTCCGCGTCTTTACCTGCGTAAACAAAACCAAAACCTTTCTCATGACCTACCCTGTCATTACTGAAAACCTCATGAAAAATCGTTCAGTAGTTGCGCATACTATGTATGTAGTGATTATTTGAAACTTGCCAGAAAAATACATAACAAGCTAATTATTTAAAAATAAAAAACACGACTGGCAACTTACATAGCCTATGTCACTCGGAGGAATGTAAGGAATCTAACAATACCTCACACATCAAAATCTGTTAAGCCGCTTAGGCTTATGGTGGAATAATAGTACATTGTGATATAAGTGCGGTAAGTTGAAAATTACAGCCGAGGCGATATTGCTAGCCCGAGCCGTAGGCGAGGGCTACAAGAAAGGCAGAGGCTGTAATTTTCAAAGCGCACGTATGTCATACGACGTTTTATAACATATTTGCGAGGAAATATTTGAATAAAACTCGGAAAACGACAATACCAAAGAAAAAGCGTGCGGTATTATTTTACTTGTTTACAAATTACCGATGCGCGCGCATCAGCGCTTTTTTTAAGGCAAATACACAAAAACAGCCATTATTACCTTAGTATTAATTATATTATCTGTGGTATTAATAATATAGTAAATTAATATTTTTGTGTTTTGTTGCAGATTAATTGTTGTAATTTATTGTCAAAATTAATTTAAAGAATTATTTTTTTATTTATTTTATCTCCTAAAGTTAATTTTATTCATAAAATGTAGACCACTTTTCTGACATAAAAACTCTTTGCTAAGATTTAAAAAAGTATCGTTCGTTTTTAAACGGAGCGTGCGTTTTACTTTACAATAACGCACAAGTGCGTAATTAGATACAATACAATATTGATATTGGTGAAATAAGTGACACTTTACGAGCAAATATGTTATAAATATTTACATACGAGTACATACATGAACCCTGAAAACATAACACTCCTTTTTTGGTTAGTCGTATAAAAAATACACCCACTTCCGTACTAAATATAAGTACCACCTATTACGTAGATGAAAGAGATATTCATTATCATAATTGGACAGACAGACAGACGCGTGGGACTCCTATTGTTCTATACCTTTTGTTTTCTGTATAAACTGATAATAAAATGCTTTAAACCTCATTTAGACATTTGTACATACTAGTAGGTATCATGTTTTTGGTTCTTTTCATACCAAAATTACCACAGGAAACGGTAAATCTGTCAATCCATACTACCCATACTACTCGAAATCTATATACATAAACTAACTTTCGCCCGCGGCTTCGCCCGCGTGAAGTTCCCACGGGAACAGTGCTTTTTCTCGGGATAAAAGGTACCCTATGTCCTTCTCCGTACTTCCAGCTATGTGTATGCAAAATTTCAGGAAGATTGGTTCAGTAGATAAAGCGTGAAGAGGTAACAAACAAACAAACAAACAAACAAACAAACAAACAAACAAACAAACAAACAAACCAACTCACTTTCGCATTTATAATATTAGTTAGGATATATATAACTCAAAGGTGACTGACTGACATAGTGATCTATCAACGCACATCCCAAACCAATGGACGGATCGGGCTGAAATTTAGCATGCAGGTAGATATTATGGCGTAGGCATCCGCTAAGAAAGGATTAACGCGAGCGAAGCCGCGGGCAAAAGCTAGTAATATTTATAAATGCGAAACAGTCTGACTCTCTGTTACGCTTTCACGTCTAAACCGCTGGACCGATTTTGATGAAATTCGGTACGGATATAGTTGAAGATCCCTGGTCAAACATAGGCTATTTGTTTTTCCAAAAATTAACCCTCAAGGGCCTAAAATGGGGGGTCAAAGTTTGTATGAAAACATAAGATATACTTTTTTAAAAAAATTTACATAATAATAATTGTTTTATTAATGAACTTAGCTTAGTTCATTAATAAAACAAAAGACAAGCAAACCCACTTAACGCGCTTAGTATTCCGACTCCTAAAGTCACTAAAAGTTGCTGCAGCTAATCGGATGACGAACTTTCTCGATTATAGATTTTCCTCAGAGCAAGGATAACACTTCTTTGGACTGTCGTAGAGCGCGAACTAAAAATGAAATTGTTTAATGCTTCCTTAATGTATGATACAGGTCTTTGCTTATAAATTAGTGATAATTAAGGACCCTGACGGGTGCTGCAATTGACCGAGCGAGCGAAGCGAGTGATTCGACTCTCCATTTAAAGACTGGCCAATTTTGCTTTTGTTAGGATGTGGGTTGTAGGTTGTTGGTGTGTTTGTTCTGAATCCTTACCAAACTTGGCACATGTGGTCCTTGATTTTTTTACAGAGAGATTTTTTTGATTGGGGGAAAAATGGGGTCAAAAAAGATTGCTGTAGCGATATTCTATTAACGGATTTAAATCATATATTTGAGGTTGTTGTAAGAAAAACTTCAAAAAGAGGTAAAATGGTAAAATATGGCGAAGTGCGTTGTAGGACTACGGTGGTGGTGAGGGGATGGATTCGTCCGCGAGGTCTACTGTTCAAAGAACCACTCACTAGAATTAATCATACGGTACTATATTTGTATCATTGTGCGTGTCTCTTTGCTACACAATCACGCAAAGTTTTATAGTATATATTTCATATATGTTATAAAACTTAAATAATATAATATAATTTTAATATTTTTAATAGATTTTAAAGAATTATGCAATCGATTACATAAACGCGATTCTTCCTTTTTGTGATTCTACACAATATGGGATCGTCGCAACTGCAGATTATATATATAGAGTACTTTTATCCCGAAATTCTCCTGAAGCACAGCTAGTTCTCCATATGCGCGTTCTATAATATAAAGTTACTCTGTGAAATTTTCCAACTTTACCTAAATTAAGTTCAGATATCACGGCAGTGGTGGTGACATGAACGACGATGCGATAATTGCTTTTAGATCATTTCTATTAAGTCCGTCATTATTTGTTTAGTATAAAACAAAATTAGCACTTAGAAATTATATAGGAAACTGCCGCGCCCCGGGGCTTCGCTCCCGTGAGAATTCCGGGATAAAAAGTATGGTATACGTTTATGTTATAATCCCAGTATTTTTTATCCGAGTAAACAGGCATATTTTGAGTTTGCGTGTACCACCCTGGACCTCATCTTTGCATCCCATCAGGCAAGATTTCAATTCAATTTCTATTTATTTATTATCGCTTCCATGGTTAAGTACATATCACGCAATACAGAAAATATAAAGCATCTCATGGACCCTGGTAGGGCAATACAATAAATAAAAATTTCGATAATTACATGTCTCAATTAACTTATTACAAATCATAATAATATTTAAATAATAATAAAAAAAAATCAATAATGTCACATTCAGATTAAAATAAGTCAATTCAAGAATATGTAAATTAAAATTATATAAGACAAATACAATAAAATTACAAAGTTAATTAATTACATAAATTATTATTTCTCAAAAAACTCTTCTAGAATGTAGAAATTGTAGCTTGAGTTGCGCTCAAATTTGTAATTTTGATAAAAAAAAAAAACGAATTTCATCGAAATCCGTCAGCAGACCAACATCCTTCAACCATTATAAGGGATTTACAAAGTAAAATAATAATAGTTATGGAAGATTATGGATAATATCGGAAATCGATAAATCCGTCGATTGACACAGTTCGATGACCCACTTATTATGTCACCTGGACAATAGTGGACAATGATGGTAAGCAGACGTCACGAGACGAGACCACGATTCTTGAGAAATGCGCGGGAATTTTTGGGGTTCCGTACGCAAACATGTCAAAAATCTAATTATAACAAGTACTTTGTAAAATTACATTTACATTGACGAAACATGTTGTGAATGTACTACTATTTTCGGTCTTCGTAAGTTTTTATGCCCCTTACACATTTGCACTCACCCCAAAATAATATCTTCAGTCAAAAATACTAAATGTATGTTATGAAATATAGTATCATTGAGTTAGTATCCCCCATACCATAACACAAGTCTCGAACTTGCTTTGGGGCTAACTCAATCTGCATGTGATTTTTCCATTTATTTATTTATTCTATCCGTGTACCATAAATTCATGGAAATCTGTCTACTAGATTTTGTGTGAGCAACAAACATGCATCATGTCGGCCTGCCCAGATACCGCTGGAGGGATGAGGTCCTAAAAGATCTGGAGGCCCTCCAAAGAGCCGACTGGCAGGAAGTAGCGCAGAACAGGAAGAAGTGGAAGCTTCTAGTATCGGAGGCCGAGATCCTCTTTGGGTCGTCGAGCCATAGAAGTGGTAGTAGTAGTAACAAACAAGTAGTAGTAGTAACAGACATCGAAAATTTATTGTGCAGAGCAACTACGCTCTGCTGCCAGAAAATGTGGCAGAGAGAATCCGGACAAACGAAGCGGCGGGAAGAATTCTGTACCGGAACTTCACCGGGAAAAAACCACCGGTAAAATTAAGTACCGGGAAAAAATCTCCACGCGGCACCACGTTTGCCCGACTAAAACCTAACTAACTTAACGCAGTCTGCTACCACCGTAGCTTATGAAGGGAGCTACAGGGCCCTATATGATAACCTAACCTATAAATTAACTACAATTGAACACTTACCAAATTAAATCTTCTTTCTCTTCGGATCCAAACTTGAGTGTCTTCGGGAAGGGGGAATTCCTAATCACCCTACCTAACCCTTGAGATCTCAATTCCCCAGGACAACTAAATAGATTTCTTCCCGTAGTTTCACTCGGGAACAGTCAGATGTGAACAGCCAGCCACGTTTCACCTCTCACAAGAAAAAGTCACAATAACAGAGTTTTTCACAAACACAAATTCAATAGTTATTTAACAAACAGGAGATTCACAATTATCACTCAAACTAAACAACAAGCAAAAGACGCGAGACCGCTCCGCGTATTAAAATCAAACCGATATCGCCCTGGACAATGCAATGGCGACGCCATTCACGCTAGCAGTGTGAAAACCCCGAACGCCCTCTGGCGGCAGCAATGCGAAACGCCTGCGTTTAGTTTTACCCAATATATTACAAACATCCCCCGTCCCGGTCTGAGAAGCAGACCGCTAGCTTACTCTACGGGAAGGCGGGCGAGAGAGGTCACACCTCTCCTTAAAATCGAACCGTCGACCAACACCTCAGCCACACGCGGAGTGCCATCTCCGCCAAGAATCAAACGTAATATGCGAGCTCGTCGCCAAAGCAATGAGGGCAAATTTGCCTCTTTTAACAATACTAAATCACCCTCCCTGGGAGGCTCAGTCCTGTCTGTCCACTTCACTCTTTGCTGCAGCAAATGCAAATATTCAAGCGACCAGCGACGCCAAAAGTCCTGGCTCATTTGCTGCAACATTTGAAAACGCGACAACCGATATACGCGTTCATCCTTCCACGGGTATTCGGGCAGGGCATTCAACGGCCCTCCCACCAAAAAATGACCAGGGGTGAGAGCTTCCAAGTCATTTGGATCTGGAGATAGCGGACAGAGAGGACGAGAGTTGAGGACCGCCTCAACTTTACAAAACACTGTGGCCAGCTCTTCAAAAGTTAGAGCCGTTTCTCCGATAATGCGGCGGAGGTGGGTCTTTGCGGATTTCACAGCCGCTTCAAAAATCCCTCCCCAATGGGGGCAACTTGGGGGACTAAACTTCCAGGTTATTCCCCTTTGGGCAGCAATTTGACTTAAACTAGTACAATTTTTATCAATAAACACAGAAACATCCTTAAGATAATTTACAGTTCCTTTATAGTTTGTGCCATTGTCAGACCTAATAAGGGAAGGTAGACCTCGACGCGAAACAAAGCGATCCAACGCGGCGACGAAGGCCTCCGTAGTCAGAGCCGATACCACCTCCAAATGGACAGCCTTGGTGGCCAAACAAACAAATACACACAAATAGCCCTTCACAATACGGGCATTACGAAAGGGAGAAGCCTTGATCGAAAAGGGACCGGCAAAATCGGTTCCAACGCCGTCAAACGGTCTCGAAGGTCGGATTCGATCAGCGGGCAAATCACCCATCTGTGGTTGCATCGTGGATGCCTTCAACCTATAACATGCAATACATCGAAACAGAACACTACGGATTGCTCTTCGGGCTGACAAAATCCAAAACTCGCGTTGCAAGATAGCCAACAAAGCATTGCACCCAGCATGGGCGTTACGAATGTGTCGATCAGACACCAAAAGCTGCACCAAGGGTCCGCCCTTGGGCAACAACAGAGGATGGCGAGTCTCATATGGAAGATCCGCCTTCCGGAGCCTGCCTCCAACCCGAAGAAGCCCATCCGAGTCGATGTACGGGTTCAAACGAGCGACCGCGCCCTTCAACTTAGCGCGTGAGTCGCGCAAGATACGAAGCTCTGACTCAAACCGTCCGGTCTGCACGACACGGACCCAATGCAACAATGCGCTCCGGCGCTCTTCTGCACCTGCAATCGGCTCCAACCGCTTTGCCTGTGGGTTTCTACAATTATGTATGAAACGCTTAATCCAACTGGTAACACCCAGAAGCTTATCCAAGCTGCTATACCGAGCAAGTAGCCAATCCGGCTCCGACGTCGTCTCAGCGACTACAGCATGTACACGGAGCCCAGTCAAACTCAAAGAAGTAACATCTGTCTGACAGACAGGCCAAGATGTTTCTGATCCCATCAGCCACTCTGGACCCCACCAGAGCGGGTGTGACACCAATTCTGGTGCCGTACAACCTCGGGAAGCACAGTCCGCTGGGTTAAGCTCTCCCGGCACATGTCTCCATGTTATATCAATTCCAATATTTTGAATTTGGGAAACCCTGTTTCCAACAAAAACCTCCAAGGTATGTGGGGCCGCGCGCAACCATGCAAGCGCGACCTGGCTATCCGACCAGGCGAAGATGTCCCGTATCTCGACCGTGGCCGCCAGCTCACTGGCAACGTGATGCAACAATTTAGAGAGAAGGTGAGCTCCACTCAACTCAAGCTTGGGAATAGTCAGCCTAGTCCTGATGGGGGCGACCTTGCTCTTCCCTAACAAAAGCGAGACATTGACCCGGCCATCGGCGTCAACTGTCCGCATATAGACTGACGCGGCGTAGCCTCGCTCCGACGCGTCACAAAAGCCATGCAGGCTGGCTCGATATTTCCCGGGGGCAATATTCGACGAGGCAAGGCAATCCGATTGACTTCCTTAATCGATGAAAACAACTCGAGCCAATCATCCAATGGAGGACCAAACAGCGGCTCGTCCCACGAGACGCCCAAAGTCCAAAGTCTCTGAAGAAGACACTTCGCAGAGAATATCACTGGACTGATCCAACCGCTTGGATCAAACATACGGGCTATTACGGACAACACCGTTCTCTTAGTCCAGACCTTTGGTATTTCCAAGTCCACTTGGAATGTAAAAATATCGGTTAGCGGCTGGTACTGCATGCCCAGCACCGCTATCCTGTTGGGATCATCCACATCCTCAAACAGGTGAGGGTTCTGTTGGTGATCCTCCGGGATCCCTTCTAGAACTTTAGGCTCATTAGACAACCACTTACGTAGCTCGTAGCCACCTGTCTTCAATATTTCAATCAATTCATCCCGCAGTAGGAGGGCCTCCTCAATACTTTGGGCTCCGGTGCACACGTCATCAACATACAAGTCACGTGACAGCACGGAAGCCCCACGGGGAAAGCGGATCCGTTCCCGCTCTGCCAATTCAAGCAATGATCTGATGGCGATATAGGGACTAGATTTCAAACCATAGGTGTTTGTATTGAGTTCATACACCGTCACAGGATCCTCAGGGCGCTCACGCCAGAGTATCAACTGGAATCGCCTGTCCTCAGGATGTATGACTGTCTGGCGGAACATCATCCGGATGTCCGCGCCAAAAACCACTTGATGTCTTCTAAAGTTCAAGATGATGTCAATTATGTCCCTATGCAATTTGGGACCTGAATGCAAACATAGATTCAACGAAACTCCGTTCGAAGTGGGTGCGGACCCATCAAAGACAGTCCGCAACTTGCCCGTTGAGGCCTTCACCACCGCGTGGTGGGGCAAAAAATAATGCTCAGTTGAGCTCCAATCAACTCGAGCCGGAGACATGTGACCCAAATCCTCGTACTCGCGCATAAATTCAATATATTTATCGCGTAGTACGTGGTCACGCTGCATACGTCGCTCCATGGACAGCAGTCGTTTCTCCGCAAGCGCCCTACTTTGCCCTAGGCTAGGACGAGAGGCAACAAAGGGTAACCTAGTTACAAACCGACCGGAGGGCAACCTCTCCGTGGTTGATCGAAAAAGGGCTTCGCACTCAGCGTGTTCCGGATCCATCCTGGAACTCATAGGTGGCTCCTCCACCTCCCAGAACCTTTGCATGGTCTTGGCCAAGGACGCAGATGCGACAACCGGTGGCTCCTCCGCGGTGCCATTATCAAACACAGGGCCCATCAGGGCAAAACCAAAAATCGTAGACACTGCCATCAGTGAAGACGAACCCAGAGCCTTCTGTGTACCCAACAAAATCCAACCCAATACGTCCGAGCCCAGGAGCAAGTCCACTGGGCCGGGATGAAAGACAAAGGGGTCGGCCAAATCCAGACCCGAAACCAAAGACAACACACCCGGCGGTATGTCTGTCGAGGGGTGCCAACCCGCAATGGTATCCATTACCATAGCCGAAGTCGTGATCCTCATTGTGGAGGACTTCAGCGAAGAAAAGGTGACAAGTGTCTGGCCCGTCAGACACTTCACTTGTATGCCACCAACTCCAAGAAGTGGCACAGGCGAGTCTTCCACGACTAAACCTAACTGGTGTGCCACTCGAGTGGTAACCAAACTGCTTTGAGCCCCTGAGTCCAACAGAGCTCTCAAATTAATGGCTTCCCCTACGACCCCATACGCGGACCACCGCGGTAGGGAGCAGAACCGTCCGCGGCTCTGTCCCAGCAAGGGAGCAAGCTAGTTACGGGCTCCCCACTCTCTCCAAACCAGGGGCGCGCCACTGACCCGGATAATATGGCGGGCGAGTGCACATCCCCATCTGAGGGGGGCATAACCCGCGGCCCGGCCATACATATGGTACGGCGGGTGGTACTCCAGCCGTGGGTACTCGTGCAGCGGCGGAGAAAACCGCTGCGGCTGCATGTGTTGGGTATTGGTAACCCGCGTGGAGGGGGTGTCCCCACTCTCACGTCCGATCTAGGGCCCCCGCCCATGGGGGCCCTATCCGGGGCCTGGCCAGCTACATACTGGCCATGACCTTGGGGCGCGTGGTCCCGGTCCGCCAAGACCCGCGCAGGTACGCGACCCCCTCCCGAGGGGGGTGCGACGAGCGAAGCCGCGTCCTCCGTCCGGTGGTGGAGGGCTTCGCGCAGGAGCGCCCCCGCCCATAGGGGACCCCTGCCTCAACAACCGGGGGCCATCCCCGTTCCGGTTCATGCAGAGCATCACGTGGTGCAGCCCACGGCATGCACTGCATGGTATGGCACTGGGACAGTCACGTGCATAGTGACCGCCCAAACAATAAAAGCAAAGTTCATGCCGCTTTGCCATGCGGCGCCGATCTTGTACTGGCAGTCCCTGCCAGTCCCTGCATTGCAGCAGGCTGTGGCCCATCCGACCACATTGCAGGCAGTCCGCGTCCCTCGCGACTGCTGCCGTGTGTGCAACCCGCGCACCAGCTCCACGCGGTGGCGGTTGCCGTCCCTGTGGGGGCTTCCCTCGCCATGAGGGTTCCAAGGGCCTACGTTCAGGCGCTCTGGATGGCGCTGAGTCCGTCATGGTATTCTCAGCAGCCCGTGCCTCAAACTCCAAAAACTTCACCAAGTCAGTGAATGTTGGTAGGGTGGTGCTATCCCGTTCCGCATTCTCGCGCTCAAATCGCGAGCGGATGTCATTGGGTAATTTGCCCAATACAATGTGCACCAGCAAAAAGGACCATTGGTCCACCGGCAGCCCCAGTGTGCGGAGCGCGTTACAGGCCACTGTAACGGGCGTGAGCAACTGCAGGCGCAACTGTGCCCTGTTGGCCACCTTGGGCAGGGCCATCAACTGTGCGGCGTGCGCATCCGCTAACAAACGTAAGTTTTGGTAGCGGGAGTTCAATAACTCCCAAGCCGTATCGTACTGGTCGTCCTCCACCCGGAGGTGCTGGATGAGCGACCGCGCTTCATCCTCAAGAGTGGAGAGGAGGTAGGCCATCTTCTGGGCCTTCGACAAATCCTGTCGTGCTACGACCAGGGACTCAAACATATTTTTATATGCTACCCACTCCTCCATCCTACCCCCAAAGTGGGACAGCTGAAGGGTGGGGAGCCGACCAGTAACCGCTGGTCCTTCCTGTCTAACAGGTGTGCGAGGGGCTGGTCCGCCAGCCTGTCTCGCCCTTATTGCGGTCACCGCCTCCGCGATATCATCGTGCAGACTCAGGATCTGGTCCATGTCCGCCATGTGACCTGCGTAGGCCTCCGGGGTAAGATCGGCTTCGGTAAGCGCCGCCATGGCCGCTTCCGCGCTAATTAATCGTGAGTGGAGGTGATCCGCTCTTAGCAGTATGGCGCCCTCCCTGTCCTTCCGGGACAGGAGTCCTCCGGCCGTCACAAACCATCTCAATTCGTTGGCGAGTGTCGCCCTAGCATTGGAGGCCTTCGCCATCGCGTCAAGTCACAAACAAAAAATAACAAAAGGTAAATAAAAAACAACAAAATCAAGCAACTACACGAAGAACCGCGGTAGGTATGAGAATGGCACAAACCCGGAACGCACGGTACAAACCGCAAACAAATACAAAAAAGGTTACAAATATTCTTATACAAACAAACTAAGAAAAATCTAATAATTTTTACAAACAATTAATTATTTTTTACAAACGAACAAATAGAGGGTAGATAAACTACGCTCTGCTACCAGCAAATGTGCAGAGCAACTACGCTCTGCTGCCAGAAAATGTGGCAGAGAGAATCCGGACAAACGAAGCGGCGGGAAGAATTCTGTACCGGAACTTCACCGGGAAAAAACCACCGGTAAAATTAAGTACCGGGAAAAAATCTCCACGCGGCACCACGTTTGCCCGACTAAAACCTAACTAACTTAACGCAGTCTGCTACCACCGTAGCTTATGAAGGGAGCTACAGGGCCCTATATGATAACCTAACCTATAAATTAACTACAATTGAACACTTACCAAATTAAATCTTCTTTCTCTTCGGATCCAAACTTGAGTGTCTTCGGGAAGGGGGAATTCCTAATCACCCTACCTAACCCTTGAGATCTCAATTCCCCAGGACAACTAAATAGATTTCTTCCCGTAGTTTCACTCGGGAACAGTCAGATGTGAACAGCCAGCCACGTTTCACCTCTCACAAGAAAAAGTCACAATAACAGAGTTTTTCACAAACACAAATTCAATAGTTATTTAACAAACAGGAGATTCACAATTATCACTCAAACTAAACAACAAGCAAAAGACGCGAGACCGCTCCGCGTATTAAAATCAAACCGATATCGCCCTGGACAATGCAATGGCGACGCCATTCACGCTAGCAGTGTGAAAACCCCGAACGCCCTCTGGCGGCAGCAATGCGAAACGCCTGCGTTTAGTTTTACCCAATATATTACAAACATTTATCATTCAAAATATTAGCAGGATAGGTATATTCTACGGAACCAATAAAATAAATAGAAGCGATAGCGCTTGACTGATGTTATCCAAAACCGATGACCGCTGACAAAACGGCTTTATTTGAGCTTCCTGTTTTCGAAGCGGATATTGCGAAACTGTTTCAGAGTTACAATGGGGCAGATAGATACACATTCACCCTATTATGTAGTAAAATTTTTGATTTATTCTTCGTACGGCCCACACAGTTACGGCCCGAATGAAAAATTCTCGGTTCGTACCAAACTATATACTTACTTCGGCCCAAATTATTTTTTTTATTATTTTATTCTCCC
The DNA here is from genome assembly GCA_018467065.1 of Ephestia elutella. Lineage (NCBI taxonomy): Eukaryota > Metazoa > Arthropoda > Insecta > Lepidoptera > Pyralidae > Ephestia > Ephestia elutella. The sequence goes on from CM031594.1 coordinate 1,613,571, forward strand.
TCTGTCCTAATTCATTTTCCTTCTACGGCCCATTTTTCTTTGTATGAGCCAAATGTACTTTTATGTATAGTCAGTAAAAAAGGTGACTTACATATCGTTAGCCTCAGCCCTTTTAATAAAGGTATAATATTTATTATTACCGGTAGATATTATTCTTTCCGGTTGACTGGAAGAGATCCCTTCATGGGATAAGTCCGCCGTTGCCATTTCTTCTTTTGCGGTTTTTATTTGTATGTATGTGTGTTTCATGTAATTTGTGCAATAAAGTTATTACAAACAATCAAACGTTATTAATGACATACTTACAGTGGTGTTACCGACTAGATTGCCAGATCTTTTTACTACGAAATAGCAATGATAGATATAGCAACTTCGTCTCTAGAAAAAAAAAATCTAGAATAAAATAAAATAACGTTATTAGCTAAGTATATCTGTATGTGCTGTAGATGTGCCACCCAGCTTTGCTCCCGTGGGAATATTGGGAATACGGATAACCTGTAGCCTTCCTTGTGAATGTGGAAAAAAACAATTTTTCTTATTGGAATCCAAATTGTCAAAGAAAAAAAAAATTAAAATTAAAGTGTCGATTCGGACAGAGTCTCCGAACATATTGTATCTGAACTCTGAATCGTCAGTTACTCGAATGTGCTATCATATAAGGAAATATATTTTCAATACATACATATATATAATCACGTCTTTATCCCTTACGGGGTAGACAGAGCCAAGAGTCGTGAGACTCGAAGGCCATTTTTCAAAACAGACCGATATAAGTAAGTTTACAATAGTTCCAGATATAAGCGCGTTCAAAACAAACATCACAGTACTTTTTATGAAATTTGTTGAAAATAAATCAAATATTAGTTCAAACCTAAACATTCTAAAGTAAAACATTAACCACGAAAGTAATTTCCTAAAAAGTCTATTTTAATTTATATTGTTGTAAAATCATAAAAAGACATGGTAAGATTGTTTACATGATAGGACTGGTAAGAATAAATGGATTTTACTAATATTATAAATGCGAAAGTTTGGATGTGAGTTTGTGAGTCTGTGAAATTGTGAGGATGTTTGTTACTCAAGCACGCAAAATCTACCTGACGGATTTCGATGAATTTGGTATACAGGTAGAAAAATACCGGGAATAGCACATAGGGTACCTTTTAGCCCGAACTTCCCACGGGAGCGGAGCCCTGGGACGCGGCTAGTATATAATATTTTAGTAGCGGCATAAAAATATTATATTATGACCAAACATAAAATAAATATTTTTTCTTTTTGACATCTGAAATAAATATTTTTAAAATATTAGAAAATTGTAATTGTTCCTGGAATTTGTCATCGCAAAGAGATAAACGTAAATAGAGCAACGGAATCGTGAACGAACAAACAACTGCATGTGCCCTTTGGGCTTTTGTCCTTAATAAATACACTGTAGATTGTAAAACTTTGCTCCGTAAATCTAGGGTTGGCACGTTGAGTTAATTGTAAAGAGACGACTTTGATAAAAATATTTTATTTTTTGGTAGTTTGGTAAACCAACAGCGTAATATTGTAACTTATTTATACAAATTTTATATATATTTATAACTAAGGCCAAAAAAGGGTTGATATTGAGGTTTTTCTCTCAGAGCAACGAATTTAATAGTACCAGTTTTCCTGTTTTTATTCATGATGCAATAAAGGTTTACTTACTTACCTAGTTCTATCTCCAATAATAGCCCGCACCTATTCCACTTAGAGTACCAATCAATATAATATTATTGTATGCAAGTAAGAGCAGAAATTAGAGTTATAATCGACTAGCTTTTGCCCGCGGCTTCGCCCGCGTGAATTTCCCACGGGAACAGAGCTTTACCCGGGATGAAAGGTACCCTATGTTCTTCTCTGTATCTTCCTTTTTGAATGCGAAATTTCAGGAAGATTGGTTCAGTAGATAAAGCATGAAGAGGTAACATACAAATAAATAAACAAACAAACAAACTCACTTTCGCCTTTATAATATTACTTACTTAGGATAGGATAGGATTAAGTATTAAAGAGAAAGGAACGGTATGATTTAATAACTGCAAAGACAAAAGCTTAGCTCTTTTTTTTATTTTTATTAAATATGAGTTTGCTCTTGACCACAATCTTGCCCGAGGACAGAGATGAGGTCTACGATGAAGCGAGCTTACCCAGAAGCAGCCTATTCACTCTGGTTTTAAAGAGAGTCAGGTTGTATGTGCTCGGAAACACAGACGCAGGTAGGGAGTTCCAGTGCTTTGCTGTGCGCATCAAGAATGATGACGAAAAGCGCTTGGTCTTTCATTACGACAAGAAGATTTCTAGCAAAGGTAGGTAGAAGTGCAACTTTGGTTTAGTAGTAAATGGCTTCTGGAATCCGACTCATTTTTTGACTAATTTGCCAAAAATCACTTTTATACCTTTCAAAGTAATTAACAAGTTGGTTTTGAAGCAATATAAAGGTGCACATCGATCAGTTTAATAATAATGTATCTCTTTTGACCTAAATTGTATCTCCACTTTCCCTTTTGGCGTCCCAGAATTCAACAGCCCCAGAGTCGTCGATACAGAGAAGTTTTGACTGAAAAATGAACCCTTAACGCATCAGCAATGGCATCCTAATCCTAACTTATACAATAAACGCAAAAATGAGTTTGTTAATTAGTTTATTACCTCTTAACGCTTTATCTACTAAACCAATCTTCTTGAAATTACGAATACACATAGTTCGAAGTACTGAGAAGGAAATAGGGTACCTTTCATTCTGGGAAAAAGCACTGTTCCTGTGGGGAAAAGCTAGTATTAAAAAAACCGTGATCATTAAGCTCATCGACATTCCTAGTAATAAATCCTTGTTCTTCTTCTTCGTATGCTCTTGACAGAGCAGTCGTGGTCAGGCATGCTGTTTGGAGACGCGCAGCACTGTAGCTCTCCATTTCTCTCGAACTAATGCTTGGCGGGCGTTTTCATTTAGGGTTGCGTTGGTTAGAGCTTTTATTTGGTCGGTCCATCTCATCGGGGATTTTCCCCGAGACCTGACTCCATCCACCCTGCCTTGCACCACCAGGCGCTCCATGGCATTTTCGCGGCGTGTCACATGGCCAAAGTAGCGAAGGATCCTACTGTTGACTATTTCGGATAGGCGGGTCTTGATGCCGAGCTCATTAAGGATGGAGGCGTTTGTTCGTCGCTGCGTCCACGATATACGCAACATTCGTCTCCAACACCACATCTCTAATGCGTTAATTCGCTGACCTTCCCGTTTCTTAATGGTCCATGTTTCCGCGCCGTACAAAAATATGGGGAATACTAGAGCCCGTACGAATCTCATTTTGGTGGCTTTGGTGATATTACGATCTCTCCATATCTTTGACAATCTGTCCATGGCCGATCTTGTAATCACTATACGGCGGAAAATCTCGTCATCAGAACCACCCTGGTTGGTCACTAAAGAACCCAGATAAACGTAAGATAATTCGACCTCGCAGTTGGCTATTCGGGTCTTGTAAGGCATATTATTATTTTTCCTGTTGATTTTTAGACCGAACTCCAAACTGATATTCTCAACGCGCGTAAGGAGCTCTTCAATCCTTTCTTCAGTGGTGGCAAACAAAATCCTTGTATCTAACTACAAAAAAAAATATATACGTACGTGCTTGATGTCAACTCTAGATAAACACTTCATTGTAAAGACAGAAGGATAATTACAGTTATGGCGAATAATATTATTTGTGTAAATATTCCAGCTATGTTTGAACGAGCGACTCTCTTAAATAAGTTAAGCAATTAAAGATAGGTCGCTATCTCAGTTATTTTAACCCAATTTCACTTACATTCTGCATTGGTATTAAATATTATCTTGTACTAGCCGTTGCCCGTGGCTTCGCCCGCATCAAAGGAATTATTCCGATCTGGCACCCTGCTTTGTCCTCTCAGGGGAACTGATTGGGAAAAGCTTGATCTGGCCCTTTATAAACAACGAAGTAGGGGTGGATTTAAAAAACATATTAGCCTATGTTTCTCTGCAGATTTTCAACTGTATCTATACCAAGTTTGAGCAAAATCGGTCCAGCGGTTTAGCTGTGAAAGCGTAATAGACGATTTAGGCGTTTATAATATTAGTTTGGATATTATAAGCTGGACGAGAAGGTGACCAATGCCACGGTTCTACAGCGATATAGCGCACGCTCATGCCTACTGTTAAGCGGCGGAAATTCTCATACCTGGGTCATGTTCTTAGACATCAGCGATACGACCTCCTGCAGCTGATAATGATGGGCAAAGTCGCTGGGAAGGGAAAGGTCGGAAGACGGAAAAGTCTTGATTGCATAACATCCGAGAGTGGACCGGGATAGCGAATGCTGCTGAGCTATTCCGCAGAGCTAAGGACCTGAGCATGTTAATCGCTAACCTTCACTAGTTGGAGGCACCTTTAGAAGAAGAATATAATAACGATAAAATTTGCAAAAAAATAAAAACTTATGGTGTTAAAAGTGACTCCGCCACGGAATGTCTAAGTACAAAACATCTATGTACGTATAGTTCTAAAGTATGCAAGTGCGATGTACGTCAGTTCTAAAGTATCTTAGTACTTCGTATTCCAGTGCTAAAGTACCCAACGTCGAAGTACGCGAGTACGATGTATGTTAGTTCTAAAGTATGCGAGTTCTACGTATTCCAGTGCTAAAGTATTCGAGAGCGAAGTATGAAATGCCGATGTATGGTAGGTCTAAAGTATCAGAGTACTATTCATTCCAGTTCGAAAATATATGAGAGCGAAGTACTAAATTTCGATGTGGGATAGTTTGAATGTATGAGAGTACCACAGATTACTAAAAACTATAGTAGGTATGGATTTAAAAGATTTGATGTTTCAAAATGGAAATAGTAACTTAAAGTACTCGTAGTGTGGAACTTTTATTGAAAAACTATATCATTTTAACATATGCTTTTAGCATATTTATGTTCATGTATTTATGAGTTCTATGCATAAATATACATGAATTTGTCGGTCGTTTTCATAGTATAGAGAAAAAAACAGAAGTTTAACAGTTGCATTTTAGCATTTTTACAATATTTTATCGGCATATGTTGTAAAGTGACGTCTTTGGAGAAAACGCAGCAGTGGAGTTTGTTGCGCCGCCTCTTCTCCACTTGTGCTTTGGAGGCGCGGTGGTAACCTTAGCTTTAAGTAACTACTAAAAACTAAAAAACAACAATGTGACGATTTATAAGCCTATATGAATCAAAATAATTGACTTTGACTATCCTGTTTGTAAATCTATTATAAGCTGTAGTTGAAATTTTTTGGTCAAATAACTTGTAAATAAATCCTCCTTTAGTCGTTCCTCATTCGTTCTCATCGTTTATTCCTCATGTCATGACTGAGAGTCGTGGTCATTATATAAAATGAAACACACACAACGACTATTTTGGCAATATAAATGGAGTGGTTTGTCGTTACCTTTCCATCCACATCCATTCATTCTTCATTTTACACACTAGCTGATAATCATCAACCAGAGTGCAGGTTTCCTCACGATGTTTTCCTACTTAAGTACCATACATGAGTCAGATTGGTAAACAAACTCATATAGCACGGGGAGGATTTGAACCTGGGACCTTTGCAGCCACAGGCGGGCGCCACTCTGCCTCTACCGCTTCAAACGTTCAGATGAAATACTGATCTTATGTATACTATGTCTACCTCTAACCACAGCACGCGTAAAGTGCATATATTAGAGTTTGTATGCGCGCGCCGTGTCGCGGGTTCAGAATTTTAAGGCTGCATTCAGTTTGAATAAGAATAAGAATTTAGTATTTACCTACCTAGATATTTTTAATGCATTTTATTATATTCCAGCCTTAGCTCTTGGCTTCGCCTATGTAAATTTCGTTTTTCACCCCTTTAGAGGAAGAATTTCAAAATCCCTTAGTGCTCACATATTCTAACTTCCTAACTAATATTATAAATGCGAAAGTGAGTTTATTTGTTTGTTACCTCTTCACGCTTTATCTACTGAACCAATCTTCCTGAAATTTCGCATAAACATATTTAGAAGTGCGGAGAAGGACATAGGGTACCTTTCATCCCGGGAAAAAACAATGATCCGTGGTAAATCCACGCCGGTGTAGCCGCGCGCAAAAGCTAGCGCTATATAAAGAACCGCTCTGAACATTTTCTAGTTTCTACGTTCAACGATCCTTGCGTTGATATCCCGATCAGTCAGTTAGTAAGTGTACAATTTTGACTTTTAAAAATCAATCATCAGCACTCATCATCAATACATATAAAACTGTAACTTGTCTGTGTCTGTACATAGGAGATATTTATGAAAAAAAAAAACTAGGAGGGGTCTTTATAGGGCCAATAGAAGCCAAAACAGAATTTTTGTCTGTCTATCTTTTTGCCTGTCTGTACGAGCATCAAGCAAAAACTACTAGACCAAATTTGACGCGGTTTTTCACTGTTGTATTAAAGTATGTATAAAATCTGGCTTAGGTTTCATCTTGATACGTCACTTACAACCTGAGCCATTATCAACAGTAAAATACGCGCGGACGAAGTCGCGGGCACAAGCTAGTGGTTTATAAAACCTCTCTTTCTCAGTCGGGTAAATAAAAACGTTGCAAAACGGCATTAAACGTCATTAGTAAGTGAACTGTCACGTAATAGGACCCAGTAATGCCCCGCCATTTGTTAGACCCACTTTAATTCTATTGCCCCTGATTAAATGAAGGGGAAGGGTGTCAGGTAGATCATAATGGCCTTTTCTTTTGCACGACTGTCTTTAGGCAAGAGTTATGAGTTTAGCTGTCCTGTAAATGGTAAAGATGGGTAACGACCCGGGTTAAAACCCAGTTATCAGCCATTTTAGTTCATAAATTGAAGTGGGTCATAACTGGGTTTACCCAGTCTCGGGGTTTACCCGGGTGGTTACCCATCTATAGTGGTGGCCCAGTCACCTAGGTACTTGATTGCTTCCGAAATGCGCTAGTTCGGTTCATCCCCAAAATTCCCTTAGATGATCTTCTGCACGGGGGATTGAAGACTTTTTTGTCGAAAATCGAAAATTCCGATACGATTTGTTTACAAAAGAGTGAGACTACCTTTTGAGTTTGTTTTTTTGTTTGTTACTCACGCTTTATCTACTGAACCAATCTTCCTGAAATTTTGCATACACATAGTTCAAAGTACTGAGAAGGACATAGGATCTTTTATCTCGGGACAAAGCACAGTTTCAGTGGGAAATTCACGCAGGCGAAGCCGTGGCGCGGGTTAAAGCTAGGCCTTATCCTATCCTAACTAATATTATAAATGCGAAAGTGAGTTTGTTTGTTATCTCTTCACGCTTCATCTACTGAACCAATCTTTCTAAAATTTCGCATACCTACACAGTTAGAAGTACCTTTTATCCCGGGAAAAAGCAATGTTCCCGTGGGAAATTTCCGCGAGCGAAAGCTAGTACATTATAAAATGTGGTTAGTATACTTTTCTATGTGTACATTTGTGGGCATAATTTGTCGACGTGATGCCTTTTCGTGTGAACTTTGTCGCACCACCTTTCTACTCTCTGTTTAGTCTAATGGCTGACTGGTAGAGAATGCCATATGGCGTTAAGTCCACCATTTGTACACATATTTTTTGAACTTAGTGCAATAAAGTTTTAAATAAATAAATACCTTGTGACCATAGAGAAACTCTTCGCACGCGGTCTTCATTCCTCAAAGCTTGTAGCACAGCATCGATCTGTGGATCGCGCAGCGTTCCGTCGCACACCAAGGACGGTTAGGGTATTGACTCTAGCAGACGGTCGTTAAAGGGCCCTGGAACAAGATCTGACTGGATTATGTGCCTAGACAGTCAGATGTCTGCTATCAAAGTTACAGGTCGGTGACTGGATCATGACTTGAATATTGCAGAGTTGATTTATTATACTAATACTAGCTGTTGCCCGCGGCTTCGCCCGCGTTAATTTTCTACGGGAATAGTGCTTTTTTCCGGGATGAAAAGTACCGTCCTTCTCAGTACTTCTAATTATGTGAATGCGAAATTTCAGGAAGATTGGTTCGGTAGATAAAGCGTGAAGAGGTTACAAACAAACAAACAAACTCACTTTCGCATTTAGAACATTAGTTAGGATAGGATTGAAAGCCTGCAAGTTATTCAGCGTGGAATTTAATGTCTTCTTCTATATTAATATTTAGTTTCGACTCAATGACTCATTAAAAATAATCATGACAAAATACTTTTACTAACATAGGCTAAGAATTTTACTAACACATGTATGGATTCTGATTGTCTGAAAATAAAGAATTATTATTAATATTATGTTGGTACGCTTTTCAGAGCCACGGGTCCATTGGGACCCGGTCCTTTGAGGCGTTCATGGGGCCAAAGCCAACATGAAGAGGCCTTTTTGTATCTTTTTAATCAAAAAGTGAGATGGCTGCATCTGCGGAGATCTGTCCCTTAGTGTACCATAGAGATATACTTATTATTATATTTATCTATTACTAGCATTAGCCTGAGACTTTGTTCCCATTCGAAAAATCCCCTACACTCCCTATAAGGAACCTACATGCCAAATTTCACCTTCCTACGCCCATTAGTTTTAACTATGCATTGTCTGGCGTACGAAAGAATTTATTGATTGAGAACTTGACCGCTGACTGATTGGTTGGTAGATCATCGTAGAGACGAAACCACTGAATCAGACACTTGAAATTTAGGCGAGAGGTTTTATAAGGGTCGTAAGTGAGCACTAAGAAAGGAATTTTGAAAATTCAATATCTAACAAGGTGATATGTCTGAAAAACTAAATTCACGCGGGCAAAGCCGCGGGCCAAAGCTAGTCCTAATCCTAACTAATATTATTAATACGAAAGTGAGTTTGTTAGTTTGTTTGTTACCTCTTCACGCTTTATCTACTGAACCAATCTTCCTGAAATTTCGCATACACATAGCTGGAAGTACGGAGAATGACATAGGGTACCTTTTATCCCGGAAAAAAGCACTTTTCCCGTGCGAAATTCACGCGGGCGAAGCCGTGGCCAAAAGCTAGTATATAAATAAAAGTGATTCCCTCGCAAGTACCGCGCGAACTTCCATAAAAATAACACGAACATACAACGTTTTAGAGCGGGAACGTGGCTCTGCATAACATTTGGACACGGAACTAAAGTTACATATTGAAGTCGCAGGCCGAAGTTGAAGGCCTGTAGCTGCAAAGGTTCAAATTTGCAGGTTCAAATCCTGCCCGTGCTTCATGAGTGTTTACCAATTTGATGCATGTATGGTAGTTTTCATCGCCACCACTTGCTCCCGGTGAAGGAGAACATCGTGAGGAAACTTGCACTTTGGTTGATGATTATCAGCTAGTGTGTGAAATGGAGAAAATAATGGCAAACCACTACATTAAAATTGCCAAGAGAGTCGTTGTGTGTGTTTCAGTCCATATAATGACTACGACCCTCAGTCATGAGGAATACTAAGGAGTAGGAGGACTACTGCACAGCGACCTGGAGTGGATCTTGGCCTCCGACACGAGATTACGTCATTTTTTGCGGTCTTCCACCAGCTCTCGCCAGTTGTCCGCTCTGAGGTTCCGCAGGTATTTCAGAAGCTCATCGCTCTAGCGGTACCTAGGGCGCTCGATCGTATGCTCTTTTGACGGCGCGATCCTCTCCCGTTCTCTCCACATGTCCGAGCCAGCGGAGTCTGCCTGCTTTGACTTGATATTTAGTTCGGACACTAGATCTTCAATTTCTAGGTTCTTCTTGGCTCTCCACTTTCCATTCTAATCTTTTGTAGGCCCCAGAATTTTCCCGAGAGGAAGCTTTGAAATTATAGAATAGAATAATGTTTATTGTAAAATTCACACTTATATACACACACACATGAACTCTCTGCTTAATGCTTTTAGCATTAAGTCCACTTTTTGTATGTGTGTAATAATGTTCAAATAAACATGCATATACATGCAGTATCACTCACGGTAGTAACACAGTAATGATCTCTAGGTAATTAAAATCTGTCAGGAAAATCACAGTACAAGAGTTATTGGTCACATCTAGAAAATTAAATCTTCGCAAACGTATCGAATAAACAATAATTTAAATATTATCTATGTTTGGCGCACTTAACCGACTTAGCGTCGACATGATTATGTGGAGAAAAAATGTGATATTGCAATTTTGTTGAACAACCAAAACTAGCTTTTGCGCGGATATCCGTTCTCATGGGAATTCCGGGAATTTAGATGAAGATATTTTCGGATAAATTAATATAATAATCAGTAAAAGTATGATAAGTAAGAAAGAAGGACTAACTTCGCATCTAGACTTGCTTCTGTGGGAACTTCAAGGGTAGGGTCAAGGTTTTCGCCGCGGGTGGAGACTCGGGCAACAGTTAATCTTCATTGAAAAGACGGCAGATGGCACTTTTATTTGTCTAATTATTCAAAATAACACACATACACATACATATGATCACGCCTTTTTGGCGTGGGGGTGAGTAGAGACTAGAGATTTCTACTTGCTACGATCCTTACTTACTTACTTCGATGGTTCGACGACCCAAAGAGGATCTTGGCCTCTGATACCAGAAGCTTCCACTCCTTCCTATTCTGCGCTACTTCCTGCCAGTCGGCTCTTTGGAGGGCCACCAGATCTTTTAGGACCTCATCCCTCCATCGGTATCTGGGCCGGCCGACAGGCCTTACTTAACTTCTACGATCTTTACTTAACTTAAATTTACAGAGATTTACTTAAATCTAAATCGTTTAAATGCTTGTCTGAATATGATTAGCTATAAACAAGCCCTTTGTTGAGAGAATGGGTTTAACTGTGGGTTTAACTACAACACTACGTGCTAAAGTCAGTCAAACTGAACTTTGCTTTGTAGTTTAAGTTAACCGTTTTATGGCGGCTTGTTAGTCCAAGAGATGTAGACAGTTTCGACGTTTAATTTATGTATAACCCTAATTTTCAGTAGACTGTCACTGGAGGTCTCGGGTTCGATCCCCGGTCGGGTCAAGATGGAAAATGATCTTTTTCAGATTGGCCTGGGTCTAGGATAAACATCCAAGATCCAGGCTATATATGTATTTGTTATAATCTATATAGGTATTTGTTATAAAATATAGTATCGTTAAGTTAGTATCACATAACACAAGTCTCGAACTTACTTTGGGGCTAACTCAATCTGTGTGATTTGCCCGTATATATTTATTTATTTTAGTAACTAGCACAGGTTCTATATCACATCACAAAATGCAAAACTTTGGATTTGATACACATAATTAATTTAGTATACAGGTAGAAAATATATAGGGAATAGTATCCTGTTTATCCCGAGATTTCCTGGAGAGGAAAGTCAAAGGGCTCGTAGAAATATAGTTTAAATTTGACGTGAAAAAATTACTGTGAGGGTCTAGTACTCGTATATCTGAATAATAAACATTTGATTTTGACTTTGGTTCCCTTTACTCACTTATTTATATTTCCGTGCCTTTACTAATTTAATAGGCTCAGCTCAGGTTGAGAGAACAATTTTATATGTATTTGTGTGTTCGTAATAAAACGTCGTAACCCCATCTCGTAACATGATAAAGATTCTAGTGACGTTTCCTTTATATATATAATAACCTTTTGCAAAAAAAAAATATTTGTCAATATATTGTTTAAAATAAGTCCACTAGCTCTTACACTATTTGCAAATGCAAGTTGCCGAAACTACTGGTAGTTTGAATTGACGCAATGCAGATTGGCAAATGCCATTATCTAGCACACACTATCTCCATTCGCCGGCTCCACTCCTGTGGGAATTTCGGGAATTTTTTCCCATTTTTTTTAGTTTGGCAATTTCAAGATGGCGCCAAGATCAAGAGATAGAACAATTATTATAATGTGGTCATCTTTTGAGCAGTGAACAGAGAACGGTAGTATTACAACTGGCAATATTACGCTCGCTTCCACTCAGAGCTTCAGCTTCTTTGAACTAATAGTGTTGGGGTGGAGTCGATAGATTTATACCACGATAATATTGCAGCCTACTCGAGAAGGAAATAATTATAGCAATTACTTTTCATAGCGTCTGTTCTTCTTCTTTTCGAGTGTTATACTAACACTGTGGACTTATCAGATTTTATTCAAGACGCCTATAGGCATCTGATATAACTTTTATAGCGTTTTTTTATAGCGTCTGTTGAAGGAAAACATCGCGATTGTAGTTACGCTCGCTTCTACATAGATCTTCAGCTAGCCAATTAGCATTAATAGTGGTGGGGTGGAGTCGATAGTTTTATTAAGACTATATAAATGCATGCATGCTCCTTTATTATGCAAACCGCTAAGATATGGAATTCTCTCCCCACGTCGCTGTTTCCCGATACATAATGTAATGGGATCTTCAAGGCAAGAGTGAATAGGCATTTTTTAGATTGTGTGTTACCCTAGATTTCATACTTGCTTCCCATCAGCTAAGAATAGAGAACAAACGCTCTCAAATCCTACTCCTAACTTAATATAATGCGAAAGTGAGTTTGTTTGTTACCTCTTCACGCTTTATCTACTTCACGCTTTATCTACTTTATCTTCATGAAATTTGGCATTCACATAGTTAGCCACGGGCAAAAGCTAGTTTGTAATAAAAAAATCTGTGTATTGATAATAAAATATAGAATATAATTGAAAATTTTTACAACATGCTTCGTCAAATATACCTCTATTAAAAATACTATGTCTTGAACTACATAAAAAAACTAAACTAAAAATGATGACCCAAATTCGGCTCCATTATCATCAGCTCCATGACCACAAATTATATAATACCCTAGAATCCATGACATAATAACATTGCATTGTAGTTCGATTTACATGCTTAAACATTTTTATTTTACACTAGCCTCCGCCTGGCTTCGCTCAGCAGGTACATACATAAATTATAGCCTATGTCACTCAGATATAATGTAGCTTTCTATTGCTGAAAGAATTTTGGCAATCGGTTCAGTAGTTCCGAAAATTACTCCCTACAAACAACTCACAAACATACAAACAAACTTACAAACGCTTCCTTTTTATAATATTAATGTGATTTACTCATGAAAAAAAAAATCTTTTATTTCAGGCAGAACCAGTAGTGTTAGTAATAAAGACAACAACAAATGTTAGTATTTTATCTACATCAAAATTTGTTGATGGTTTGGTGTCTTTGACTAGGTGGACGAGAGTCCAGTGCTGCATGACAGCACTGTCCGCGTCCAGCCTAGCCGCAACCGTTTTAACCAAACTGTTGGCACTACACCGCACTCGGTGAATCAGGGATGCAGTACGCTTTCTTAAGATAGCTGACAGACTGTCAACATCAGCCTTTGCCAGCATCCCCGAGGCACTACAAGAACGGCGTAGTCCCATCAAAACTCACGCATTGTTGTACTGAGAGCGCAGAGCCTTGTATTTTTGTAAATAAAATTCTTGTTAAAAATATTGATGCATTTTTGATACACAAATAAATATTTGTTAGATATTCCTGTTGGATTTTTAAAACGATGTCTATTTTTAACAAAAAATATTATTCGTATCGAAATGAATTTCTACGTAGTCAGGAAGTCGATATTTTAGTGAGAACAATTAAAAGTACTACGGATCACTGTCCAGCTGTGTCTGTAAATTCCAATGATATACGCTGCCGTTGGTTTTTATTTTTACTGATCAAAATTATTTTTAACATGATCGGATCATGGACGTAGGAAAAAAGAACGGACGGAGTCTTGGCTTAATAAGGAGTGAAGCAAAGCAATGGCGGCGACTTACGATTGTGTGAGTTGACGGAGTTGCCTCGTTAAAATTTCTTTGGCGCAAAAGTTTTTACAAATAATCCACCAGATTGCACTAAATTATGTTTAGCGCATTGTATTAAAAAAATAAGCACTAAAGACCTGAGAATTGCACTAGATCTAGTGTAAAATACGCTAAAACGGCAACACTGGCCGTCTTACTTTGCTGTGGGTGTGTGCGTGCGCTCGTGTCGGTACAATACGCTGGCTTACTTTGATTGCATCACTATTAATGTTACTGAGGCGGTGTCCGTTCTTTTTTCCTACGTCCATGGATCGGATGTACTGATTGCGTGGGGTAGCTCACAGATTGCCTAAGTGTCGCAGACCGCGTATTGTGTAATTTTTTTACACAGATTAAGTTTCGCAGACTTTGTATTGTGTATTTCTTTATTGGATGCGTCGACATTGAGAATGACATCATTATCTATGCGTATTAGTAGATTTCAATCACATATTTTTTTTTTAATTGTAGCTTTTACCCTCTGCTCGCCATCGTGAATTTCCCACGGGAACAGTGATTTTTATAATCGACCGAGCGAGCGCAGCGAGCGAACCGTCTCAGTTTCCACTAGCCGAAAATTCTTTTGTCTGTCCGGATGTTATCGCCTACAGGTCGCATTTCTGAACCGATTCTCATGAAATTTTGTAAGCAGGTTCGGTAATTTTATAGAATTTTTTAGTTAGAATGTCTTTAGACATTTTTGTTATTCTTATTAAGACGCATTTTTTTTGTTTGAACAACATAGTAAAATTCAATAAAACCGCTATAAATCCATATGTTGTAGATTCTCATACGATAGTTCACAAAAAAATCAATAGATGGCGCACCAAAGCTTTTAATACACAGATGGCTACACCAGAGGTCCTGGGTTCGATCCCCGGTCGGGTCAAGATAGAAAATAATCTTTTTCAGATTGACGTGGGTTTTGGATATTTATCTATATGTATTTGTTATAAAATATAGTATTGTTAAATTAGCATCCCGTAAAGTCTTGAACTTACGTTGGGGCTAACTCAAACTGTGTGATTTGTCCGTCTATATTTATTTTTATATTATTTGAGGCAAAAAAGGCAGGTTTCAGTAATTTTTTTAGTGGTATTGACCAACCACAAGAACATGTTTCGGCTTATGGGTAAAATATGAGAACTTTTTACTTTCTTTCCAGCATTGGTAGGTTGGTTTCAAAACTCTTTTTAGCCAGGGACACGGTAAAATATCGGTTATTTCGTGGAAGGGCTCGCGAGGTCTACTGTTCTGACAGAACCACTAGTAATAATATGGACTAGTAAGAAATAAAAAAATATCATTATTTTTCTCGGGATTAAAGGTACCCTGTGTCCTTCTCAGTCCTCCTAACTATATGTAGAGCGTAAAGAGGTAACAAACAAACTCACTTTCGCATTTATAATATTAGGATTCCTCAAGAGTAATGTCTCGGGGCGAAGATAGTTTATATAAATAAAAAAAAATATATTTCAGACTGAGTCCATACTTTGGTTAGATATATAAGTTATGTTATATCTAGTCATTAAAAGTTTTATTTAAAGATATGTTTTTAGTCAATAAAAGCTTGTACAAAAAATATAATATTACTAGCTGTCGCCCGCGGCTTCGCCCGCGTGAGTTTCGCTTAGATGAAAAATCTCTTCGTCAGATGTTGCAGATCTTCAATTTTTATACGTCAGCAGAAAATGCTCATCAGGTTGAACGACTTTTAATAAGGCGCCATTTCCATATATGTTATAGTGTAGCTGGTCTCTTGCAGTTCTTCATCAGATGTTCCAGATCTTCAATTTTTATACGTCATCAGAAAATGCTCATCAGGTTGAACGACTTTTGTTAAGGCACCATTTCCATATTTCTTATAGTTTACCTGTTCTGTTAAGGTTCTTCATCAGGTATTCCAGTTTTCAAAATAAATTATAGCCTAAATGTTGCCCAGGCTTAATAGCTATACAACAAAAAAAGTTTCATTCAAATCGGTTCAGTACTTTCGGAGATTAGCGTGATCATACATACAGACAGACAGACAGACAGACAAGAAATTCCAAAAATTTTTTTTTGCTTTCTGTTGTTCTTTTTAGGTCTCCCTCTATCCATTTCAGTCAAAAATACTAAATGTACAGACAAAATATTTTTACTGTTTTATTATACGTATTGATTACGTTACCTGAACAAACCTAAATTCAGAACTTGTCGGAATATTTTTTAAATTTGATTCGGCCTATTTTTAGTATTCGAATATTCGTGACTACATTAATTTAATTAATAAAAATAAATAAAATATTTTTATGTGCCAACATTTTTTTTTGATATATTTATTTAAATTTATCAAAGCTACAAATTAAGACAGTGTTTAAAAAACTATATGCAGTGTTTAAATAACTATCGATATCGATAGATAATGTTCCCATCCCCAAACCGTTTGCTCGGCAAACCGCATTTTGTGGAAGTCGCCGCGTTTCCGAAATTAGATTTCGGTGTAATTCTGATTAAAACCGTTTTCCGCTGCTAGCCTTTGGGAAGACTTCCGTATTTTATGAATTGAGCTGTCGGCGATTAAATCTTGTCCATATCTATCTGTGGCATATCCTAACTAAGTAATATTATTTTGTGAAAGTGAGTTTAAACGAAAACGAACAAAAATTACCAAACTCACTTTCGCATTTATAAATGCGAAAGTGAGTTTATTTATTTGTACCTAGTGTTGTAAATAACTCGAGTTCCGGGAGTCTACATTTGCAAACTCGACTAATTTTGCATACTTGCTAGACTTAGAAATTCATAAGTTTGAGTCGAGTCGAGCACGACTCGCCAGAGCACGGACTCAAGTCGAATAAGAACTTGAGTCGCAGAACCAACTTGAGTTCGACTACCAAACTCAAAACAACTTCTACTCAACAAACTCTCCAGTACAACAAGTTATTAAGTTTAGTTATACAAAGCATTACAATCATTCAAAAGTTTATTTGATACTAGCTTTTGCCCGCGGCTTCGCCCGCGTGAATTTCCCACGGGAACAGTGCTTTTTCCCGGGATAAAAAGTAGCCTATGTGCTATTCCAGGTCATTATCCACCTCTGTACCAAATTTCATCGAAATCCGTCCAGTAGATTTTGCGTGATTGAGTAACAAACATCCTCACAAACTCACAAACTCACAAATTCACAAACTCACAAACTCACAAACTCACATCCAAACATTCGCATTTATAATATTAGTATGGATTAATGATAGGTACCTACACTACAAAATTAACAATATTTGTTATGAACTTCAAATAAGCAATTATGATTTTTTGAACTCCATGATTGTTTTGTATAGTGATGCTACTGCATCACTTGTGGATGCAACTGAAGTCTACTGACTTCAGTTGCACCCACATCAATATAGAATGTGACGTCGGATTGCATTACAATAGCCTAAATCCTACTGTGCTACCAACCTGTAACGCGGCGACGCGTTCATCCTCTTTGATCCATTTATGCGTGCGCTGGCACATACATACTTATTTCACCTGTCATAAATTTTAAACTGTATTCATACACATTCGATTCATATTCATTCTTGACTCAGATTATGTAAATCACTTATCGTCTAAATCATAAAATATACAAAGCTGTTTTAAAATAATATATCTAATAAAACTATAGACCCTTCCAGGGTCTTATGAAAATTATATACGACCCTGAAGATTACATTATTATTATTGAGTCTCTGTGATAAACCTAACATACATTTCACACCACCCTTTATTAGCTGCTTACCAGACTCGAGCTCGACGAGCACTAAGTAGACTCGAGCACAATTATACCGAACTCGAGTCTATTACGGGAGCTTGAGTATAACTAAAATATCGAGCAGTAGAGTGTCTAAATATGAGTCGATTCTTGTGATTTACAGTCGAGTTAGAATTTTCAGACTCTCGGTCTCGAGTTTTTTACAACACTATTTGTACCTTTTCACGCTTTATCTACTGAATTAATCTTCCTGAAATTTTGCATACACATAATTAGAAGTACAGAGAAGGACATAGGGTACCTTTTATCCCGGGAAAAAGCACTGTTCCTGTGAAAAATCCACGCGGGAGAAAGCTAGTCCTAACTAATATTATAAAACTAAAAGTGAGTTTGTTTGTTTGTTTGTGTACTGAACCAATCTTCCTGAAATTTTGCATACACATAGTTAGAAATACAAAGAAGGACATAGGGTACCTTTCCACCCGGGAAAAAGCAATGTTCCCGTGAAAAATTCACGCGGAAACCGCGGGAAAAAGCTAGTTATCAATAAAGCTAAAAGACGCGTATCGCGTTCAAATATTCCACCACCAGATGTCAGCCTACCTACGAGTAAGTACTGACGTCTGTCAGATAGTACAACGCTGTCAATGTCGATGTGTCAAATTCAAATGACAGTATTGTACCATTGACATAACCATACTCGCCAGTAGCACCAACTAGTGAGCGTAAATATGATAACCCTCATTACTATCTACCGGTCAAAATTATCCCACTTGCACTCAGTAAAAATCATTTATTTATTTATTTATATTTGCACACAACAAATATATACAAAGGAAACATAAAACATAGAAAAACTAAGTACAAAGGTTCTACTTATTTTTATAGAAATTTCTTCCAGTAGACCCGTGAAAGAAAAAAGGGGAAAAAAGAGGCATTGGCGTGTACTAAAAAGAAAAGAAAATAGCTAATAGAGATAAGTAACAGATAAAAATAACACATATAATACATACATACACATATAATATATTCATTCCACATTCAACTTATTCGATGGGTTAATTTCGAAATTATGTACTCCTGGTAGATAAATCCTGAATTATGTACCTTACATTTCGAAATTTCTAAGGAAGTTGTATAATAGACACAAAGTGTTAATTTAGTTTTAATTTTACTAAGATTTCATGTTTATTGTACTTTATGAACTTCATATTACAAAATAAAGAGCTTTTGATAAAATAATAACGAGAAAATATTTATATAATCGCTTTTGCGAAAATCTTAAAGCTTAGATATGTGCTTTAAGCTCACATATCAATAAAAGCTCAGGTGTGGTACTCGAAGATTAACAAGTCAGCATTCTAATAAAACCTGACATAAGAATATACGAAGAGAACAGATTATAGATCGAAGGGGAGTTTATTCATCTCTTCAGATAATATAAATGCGAAAGTGAACTTGTTAGATTATTTGTTCATTTATTTGTTACCTCTTCACGCTTTATCTACTGAACCAATCTTCCTGAAATTTCGCGTAGACGTAGTTAGAAGTACTGAGAAGGACATAGGGTACTTTTCATCCAGGGAAAAAACACTGTTCCCGTGGGAAATCGCGGGCGAAGCCGCGAGGGAAAGCTAGTAATGTACAGTCAAGCGTCATAAGTGCAGTCATACCTCGAAGACCTTATTGCCTAGCCTTAATGATCATAATGCCTTGTAGATTCTGAATGCACTTTTGTCTCTTGACTGTACTTATAATGTCACCGTAAAGTAAATGTATCTCGCGATATTGTAAAGTGACGGGAAATTGTCAACTGTGCAAAACATTTTCGGTACTTAACGATCTATCGACGTAAAACCGTCAAAAATTGTCAAATAACATGACTGAACGCAGCCTAGCGATGTCATAATGTGTTATAATAATATTGAGAAAAAATTGTTTATCTCGTAAACATTAAATATGCAAAATTCGCTTATTGCCGTCAAATAGTTTACTTATAGCTTTATTTATTAATCAACTCGCTTTTGCCGGCGGATTCGCCCGCGTGAATTTCCCACGGGAACAGTGCTTTTCTGGGGATGAAAGGTATCCTATGTCCTTCTCAGTATTAAAAAAAAAAATATATATATAAATTAATAATTTAATTTATAATTTAAATTTAATTAATAATTATTATTATTTTATTAATTATTTTTTTTTTTTTATTTATTTTTAATTTAATTTTTTTTTATTAATTATTTTATATTATTGATATTATTTGTTTATAAATAAATGAATAAACAAATAAACAAACTCACTTTTGCATTTATAATATTAGTTAGGATTAGGTTTCGTTGTTTGTCGAATAAGGTACGGCAAACTATTTCAGACCCAAATTGCCATCTCTATTCTTTAACACTACATCGTTGAATCTGTAAAATCGCGTTAATAGAGCCATAATCACAAACAATTTTAGTTGTTTTCCTGCCGACAGGGGGCTTCTTTCCGAAGATAAACAATCGATGGCCGATAGACACCATGTGGGGTCTTTTTTAGCAAACTGCAAGGAAAGGGTTATGTTTTTCGAGCGTTTGTATGATCATTCATATGTTTGTTTATTAACTCATATCTTTCAAATTCTTATCTTATTGAAATTGGACGGGTCACGTAGGCCGTATGCATCCCGAAAGATGGGCTCACATACATACCACCTGGGTCCCAGCTGATGGGCACAGAAAGCGAGGAAGGCCTAAGACAAGATGGTCGGATGAACTTAGGGCATTCGACAGAAAGTGGATAGAAAAGACCAGAGTTAGGGACACATGGAAAGAGAGTGGGGAGGCTTTTGCCCAGCAGTGGGACATGTTATAGTTCTCAAAAAAAATTCTCAAATGTCTGGACAGATTTTAATAATAAATATATCGTTAAATGACGCACAACCCATGTGTTTAAGGTGGTACCTACCTATCTAAATTTTATCATCATCAATACATATGATAAAACTGTAACTGGTCTGAGTCTGTAAATAGGAGATATTTAAAAAAAAAACTAGGAGGGGTCTTTATAGGGCCAATAGAAGCCAAAACAATTTTTTTGTTTGTCTGTATTTTTGTACGCGCATCACGCCAAAACTACTGGGCCAAATTTGATGCGGTTTTCACTAGTATATTGTAGAAGGTCTAACTTAAAACCTGCCATAGGTTTCACCCTGATACGTAACGTAGAACCAGAGATATAAACATTAATAAAATACACGCGAACGAAGTTCGCGGGCACAAGCTAGTACTATTTAGCCGAAAATTCGAAAGTAGTTAAATAATTTATTAATCTGTGGCATATAAGTTAATAAAAAATCCCTCTTCCTTAAGAACTGACAGCTAAACGTCAACAGATCAAGTACGCTCGTACTACACGTTATGGTTCGATTTTGCATAACTTTTCTCGTAAAGTGACCCTTCTGTACTATAACTTATTCTGTACCTACTAGTTCTTTGTTAAGTTCATATTGATTTTGGTAAATAGGTTTTTTACGACCTCCATTTGACATTTCACTCGATGGGTAATGTTAGATTTTCTATTGATAATCATTTTTATGTGTGGCAATAAAAGAAGAAATGGTACAGTCAGGATAAAAAATGCTGTTTCCTTCATCATGCTATACAATATCATATCATCAATGTATATAAAATTCTTCCGTTACTGAGTGTCTGACAGACAATGCACAGCCAAAACTACTGGGCGTAGGAAGCTGAAAATTGGCATGTAGGTTCCTCAGGAAGTGTAGGGGAGCACTAAGAGAGGATTTCCCGAAATTCCCGCGGGAACACAGTCCCGGGCTTATACATACATACATATTATCACGCCTTTTTCCCGTTGGGGTAGGCAGAGACTAGCGATTTCCACTTGCTACGATCCTTACAGATCTCTCTTGCTTCCTCTACACTCATCACTCTCTTCATACGAGTGTACATGCTCTCCGGTTATGGGTTCTCCTCTTTTTAAGGAGATCCTCAATTTGGTTGGAGTGCGTTCTTCGAGGTCGACCTTGACCAACTCTTACATTCACCTTTCGCCAATCTCTTAACAATACTAGTATATAAAATACTAGTTTTAATATAAAAGTTTCTGGTTTAGGTTTTCAGATAGGCTTACTATGAATATATGACGACTTGCTGTGCTACGTGGCTCCCCTCCAGTGGGAATTTTGGGAATTATTTAGGTATTGTTTACGTAGTTCTTCAGATTAGCGCGTTCACACAAACAAAAAACTGTTTGACTTTATTATATTAGACAAATGACAAAAATTAAACTTGTTTCTTTTTAATTTGAAAACAAACATCATTCTCCTTTAAAATTAAGTACAATGTAGGAACTTAACAAGAATGAAAAAAAAGTGTAATGATTATTACAAGGAGATAGTTTGTGAGTATGTTTATTACCTTCTTATGCAAAGATCTAAATTAATTTCTGGATAGACTTGGTGAACTATTCAGCTTACAATTGTTTTTTTTATTTTATTTATTTATTTCCACAAAGAAACAAAACACATTAGTCATGGTTAAAATTTTGCCAAACTTCTGAGCAGTTAAGAAAACTACATTTTGTTTTAATAACCTCCTAAATCAGAGAAGTCGGTTAAACGACATCAAAATCACTTTACCCCATCGTTCTTTGAATAATATCCTTGAAGATAATTATGTACCAAACTTCTCAATATAAAAGCTAATGTCGTCAAGATAGATTTTATTGCTTTGAAGGAATTGCGCCTAGCAGTTTGTATGAAAACAGTATAAATCTTATAGGCAATAAGGGCTATAATCCCCCTCGATCCTCGACGAATCAAGAAAAAACATTCAGATACAAATCACCCCCTCTTTGTTAAAACTAGAGATGGGACTACTAAATATCGATAGACAACTTTTTGTTCAATATCGATTTTAATGATGACGTCTTGCCATTTGTCAGGTACGACATAGGCAGGTTTCTTTGTTGTCATACTTTACTAATATTATAAATGCAAAATTATGGATGTGAATTTGTAAGTTTGTAAGGATGTTTGTTACTCAATTACGCAAAACCTACTGGACGGATTTCGATAAAATTTGGTAAACGGGTCGACAAATACCGGGAACAGCATATAGGATACTTTTTATCCTGAAATTCCCACGATGAAGAAGCTCCGGGGCGCGGCTAGTCCTATTAATATTTTTTTCCTATTTGAGTTTTCTTAAAATAAAAATATTTTTGTTCACTACATTGCAGTTTCTCCTAATGAACATATGTATACTAATAATTCCATACACTACAAAAAATTAACAAAAGTGAGCATAACTTTGTAATGAAATCTTTCCCAAAGATATTTAATATTTATTTTTATTGGCCAACTAAGTGTACATATTGGTTTGAATTGATAGAAATTAAGAAACAAATATCTTAATTATCGATATCGATAATAATCTCGATTATCGATAACACCCCCTCCCTCCCAGGTAGCGCTGACAGGCGAGTCTCAAATTGCCACCAATTTATTATAGGCAGTCATTCGACTTGTCTACATGTGTACCTGCCTTATATCACAGAATAAGTAATAATACTGATATACAGAAGGCTCACTCTTGAACAAAAGACACAGGGAATTTAAGCTTATTACGTTGCACGAGCGTTTATATTGCATTGGTGACTGATTTTTCTATCGGCTTTCAGTGTCACGCAAAACCAAAACGTATTGCGTAGGACAAAGTTCTAATCTCATTGGGGACTCTGCCTGACTTCGGTTTAGCTATAAGGTAATATTGTAAGACAAAACTGAAACTTAATGACACCAATAAAAAAGTTAGGTTGATACTTTGTTTTCAAAAGTTATAAATAAAATTTCATAATAGCGCCAATAGATACTTAGCTTCAAATTCAAATCATTTATTCCGAAAGTAGACTTTCAGGTAAACTTTTAAATAAAAGAATTTAGCAAGTGGACCCGCGGTCTGCCTTCCGCACCAATGAATCTCTGCACGAGCTTCATATTAAACTATCCACCATTTGCCTCCGCAGAGTACTGGAGTTTTTCGGCCACATCGCACGGAAAAACGGTCAAAACCTTGAACAGCTGATAGTTACAGACAAGGTGGACGGCAAACGACCAAGAGGCCGCAGCCCTACGAGATGGTCGGACCAAATCCGATCATCCTTAGACACCTTATTTCACAATTTCCTCCACAAAGCGAAAGATCGAAACAGGTGGAGGGAAGTAGTCAGAGAAAAGGTGATTCTACGGGGGAGACCCTCAGTAATGAGGAATACAACGCGAGGAGGAGAAGCTATCATAGCTCTGGCGTTGTCAAAGAGCGGGCGCTTCATAGAAACGGGGCGTCAAATATTCCGACTACTACTACAAATGAAACTGTATATCCGTGAACACGTCAGTAACACGTCAATGTCTGCGTTTTCATAGTCATAGCGTCGCAATACACACAAGAACGGGGAAGAAGTGCGGGGGGTGCGGGGGATGCCATATCGCGGGTGTGGGGCAGGGAGTTTCCTTTCTGTACGTAGTACTTATATTAATTCTGTGGCACTGTACAAAAATACCCCATAAGGGGAATGACGTCCATTGTACCTAAACATCGTGACGCTGCTATACCGGTTGCGTTTCGAATATCAATGGTCGAAATTAGCGCTCCTTTTGTTCGCAATACGAATTCTTCGAATAGTTCCCGATCGGACGTGGATTCCAAAATGGCGGCTACGGCTAAACGAGAGCTAGACGAGCCGAGATGGTAGTTTGATAGATGGGTAATAGAAAAACTATTACCGTTTAGACTATTCGTATTTTAAAGGCTGTTTAAGTTCTTTGAAATGTTTGTGGCATGCGAATGTTTGGTTTCCAATCTCGTCTCAAGAGCTGACATTTTAAAGGTTTGCAATAAGAAATTATTGTAATATTTAATAACTTTACATACGCTTATACATAACCATTCATTTATTTGATGGGATTTGATCTTAAAACCCTAATCTTTACATAACCTTCTTTCTAATTGAGTGTGTTGTAGTTTAACACTGGTGTAAAAAAATCTCAAGTCGTCTAAAGGAATCTGACATGACTTGACAACTAGGAACTGCCATCTATTGGCAGTTGTTGTCCACACTAGTAAGCTAAACAGTCAGTCAGTTAGCAGGTTTCCTCACAATGTTTTCCTTCACCGGAAGCAAGTAGTGGTCGATGAAAACTACCATACATGAGTCAGTGTTGGCAATCAGCAGTCTATCAAACCTTTTTATAGAACTATGTACCTATTACTTTTCATTAAAAGAAAAATGTTAGAAAATAAATTTAGTTGTCATGGAGCAGTTGTTTCTTTAACATATGGTGTCAGAAGTAAAAGTGTAAAAATATTTTAAAAATAAGCCTACAATGCCGATAACCCGCTCCAAAAAGTCTAAACTCATCCCTAAGGATGTAGTACACGAGGAAGGACCCTCTACTACAGGCGTTTCCGTACCGCCGGCCCCACCCCGTACTACGTCTGAGGAAAATCAAAGTATGGTATCGGTAAGAACTGCAAGAACAGGTCGCTCAGGTAAGTCCAGTAACACTATGAAAGAGGCACAAATTCTCGCTGCAAAAGCAGAGCATGCTCGTAAGCTCGCAGAAGCTCAGGCAGAGCGTGAACGCGTACAGGCAGAGCGTGAACGCGTACAGGCAGAGCGTGAATGTGCCGTTGCTGAACTTGAGTTAGAAGCGGAAATTGCCGCAATTGAAGCCAGCAACTCCTCACGACACTCATTACGTCACTCCTCTCATCACTCAGGCGACTCGTGTCGCTCGCGTGCATTACCACGCCAACTGAGTAACTCTTCCCGAGGACGTAATTCAATCGTCGACGACTGGCTAACAACAACCCATCCGGACAACTTAACCAAACGTGCTGTCTTGCAGGGATTTGGACGCTCCACCAGTATGGACAATGTACAAGCGTCACCTCCTGCTTGTGGCCTCCGCCTGGGCACGTCTACACTTGCGGAACCAGCTGAACAGACATCACACCCACCAGGCGTAGGCACACTTAGTAAAAAAATGATTGTTTATGCTACAAAAATAAATGTGATAAAGACAATGTAGGTTCACCATTCGTTCAGCTGGCCAAGGCAATCACGGACTTAGGCAAGAAGAACTCAGCAAAGGTTTGTGATGTTTTGAAATTTGATGGTCGTGCAGCAGATTGGTTACCATTTAAAAAGTCATATGATCAATCTAAAGCACATTTTTCCTCTAGTGAGAATGTAGCCAGGCTCAGTGCAGCGTTGAGCGGCGCCGCGAAGGAAGCTGTCGCCTTCCGGCTTATTGCAGGAGATGAGCCTACGCAAATTATTAAGGCGTTGGAGACTCGCTTTGCGCAACCTGAAATCATCATACTTCATTTGCTCTCTCAGGTGAGAGCTCTTCCAAAGCTGAGCACCTATGAGTCCCCGCGAGACCTCAATTCATTTGCATGCCGTATTCGTAATTGCGTAGAAGCCATTCGGCTTCTGAATCAGCCCGAATATCTCGCGTCGCCAGAGCTGGTCAACTCGATCATCGGCAAGTTGACCCCGCTGCTCAGGTCTAGGTGGGCGGACTTTGCTTCGTCAAGAGTTGACTCTGGCAAATTCAAATTAGAAATTTTAGCTTCGTTTTTAGAAAACGAAGCATATTTACAGACGAAGTTCGGGGTAATCTTGACAGAGCCAACAATTGACAAGAGTCCGCCTGCCAAAAGTTATCCCTGTCAAACTCAGATGAAAAATATTAGTCCGAATAACAAAGACAAGATATTTCCCTATTTAGTCTATTCGGAGAAATCACAGAGTTGTAAACATTGTAATGCTTCCACACACGAAATTGGGGATTGTGGCGATTTTCGGTCGCTTTCTTTAGATGATAGGTGGCAGTGGGTGATCGACAATAAAGTTTGTCGAAAATGTTTAAAAAAGGGTGCCCACAGTTATAGAAATTGTAAAAAAAGATGTAGAATAGACGGTTGCAAATCCAGCTCGCGCCATCATACGTTGTTGCACAGAACAAGATCCGAAAATATGGCTAATGTCGAAGTAGTGCCTGATTCGAACGAGACTGCACACCAAACCAGTATAACTCCATGCCAGTCTGCTACAGTGGCTCACAGCGCCGCACCAGGGGAGTCCTCTAAGCCACTTTTAAAGGTGATTCCAGTTGTTTTGACCGGACCAAAAGGCAGCATTAACGTGTACGCTCTCCTGGATGATGGTAGCTCAGCCACATTAGTTGACAAAGCTATGGCTGATATGCTCATAGACGAACAGATAAGAGTTCCATTGGAAATTAATTGTGTAGGCGGGCTCACCAAATTGACTGAAGTAAGCTTCATCGACATAACAATTAGAGGTCGTGATTGCACAGCAAGCTATAATATACGTGCGCGTTCTATTCCTAATTTAGGTCTTAGGGCTCAATCCGCCCATGTCGAAAACGTTAAGAAATTCAAACACCTTTCCGACATAGCTGAAGTATTGGCTTACGACACAGCGCGCCCGACCTGCCTTATTGGTACTGACCATTGGTATCTACTTCAGCCCCAAATTTTACGTCGTGGTACCAATCAGGAGCCAGCCGCGGTCTACACTCCACTCGGATGGGCTCTTTTCGGTTCTATTAGATCAAATTATAACCCGATAGAGTTTGTCAACCATTTTGAGTTCGATAATGGTGCGCAAAATTTAGATTCACTTATAAAATATTACTATAAGCTGGATTCAATAGGCATACAAAAAAAACTTCACCGTAGCTCTAACGACAAACGTGCTTTGGAAATTTTGGAAAATACAACTGTACGTCTACCTTCTGGCCGATTCCAGACTGGGCTACTTTGGCAAAGTAATTTAAATAACACGCCAGATAGCAAACCTCTGGCTCTATCTAGGTTTTTTAGTTTAGAGAAACGGATAGTTAAAGATAAGGACTACGCAGCCGCCTATAAACAAAATATTAAAGATACTATCGAGAAAGGTTATGCGGAGTTATGTACCGGTCCCCCATCGGGTGATGTAACATGGTATCTTCCTCATTTTGGGGTTGTTCACCCACACAAGAAAAAGCTTCGTGTAGTCCACGATGCTGCCGCTAAGTCAAATGGGGTCAGCTTGAACTCCATGCTGTTATCCGGCCCAGATCTTTTGCAGCCTCTGCTTGAAATTGTCATGAGATTTCGTGAAGGCCTCATTGGTCTTGCAGCAGACATCAAGGAAATGTTTCCCCAAGTGAAAATAAGGCCTGCAGATCGTGATGCCCAACGTTTCTTTTGGAGGGACAGTGCGGACAAACCCCTTCTAGAGTATAGAATGTCCTCAATGATATTTGGCGCGACCTCTAGTCCATGCACTGCTCTTTTTGTGAAGAACAAAAACGCAACAGAATTCCAACATCGTTATCCAGAGGCTGCGCGATGTATCATTGACGACCATTACATGGATGATTTTCTCGGTACTGTCAATGACGTTGAGGAGGCAGCATGTCTTGCGCGAGACATCATTACCGTTCACAAAGCAGGCGGCTTTCAAATGCGGTCATGGGTCTCCAATACGCCAGATGCTTTATCCCTCGTACCTTCGAATCTTCGAGCCACCGAAACCGTGGAACTAGGTCTGGGACCGACATCGACGTCACCGTCGGAAACCCGTGTTTTAGGTTTGAGTTGGCTTATCGCGAATGATTCTTTATGTTTTTTAAAATCTATTCCGGCTCCACCCCGTGAATTCACAAAGCGTTCAGTTCTATCCCTTTTAATGTCGGTATTTGATCCTTTAGGTTTCATGACCCCACTTATTATAAAGGGCCGAATTCTTTTCCAGAAAACTTGGAAGCTTGGTCTTGATTGGGACCACAGTCTACCCGAAAACTTGGAGCGAAAGTGGAACTCTTGGATTCAAGAGTTAAATAATTTTTCAGGACGTTCTATCCCTAGATGTTATTCAGGAGTTTCTTCCGTAAAGGATGTCCAATTACACGTCTTTGCTGACGCCAGTGAACTGGCGTACGCTTGCGTTGCTTACTGGCGGTTCACTCTATACGATGACTCGATAAGACTGTCTTTGATAAGTGGTAAAGCCAGGCTAGCTCCAATCAAACCAACTACTATCCCTAGGTTAGAACTGCAAGCCTCTCTTATCGCGGCTCGTCTCGCCTCTTATATTTGTGAGGCTCACCGAAAGGTAAAACCAAATAAGATAATCTTTTGGTCAGATTCCATCACCGTCCTCAGATGGCTGCGCAGTGACGCTTCCTCATTTAAGCCATTTGTATCCTTCCGAATCGGTGAGATCTTAGACACTACTGAAGTTCAATCCTGGAGATATGTTCCAACTTCATTAAACGTTGCGGACGATGCTACGCGTAATAACGGAGAGTTTTCTCTTCAGTGTCGTTGGTTAACTGGACCATCGTTTTTGCTTTCTCCTGAAAGTTCATGGCCCAGCGAACCAATCCATAATGAATCAACTATTACTGAGGAACATAAAATCACTTGCGAAACAATTGATGCCGTGGTTGGAGAGAGATCTACGAAGCCGCTTCCTGTTGTTGCTGACTACCGGCGATTCAGTAAGTGGCTTCGCCTACTCCGGGCTACAGCGCGCGCCCATCAGGCAGCGAGTTTATTTCGCGGTTTGAAAATAAACAATCCAATTTCTTCCAATTCTTCCCGGTTTCCGTTTTTGGATGTCAATTGTTTAAATTCCGCCGAACGTCATTTATTTTTAGCCGTGCAACTTGATAACTTTGCATCAGAACTTGAATGTCTGGACGCAGGACGCCCCGTTTTTAGTCATAGTAAACTGAGGAA
The DNA here is from genome assembly GCA_018467065.1 of Ephestia elutella. Lineage (NCBI taxonomy): Eukaryota > Metazoa > Arthropoda > Insecta > Lepidoptera > Pyralidae > Ephestia > Ephestia elutella. The sequence goes on from CM031594.1 coordinate 1,642,986, forward strand.
TATATCGTTACTAATAGAAGATGGTCTACTTCGATTGTCCGGTCGCACTACTGCCTGCAACACTATAGAATCTCATCCCATTGTTCTCGATGGAAAACATCAGATTACGAGACTGTTTATTGATTGGTACCACACCCGATATGCACACGCAAACAATGAGCTCGTCGTGAATGAACTCCATCAACGCTTCTACGTCGTTGGCCTGAGATCAGCTGTTAAACAGGTTGCCTCTAGATGTCAAGTTTGTCGAATAAGGAAAGCTAAGCCTATCAAACCACCCACTGGAGATTTACCCAATGTTCGATTGGCACATCATGAGCGTCCCTTTACTTACGTTGGACTTGACTATTTTGGGCCAGTGAGCGTAACGATTGGAAGACGGACTGCCAAACGCTGGGTGGCTTTATTCACGTGCCTTACTGTCAGGGCCGTTCATCTAGAACTTGTGGAAAACCTGTCTTCGGATTCCGCTATAATGGCTCTTAGGCGTTTTATCGCCCGCAGAGGCTGTCCTGCTTGCATTTATTCCGATAATGGTACTGCGTTTGTTGGTGCTGCGAGACTTCTCAGCGATGTGTTCGAGTTCGCTGCCGATAAGAAAATTCAGTGGAGGTTTATTCCCCCTTCGGCTCCGTTCATGGGTGGCTGTTGGGAGCGCCTCGTTCGGAATGTCAAAAATGCTCTCAATGTAACTCTTTTTCAAAGGTCACCCAGAGAAGAGACGCTTGTAACCCTATTAACCGAAGCGGAAGCAATCGTAAATTCAAGGCCATTAACGCATGTTTCAGTAGATCCGGATTCAGACGTATCTTTAACGCCGTTTACCTTTTTAATTGGCTCGTCCTCAAATGATATTCTTCAAACGCAGCGGTTTGATGATTCCGATTTGTCCAGTAGAGCTCAATGGAGGAGGTCTCAGTCTCTGGCGGATAATTTTTGGAAGAGGTTTGTCACCGAATACCTCCCAACATTGATACCTAGAAAAGGGTCGACATCACAAACGAGAGCTTTGAAAGTTGGAGATTTAGTTTGCATTGCTGATGGAAATTTGCCAAGAAGATGTTGGCCTAGAGGCAAAATTGTTGTGACCTACCCTGGAAAGGACAATGTAGTTAGGGTTGTAGATGTAGGTACTAAAGGGGTGTCCTGCGACGACCTGTACGGAAACTTGCGCTGCTGCTTGCCTCCTAAAATTTGTGTTCACACCGCCGGGGGCCATGTTGGCAATCAGCAGTCTATCAAACCTTTTTATAGAACTATGTACCTATTACTTTTTATTAAAAGAAAAATGTTAGAAAATAAATTTAGTTGTCATGGAGCAGTTGTTTCTTTAACAGTCAGAGTATGCAAACTCAAGCGGGATTTGTACCTGGGTCCTTTAAACCACAACACCCCTCTATGGTCAAATGGTAAAAAAAGGTTCAAATCCTGAAATTAAAAAAAATAAACTTTTTTGAAACTTGGCGTTCAAAGAAAGCACTTTTCAAGTCGATGACAAATTATATAATCATAGTGTACCTAAGTCTCAAAGCTAAAGTAGCTAGCATTTCGAAACGACCACTGCAGAGAAGAAATGCCGAAAGAAACTCATAAAACAGTCCTGTTGAATCTTAATGATATTAAATTCCACACGGACGAAGCCGTGAGCGAAACCTAGTTTCTGCATAAACGATTAAATCTTCACTTTTCACTTTTAATTCTAACTGCGATTAATTAATCAGAAAGTTAACCCTCTATATCCCGAGTTTGGCTTCTTGGCAGCTAAACCCAAGTTTGCTTAGGTCGAATAAATCTTTGGATACGTCGAAAAACCATGTTTGGATTACTATTGGATTAAGTTAGTCCATGAATGGTGGTTTTAAGTTAAGTTCTTTATTAGTTTTATATTGTTTAAAATATTATAAAGTGGAAGTGTTTGTGAGTTTGTTTGTAGGGGGTAATATTCAGAACTACTAAACCGATTTCAAAAATTCTTTCACCAATAGAAAGCTACATTATGCCTGAGTGACATAGGCTACCATTTATGTATGTACCTCCTGTGGGAAGCCGGGGCGGGACGCTAGTATTGTTTAAAATTAAATTCTACTAATAATTATAATGGGAAAGTTTGGACGTTTGTAACTCAAAATCGGATTCGATGAAATTTTATGCATACCTATACAGATTTCTATCTGTGTATCAAATTTAAAAATACCCAGAACCAGATGCCGCTCACCAATTAGAAGGTCTGACCAAATAAAGAATCTAGACACACCGAAATTTTACACTGTCGCTAACATCGCAGCTAACAGGAGCCGTACCTGTACTACGTAGTACTTATATTAATTCTGTGCCTGTACGATGAAAGACCTGTATGACGCAACAGATAATGAATGCTGTATCTGTGTCGTCATATATCATATCAAATCGTTCGTCATATACGAGTCGTGTCGTCTTATTCGTCATCACAAATTTGACCCGCTGAGTCGACACGCTAAGAAGAAGAAGAAGAAGCCGTTGGAGACAGTTCGTCCGTTCCAGAATTTCATCCCACCATGACCACAATCTTCAGTCATGAAGGACCGACCAGAGAGAGAGATCAAATTTAATCGGTATTTTTCTAAATAGGTATCTGGGCTATCACATAGGTAAGGTAGGCTTATTGCCATGTGGTTTTAAACCACCATTTTTAGTTCTATAAACCTACAACTTAAAATCAGACTAGTAAAATCTTGTATCAAAATTAATTTCCTGTACAAAACAAAAAGGGCAAAGCTCAAACGAACTTGAAATGGTTGATGAGCTTTTAGAGTAAAAAGCGAGATGAAATGCGCAAAGTTGAAAGCTCTAGTCTATGTAAAGCCTGGTTTGGTCTAAGAATGGATGAGCGCACTCCGCTTCAAAAGCTCTTTCTGGAGTACTGTCAGCAAAAAAGAAAGTGAAACAGACATGTCTGAAAAATAAAAATTTTCATTTTTTTTCAAGATTTTTAACGTTGATTCGGTTCCAAAAAACAATGAAACTCAATCTTTCTAAGGTAGAGTCGTTTTATTACGGAATAAATTTTGTCCTCAGCTTCGCCCGCGTAAAAATGGGTGAAAAACAAAATAGTTTCATCCCTTAAAGGTAAATTTCATTATAAAATCTTTTTTAGTACGCACTAGATAAATCGCTAGTCTCTGCCTACCCCCACGGGAAAAAGACGTGATAATATGTATATATGTAGTGCTCACTAACGCTAAACGGGCCGCTCATGAACGGGAGAGATACCGCATACTAGCCCTGATGATGATGACTAACGCTTTATAAAGAACCTCTCTGTATTTCAAGTTTCTCCGTTCAGCGGTTTCGTCTCTGCGTTATAAAATTCTTCCGTTACTGACTGACTAACAGATAACGCACAACAAAAACTACTGAGGGTAGGAAGCTAAAATTTGGCATGTAAGTTCCTTAGGGAGTGTAGAGGAGGACTAAGAGAGAATCTTCCAAATTTCCCACGGGAACAAAGACCATACAGATTATCATCATCATCAAATTTAAATGCCAGAGTCTTGTCTGTGGAGTTCCTTCCATTACACTCTTTTCATTGCCCACTGTTTCACTTCCTAATAGAACCCGACGCTAAAGATAACATACAGATTATAGTAAGAAGAATTTCGACATTTCCGTGCCAGTTTTGCCGACAGTACAAAGACAAAGGGGCCAGTCGATACATACGTCCACAAATATTTGTTCGTTAGACACCTGCTATGATTCTGCTGTTTACTGTACATGACACTGTCGTTTCTATGTCTGTTTCTTTGTTTTGTTGTGAGTTATCATCTTTGCTCGGGATGTACATGTACATACATAAATTGTTGCCTATGTCACTCAGGTATAATGTAGCTATCTTGGTGAAAGAAGTACCTACCTATGTCGTATCTTTTTTTTTCCAAAAAATGTTAAACAATGTTGGTAGGTACCTATACCTATCATAATCCTACCTAAAGTAGGTACCTAATAATTATAAATAAAATGCGAAAGTGAGTTTTTTGTTTGTTCGTTTATTTATTCTTTACGCCTTATCTACTGAACCAATCTTTCTGAAATTTCGCATACACATAGTTAGAAGTACTGAGAAGGACATAGGGTGCCTTTCATCCTGGGAAAAAGCGCTGTTTCCGGGAAAAAGCACTGTGCACCGTGGGAAATCACGCGTGCGAAGCCGCGGGCAAAGCTAGTGATTCCATAAATTAATTTAAAAAAAAACATTACTCTCCAATAGTATAAAGTCTATATATTCAGGCAGGAAAACTCGCAATTTGCGTTCCGTTCCACGCTGTGGTAATTCACAAAGCGTGCGTATGCTCATTACATTCCAATTGTGGTCAGCAGTCAGCACATCCCTTTACTTCATGCATTTACATGATGTCCATTTTGTAAGCCTTAAAAATGTCATACATACATAGAATCACGTCTCTATCCCTTACGGGGTAGACAGAGTTAGACTCACGAGACTCGTAAGCCACGCTTAGCTGAATAGTGGGCTCTCTGGTGGAATGGAGATTCAGGTATAGTGACAGGTTGCTAGCCCATCGCCTATGAGTGGAGGAATCATCAGTTTAAAGCCCTTTCCTTCGATTGTAAACGTATTTATTTTTCTAAATTGTTCAAACTGTTGACGGCGTCGTGGGCCGGGTCGTAAGGTTCCCTCTATTATGGTTGAGCTTTGCGATGGCTGACCCTTGCGTCAACTCGTGAACGGGTGTTGCTAGGGGATCCTGCTTCGATTCGAATTTTATTTTTATTTTTTGTTCTTAACCAATTCATTGTGGTTACTTGATCACAAACATAACATGTTTTATTATATTATTATCATTTTTTTATTTTATTTTATTTTTGACTGTACATAATCTAGTGTATGTATAAAGTTAATGAATAACCCCTCTGGCATGCTAGGCGACCAAGACTGTTTCATGAGTTTCTTTCGGCATTTCTTCTCAGCAGTGGTCGTTCCAAAATGCTAGTAGTTTGTAGCCTTGAGACATAATATATTATGATTAAATAATTAGTTATCGACGTGAAAAATAGCCTTCTTTGAAGGCCAAGTTTCAATAAAAAAAAATGACTTTGACTTTGACATTGATTTTTTACAATCTGCGCGGGAAGAGAAGCGGCTGGCACATGCTATATTTTTTCTTCGCTCCCAGACCAGCATGGAAGCAAAAATGTCATGCTACATAGAAAGATAGATCAACACTTTATAGTTTATAGCATCATTTACAGAAAAGACCATACAAAGTAGTGACGAAAGTAAATACAAATAAGCGCAAAGGCGGGGCTTATCGCAAATGCAATTTCTTCCAGCCAACCTTTGGGTGGAAGGAGATATAAGTGAAAAGTGTAGGGTGCAGTAAACATTACTAATGATTTAGGAATAAATAAAATAAACATTGATAAAATAAATATACACATTCAATCAAATACAAGGACAATATACGCAATCTATATCCTAACTATCCTAACTAATATTATAAAAGCGAAAGTGAGTTTGTTTGTTTGTTGGTTTGTTTGTTTGTTACCTCTTCATGCTTCATGTACTGAACCAATCTTCCTGAAATTTCGCATACACATAGTTAAAAGTACTGAGAAGGACATAGGGTACTTTTCATCCCGGGAAAAAGCTCTGTTCCCGTGGGAAATTCACGCGGGCGAAGCCGCAGGCGAAAGCTAGTATATATATATATATATAACTCAAAGGTGACTGACTGACTGACATAGTGATCTATCAACGCACAGCCCAAACCACTGCACGGATCGGGCTGAAATTTGGCATGCAGGTAGATGTTATGACGTAGGCATCCGCTAAGAAAGGATTAACGCGAGCGAAACCGCGGGCGCCAGCTAGTAATAAATAAATGTAGAGATTAAGATAGTGAGACTTTACCTGCTTTCTGAAGGACGACAAAGTTTATATAGTTTTTTATAGTTTTAGTCCATATCTCGGCTTTCACCCATCATTTCACCAACTATATGAATGTACGTACAGTCTGCAGAGATACCTGACTTCAACGAATTATATTTCAAGGATTGTATATTCGTCTATATACATAGTCATTTAATTGTAAGACATATGTACCCATGATACTCATGATATTTTAATATTATACCTTACGCTAGCTACCCGTTTAAATAAATTATCTTTATTCGATACATTGTTACCTATCTATTCTCTCGTAATATTAACGTCAGCAGGCAGTATCGCGGGAACAAGCACACTCACGCACACATTTACACTCACCCTACTCGCCTCAACCAAGTGTATCGCATGATTTAGCTGTGGAGTGATGTCCGTGGTGATCTGTATCACAGGTTTCTTCGGAAATCTATCTCAGACACCACTCTCTCGCATTACAGGTGAATTGAGTTATACCCTAGTTATTTATACACTTACTTTTGTTCTAAACCTATGAACGTGAAGAGAAAATAAAGAATTATTTTATTTTATATGTTGTAAAGTGATGTCTTTCCATCAGAGAGCCCACTATTAAGCTAAGCGTGGCCTTCGAGTCTCACGACTCTTGGTTCTGTCTACCCCGTAAGGGATACAGACGTGATTGTATGTATGTATGTCTTTGGAGAAAATGCAGCAGTGGAGTTTGTTGCGCCCCCTCTTCTCCACTTGCGCTTTGGAGGCGGTGTAAACCTTAGCTTTAAGAAATTTTATGACGTCAACTAACTAAATAACAAGAATATGACGATTTAAAAGTGCCGTTTTTAAGCCTATTTAAATAAAAACAATTGACTTTGACAATTGACTTTGACTTTGGAGGTAAGGTTTCCCTGTAGTTGGCTGTGAGCCTTGTATGAACGTACACTCAACTGCAGAGAATCCTTATCCCCCTAAAGGATTTGGTGAGATAGGGAGTGTTTTCTTTGCAGCTGACAGTACATAGGAGATTTTTTGTATTTGCTCTCTGAATTCGGGTTTCCGAATCTGAATTCCGCATCAGAAAACGCCAGGAAACCAAGTAAAATATTGTTTTAATGCACGACGAACATCCAATTTGATTAGGAACACGAACACAAGATATTTCATTGGCGGTGAGACAGACGCGAAAGAGGAATGACGGTGCCTTTACACCCTACGAGTAAGTTTGGAGGAAGCGTTGAAAATTGTCGTGGCAAGGATCTCGATTTTTTTCGACGATTATTTTTTAACGTGAAGAATCACTATGTTTTATTTTATTTATATTGATACTAGCTTTTGCCCGCGGCTTCGCCCGCGTGAATTTCCCACGGGAATAGTGCTTTTTCCCGGGATGAAAGGTACCCAATGTCCTTCTCCGTACTTCCAGCTATGTGTATGCGAAATTTCAGGAAGATTGGTTCAGTAGATAAAGCGTGAAGAGGTAACAAACAAACAAACAAACTCACTTTCACTTTTATAATATTAGTTATGATTAGGATTTTAGCCTTTATTTTGTTAGACAAGGGAAGACGCTAGATGCAGGTTGCTTTCTTGCAGATGATAGTGATAAAAATTTTAATTTGGTGTAGTATAGTGTCAAAATGATCTGGCTCGTGGCCCAAATTAAAATTAATTCCGCCATCTTGCTCTCTCCCATTTAAATAGTATATTCTTCTTATTATTATTGCACGCCAACCTGGCAATGTTATCTAGTAGCCGTCTTACACACTAAAGAATATCAGCCAACTAATGTGCAGGTTGTGGCCTCCAACCACAAGAGAGATTTTGAATTTTGGATCTTTCACTGGAATACTTCATTTCCCGTTTTACCACCAGTCTTACTACCAGTAACATGGATATATTTTTTACCAGTGTTACCACTAACGTCTCTAGTAGTAACACCAGACAACAGATTTTTCTTATTAAAAACTAGCTTTTGCCCACGGCTTCGCCCGTATGAATTTCCAACGGGATTAGTGCTTTTTCCCAGGATGAAAGGTACTCAATGTCCTTCTCAGTACTTCTAACTATGTGTATGTGAAATTTCAGGAAGATTAGTTCAGTAGATAAAGCATGAAGAGGTAACAAACAAATAAATAAACTTACTTTCGCATCCTACTTCCTACTAATATTATAAATGCGAAAGTTTGGATGTGAGTTTGTGAGGATGTTTGTTACTCAATCACGCAAAATCTACTGGACGGATTTCGATTAAATTTGGTGTACGGGTAGAAAAATACCGGAAATAGCAAAAAAGGTTTTTTATCCCGAAATTCCCACGGGAGCGAAGCCCCGGGGCGCGGCTAGTTTATAATATTAGTTAGGATCGTGCAATGTAAACGACCCTCAAACATTAGTGGGATTAAAATTGTTTTTCTCGCTGACAAGACGCTGATGTGTTCTGTTTTGATAACAGTATTGCGGCGGCCATCTTGTTTTCTTATTTTTTCTTTTGTTTTTCCTTCGTACATATAATTTTTAATATTTTAGTTATGCGTACTTCTGAAAGAAAACAACGTGAATTCTCACACTGGTTGACTGTTCAGTGTACTAGTATGTAATACGGCTTTTGCGGGTCATGTTAGATGCATTTAGACCTAATGTTATCACCTACATCTATCAGTAATCAATATAATCATCAATTATACATACAGGGTTATTTTGAAACCACTGGCCAAATTTTCGCAGCAGATTTGGTACGAAATGTTAAAAATTTATGTTATTCTTTTACTATAAATTTATTTCGGACGTAGTTGTATTCCAAGTACTGAGCACATTGTAAAAATTTGGCCAGTAGTTAAAAAAGAACCATGTATAGGTAATAAAATTGTTATTGGCCCTGTCTGGTCTGTACAGACATATTTAAAAAAATATATGGGGGTCTTTCTAGAGCCAATAAAAATCAAAACGATTTTTTTTTTATTTTTCTCTGTTTATTTGTACTCTCATCACGAATAAACTACTGGACGTAAGTTGATGCGATTTTCCTGTGCGATTTTCACTGTTGTATTGTTGAAGGTCTAACTAAGAACATGACACTAGCCACTTAGAAAAAAGTTATTAATAATAGAAAATTGCGCGCGGACGAAGTCGCGGGCACAGGCTAGTACAGAATATTTTAATTTAAAGGCATTTGACATGACCAACTACGCACGTACCATCTTGTTTTTTTTATTTGATGACTGGCATAGGATGAAAAATGTTGAAATACACGTACAAAACTTAGAATAGTAATTTAGGGGTACTTTTTATCTCAAAATTCTCACAAGAGATTATCAATACAACTTGTAAACTTATTGAGAACTTCCTTATTCGCGTGAGTCGGTTCAAAAGCGCTCAGTGAGTAACCACGTCCCGCCAATAAAAGAATCGTAACGCAATTATCGAAGGCTAGAACTCTTTGTTGCGTTAATTCCAATGAAGAAAGTTCTACGGATAGCTTTCTAAGATATGAACTTACATACAGATATATAGACGACCAGGGTTACTAGCTTAAAGAAAGAATTCCATAGAGTTGTCATCTGCGTATGTAAGGGACAGACTCAGTGTGTGTTATTACTAACATTGGTGTCAGATTTTATTGCATTTGACATGACTTTTGCAACTACCGCCATCTAGTGACAGTAGCCGTATACACACTAGGAAACTAAGCAGTCGGAAAGTGCAGGTTTCCTCACGATGTTTTCCTTCACCGCAAGCAAGTGATGGTCTATGAAAACTACCATACATGAGTCAGATTGGTATACAAACTCACTACTAAATTGAAAACACATAATGGCTACCCTTCTCACTATTAACAACTTACATCATTTGAGTTGCTTTTTTCTCATACCGGGAAAACAGAAACAATTGCTTAGTTCTTAAACCGCCCAAGCGAAAATAAGTGAAACTATGACAAAGACAAAAAATATTAAGTATCTCTTTATCTTTCTTACTGATATTCATATATAGCTGTCACGTTCTTTCATGGTATTATTTTGTATGTCAAGTCTAGAGATACTTGGTCTGAGCTAGGTACAGTGGGCTATATAGAAAAGTATACCACCTGAATGAAATACGATTCACTATAAAAAAGTGGTATACTTTTCCATGTGGCCAACTGTACATAGACTAGTTTTTGCCCGCGGCTCCGCCCGCGGCAACAATTTAGCTTGAGTCTTTTTCATACAACTTTCTCTGATTTCAGTCTTGTAGGGGTTGATTAAAGAAATGGATAATGATGGTAGGTCTACCAGGATCTTGATGGCAAAATAAAATATGAAAATCGCTATTTTTTAAACTAATTTTATGCCATCAGATCCTGGTAGACCTATAGTATATTTGTTACGCTTTTGTCAGATATTGAAATTTTTATTATAATTTTGGTTACCTCATTTATATTTATTTTAATACAGATACTCTAATAATTATTATTTGTAACTAGTGTCGGTTGTTTTGGCATCGTAGGTAGTGCCACGGATATATTGAGGTGAATGATAATGTAACTTCCTGTTTAATTCAAATTAAAAAATAATGTCTAATATATTTACTTATATAAAGCATTTCTATCTACATTAAATTCTTAAATATCAAATTAACAATTAAGTGTATTTTATAAACTATATTAATTGGACTAAAGTATAAAAAGTAATTGTGTTGAATTTGACATAAAAAGTTTTTGTATTGACTGTGCGGTAGTCGAAATGAGACGTGGCCATTGATTTCCGGCTCAGTCTTCATTTGGAGCTTGAGGTGTTCAGACATAAAGATAAGTACTATGTATTATGTTAAGTAGATATACGGCCGAATACTGAAACGTCACTCAAGTATTTGACGGCGTCTTAAATGTTAGAGACGGTCTTACATGCAAAATTGGTATACTCAAACATCAATTTTGAGCACGTTTTAGATTTGAGAGAACTCGAAACTAAATAGGTCTCAAACTCCTTTCAGTGCAAAATTCGTATACTGAAAGGCTACTCAAATTTTTTTGCTGTCAAATGTACTGTCAAACCATTGTCAAACCGACTTGGGTGCATCTGAGATCTAAGAGTGGTCGCGAGGTCTCCCAAATCTGTGATAGTATTGATTCTGATGTTAAAATAATGTATTTATCGATACATTATTATCTCTCTCTCTCTCTCTCTCAGCCCAAAGACGTCCACTGCTGGACAAAGGCCTCCCCCAAGGATTTTATCCATGGGGGGTTTTGCCGTAATCGCCACGCTTGGCAGGCGGGTTGGCGATCGCAGTGTGATGTCATACTACATTATTATCTACAGACACTAAAATCAATAACTTTTCACCTATGTATTATTTTGGCATGTGTAAGCTGCAGGGTCACGGCTAGGCCAGAAAAACGAAGGTGGAAAACTTTAAATGCTATATTTGGGCACACAATGCGAGAAAATATACGTTTAGCGAAATTTACAGAGAAAAATACAATGAGACACACGTTCGCTCTCTGTTGCCGATAAAAAGACAGAACCGGTAGCGAACTACCCGAAATCATATAATAAAATTAAGACGGAAATACATAAACTTTTAAAATGTTACGGCGTGAATGTTGTACATATTTGCCAAGTTAATACTTGTATCAAAAGGAGAAGCTTTATGTGAGCGCGTCGCTAACAGCATGTGCAGTGAAGAATTACACAACGTTGATCTTTCTTGCTTTTGGTGCCTGCATAAAATATCCTGCAAAAACCCGCTTCTACAGTGAATTACAAATTGTTTTATTTTTTTCATATATTCCACTGATCCATTGTAAAAAAAGGATTTTAATGAAATAGTGGATACTTTGGGTATATTATAGCATCAGTTCCATTCTATTTATGTTAGTAGATCGGGACGAAGCCGATACATTTTTACCCGAATACAGCGAAACAAAAAGGAATTATTGGTCATAGAGGTGTCTCTTCCTAAAGGCCCTTCACTCATTGCGACGTTTTGCAGCGATACAATCGCGATGCAGTGACAAGTCAATAGCTAGTGATGTAGCTGTAGTGTTACAGTCGCGATGCAAACGCGAAACAGCATCGTTACAAATGCGATACAGCATTAATACAAACTCAATGAAACAACGTTCAGTATTTCGTTGATAGGCACAGGCAGATATCTGAATCTATTCAAACGTGCGTATGCGTCGCTACTCACTCGCGCATGTATCGATACTCATGTCGCAAAGCAATCGCGCGGCTGATAAAACGCGGCGGTTGTATTGTTGAAAAAAGTCGCAATGTGTGAGTAGGGCCCACGCCACAGAATAAATAGGTATTATTATACCTGAGCAAAAACGATTCATTCCACGAAAATTTATAACGATTTGTTGGTAATTATTTACGTTAATTTTTATTATTTTTTATAATAAATATGATTTTATCACGGAATAATGAAATAAATTGTAAAATAAATAAAACTTTTATTTTTTATGTTATTTTAACTAAATTATATGGTAAAGAAAAATTATTTTTTTCAAACAATGTTGCGTAAAAAGAGGTTATTGAATGAACGTGAATGATAGGAAATGACGTAAATTACTTTAGGTCTGCTTAGCTAATAATGGCTTCCAAACGTTTGAGTAGCTTTTGTGTATACCACTTACTTTTTGGCAGATGCTTAGATTTTAGAGCGCTTCAGCTGACTGTTGCATCTGAGTGACGTTTCAGTATTCGGCCGATAGTTATTCTAATTTATACTGTTATGCTGTTGCATTGTCATATGAATATTTCTTTGTGTTTAATGATATTTCATATGAAATATAAGTGGCCCATCTGGGGTATTTATAGTAATAAATATAACTAATATCATGATAGGGACCAATACTGTTCTAATGAGTTTCTTTCGGGTTTACTTTGCAGTGGTCGTTACGAAGTCCTAGTAGTCTTTAGCTTTGAAATTAAGGTTCAATCTTACAATAAACATTTGAACCTGTTTGTATCTTTTCATTATTTGAATTACCTACCTCTACCTACATTATGAATTGAGTAATAGAGTAAAAGTACAAGTATATTCATACAATTATAGTCATTTATTGAATTTATTATATAACATAACATATGTATATAAATATACATATAAAACTATATACTTTTAACTGTGTTTTTAACACTTTCATGGTTAAACCGTAGTTAGTTACATCACATCCTGTAACATTTTTTTTACAATTTGGCAAAGATATTTTTTTATTAATCAACAAAATAAATTTTAACTGTAATTAAAAAAATATCTTCGTAATACATAACTATATACAATATCCAATGGATTACTAAAGATAAAAAATAATGAAATAGCTTCATCTTTTGTTCGAGCTGAATAAACTAGTCTTGAAGAGGTATATATACAAAGAGCTTAGAGCCAAATAAAGATAATATGTAGAGTCGATGGAAAAAATTAGAACTCTTTCTTCCAAAGCGCGAATACTATAACATTTAAATTAAAAAAATGGCTTTCACAGGACAGTCAGTTGATGTAATTATATATTAAAAATTACTCACTCTTGATTTATAGAATACTAGCTTTCGCCCGCGGCTTCGCCCGCGTGATTTTCCTACGGGAACAGTGCTTTTTCCCGGGATGAAAGGTACCCTATGTCCTTCTCAAAATTTCTAACTATGTGTATGCGAAATTTCAGGAAGATTGGTTCAGTAGATAAAACGTGAATAGGTAACAAACAAAAAAATAAACAAACAAACTCACCTTCGTATTTATAATATATCTAAGTTAGGATTTATTTTTAGGCAATATGATCAGGAAAGAAAACATCTGAGCATAGATGGCACGATGATCACGCCATTTTCCGTCACAGCATTCTAGCCGATTTATTGCCAAGCCGCGCCAACAGATGTACTTTACATCAAAAATATCTCCATTTAAACCTCCAAGTAGTTCTTACCTCGATAAAGACTATTAATCATAGCTAAGAAAAAATGTCCTTAATGAACTTTCAAAGAGTGCAATCAAGGACTGGCAGCTCCGAAAGCCGAATTCGAATTTTATATTTAAAATTCAAATTTCAAACTGCGAGTTCAATGAGAAATATGGGTCACTCACAAATCTTTTTAGAGGGATTTGTGTAAATTGGTGATTTGACATAGAATTATTCTTATTGATCTGGGCCAAAGATAGAAAAATACACTCTGAGCCGAAAAAAGGCTAAAAAATAAATAAATAAAAATTAGACAAATGATTTGTTTTATATTATCTTAGATAATATCACATTCTGTCATCGCTCTTTTGTTTTAACTTCCTCACTTTCTTTTTTTAAAGGAACTATTAACTAACTATTATTAAAAGGAACTATCAATTATTATTAATTTAATTCCAAAATAAAGCTAGCTTTTCATTTTCTTCGTTTATCTTTCATCTATCTCAAATATCTGGTGGATACAACCAGTCAGTTAAAACCAGATAGAAGCGGATTGGTCGAACTAAAAAACTCGCGCCAGAACTGTTGACCTTTTCAGACTGAATGCCGCAGCCTCAGTAAAAAAAGAAAAAAAAAACCATCGCACACGTACGTCCAAACAATTGGCAATTGTTAAAAAAACAAGCGTTCAAAATACGAACCCGGTTGATTGAATCCGACAAAAACTAGTTATGTCTGCTACGAACCAGCTTTTTCCGGTTGGTGTAGCTAACAAACGCGAAGGACGGAAGTAAAGTTTAATTTTTAGAATTTATTTGTCGTGAATTAAAAAAGAAAAAAAAAATGTAAAATAAAAATTAATTGGCGATTTTCTGACAGCTAAATTAAGAAAATAAAACAGTTTAAAAAAGTCTCAACAAATGGCGTTTTATGAAAGCTAAGTCGTATCGTAATACTAATTGTTTATCTATACCTATTGTGCGCTTTTTCTTGTCAACCAGAGGTAGTAAAATAATCACCAACAGTTTGACAGTTGCACAAATCACAACATTGATACTTTTAGATGTTTTTTTATTAGGTTTTATTTCAAAAAATTACTATCCCGTGCATTTTTGCTTTTTGTATGGACTCTCCTTTTACTAAACGCCTTTTATACTGATTTTTTTTCTTAATTTAGCTATCAGAAAATCGCCAATTAATTTTTATTTTACATTTTTTTTTTTAATTCAAGACAAAGAAATTCCAAAATCAAATTCAGAAAGAAAGCATTCTGATGTTATCGTGAAAATTGATAAATAAATTAAAAATATATTAGTTTAAAATTCTGTATCTTTTTTAATTTATGGCATAGCTTTCCGGTATATTGGCGCGTAAAAAACAGCTTTTTAGTAGCATTTTACCAGATTGCATGTGACGTTGTACTTCTGTTTTAATATCGACAAAAATATTTTAAGTAGTTACCTATCATATGAAATACAAAATATATAATCAACAACTATGCTTTAACAACTGATTTATTTCTCGGAATCTACTACAGTCGTGTGATACTTCCTGGCCGCGCCACTATTCAGTACCAAGACGTTATTATACTAAATAGTGGCTACCTAAACACTACTTTCTTTTGCCTATAATGAAAAAAATAGTACCTCAAAAATATTAGGAATAATTAGCATTAAAAGTGGTCCGGCCACAGAGTAGTGCTTGCCAGCCGCGCCACCCTGTATTACAAAAACCATACAATTAATTCACAGGTGCTATAGCATAAAAAAAGCTACCTTTTGTCTACCTTTCAAAAGGAAAATCGAATATAGCTAAATATTTTTCCCTTGGGAATTACAAGACATTAAAAGTGGTCCGGCTGGGAAGTATGCTATCCGGCCAAGCAACTTCTGGTGGTAAAGTTCTAACTAAATGAAAAGGTTTCTAATAGAAGCTACCTTTAGTCTACTTACGATTAATATTTTTTGATCTCAGAACAAATACATAATTTAGGTAATAAAGACTCAATTAAATTTAAATCAGCTGCGATTTTTTTTTGAACCGATATATTAATATATACTATTAATTTACCATGTTTATGTAATGGTACATTCGAAAACAATAATCACCTATTAAACACTATTAGCTAGTTACTATTTAAAATAGACCCTTTTCAAAACTATTACAGCAAACTTGTATGACACTTCTTTCCACGTACAACCAAACTGTGGAACATGTGTGGAACCAACTTCCTGTGGCGGTGTTCCCGAACCGATACGACATTGGAACCCTTAAAAAAAAGAAAGGCTGGCAACACTCTTGTGTTACAGTAATCCATGGGCAGCGGTGATCGCTTACCTTCAGGTGACCCGCTTGCTCATTTGCCGCCCTATGTTATAAAAAAAAGCGCGGCCAAGGCAGGAATGCGCGGGAATTCGTAAGTTCTTTTTTCAAATCTTCCCACCTTTTTTCATGGTGCGACATAGTTGACTTAGAAAAGTTAAATATTCTCGTGAAAATGAGCAAAAATAGAAAAAAACGTGGAAAAGTGTTATCGGTTTGTCTTGATGAACAAAAAATGGAGTTCGTCAAGTATGAAGATCAACTTTTGGATACAGATTTTCTGCCACCACCATCAAGTAAGATATTTTCTGAAATACGCAAACAATTATCGTGTCGAATGAGTGTTAAAGCGCTTTACTTGTCTCTGAAGAAAAACCATACTCATTTTTTTGGCACTAAGGAGAAGAATAAGAATTCTCAAGAAAGCTCCATTACGCATGAAGAGACTTTAAATTCAGCTTCTTCCTCTTCTGAGCAAGAAAACACTAGTGTATCTGTAGATTTCGAAATAGAACAATCTGATTGGCAATATATAAAACCAGTTACTGTCTATTGCTCGCGAACAGATATTAATAAACCATCGATACACCGCCATAAAAACTATTTTACCTAAAAATCTGTGGACAAACGTCATGAGTGAAATTTTATGGAGGGAAACAAAGCGAGAATGTACATGGATATTTAAACATAGTTCGGCCGTTGATTATATTATTAAATTTAGTGGCTACTGTAAAGTCAAAGTCAAAGTCAAAGTCAAAATTTTTTATTGAAACTTGGCCTTCAAAGAAGGCTCTTTTTCACGTCGATAACTAATTATTTAATCATAATATTTTATGTCTCAAAGCTACAAACTACTAGCATTTCGGAACGACCACTGCTGAGAAGAAATGCCGAAAGAAACTCATGAAACAGTCTTGGTCGCCTAGCATGCCAGAGGGGCTATTCATTAACTTTATACATACACTAGATTGTGTACAGTCAAAAATAAAATAAAATATAAGTAAAAAAATAATAATAATATAATAAAACATGTTATGTTTGTGATCAAGTAACCACAATGAATTGGTTAAGAACAAAAAATAAAAATAAAATTCGAATCAGGATCGAAGCAGGATCCCCTGGCAATACCCGTTCGCAAGTTTGAACATTTTAGAAAAATAAATACTTTCAGTCACTTGAAGATCACAATACACGTACATGTTTAACAATTAAATGTCAATGTAATTAAATTTAAAAAAGAAAGGTAAGGCTATTTTTTCACAATACCAAAAGAATGTAATCAAGTGTGGAGTGGCGAAGTTGTAGGGAGAGACCAAACTTTTTTATCGTTCAAATAATCACTTATTGTGTAATACGCTTTATTCATCAAAGTATTTTTAAGATATGTTTTAAATTTTTGCATCGGTAAATTTATAGCCTCGTCAGGGAGCTAAAATTAAAGCACTTTCAACCGAAGCTACAGAGAATAGTGCTAATATAAAATGCAGAATAGAGGAAGGTGACTTGAATATCGTCCATAATCCAAAGATTAAAAACAAATTGACTAAAGAGAAAAAGAAAAAGTTAGCTGAAAAATTAACCAAAGAACATGCAATTGTAGTACGAAACAAAATTGTTAACGAAGTTATGAATGATGATGACACGTACGAGCCACCATTTGTACCTTCATTAAAAGCTTTACAGAACATCAGACTAACATATAAACACGAAATATACTACCATAAAGAAGTTGTTATGTCGTTGTCGATTATGGCAGATAGTTCTTTTCAAAATATTATTCGATTATTTTCCATTGTACCTTTTATTTTATATTACTGGTCAGATCTGCAAGAAAAGTATTATAACCACCTCATTGATCGCAAAAAAAGAATTAAACTTAGTATCGACGCAACTGGGTCAATATTTAAGAAATTGATACCTGTAAGATTTACCTCTACTGTTTCGAAACATATTTTTCTATGTGTAGCTGTAGCACAAACAGAAAGCTCTTGTGTACCAATTACTCAAATGATCACTGACTTACATACATTGGACAATATATATAAATGGTTACAAACATGGAGAGGAAACAAAAAAGCTCCCGATGAGATAGTGTGTGATGATTCGGCTGCGCTTATTGGAGCTATTACTAAAGCTTTCACGGACTTTGAAACTACCAAGGAATATATTGAATATTGCTTTGATGTACTAAATAAAGTTAAAATAAAAGATAATCATTCCCTAATTCGTTTAGATACGTCTCATTTTATCAAAACTATTTACAATTACCAGTGTTTTACGTATGTTGATGAAAGAGTAAAGAAGTTTTACATACAATTTATCCGCAAAATTAAAGATTCTTCCTCATTTGACGAAATAAAATTGATAATAGATAATCTGATTGTAATCGCATTAAATAAATTTACTGGTACAGATATAAATGGTCAACCAACTTTATGTCAACAAAGTTTACAAACATTATTACGGATAGATACAGAAAAAATAAGTACAGATGATCTACAACATCTAAATGAAGAAGAAGATATTGACGACAATCGTTTCCTTAAATCAGACGAAGATGATGATGATGTTGAGAACGAATTCTTCAAAGGCTTCACACGTAAAATAGACACAGCTTTGTTACAAATACAACTTTCCGATGTTAAGACCATTTATGATAATTTATATTATTTACCTGACTTCATCAAGACTCTAAGGAGGTTAATTTCCCGTTTACCACTATGGAGCAATGTAATGTTATCTTACGTAGATACAAAAAATATCACTCCCACAAGTTCGGATGTTGAGAGTTATTTTAAAAACCTAAAGACTATTTTGAAATCTCCATCTGATAGACTAAGAATTGATGACTTCATAATAAAGCATAATGAGTATATGTCTGGCGAATTAAAAAAAAAATATAGTGATGACTTTAACGAATTTTATAATCTTACGGAAAAACATATTAAAAACGCTACTGAAAAGACTGATGATGATTTCTCACAAGAATCGATAATGTGTGACAACCCGATGCTGGTTGAAAACTGGAAAGGCCAGGCTGTAGGCAAAAAGCAGATAATGAAAAAAGTACCGCCATCTCAAAATAAATCACTGGGGTTATTACCAAATGGTAATAGTAGTCCTTCTGGTGTTAGTGGCGTAATTGTAGAAAATACATGTGCGTTTGATTGTGTTGTACAATGTTTAGCTGTTGCTTATGTAGACAGAATGAGTGTCCGTGAATTTATTGATACGAAAACATCTGGTTTCATGACGCTTGTAAAAGGTCTCGCCAATAAGAACCATTCAATAAATTTATACCGACTTCGAGCTAATATTATTAACAAATATTATTATGAAAAAACAATCACAAGTGACTTGACCATCGTTAATTGTATGACGAACGTTACTTTTGTTTTGGATAAAATTTTAATGAAAGATATTCCAGTGGTCACCTCACAAAAAAGGTGCACAAATTTAAAATGCTTTCAATATAAATCAAATACTCAACGAACATGTTCCTACATGCCACTAAATGAACTTATATTATCTGAAGGAATTGCAGCTCTCGAGAAATCGGCTCAATCAATGCTGGAAATTGATCCGGGTGTTTCCTGCGAAAGGATAAATGACGGGTTGAAATGCTCTGGTAATCTACTTATATCCTACACAATACGCAGCTGTATATTAATATTTGAAATAGATTTAGAAATTAATATAAAAGATATACCGATCCGTATAAATTTAGACGGAAAACAATTTTTATTATTCGCAGTTGTTGAATACATAACAAATATTCGTCATTACGTAGCACATTGCAAACGTCTTAACAATAACTGGGAAACGTATGATGATTTAAAAACCTCTGTAACTTTACTAAAAGATACGCAAATGGTAGTTCATTCTATTATGTACACTATCTATTGTTAAATTGCCATTATATGATTTTATAAATCATGCTGTGTTTTAAGTTTCATTAATCCCCATATACAAATAGCATACTACACTTTACACTTGTTTGGTCAAATCCACCTGTATGAGCCATCACACACATAGATATAATTATTGCTTACATAGACGCTAACACTAGGTCAATATACCTTTTAATACTATAATGATTAGCTTGCATATTTACTAGTTAGACTTACGTCAATAACTTAACATTAAATCAGTGTACGATTAGCACTCTACGGGTTTGGATTCAATCTCTTCGGAGTTTCCCCCATAGCTTAGCATCCTAGCATCAGCATCAACCTATTTAGCAAATCTGTGTGTGGTTACACCATACACCACCCATAGCATCTATTGGGTGTACCTAATAAGTAATACAAGTTTGTTATAGCATCACAAATTAATAAACTATACAGATCGAAAGCTTCCTAAGAGACGGCAAAATTCATCCCTATTCTTATAGGGCTGTCACTTCGTTATTGAAAATAAAAAGAACATATTATTTTTATTTTTGATATATTCAAATGAAAACAATTCAGCTTTATAAGTTGTACTTAATCTACTTACTGGGTTACTTAAGTTATACTTACGAGGTTTGTTGATAACAATTATTTAACAATAGAATGGATACAATTTTTGTGTTTTCAATTAGGACATTCTTTAAATAATATTCCTAAATATATTGAATATTTTTTATATTACTTAGTGCCATCTTTGGGATAAAGAAAATATGACATATTTTTTATTTTCACATTAGTATTCTTGCAATCTGTGCGTTAAACCATTTTGTACACTATTTTCTTTTGAAATACAACGAAAAATATCAACACACGTTATGGTGCGAAAAAATAACAACCAACACCAACTCCGCGAGTGCGTGAGCCCTGATTTTCTCCACCCGCCGAGCCAGTATAAACCGCTTTGGCGCCCCGTATGTACGGAACAGCCAGCGCGTGTGTGCGTAAGTACCTGCGGCTCTCAAGCTTGTAGTGGTGTACTTATTTGGAGCGCTTGTATGAAGCTTAGACTCTGTACCCTTTTAACTACTCGTGTGATAGCAGTTTTGAAAGGAGCTTCATTGAAAAGTGGGTCTATTTTAGATAACTAGCTAATACAGTGTTTAATAGGAGGTTATATTGTTTTCGAATGTACCATTACATAAACATGGTAAATTAATAGAGTATGTTAATGTAACCGTTAAAAAAAAAATCGCAGATACACTAAGTTTAATAGTCTATTACCAAAATTATGTATGTGTTCTGAGATCAAAAAATATTAACCGTAAGTAGACTAAAGGTAGCTTCTATTAGAAACCTTTTCATTTAGTTGGAACTTTACCACCAGAAGTTGCTTGGCCGGATAGCATACTTCCCAGCCGGACCAATTTTAATGTCTTGTAATTCCCAAGGGAAAAATGTTTTGCTATATTCGATTTTCCTTTTGAAAGGTAGACAAAAGGTAGCTTTTTTATGCTATAGCACCTGTGAATTAATTGTATGGTTTTTGTAATACAGGGTGGCGCGGCTGGCAAGCACTACTCTGTGGCCGGACCACTTTTAATGCTAATTATTCCTAATATTTTTGAGGTACTATTTTTTTCATTATAGGCAAAAGAAAGTAGTGTTAAGGTAGCCACTATTTAGTATAATGGCGTCTTAGTACTGAATAGTGGCGCGGCCAGGAAGTATCACACACTACAGTCGAAATTTTAGTGCATTTTTTAAACATATGTCAGAAACTTTTTAAAATATAAATATGAAGATTAAATTTATTATTTGTATTCATCAATTTACGGACTGATCGCATAAGGTTTATTATCTGTGACGCTGTCAGAATGACACTGGCTGGTTAATCTTCCCGCAATTTTAAAAGGTGATCAATCAGTCCGTCCGTCTTTTGTTTTATGGTGAGGTGATGGAAAATAAACATTGTAAATGTCAGTATGCGTTATTATTTATATAATGCGTTATTATTAATATTATGTATAAGTTAATTTAACTTACAGCTATGACCAACAAACTGAGAAAAATCTTAAAAAAAAAAAGAAAATCTGCTTCTGGGTAAGCTCGCTACATCGTAGACCTCATCTCTGTCCTCGGACAAGATTGTGGTCAAGAGCAAACCCATCTTTAATAAAATAAAAAAAACTATTTTCCTAGCCCACTGCTGGCCAAAAGCCTCCCCCTTCCCACGTATCTTTATCTCTGGTCTTTTCCTTCCATCACTGTCAAACGCTCTCAAGTCGTCCGCCAATCTCGTCTTTGCCCTTCCACTTTTTCTCCTTCCATCGGTTGGAACCCAGTTGGTTATTTTGAGTCCATCTTTCCGGGTGCATGCGACCGACGAGACCCACCCAGACCACTTCAGCCAGCTGCACTTTTTTGCCACATCAATGATTAAAAAAACCGGCCAAGTGCGAGTCAAGCTTGCGCACAGAGGGTTCCGTACACCAAAAGCATCTCACATGTTAGCTCTAACAAAAAGACCAACAGTTTCAAAAAAAACTTAACTTTGCAGTTCGATCCCTTGGATTAGTACTGCATCGAGCGCAAAAATAAGTTTGTAACACTTTTTTTAGACTTCCAACAACATATTACAACTATCAGATTTATTCCTGTACAAGTACTGTTAGACATTGCTTTTTGCCAAATTTTATAATTTTAGGTCAACTGGTTTGAATTGCTGTCCGAAATCGCAAAATATGCAAAAATTCGCAACATTTACGGTAATATCTCCTGATCGCATTGACGTATAATTTTGATTATTTTTTGCTGAAATAGACCGTGGATTATTCGATATTAATTTCAACTTGATACCTTTAAGTATTCCTGAGAAAAAAAAGTTTGACAGACAGACGGACAACAAAGTGATCTTATAAGGGTTCCGTTTTTGCCTTTTGAGGTAAGGAACCCTAAAAATGTTTACAGAATTTTTTTAAAACAAACTTATATTACTCCTAAGTACTTTATTAACCATGGGCATAAATCTTTAATATCATGTGTGTTAATAAGGAAATAGTTACCAAAAAACGGGTCAAGCTTTAGAAAATAATATGTAAATATAGAACCCGTAGGCAGACCGTATTCACTGAGGTATTAGCATATATTAGCATTATTTTGCAAACAACCTTTATTATGTCATTGTTTTATTAGAAACTAGCTATTGTCAGCGGCTTCGCCTGCTTGAATTTCATACGGGAACTGTGCTTCTGCCCGGGATGAAAGGTACCCTATTTCCTTCTCAGTGCTTCTAACTATGTGTATGCGAAATTTCAGGAAGATTAATTCAGGAGATAAAGCGTAAATAGGTGACAAAACAACAAACTCACTTTCGCATTTATAATAATATTTGGGATTTTATTAAATTTCAACCTCCGACACAAAAAAGCGGTGTTAGAAATTAGACTTGTCTGTCTGTGTATCTGTATGTTTGGCATCGTAGCTTCCAAATTGATAAACTGATTTTAATCTAGTTTTTACCATTTGATACAGCTCTTCTGTGCTATTTGGGACTGAACCAATGCTCCCGAAACCCCGCACACACATAGTTAGAAGCACTGAGAAGGACATAGGTATAGTATCCTTCATTCCGGGAAAAAGCACAGTCCCCGTAGGAAACACACGCGGGCTCATTTTGATAAATACTTTTGTTTTAAAAACGTGTACATATAGGTCTATCCTCAGATCACAACAAACAAGGTGTTGTTGTGATCTGAGGGTCTATTATTTTAAACTTCCTTTGAAGTTCAGAATCGAAAGCCTTCTTTATTGTAGTGGGTCAAAAAGCTCAGAAAATATTTTGGCAGGGTTATATTTTAATAAGGTAGTAGGGTAACATGAAAAACAAATACTTTATCAAAGTAAGATAAGCAAGACTATCTAATATGATACCCAAAACACTAGTGATGGGACACCGTCGCTGTCACTTGATATTTTCTGTTGCATACCTATTATTGAAATGTAGAAGCACGTATACAGTTCTTGAGCAGTTCTTTGATGATGGAAATTTGTATTTGTATTTATTTATTCGTGAACAAAAAATATTGTGTTCGAATGCTTATTATAAAAGGACTTAATACTACTTAAACTAATACATTAAAATTCATCTAAGGAGTAACAACATATTTTCACAAGAAGAGCTTTTAACTTTTCATTAAACGTTTTTCGACTACGTATAGCCTTTAATTCTATAGGCAACTTGTTAAAAAGCACCACTGTTTGGTAACGTACACCTTGCTTTATCGCTTTCAAATTTGGAGGCATTCCTTCTTATAAGGGTAATAGGTCTTAATATTCTTCCGACGGAACGTTTCTCTCGCTATCATCTCCTCTTCAGACTCATAAAGGCTATACGTAGTCCTCTTCAGACTCATGAAGATGAAAAGGTGGTTAGATAAGAAAAATAAGTGGTTACTTTATTTATAGATTTTAAGAAGGCATTTGATACGGTAGACCACGGAGTTCTAATTGATGCAATGTAAAATTGTGGTATCCATGGTATGGTGAACAAATTTTTTATCAACGTTGGTTCCGAGGATGGTTCTTAGATAGGTGTCATTACTTTAATTTAAATGTAAGCGCTGCAATAAAAGAGATTAAAAATATTTTTTTTATTAATTTTATTCCCCACTTCATATTTTCTTACTTTTGACTTTATTTTATTCTTTTAATATTACAATGCTTTGATCTATCGTCGTAAGTAATTCCAATATTTTTTAAACAAAACTGAAATTGTCATTAGTATTGGTTACTTATCTATTAAAGGAAGAAATGAATTTCGTTGCAAAATTACTCAAAAACATTAATATCAAAAAATACCAGTTAAAAATACCGTTCCAAAAATACTCGGTTACATCACTAGTAAACGTTCCTTGTCACCTCCGAAAACTAGTATTAATAATAAAATACTCCCTAATAAAAATACCTGTTACATAAACTGTTCCGAAAATACTAGGGAACATCACTAGTTAACGTTACCTTCGTTATCCCTTGTCACCGTCCTAATGAAAGCTGGTATTTACATAGTGACCGGCCCCCTACGTGACAAGCATAGCGATAGTAGGTAATGAGCCGCACTAAACACTATGTGACGGAAATATTAAATATTTTTAATTATAAAGTGAAAAATTGGTAAATTAATTATTAGAGTACTTTTCAATACATACAATAAAACTGTAAGGTCTGTGTCTGGAAATTTTAGAAAAAAAAAACTACGAGGTGTCTTTATAGGGCCAACAGAAGCCAAAACAATTTTTTTTAGAATTCTTGTCTGTATTTCTGTCTGTCTTTCCATCTGTCTGTATGTTAAAGTCAAAGTTAAAGTCAATTATTTTTATTCATATAGGCTTAAAAATAGCAATTAGAAAATCGTCACATTCTTGTTTTTTAGTTAGTTGACGTCATAAAATGACTTAAAGCTGAGGCTACCACCGCCTCCAAAGCGCGAGTGGAGAAGAGGCGGCGCAACAAATTCCACTGCTGCATTTTCTCCATGGGTCACTTTACAACATATGTCTAACAATTAAATAACTGTGTATGTGGACTGTGGATGTTTATACGCGCATTACGCAAAAACTACTGGACAAAATTTGATGCGGTTTTCACTATTGTATTGTTGAAGGTGTAACTTAAAATCTGGCGTTGGTTTCATTTTGATACCGAGAACCGGAGATATAAACAATAGTAAATTACGCGCAGACGAAGTCGCGGGCACAGGCTAGTAGCTTTCTTGGTAATACTAGCTTTCGCCCGTGGCTTCGCCCGCGTGAATTTCTCACGGAACAGTGCTATTTCCCTCGATGAAAGGTACCCTTTGCCCTTCTCAGTACTTCTAACTATGTTTATGCGAAATTTCAGGAAGATTAGTTTAGTAGATAAAGCGTGAAGAGGTATCTAAAACAAACTCACTTTCGCATTTATAATATTAGTTAGGATAGGATATGGAATTTTGTTTTAACTTACTTATATCTAGCCTCTATCCCACAAATATTATAAATGCGAAAGTTAGAATGTATATGTGTATTTTCAACCGACTTCCCAAAAAAGGAGGAGGTTATATGTTTCGATGTATGTATGTTTTTTTTTTATGTATGTTCGCCGATTTCTCCGCCATTTGAGGACTGATTTCCAAAATTGTTTTTTTATTAGTAATGGTGTATTCCCAAGTTGGTCCCATTTTAACCACGTCAGAATCTGTTCGGTAATTTTAAAGATACCTAACAAAATATAAAAATACCAACATTGCATTATAGAGCAAAAGCCCGCGACAGCATGCCCTTCCTTATTTTATTAAAACTCAAGATTTTCTGTGTATGTCCCCAACATAGAAATAGCGATTAGCGACTATATAAAAGTTGGTTCATGATTACTTAGGCAGATTACTTGTAGCAATAACATTTGAAGTGATAACTCAATTTCCTCAAAGTAAAGTTTTTTAAAGATTTTATTCCTAATAATATTAGAAATCACGCCATCCATTACCAGGCAATTGTTGCAGATATAAACCCCTGCTAGATATTGTAACCTTACTAAATTATAGTTATATTTGTTTTATAATAAAAGCTTAATTTAATATTACTTTGGGAGGCCCAAAGGTTGCTTTTTTTACCTATAAAAATCATCTTTACTATCCATATTACCTACATAAGCAACTAAGATCCAAACTTCATACCTAATCGCTAATATTTTTTACCCGTATATACCACGCAGAGAAACATTCAGCATTTTTAAAATAAGGAAGGTTTGGTCGTCACGGGCTCTCGATCTGTTTTTGTGCCAAAATAATAGACAATTTGACATGTTGTGACATTTCAAATCAAACTTACTTACTTAGACATAAAAAGTATCGAATTCTTAATTCTTTATTTTCGGCCAGTGAAAGAAAAGTTTTTATTAAACTAAAAATGATAAAATAAAACTTTTTTCCAAAAAAAAATGAACCGACTTCCATCATAAAACTTAAAATCATGAAATAACAACAAAGAAAAATGTATTAGCATTCTACCTACTGAATGAGGTGAAGTCGGTGCCAAATTGAATATTAAATAATCTAAGTTAATATTAGAATCATGTATATAATACCTAGCTAAACAATTACATAACACCCTTACTCCTGCACTTGGCACCGACTTCACCTCATTCAGTAGGTAGAATGCTAATACATTTTTCTTTGTTGTTATTTCATGATTTTAAGTTTTATGATGGAAGTCGGTTCATTTTTTTGTGGAAAAAAGTTTTATGTTACTCAGTAATGCAGAATGTACTGGACGGATTATGATGAAATTTTGTAATTAGGAGTTTTTTAATTTAGGAGAGGTATGAGTGTAGAGGAAGCGAGAGAGATCTGTAAGGATCATAGCAAGTGGAAATAGCTATGTAGTCTCTGCCTATCCCCATGGAAAAAAGCGTGGTATAATAGGTATACGTATGTTTATAACTTATTATAATTTATAAGTGCTTCCCGTGCTGGTCTGGGAGCGAAGAAAAAACATAGAATGTGCTGCTCTTTCCGCGCAGATTGTAAAAGTCAATCGGAAAGCGCTTTAAACTGGGGATTCTTCCACTCATAGGCGATGGGCTAGCAACCTGTCACTATACCTGAATCTCCATCCTATTAAAGAGCCCACTATTCAGCTAAGCGTGGCCTTTGAGATTAACGACTCCTGGCTCTGTCTACCCCGTAAGGGATAAAGACGTGATTCTATGTATGTATGTAATTTATAAGCAGATAATGAATATTTATTCTGTATTTCATTTGCGCTTTTTTATTACACAAATCACAACTGAACAGTAAAAGTGAAACAAAATTTCCTTTATCGAAATAAATAAAAATTTGCTTTTACGAGAAGTTGACAAAATGAGAAAGTGTATAGAACTCATTACTTCCGGTCTAGCAAGCATTTCTATTAGGCTTAACGTTAACAGGACAAAGATTAAGTTTAATATTTTCGCAGAAGTGGTAATATTGTACTTACTGAACTTTAACGTTAGGCCCTTAAAAATGTCCATTCATTGAGCAATGATTTTAATTCTTACCGTTGAAACTGAAGGGGAAGATTAACAAGGCGGTTGTGAGGCCAGTGATGTCAAAGTCAAAGTCAAAGTCAATTTTTTTATTGAAACTTGGCCTTCAAAGAAGGCTCTTTTTCACGTCGATAACTAATTATTTAATCATAATATATTATGTCTCAAAGCTACAAATATACTAGCATTTCGGAACGACCACTGCTGAGAAGAAATGCCGTTGCTGAGAAGAGATGTTGTATGGTTCGGAGTGTTGGGATACTAAAGCACAAGACGAAAAGAGGCTTCATTCCGCTGAAATGAGGATGCTGCGATGGATGAGCGGGGTCACACGAATGGACAGAATAAGGAAAGTTTATGTAAGAGGAAGTTTAAAGGTTACCTATGAATAAAAAAGTAAGGAGTAATAAATTGGCTTGGTTTGGACATGTAATGAGAAGAAAAGACCAACATCCAATGAAAAAGACGTTGAATAGGAAGGTGGATGGTCACAAGAGAAGAGGGAAACCCAAAAGTCAAAGTCAAGTCAAAGTCAAATTTTTTTATTGAAACTTGGCCTTCAAAGAAGGCTCTTTTTCACGTCGATAACTAATTATTTAATCATAATATATTATGTCTCAAAGCTACAAACTACTAGCATTTCGGAACGACCACTGTTGAGAAGAAATGCCGAAAGAAACTCATGAAACAGTCTTGGTCGCCTAATATGCCAGAAGGGCTATTTATTAACTTTATACATACACTAGATTGTGTACAGTCAAAAATAAAATATAAGAAAATAAATAAAATAATATAATAAAACATGTTATGTTTGTGATCAAGTAACCACAATAAATTGGTTAAAAACAAAAAATAAAAATACAATTCGAATCAGGATCGAAGCAGGATCCCCCTGGCAACACCCGTTCACGAGTTGACGCGAGGGTCAAAAGAGGTGGATGGACCGCGTGAGGGACGATATGAGGGCGTTGTAACGAACTAATAAACCATAGAACTCTAACAACGCCAAAAAAATGGTTCCACGAAATATAAACCTAGGTGGGCGGGGCGTAAAATAGAAACCTCACTTCGCCTCAGTTCACCGTGGCGCAGCTGAAGTTCAACGGTTGTACTTGTACCTAACGCATAAGTGTCAATTGTACGTATCATCGAGTAATTTCGCTAGTTTAATTAGCAAAAATATGCCATCGTGTGTCGTAAAGTGGTGTAGAAATCACACAGATATGAAGAACAGCGGAATTACCTTTCTTTCCTTTGCCGAGACGTAGTACTTATATTAATTCTGTGCCGAGACTCCAAACGCCAAGCGGCTGGGCCGTTTGATTGAGCGGTAGCCGGCTGCCGCGGTGTGTTGACCCCGCCCCGTGACCTTGACGCGCCCAATCGTGTACTAGCTTTTTCTATGAGAATTTGTATTTAAGTACATTTGTTTGCGTAAAAGGAACCAAGATTTGAGCGTTCGTTGTATGACAGTTACACTTCCATATCTATATATATAAAAGAACAAGGGTGATTGGTAAATCAACGCCCAGCCTAAACCATAAAAGCTATAAACTTGAAATTTGGACCGAAGTTTTATGTTAATACGTAGTGCTCAGATAAGAAAGGATTTTTCAAAATTAGACCCCTAAGGGGGTTAAAATTGAGGGCAAAGTTTGTATGAAAAAAAATTAAAATCTTCACTGATTTACTTGAAACTTGGCAAGAATGCTTCTCAACAAAAATAACCAATGGCGTGTTTCAGCGTTTTTTGAAATTCAACCTCTAAAGGGGTAAAAAAAGGGGAGGTAAACTAATTTATCATCACAAAACCGAAACTATAAAAGCTATAAACGTGAAATTTGGTAAGTGTCTTCATTATACAATATACTGCCCACATAAGAAAGGGTTGTTCACAATTTCAACCCTTGCAGTCCAAAAAAAGGGGTGAATTTGCGTACCTTTAGACAAATCCCATTTGAAATTTCGCCAGTTACAAGCAATGCATGTTGGCCTATTGGTAGAAGCCGCGGATTATTTTTTTAAGTACAGGGTTCGAATCCTGCCGGATGTGACTTTTTTTTCCAATTTTTTTTGCGTTTTGTATTAGTTTTTTAGAATTCTATATTTTTTTAAATATTTTAGTAAAGAAATATTTCAAGAAAGTAACTGGAAGTAGCTGGATCGAATCCTGCCACTAACAATAATTTTCTGTTTTCGTTTTTTATTTGTTTTCTAGAATTAATTTCTTACTTTTGTTTTAATTTTGAAAAGAAACGAATAAATTCATTTGTAAATTTATTTCCGGTCATCTACTGATTGTGCCAAGCAAAATAATATCCAATAGATGGCGTTGATAAAATGAGAAATGTAAGCTGAAATTATTTCTCAATATTTTCAATAGATGGCGCTGCGCAATTTTGGTGATTTCTACTTCGCGCTTAGGGGTCGTGGGTATAATAATAAAACAGTAAAGATATTTTGTCTGTACAGTACATTTAGTATTTTTGACTGAAATGGATAGAGGGACACTTAAAAAGAACAACAGAAAGCAAAAACATTTTTTTGGAATTTTTTGTCTGTCTGTCTGTCCGTCC
Organism: Ephestia elutella; assembly: GCA_018467065.1. Taxonomy (NCBI): domain Eukaryota; kingdom Metazoa; phylum Arthropoda; class Insecta; order Lepidoptera; family Pyralidae; genus Ephestia; species Ephestia elutella. The sequence goes on from CM031594.1 coordinate 1,673,610, forward strand.
ATCTGTATATGTATGTACGCGTTTCACGCAATATCTGCTGGACGGATTTGATAGAACTTTTTTTGTTGTATAGCTATTAAGCCTGGGCAACATATAGGCTATAAGTGATTTTGAAAACTGGAACACCTGATGAAGAACCTTAAGGGGGTCAGCGAAAATTCATATGAAGCGGCTGAAGCGGGGGGGGGACGTCCCGGTTGCGCGCCATTCGAATTTTTTTTTATCAAAAAGTTAATAGAAATGTTTAGTTTTTCAAAAATTTAAATCAGTCACGAAATCGAAAAGGTAAAATACCTTTGTGTTGGTGATTTTAAAACATTTTTTTATTATAAAACACGGATGTTATCTGTATTCATATGAAATAGAGGTAACTTCACGATTTTTTTCTATCGAGCAAAATTTTTCCCATCGTGTTTTGGAAACAGTCCTCCCTTTAAACATACGTTCTACAATACATATCAGAAATTTCAGGGCGAAAACTCTTCAATTCTTTAAACAGCAGCTTATAGAAAACAGCCAATAACAGCTAAACTATAAGAAATATGGAAATGGTACCTTTGGAAAAGTTTATCAATCAGACGAGCATTTTCTGTTGACGTATAAAAATCGAAGATCAGGATCATCTGATGAAGAATTCCAAGGGACCAGCTACACTATTACATATATGGAAATGGCGCCTTAGCAAAAGTCGTTTAACCTGATGAGCATTTTCTGCTGACGTATAAAAATTTAAGTTTATGCAACATCTGATGAAGAACTCCAAGAGACCAGCTACTCTATAAAAAATGGAAATGGGGCCTTAGCAAAAGTCGTTCAACCTGATGAGCATTTTCTACTGACGTATAAATAGACAGGACACGGGATAGGATAAAGAGGGACTCTAGGTGGTAGTGGTGGTACACGGGAAATTGTAGATAACGAGCAGACGAAGATCGTTTATTGAATGAAATATCACTTTTGATTCATTTTAACACCGCGACTGTACTACGAGTACCTAATATATTCCCGCGGGACACGGGATAACCAAATAGCTGAAATTTTGAGTACTGGAGTTTAGGTTACTACAGTTTGGAACACAAAAAGATTTTTCATCTAAGGAAACTCACGCGGGCGAAGCCGCGGGCAGCAGCTAGTTTATTTATAATTCAATGGGGCGTTGAGAGTAAATGTTGATATGACGGGGAACAGAACGTTATGGAGCGATAGAACATATTGCGCCGACCCCAGATAATGGATAAGGTAAGGTATATGAGGATGATTGTTAAGTATAATTATATCTTACTGGCTGGCGCCCGCGGCTTCGCTCGCGTTTTAATCCTTTCTTAGCGGATGCCTACGTCATAATATCTACCTGCATGCCAAATTTCAGCCCGATCCGTCCAGTGGTTTGGGCTGTTGATAGATCACTATGTCAGTCAGTCAGTCATCTTTGAGTTAAATATATATATATTGTATATATATAAATAAGAATTTTTTTGTATCACTTAAAAAATGAAGTAAATAGTGCGATTTTAGTTATACATTTTTGTTTAATTTAGGTTATTTTTTAGCGTTTAGTTAGTTTTAGTTTTTTAGTTTATCTTGGTAATTTTTGTTGAATAAATACTTACCGAGGTAAAAAAAAATATGATCTCATTTTCCTCACGATCCTTTAGCGGAAGCAAGTGGTCTACAAAAATTACTATAAGTACATGAGTTAGGTATACAAACTCATTGGCATGAATAGGATTCAAATCTAGGACTTTTCTACCATAGGTTGGCATTCTAACCTCTCGGCAACCACCTCACTGCAAACTAAGACAGTTAGGCACAAAACAATCTCATAAATTTAACTGATCTATGCTCAACAACCCAGAGGTAAAATATTTATAGAAATAACAGTCTTTGTGGAATCGTGTAGGTTTACTTGGAACCCGCCATTTTGTTTTAGAGTGCTTAACTAAAATGGCGGATTTATTGTTCAATTTAAATTTATTTATTATTGTTTCCATGGTTTTAAGTACATAGATCACACAATGCAGAAAATATAAAGCACCTCATGGACCCTAGTGGGGCAATTTATTTATTTAAACTTTATTGCACATAAACATATGTTACAGTACAATGGGCGGACTTAATGCTACAGCATTTTCTACCAGTCTACCTTAGGGTCATGCAGAGAACATTAAGTGGGTGCAAATACTTAAATAAATTGACTATATATTGTATAATAAAATACATAAACTAAGATTAATACGTATGATAAATAAATATATATATATATATATATATATATATATATATATATATATATATATATATATATATATATATATATATATATATATATATATATATATATGTGATGTGTATGAATAAGTACTTATATATACGCAGCATGACTCAAATTAATCCATTAGGCATTCACTTGTGACTCGGTCAGGTAAAATTTATAGACGAGAGACTTAAAACAAGTACGGCTGGGAGCTCTTCTGATAGATTCAGGAAGTGCATTCCACAATCTGACCGCAGTAACGGCAAAGGAGTTAAAGAAGAAACCAGTATGGTGCGAAGGGGTTGAAAGGGTCAGATTGCTAGAAGAGCGCAGGACTCTTTCAGTTGGTGTAAACCTCCTTCAATCTTCGCCACCTTTCAAATATTATGATTAAATAATTAGTTATCGACGTGAAAAAGAGCCTTCTTTGAAGGCCAAGTTTCAATAAAAAAATTTGACTTTGACTTTGACTTTGACTTCTCTGTTCTGGGCAGTGAAAGTCCAGTTGCTGCCTGCAATCTTTTTGATGTAGTCTTTCCATCTCATTTGTGGTCTCCCCTGGGGCGCTTTTGATCCCATGGTCTCCAATCTAGAAGACGCTTGCACCATGAGTCCGTTTTTCTGGCAATGTGGCCGGCCCACTCCCATTTTAACTTGGCCGCTCTTTGGCCAACGTCTGATACCTGCCTATGATGACTCATATAGCCTATGTCACTCGCAGTAATTTTCACTTATAATACTGAAATTCTCACTTAAGATTCACTCTTTAGTCGTATTTCCTCATGACTGAGGGTCGTGGTCATTATAAGGAATGAAACACACACAACGACTCTCTTGGCAATTTTTAATGGAGTGGTTTGCCATTGCCTTCTCCATTTCACACACTATCCCATTTCTCACACTAGCATCATAATCATCAACCAGAGTGCAGGTTTCCTCACGATGTTTTCCTTCACCGGAAGCAAGTGGTGGTCGATGAAAACTAACATGAGTCAGATTGGTATACAAAGTCATGTAGCCCGGGCAGGATTCAAACGTGGGATTTTGCATCCACAGGCGGGCGCCCTACCACTCGGCCACCACCGCTTCTTCAACATAACATAAGTCGTAAAAATGTAATACTTTATTCAAATAGTTAATATAACCTACAAATTGACCCATATATCAACCAGTAGCTAAGAACATTTTTTTTACATTTTGTTCTTATAAGAAGCCATAAATCGTAGATGTTTAAATCAAAAGGTCGTTAGAACACAGGTTTTTAATAATGCGGCTACGGCGCTCGTAGCATCTCGTAGCTCGTAGCATCTCGTAGACCCGCTACGGAGATGGATTTAAAAACTGATGTGTTTGTATGGAGGAGACTTTTTAAATACCTTTTATATAACTAGTGGTTCGCTGCGAACTTAGACCTCGCGATTATTATTTTAAAAATACGGTTCAAAAGTTATAGAGCAATATTTATTTTCATAAAAATGCGTATATCTCAAAAACGGCAGAACCGATTTTGTTGCGCAACGAACTTAAAAATTCTATGGATAGTTATAGCGAAGCGAGCGAGGGCTATAATTCAAGTTGGGGCGAAAACACATTGTTTGTATATACCTATGTATGTTTGTTCTGCGATAACTCTCGAACCGTATTCTAATTAATTTCGATGATATTAGGAATACGTATAGCAACTATCCATAGAATTTTTAAGTTCGTTGCGCAACAAAATCGGTTCCGCCATTTTTGAGATATACGCATATCTTTTATCGCGAGGTCTAAGTTCGCGGCGAACCACTTTATATTATCTGTGCCAATTATTAAACACACACCAGTTATTAAAAAATACGACTGACATTTCACATAGCCTATGTCACTCGCAGGAATGCAAGGAATCTAAAAATACCTCTCACATCAAAATCTGTTCAGCCGTTCAGGACTTATAGTGGAATAGAGAAACTTACATACATACATGAATCCTAACAACATAACACTCTTTTTAGTCAGTCGTGTAAAAAAACACGTGATAAGTTGTGTTATACATAAAGTTATTCCTTTAATAGTTACTTACGTCTTAAATCCAGTTGAAATACGATAAAAATACTCCATACTAACGTACCCTCCTACAAGAAACCAGAAAAAATTAAATCTACATTTGTAAACGTAAGATAGATATCATTGAATTATTACTTCATATGGTACGGTTTGGGATTTACTGACTAATGGCACAGGGCGGGCGCTTCATAGAAACGGGGCGTCAAATATACCTACTACTACTACAAATGAAACTGTATATCCGTGAATGTGTGCGTTTTCATAGTTGTAGCGTCCCAATACACACAAGAACGGGGGAGAAGTGCGGGGGTGCGGAGGTCATATTGCGGGAGGGGCAGGCAGTTTCCTTCCTGTACGTACTTATATTAATTCTGTGCTAATGGGTGAAAATCTTTAAATATCATTGTTTATTTTACTTTTAAGTATGTTGGGTCCATGGGGTCCTTCAGCTCACCAGCTTTTTACTTTTATTCCCTTAGCTAAAGAGCTGGCAGCTTCTTTGGCCAGAAGCTAGGCATTGCCATACAGCTTGGCAATACGACCAGCATGTTGACACATATAGCCCAAAACAACGAAGGTGGCGAATTCTGTTTTGGTAATTTGCACGTAAAATTATAAAAGAAATAGCAAAATTAAACACTGAAAGTAATTGCTTCATTATTGATCCTAAAAGAGTTAAAAGGCGCGCGCACAGTTTTTTATTTTTTTATTATAGCGATTTTAAGTAATTTTTTCTTCTAGCTATATATAGCTAGAAGAAAAAATTACTTAGAGACACAGACAGCTGAGGAAGCGGGATGTCAGATAAGGTTTTTGCCTATGTTGGTGAAGGACAGGTCTTCCGTAAAGCTCATTTTTGTCAAGTTTGACATTTTTTGCGTGTTTTGGTTCAAAAGAGTGAGAATTTGTGAACAATCTGTAAAAAAATTAGAATTTGGAGCACACTATCTGAACGTTTTTGGGCTTCATTTGACAATCAAGTTTATATGTCTATTAAAGAATGATTTTTTTTTCCATGTCTATGTGTTGACATGAGCCAACAGTCTTGAGTCTGACTTGTAATTTATTTATTTTTCTTAGTTTTTAATCGCTAGTCTCTGCCTACCCCTACGGGTAAAGGCGTGATAATATGTATGTATGGTCCATTTATCCATAATAGCCCTATTATGTAAACAATCTTCACAGTACTTTTTGTTAAATTTTGTTGAAAATATATCAAATACTAGCTGTCGCCCGCGGCTTCGCCCGCGTGACTTTGGCTTAGATGAAAAAGTCTTTTTGTGTTCCAAACTGTTTCCTGTGTTCCAATCTTCCATTTTTATACGTCTACAGAAAATGCCCATCAGATTAACCAAGTTATGCTAAGGCGCTATTTCCGTATATGTTATAGTTTAGCTGGTCTCTTGAAGTTATTTATCAGATGTTCCAGATCTTCAATTTTTATACGTCAGCAGAAAATGCTCATCAGGTCGAACTGTTTTTGCTAAGGCGCCATTTCCATATATGTTATAGTGTAGCTGGTCTCTTGGAGCTTTCATCAGATGTCCCAGATCTTCAATTTTTATACGTCAGCAGAAAATGCTCATCAGGTTGAACGATTTTTGCTAAGGCGCCATTTCCATATATGTTATAGTGTAGCTGGTCTCTTGGAGCTTTTCATCAGATGTTCCAGATCTTCAATTTTTATACGTCAGCAGAAAATGCTCATCAGGTTGAACGATTTTTGTTAAGGCACCATTTCTATATTACTTATAGTTTAGCTGTTCTGTTATGGTTCTTCATCAGGTGTTCCAGTTTTCAAAATGAATTATAGCCTATATGTTGCCCAGGCTTAATAGCTATACAACAAAAAAAGTTTCATTCAAATCCGTCCAGTAGTTTTTGCGTGAAACGCGTACATACATACAGACAGACAGACAGACAGACAGACAGACAGACAGACAGACAGACAGACAGACAAGAAATTCCAAAAAAATTTTTTTGCTTTCTATTGTTCTTTTTAGGTCTCCCTCTATCCATTTCCGTCAAAAATATTAAATGTACAGACAAAATATTTTTACTGTTTTATTATATGTATAGATATGTATATATTAGTTCAAACCTAAACATTCTAAAGTAAAACATTTATTAACCACGAAAGTAATTTCCTATAAAGTCTATTTTAATTTATATTGTTGTAAAATCATAAAAAGACATGGTAAGATTGTTTACATGATAGGACAATTATAAATAAATGGACTTCGGCTATGAAGTTTAAGATTTTTTAGATTGAATGAATGTGGTTTTAAATTCTTTTCATAAATTAATTATTACAATTTTTTATAATCGAGTTTCCAAAATGGCGTAAAGTACCAGTCCTTTATCTGTGTGTATAGTCCATTTTACGTTTCACCCTACTTTGTTTGAAATATTCAGGAATACGGTCGCGTACCAACCCTGAATTTTTTATTCTTTAATTTTACAGTCACACAAGCAATTGTTACAAGTGGCCAGTAAAAATTACTACATTGCGGGTTTTCACGTATTTAGTACAGAAGAATCCACGAAATAAAAAAGAAGCACTTTCAGAATTAATAATTAATTTTATTTACCACCTAAATTTTAGTAGAACATTTGGATTTTTTTAAGGTTGGGTTTGCTCTTGACCGCAATCTTACCCGAGGACAGAGATGAGGTCTACGGTGTAGCGAGCTTACCCAGAAACAGCCTATTCACTCTAGTTTTGAAGAGAGTCAGGTTGTATGTGCTCGGGAACACAGACGCAGGCAGGGAGTTCCATTCATTTGCTGTGCGCATTAAGAATGTTGACAAAAAGCGCTTGGTGCGTGCTTGGATGATGAAATCGAGTAGGTTATCAAAGAAATCGATAGCAAATATGATAACACTTTTTCCATAGACTTTCTTGGATACCTATGTCACTCTGTCTGTATATTAAGGCAGTTTTGTTTGTGTATCTAACACTTTTTTATTGAGTGGCTATTCTTGTCTTACCTTAGTTGAAAGTTTGCATATGATATTTTATTACATAGGTATGATAAACATGACCTGATGGACCAAAAATTGGCTTCGTGAGAGAACTCCTTAACGGTTAACTGCACGGATATGACATTTTTGACCAAGATTTTTCTGGTGAAAATGAAAGCCAGCCCAAAAAAATATTTTTGTAAAAACACGTCTATGAGCAACTTTGTACATCACTATCATACTAATATTATAAAGATGAAGTGTGAGTTTGTTTGTACGGGCTAATCTTCGGAACTACTGAACCGATTTCAAAAATTCTTTCACCAATAGAAAGCTACATTATACCTGAGTGACATAGGCTACAATTTATGTGCGTACCTCCCGAGCGAAGCCGGGGCGGGGACGCTAGTAATATTATACCACAGAGTATGCAAGATATGATTTACAACAAATCTTGATCAGGTACACCCTTTGTAATATTGTTGCTTGTTATAACGGCCTTTCGTCTTAGGTACGGACAGAAAAATGAATGGAGTTGATTCATGACTAATTTTCTCTTTTTCTTTTCATGTGGTTTAGGCAACTTGAAACTCTATTACTTTTACTCTCTATTTTTTTTTATTATTTTTTTTTTGTGCCTCTATCTTGCCTGATGGGAAGCAAAGATGAGATCTAGGGTGGTAGGTACACGCAAACTCAAAAAATGCCTATTCACTTTTGCCTTAAAAACCCAAAATTATACCTATCGGGAAACAGCTTATACCAGCAACTTAACGATTACCGCCACCTGCGACTGCTACAATAGTGAACTGAATTGTTAATCATTACGCAGGTTTCCTCACGATGTTTTCTTTCAAACGAAGAAGGTGGTGGTCGACGAAAATGTCAGATATACTAACTCAAAGATACCTCTGTCATTTACATGTCGGGCTTAAATAAAATGAATGAAAATGATTTTATTGTAATAGGCTAAAAATCGAAAGAATTGCTGCATTTTCTCCAAAGACTTCACTTTACAACATACGTCTTACAATTTAATAACTATCTATGTGGACGAATATACATTGAATTTTTATATGAAACGTCAGATTTTTAAATCAATGTTAGATGTAATGGCATGCATGAGTGTAATGGCTGAGATGTGAACCATTGCTTTCCGGATGCAATGTTTGTTAATTGGCTGTAAGATACCCGAAAAACAAATAAATAAATAAATATTAAAAAAAAAATGGAATGGAGCCTATTTTATTTAGTTTGATATATGTATACTTTTATTTTTTACAACAAGCTAATTATTTAAAAATAAAAAACACGACTGACAACTTACATAGCCTATGTCATTTGGGCTTCTGCAAGGAATCTAACAATACCTCTCACATCAAAATCTGTTAAGCCGTTTAGGACTTATGGTGGAATAAAGAAATTACATACATACATACATACATGAACCCTGAAAACATAACACTCCTTTTTTGGTCAGTCGTGTAAAAAATACGTAAAGAAAGGATAAGACCGCGGACGCAATTGGCGCTACAGCAAGGGTTTTTTTGAGACATGTAATAGAAACTAGTCGGAGGTTGTTTAAGATAAAGGGGATTGAAAGGTGATAGGGAAAGCTCTGCTTATCAGTGGATCATTCATAAAAAAAATATTTTTAAAATATTTTAACTCAACTGTTTTCCCTATTCTCATTACTCGCTGTAATAAGGCAGCGCGTTAATATACCGATGCTCGGCATTTACGAAAACATTCGTCAGCGCTGTTATGTATATTGTGTTGTTAATGGTGCGGTGTATAGCGGCCATCTTGGATTTATGACGTCACTTGTTTTTAGTGTAAAATATAATAGGCAAAATAATGTGTGTAATTAATCACATCACACTTCACTTATACTAATCCTAACTAATATTATAAATGCGAAAGTGAGTTTGTTTATTTGTTTGTTACCTCTTCACGCTTTATCTGCTGAACCAATCTTCCTGAAATTTTGCATACACATAGAAGTACTGAGAAGGACATAGGGTACCGTTTACCATGTTTTCACCCAAGGAAAAAGCTTTTCCCGTGGGAAATTCACGCAAGCAAAAGCTAGTATACATAAAACTGCAAAAGTTTTAATGAAAGTTTGAGACTCAATTATGCAAAATCTACTAGACAAATTTCGATGAAATTTGGTACACAGGTAGGTAGTACAGAGAATAGCACACCTGCAATAAAAATAAGCGATGTTGTACATCCTATGTTGAAAAAAAAAACATTTCATTTCAGCAAACTAAACAGTCAGACAGTGTGCAGGTTTTCTCACGTTGTATTCCTTCACCTGAAGCAAGTCTATGAAAACTCAGAAAACTCAACTAATAATTCAGATTGATAAAATCAATGCTACCACAATTATATTCTACTTCTGTCACATAATTTGCATGTCAATTTGATATGCGATATGTGAAAGAAGTAGGATTCGAACCTGGATCTTTTCGATCACCGGCGGGTGTCTTTACCACTAAACCATCACCGTATCAAGTTAAAAGTTGTAGATCTAGAAAGTTTCAACTTTCATGTGTCGACTATTCTAACTACCCAACTTGTTTAGTTTAACTTACGTATGCGAATAGGATCCTGCATAGCGAGAGTAAATCAACGATATAGAGAGATATAGAGCTTCAGTCTAGATAGCTATCAGTAGTTAGTTTTCGATATCATATGTAAAGTGTTTATTTTTCGGTTCCGTATCTCAAAAGGCAAAAACGGAACCCTTATAAGATCACTTTGTTGTCCGTCTGTCTGTCAAACTCTTTTTTCTAGGAACGCTTAAAGGTATCAAGTTGAAATTAATATTGATTCATGGTCACTTTCAGCAAAAAAATAATAAAAATTATACGTCAACGCGGTCAAGAGATATTATCTTAAATGTTGCTAATTTTCGCCTATTTTGCGATTTCAGGCAGCAATCAAACCTTATGGGGTACTTCCCGTTGACCTAAAATTATAAAATTTGGCAAAAAGTAAGGTCTAACAGTACTTATATAGGAATAAATCTGAAAATTGAAAATATGCTGTTGGAAGTCTAAAAAAACGTGTTACAAACTTATTTTTGCGCTGGATTCAGTATGAATCTTAGGGATCGAACTGCAAAGTTAAGTTTGTTTTTGAAACTAGTTGGTCTTTTAGTAAGAGCTATAATGTCAGATGCTTTGCGTCTACGGAACCCACGGTACGCGAGTTTGACTCGCACTTGGCCGTTTTATTTAATACTAGCTTTTGCCCGCGGCTTCGCCCGCGTGAATTTCCCACGGGAAAACAAACAAACAAACAAACCAACAAACAAATAAACAAACAAACAAACTCACTTTCGCATTTATAATATTAGTTAGGAAGTTAGGACATACATTAATGCCTATTGTCTTAGAATCGTTACATAACTAATAACTAATCTTTATTATTTTTTATTAAATTTATGCTTTAAAAGGCATGCAAGTTTTACACTTTGATTATTTTGATAGTTTTACCGTAGCTTTTTCTCTGTACTCTTAAATATTCTATCGCGCGGCATTCGAGACGATAAACTTTTATTTGAAACAATTTCTCCTTACTTCAGTTGCGCTTCTATTTTGTTTCGGTCCGAACGTTGATGTTGTTATAGGGCTGTCAAAAATGTTTTTAATGTGATTCAATGTTTGCCATAAATTGCTTAGGTTGCGTATCGTTGTAACATGAGACATCACCCTTGGTAATGCTTGATGAGTATTTCTCAAAAAAAGTGTACATTTGAGAAAAAAAAGTATGCCGCGATATTGTAAAGAAATTAAACGTTTAAATATTGTAATATTTAAAAAAAAAATGCGTAATTGTGAAGGACAAACATTTAATCTTTAAAATAACAAATAAATTAATAGTAAAATCGCTTTAATTATACCAAATTTTTGACTTTTTTACAACCATGTTTTTTTCCTTTCATACAAAAATCAAATCGCCACCTTCATGTATTAATATCGTGCATTTTTGTGTATTGTAAATCCTAGCTAAACGTACTTTCTATATAAAATTAATGTTCTATGGGGTTTCATAATAAAATAATAATATAGTTGTGATATGTGTGAAGGAGAATATACTCAATAATCTATCAGGTAGAATGAAACCTAAAATGACACATAGGGTACTTTTAATCCCGAAATTCTCACGGAAGCGGAGTCTTGGGGCGCAAAAATTATTTATATACTAGCTTTTGCCCGCGGCTTCGCCCGCGTGAATTTCCCACGGGAACAGTGCTTTTTCCCGGGATAAAAAGTAGCCTATGTGCTATTCCAGGTCATTATCTACCTCTGTACCAAATTTCATCGAAATCCGTCCAGTAGATTTTGCGTGATTGAGTAACAAACATCCTCACAAACTCACAAATTCACAAACTCACAAACTCACATCCAAACTTTCGCATTTGTAATATTAGTATGGATACACGAGAAGGTCTTTCTCTTCTTATCGAGTGTGTTATTTTATTACTAACACTGGTATGAGATTTTATTCAAGTTGCCCAAAGGCATCTGCCATGACTTTTACTACTACCGCCATCTAGTGGCAGTAGCCGTAAATACACTAGTAAACTAAACAGTCAGCCAATGTGCAGGTTTCCTCACGATGTTTTCCTTCACCAGAAGCAAGTGGTGGTCTGAGAAAACTACCATTCATGAGTCAGATTGGTCTACAAACTCGTGTGGCATAGGTAGGATTTGAACCCGGGTCCTACCCGGCCTCAGGCGGGTGTCACTACCACTTGGCCACCACCGCTTACACGAGCAGGTCAAACAGAATATGACCTAGGTGTGTATTGATTAAAAAGCAACCTTGTAATTTTTTTTATTATGAAACTAGCTAAAGGGGTAGGCCTTTGCCCAGCAGTGGGACACAACACAAACAGGCTAGATAAAAAAAAAACTAGCTACGCCCCGGATCTTCGCTCCCGTGAGAATTTCGGGATAAATAGTACCCTATGCGGTGTTACGAATATTTTTCCACCTGAGTACCAAATTTCATCGAAATCCGTCCAGTAGGTTCTGTATGGTTAAGCAACAAACATTTTCACACACATTCAATCTTACGCATTTACAATACTAGCACAGCTAGTTAAACAAGATAATTATTAAAAAACAAAAAACACAACTGACAACTCACATAGCCTATGTCACTTGCAGAAATGCAAGGAATCTAAAAATACCTCTCACATCAAAATCTGTTCAGCCGTTCAGGAGATATGGAGAAATAAAGAAAATTACATATCTCTCTCTCTCAGCCGAAAGACGTCCACTGCTGGACAAAGGCCTCCCCAAGGTTTTCCATAATGACCGGCCCTGCGCTGCCCGTATCCATCCATGCGCATCCCGCGACCTTCACCAGGTCGTCGGTCCACCGAGTGGGAGGCCTGCCAACACTACGTTTTCCGGTTGGAGGTCGCCACTCGAGAACTTTTCTGCCTCAACGGCTATCTGTTCTACGAGCTTTGTGCCCCTATATGTGTACTATGTGTGTACGAGCCATGTGTGTACGAGCTATATGTGTACATACACAAATACTTATATATATGAACCCTGAAAACATAACACTCCTTTTTTGGTGAGTCGTGTAAAAATAGATTTTTAACTCATAGTTGACGACCCTAACACTTTGCCAGTCGACTGGGCTCAACAGACGCGATCGGCTTGTTTGTGACACCTCACCGCCGAAACTTCAGCCAATATTGTCACCGGGCCGGGATTCCTTCCATGGTTTGTATGTTTTTGTTTTTAAATTCTACCACATTATGTAAAATGTATACTTAAATACAAAATGCAGAATTTCGCTACACCACCGTAGACATCTTCGGGCAAGTATAGTTAGTTTACTAATATCATACATACATATTATCACGCCTTTTTTCCCGTGGGGGTAGGCAGAGACTAGCGATGTCCACTTGCTACGATCCTTACGGATCTCTCTCGCTTCCTCTACACTCATCACTCCCTCATACATGCTCTCCGGTTATGAGTGCTCCTAATATCTCCCTTATATCTACTAATATCAAGTAACAATAATTGTTAATTATATTAACTGTTTTGTTTCCCTATAAAAATTTATAATTTATTTATACATATATTATTATACTTTGACATCAAACGATGTATCGGTTAACTGTAACTGGTCTGTGTCTATACATATGAGATATTTAAGAAATAAACTATGAAGGGTTTTTGTAGGGCCAAAACCAGAATGCTTGTCTGTCTGTACCAGTACGTTTGTACGTGCATCACGCAAAATCTACTAGACGAAATTTGATAAGGTTTTCACAGTTGTATTGTAGAAGGTCTAACTTAAAATCTGGCGTAGGTTACATCTTGATACGTCACTTAAAACCTGAGATATTAACATTAGTAAATTACTCGCGGACGAAGTTCGCGGGCCTAAGCTAATTATTATAAGCTAAAGAGCTTTTTTGTATAAATGACCCATTTGACCTGCACTATTATTATTATTATATGTCCTTTATTTATTTACTAGCCTTTTCCCGTGGCTTCACGGAACGGGAACAGATTTTTCCCAGGATGAAAGGTATCCTATATAATTCTCAGAATTTCCAACTATGTGTATGCGAATTTTCAGGAAGATTGGTTCAGTAGATAAAGCGTGAAGAGGTAAAAAACAAACAAACAAACTCATATTCGCATGTTCTTGATGATTGGAATCTCGAATTCCCACCGGAGCAAAACCGTGTAGCACAGCTAACAATTCGATTAATAATTTAATTAACTATTTAATGCTCTATCAGGTTTTGCTTTAGCACAAATGGACAATAATAAATTGGTTAATAATATGAGATCTAAAAAAGAATGTGAAAACACGAAAATCAACGCATTATATCTCAGCCAACTAATCTAGGCTGTAATCTTGGATCCCCCCTTAGCCCTCCTTAGACCCCCTCCCCCCCTCAGGGATGTATTAGCGAATTCCGAGAGGTTGCGAAGCTTTAATGGGCTAAATATCTTCAGCGGAGATAATTCGAACAAGTACGGTCAGCAAGTAAGTTGATTTTATTTGTTTTAACTAATTCCCCGACGATTTTTATGTAGGCAAACAGGCGGTGGTGGCTGAGTGGTAGGGCGCACGCCTGTGGCTGCAAAGTCCCAGGTTCCCTGCCCATGTTACATGAGTTTGTATACCAATCTGACTCATGTACCTATGTTTTATCAACCACCACTTGCTTCCGGTAAAGGAAAACATCGTGTGGAAACCTGCACTCTGGTTGATGATTATCAGCTACTGTGTAAACTGGAGAAGGCAATGGCAACTCCATTTTAAATTGCCATGAGAGTCGTTCATAGGGTATGAAGCATAGGCATCCGGCTGCTAGGTAGGTCGACGATGTAAGGAATATTGCTGGCAAGAACTGGATTGCAATGGCCCAGAATAGAAAAGCTTGGCGTAGACAGAGGGAGGCTTATACCCAGCAGTGGGTAGCAGAAAGCTGACGATGATGATGATGAGAGTCGTTCTGTGTGTTTCATTCCATATAATGACCACAACCCTCAGTCATGAGGAAATACGACTAAAGAGAGAAACAGGCGGCCTACCTGATGGCACGGGGTTTACCGCAGCCTATGTATTACATCACGAGCATTAATATGTATCCAATTTTACACCTTATCACATTGTATTAAGGACTGAAGTTTTAACACATTAATGCTCACGACTATAGTCAGATGCAGAGAAACTTGACCTCCTGAGATTCTGCGAGATAGGTTTCTCTGTATCTGACTGTACGTATGGTAGCATTTGTAGCCCACCCAAAAAAAATTTCCAAATTTTGTAGCAATATGGCAACCCCTAAGACATCCAAGAGGATGTCGTCGGGGTTGCCATTTTTTCTGAATGAATTACAAATATGCGGCTACATCAGCACAGATAGCAGCCCCGTAATTTTGTCACGGGATTTTTTATATTTTTTTTTATTCATTTTAGATCACAATGCTTCTTGTGATCAATCGTAGTGGGTATTTTTATATTTTTTTATTCTAGCACAAAATTAAGAAGCACTTGCTTTCCTAGCTTGCTGTTACACACTTACGCTCCTTTTCTCAAAATCACCGGCAGATTGCACGAAAGCGAAAGTTGACACACGTAAAAAAAAAAAAAATTGATTGAAAAATGTTTTTTGCTAACGCTACAAGCGTTAAAGTATCAGCGTGAAGATTGTCTATAAGTCGCGTCATTTACGCGCGATCCTGAACATTCTATACATGGATTCAATCGCATAAGGCCTGCGCAAAATGTCTGAAATCTCAAAAGGACAATCTCAAAAAGACAATGTCAAAGGGACAATCTCAACGAGACAATCTCAAAAGGACAATGTTAAAAGGAACGAGTCTAAATATGATGTTTGATGTTTGAATTGATCTTTGTTGCTCTTTCACGTAAAATCCACTGGACGGATTTTGATAAAGTTTGTTACACGGGAAGACAAATACCGGGAATAGCACATCTCTCTCTTCTCAGCATATTTTTGTCCACTGCTGAACGTATGCCTCTTGATTTGACTTCCACTCTGTTCTTGATGCGGCGATTCTGGTCCAGGTCGGCCCAGCCGTCTTTTTGATATCGTCCGACCTTCTGGCAGCTGGTTTGCCCACACTTCGACTTCCTGTACGGGGTCGCCAGAACAGAACCTTCTGACTCCATCTATCATCATCTCTGCGGCAGATATGTCCAGCCCATTGCCACTTTAGGCGTGCAACTCGTTCACCTTATATCCGTGATTTTTGTACGCCGGCGTATTGTTTCGTTTCTGACCCTGCCTCGCAGAGTGACTCCGAGCATTGAGCGTTCCATGGCTCTCTGAGCCACTTTAAGGCGGTGGACCGTTCCGACAGTAAGTGTCCACGTCTCGCAAACAAAAGTCATCACACATAGAATAGAATAAAGCACATAGCACAAGGAATAGCACATAGGGCACTTTTAACACGAAATTCCTATGAAGCAGATCCCGAGGCGCAGCTCATACTAATAAGAGAGGAAGTGTGTGTAAATTTGTGGGTTTGTTTGTAGGGGGGTAATCTTAGGAACTACTGAACCGATTTCAAAAATTCTTTCACCAATAGAAAGCTACATTATACCTGAATGACATAGGCTACAATTTATGTATATACCTCCCGAGCGAAGCCGGGGCGGGGCGATTGTAATAATATAAATTAGAAATTCACAAACACTCCTGACTTCACGTTGAAAAATTATAATTACTCTTTAACGGCTGAACCGATTTTGACGAATCATGGCTGGAAACACTCTCGATTAAATCATCTTTCAAAAATAAAAAATAGATCAAACTCGGTTCATCCGTTTGGTAGCAACGATGCCACATACA
This sequence comes from Ephestia elutella, assembly GCA_018467065.1. Lineage (NCBI taxonomy): Eukaryota > Metazoa > Arthropoda > Insecta > Lepidoptera > Pyralidae > Ephestia > Ephestia elutella. Next base: position 1,690,253 of record CM031594.1, read on the forward strand.
TACAGATACACAGACACATCAAACTTATAACACCCTTCTTTTTGGGTTGGGGGATAAAAATATAATATTTTTGTACATAGATAGATAGATCAACACTTTATTGCACCATTTACAGAAAAAAACATACAAAGTAGTGACAGAAGTAAATACATAAATGAGCGCAAATGCGGCTTATCGCAAATGCAATTTCTTCCAGCCGACCTTTGCGTGGTACATAAATATAATTCCAATGTAATAGATAAATTATTTTCCAAGCAAGATGTACCAATACTGATATTTTCAAGGACACTTCTAACTTTATCAATATCAGAAAATCTGCAGCTGGAATTACTTGTCTGTAAGATTGTATTGTATTGGACACGTGCAAAAAGTTATTTATTACTAGCGACTTCGTTTGCGCGGAATTTACTATTATTACTCACTAGCTTGTGCCCGCGAATTCGTCCGCGCGTAATTTACTATTGTTAATATCTCCGGTTCTAAGCGGCGCATCAATATTAAACCTACACCAGATTTTAAGTTAGACCTTCTATGATACAACAATGAAAACTACATCAAATTTGGTCTAGTAGTATTTTCGTGATGCGCGTACAAACATACAGACATAAAGTCAGACAGACAGAAAGAGAGACAAAAATTATAAAAAAAAGTTTTTGGCTTCTATTGGCTCTTTAAAGAGCAATCGTAGTTTTTTTTTCTTAAATAGGTATCTCCTATGTACAGACACAGGCCAGTTACAGTTATATTATATGTGTTGATTGATAATTGATTGATTATATCCTGCAGATTTTAGTAAAACCAAATACAATAAATTCATCAATACAACTATGGGAAAACTGACAGAAAAATAGACAAAAATTTAGTAGAAGACAAATTTTAAGGTTTCTATTGGTCTTATAAAGGCTCCTCATATCTCCTAAAAAGCCCTCAAATTTATTTTTTTAAATATCCCTTTATGTACAGAAAGCCTACTTACAGTTGTATTATAAGTTACAAACTCACTCTCTCTCAGCCGAGAGAGGTCCACTGTTGGACAAAGGCCTCCCCCAAGGATTTCCATAACGACCGGTCCTGCGCTGCCCGCATCCATGCGCATCCCGCGACCTTCACCAGGTCGTCGGTCCAGTTACAAACTAGTTACAAACTACTTGCGTCTAACTCAAGTCTATTAGCTAAAGAAAAACAAAAGTAACAATTTTCGCCCGTCACTCCTCGCGTTGAAATGGAAACGTCGCGCAGTGTGACACCTCCGATATGAGCCGATATGATTCAAAGCTCATGTCAACGCGTCACCGATATCTACTGCACTGTGCCACAGTACAACTATCACAGAAAGTCAACTTCTATTACATCACGAAGCAGTGGTGGTCGAGTCGGTTAAGTTGTCTGCCTATGGTCGATTGGTCATAAACAACCTGATTGATATGTATACAAATCTGACTCATGTATAAATGGCTATTTTTAGCCAAAGTAGTTGCGAATTCCAGAAAGACTTCTTTTGAGAAGCGGACGGGGATTTTTAAGTTATTTTAAGTTTTAAAATACACTAAACTGGTAACTACGTACAAAATTTCGATTTCGCCAACTTTCATTTTATTTTATTAAACAAGGTACAATCACAGAAATTAGAACATTACATTTCAGATAAACTTACGTCTAATATAATTTTAATTTTTTTTTCGCAAGAGTATAGTGAGAAAAAGCAACTTCTAGCCTCTTCTAGGGGTGGAATTTGCAAAATTATTGTCTAAGTGCACACTTACTCTATGTTTAAGGATTATCTGTGCAAAGTTTCAAGTGCCTACTTTTAGTGATTTCATGTCTGCATTGATATTCCATTAATTTAAACTATGGTTTACAATAAAACTCTGTTTAATTTATTTTTTAATTATTTATAAATTATCCCAATCAATCATTTCATTCTCTACACTTCTTCTAATTTCACAAACAATCAGTCGTCGTAAAATTTTGTAAATTAGACAACCTTCTATTCCATTTATGCTGTGTTGATATCTAGTCCCAACCACAGAGTAACGAAGTGTGTCACTGACGTCACGAGTTGACGCCTCCGATATTGGCACGTGTTGAGGCGAGTTCGAAATTCAAAGCGTTGCACTACCAATGACAAACTTTGAATGTTATACTGGCCAGTTAGAAACGATATTCTTTTTCTTTTTTTTAGGGTTCCGTACCTCAATAGGCAAAAACGGAACCCTAATAAGATATCTTTGTTGTCCGTCTATCCGTCTGTCTGTCAAGCTTTTTTATTTTCTTAGGAACACTTAAGGGTTTCAAATTGAAATTAATATCGAATACTCGGGTTTACGGTCTCTTTCAGTAAAAAAATTATATGTCAACGCGGTCATGAGTTATTACCGTAAATGTTCCGATTTTTTACATATTTTGCATTTTCAAACAGCAATCAAAACCTATGGGGTACTTCCCGCTGACCTAAAATTATGAAATTTGGCAAAAAGCAAGGTTTAACAGTACTTGTTCTTCTTCTTCTTCTCTCAGCCGAAAGACGTCCACTGCTGGACAAAGGCCTCCCCCAATACAGTACTTGTACAGGAATAAATTTGAAAATTGTAAATATGTTGTTGGAATTTAAAAAAAATAAAAAGTATGAATTCTAGGGATCGAACTGAAAAATTAATTTCGTTTTTTAAACTAGTTGGTCTTTTAATTAGAGCTATAATATGAGATGCTTTGCGTGTACGGAACCCTCGGTGCGCGAGTTTGACTCGCACTTGGCCGGTTTTTTTTTTTCAACCGATATTGATTGTTCTAATCATGGACAAAAGAAATATAATATCAAAATTTCTAATCTATATCTATACATATAATAAAACAGTAAAAATATTTTGTCTGTACATTTAGTATTTTTGACTGAAATGAATAGGGGGACACCTAAAAAGAATAATAGAAAGCAAAAATATTTTCTTTTATTTTTTTGTCTGTCTGTCCGTCTGTATGTATGTACGCGTTTCACGCAAATACTACTGGACGGATTTGAATGAAACTTATTTTTTTGTATAGCTATTAAGCCTGGGCAACATTAGGCTATAATTGATTTTGAAAACTGGAACACCAGATGAAGAACCTTAACAGAACAGCTAAACTATAAGAAATATGGAATGTACCTTTGCAAAAGTTTATCAATCTGACGAGCATTTTCTGTTGACATATAAAAATCGAAGATCAGGATCATCTGATGATAACTCCAAGAGACCAGCTACACTATTACATATACGAGTATTTAAATGGCGCCTTAGCAAAAGTCGTTCAACCTGATGAGCATTTTCTACTGACGTATAAATATTAAATATCTGGAACATCTGTTTCCGTTAATCAACATATATTCCCGCGGGACATGTGATAACCAAATGGCTTAAATTTTGAGTACTGGAGTTTAGGTTACTACAGTTTGGAAAACAAAAAGATTTTTCATCTAAGCAAAACTAACGCGGGCGAAGCCGCGGGTAACAGCTAGTACTATAAATACGAAAGTATGTTTATTAGTCACAGTTATTATAGTTTTTGAAGGTTCCATCCAATGTTCCAAAGACCCTATCCTAGACCTACTCACTCTTTAGTCGTATTTCCTCATGACTGAGGGTCGTGGTCATTATATGGAATGAAACACACACAACAACTCTCTTGGCAATTTTAATGGAGTGGTTTGCCATTGCCTTCTCCATTTCACACACTAGCTGATAATCATCAACCAGAGTGCAGGTTTCCTCACGATGTTTTCCTTCACCGTAAGCAAGTGGTGGTCGATGAAAACTAACATGAGTCAGATTGGTATACAAACTCATGTACTGCAGGATTCGAACCTGGGATTTTGCATCCACAGGCGGGCGCACTACCACTCGGCCACCACAGCTTCATCCTAGACCTACTACTACTAAACTAATAGAAGGTTACCCTATAAATGCCATTATTTGAGTCGATTCGATGAATTTAACTACTTGTATCAATTAACAGCCTTATCCTACAGAAAACGTTAACATTTGCCGACATCCAATTACAGTGTAATCTGCGTGATTTAACTCGAGCTAGTGTTGGGAATAACTCGAGTCTAATGAGGAAATCTATCCTTAATAAATAACATACATACCTACATACATATTATCACGCCTTTTTCCCGTGGAGGCAGAGACTAGCGATTTCCAAATAAATAAATTGAAAAAAAAAACACCTGTTCCATACATTCAGGGCAAGTAGATATTGCTATTATATTTATCTATACATATAATAAAACAGAAAAAATATTTTGTCTGTACATTTTAGTATTTTTGACTAAAATGGATAGAGGGACACTTACAAAGAACAATAGAAAGCAAAGTCTGTCTGTCTGTCTGTTTGTCTGTCTGTATGTATGTAGCGTTCCACGCAAAAACTACTGGACGGATTTGAATGAAACATTTTTTGTTGTATAGCTATTAAGCCTGGGCAACATATAGGCTATAATTCATTTTGAAAACTGGAACACCTGATGAAGAACCATAACAGAACAGCTAAACTATCAGAAATATGGAAGTGGTGCCTTAACAAAAGTCGTTCAACCTGATGAGCATTTTCTGCTGACGTATAAAAATTGAAGATCTGGAACACAGGAAACGGTTTGGAACACAAAAAGACTTTTCATCTAAGCCAAAGTCACGCGGGCGAAGCCGCGGGCAACAGCTAGTCTATTATAAAATGGTATACAACAGCAGATTTTCATCAAAAAATAAATACAAAAAGATGCTCATAATCCCGAGTGCCAAAACCATTTTTTTTTTTAATTTTTGTCTGTCTTTCTTTCTGTTTGTCTTTCTCTCTGTATGTTTGTACGCACATCACGCAAAAACTACTGAACCAAATTTATTGCGGTTTTCACTGTTGTATTATAGAAGGTCTAACTTAAAATCTGGCGTAACTTTCATCTTTACGAAGTCGCGGGCACAGTCTAGTAAATGAATAAATATTCAAATACTCACAAAAAAAAGAAAAAGATCGACTCGACTTTTCCCATCACTATCTTAAACACACTCGATCTAAGTCGGCATTAACTCCGGCCTATTGGTCCCCATCTGAGCCTTATTCTGTGCATTTTTTAAGCCCCTCCCCCTTTTCCAAGGGATTACAGGATCAGGGAATGGGAAATACAAAATTAACATGGAGATAAGACACGTCGATTTATGTTTTGTTTTAGGCTTTTATAGCACGGAATTTAGAATAATCAGACAATAGAAGTGCCTCTCTCTCTTTAGTCGTATTCCTCATGACTGAGGGTCCTGGTCATTATGTCGAATGAAACTCACACAACGACTCTCTTGGCAATTTTAATGGAGTGGTTTGCGGTTGCCTTCTCCATTTCAGACACTAGCTGATAATCATCAACCAGAGTGCAGGTTTCTTCACGATGTTTTCCTTCACCGGAAGCAAGTGGTGGTCGATGAAAACTGACATAGGTACATGAGTCAGATTAGTATACAGACTCATGTAGCACGGGCAGGAAGTAGCAGGCCCTAACCACTGGGCCACCACTGCTTCCACCGCAATAGAAGTGCCAAAGACGTATAATAAGTTATTAAAGTTGTTATTTCTTCTCATCAGTGGTCGTTCCGAAATGTTAGTAGTTTGTAGCTTTGAGACATAATATATTATGATTAAATAATTGGTTATCGACGTGAAAAAGAGCCTTCTTTGAAGGCCAAGTTTCAATAAAAAAAATTGACTTTGACTTTGACCTTGACTTTGAGTCATCTAATTCGTATTATTTAGAACAAGCTTTTGTGCGCGGCTTTGCCCGCGTGAATTTCCCATCGGAAACAGTGCTTTTTCCCGGAATGAAAAGGACTCTATGTCCGTCTCAGCACTACTGAGTATGTACAAACAAACTTACTTGCGCCTTTATAATATTAGTTAGGATACTGTGAGACGAGAACTGTTCAAAAACCTAATGTCACTTTATGTCTAAAACCGCTTACCTTATTTAACAACGTGTTTTAACTCTTATGATATATTTTACTAAAATTTATATAGTTCCTTAGTTAGTTCCATAGATTAGCGCGTTGAAACAAACAAACTCTTCAGCTTTATCATATTATTAATAAGCACATTAAGGAGTACATTATAGCAATTTTGAGCAACATTTGAGGAAGTAAATGTGAAAATTGCTTCGGAGACAATGCTGTGCTGAACTCAAAGTAACAGAATTAATTTGCTTAAGAAACGGTTAAGAGCGATGGGCGGCGTTATGCTGAATGTCACACGCAATAATAATAAATAAAAAAATAAAAATTCATTTATTTCAGGTCAAGATCCAAAGCACATTGAAATAATAATAATAATAAGCCCTTCTATGCTGAAACGGTTTCTGTCGTTGTGTAACGTTGTTAAAGAATATCTCTCGTTTCAGAGTGCCTCTTGGCATAGGCCTCCTCTAGCAACTTCCACTGTCTTCTATCGCCAGTCACTCTTCTCCATTTGGAACCAGCGGTCAGCTTAAGGTCACCCTCCCACCGTGTAATTTGTTTTCCTCTCTTTCTCTTGCCGTCTCTTGGATACCATTCTGTAACTGCTTTACATTGATAACACAGCGTTATAAGTTTTTTTTAAATGTTGTTACCCCCTAAGCTAATAGGTGGAATATAGGTTAGATTATGAATTTCCCCCATCACGTAAGATTTCAGGGAAAAATTGTATCAAAAATTCAAAATTCTTTTATCTCGCATACACATAGTTAGAAGTGCGAAGAAGGACATAGGCTACTGTTCTTTATGTTAGTGCGGAGGATTATGGGCACGTCATTGAAACAAGGCCTCCAGATACAAACTGTTTATTCATAGTGACAAGCCTACCCCCATACATCAATATCCGACAAACCTTTTTAATAAAATTAAAAAAAAAACTATACGTTGTCAAATTTGTGATGACCAATATGACGCCACAGGTACAGCATTATCTGTTGCATCATACAGGTCTTTAAGCGTACAGGTAGTAGGGCACGCTGGGCAAGACATATGTGCCATAGTTTGGGGAGAGGCACCGCACAAATAGGCAGTTTCCGAGCTATATCTACACCTGGACATATTTTCTTTGCTTCGGCCGACTTGTGTCTGGAGTCTGTTTATAGACTTCCATGTCGGCCAAGGTAGACCAGATCCAGGGGGGATACGTTGACTGACCTAAGGAAAATACTAATTTAAAATATTATCATGCATGATAACATGCACAAAATTAACTGATTACCTTTAATTTATGTATCCCGTGAAAAAGTTGTGTCCCGTGAAAAGAAATCTCAAGCGGCGAAGCTGCGGGCAAAAACTAGTTATAACTGTTTAATCTATTTGATTTTGACCGCATATTGCATATCGCCGTCCCCAGCAATCGCATCTGCCGACAAAATATAATTAGCACGCGACTCTTCGGAACAGAGTGCATGCAACATTACTATTCATTTCTCTACAATTGAGATGTTTCTGAGTACCTACTTCTTATTCAAAAGCTCTGCTAGTTTACTCACATTACGCTGTCACCAGTTTGAACATTTAGTCTTGCTTGTCTCAAGCGGTGGTCGAGTGGTAATGACACCTACCGTTTGAGCTCGGATAGGACCCGGATTCAAATCCTATCACATGAGTTTGTAGACCAAATCTGACTCATGTATAGTTGTTTTCATTGACCACTACATGCTTCCGGTGAAGGAAAACATCGTGAGGAAACCTGCACATTGGCTGACTGTTTAGTTTACTAGTGTGTATACGGCTACTGCCACTAGATGGCGATAGTCGTAAAAGTCATGTCAGATCTGGACTTGAATAAAATCTGACACCTGTGTTAGTAATTACACACTCTATAAGAAAGAAAGAAGTCTTACTCACTAAATGTTCAAACTGGTGATGGCGTCGTGGGTAGGGTTGTAAGGTTCCCTCTATTATGGTTGAGCTTTGCGATGGCTGACCCTCGCGTCAACTCATGAACGGGTGATGCCAGGGGGAACTGGTCTGCTCAATTCCCAAGTATCAAAGCTGTATTTTTATCTCTGTTTTTTTTTTTTGGTTTTAACCATTCAATTATAGTTACTCGATCACAAACATAACATGTATCCATACTAATATTATAAATGCGAAAGTTTGGATGTGAGTTTGTGAGTTTGTGAGTTTGTGAGTTTGTGAGTTTGTGAATTTGTGAGTTTGTGAGGATGTTTGTTACTCAATCACGCAAAATCTACTGGACGGATTTCGATGAAATTTGGTACAGAGGTAGATAATGACCTGGAATAGCACATAGGCTACTTTTTATCCCGGGAAAAAGCACTGTTCCCGTGGGAAATTCACGCGGGCGAAGCCGCGGGCAAAAGCTAGTTATATATATATTGTATTTTTTTTTTACATTTTTTTTTGACTGTACATAATCTATGAATGTATAAAGATAATAAATAGTCCCTCTGGCATGTTAGGCGACCATAACTGTTTCATGAGTTTCTTTCGGCATTTCTTCTCAGCAGTGGTCGTTCCGAAATGCTAGTAGTTTGTAGCTTTGAGACATGACAATTAGTTTTCGACATGAAAAAGAGCCTTCTTTGAAAGCCCAGTTTCAATAAAGAATTTTTGATTTTCTTATAACTTCGGTGTCTGTGGTGTAGTGGTTTAGATATTGTCTCTGAACCACGAAGTTTCGGGTACGATCCCCGGACGGATTTAACTTCGATCCCTGATGAAACTTAGTACTGAAAAAAAAGTTTAACCTAACAAAAAAAGTTAAAAAAAAGTTTAAGTTTTGTTAGTTTAAAGTTTAGTTTAAGTTAAAAGTTTAGCTATTTCAGAAATAAACAAAGTTTGACAAAAAACTAATAAAATTAACTTGATTTTAACAAAAAGTTAACCGTTATTAGCCGACTAGGTTTGGTTACATATAGCAAAAAGTTATGTGGAGTCATTTTTTTGTGGTATGGGTTGACGAAAGTTTTGTTGTGTATATTTTATGAGTTCATTATATTATCGCGATGCACTTTATCGCACCACCTTATCTTTGTTTGGTCTACCTAATGGTTGACTGGTAGAGAATGCCATATGGCGTTAAGTTCGCCATTTGTACATAATTTTTAAAATTTTGTGCATTTAAGTTTTAAATAAATAAATAAAATAAATAAGTAAGTATTTTTTAAGAACTGATAGCTTCCATGCTGGTCTGGGAGTGAAGAAAAAACATAGAATGTGCCAGCTACTTCTCTTCCTGCGCAGATTGTAAAAGTCAATCGAGGGAAAGGGCTTCAAACTGGGGATCCCTCGACTCATATGCGATGTGCTAGCAACCTGTCACTATACCTGAATCTCCATTCCATCAGAGAGCCCACTATTCAGCTAAACGTGGCCTTCGAGTCTCACGACTCTTGGCTCTGTCTACCCCGTAAAGGATGAAGACGTGATTCTATGTATGTATGTAAGTATTTTTTTCAGTGTACTTTTGTCACAGAATCCTACATACGTAAAGTATTTTTTACTCAAAGACAGCCATATAATAGATAACTCCACGCGGAACCCTAAAACAGAGATGAACAAGCTAATAACAATAAATCAAGTCTAGCAGGTACAAAAAATGGCTGCGATCTTACAACTATCAAGAAACAATGCTTATTTCCCAAGGGTTGCTCTGAGACAAAGCCTCGGTCATTGCCTGTCTATTGGGGACATACGGATCTGTATTCTTACTAGGTCCGACCGAATATTCGGCCAGGCCGAAGGTCTCAACACAGGGCGGGCGATTCATAGAAACGGGGCGTCAAATATACCTACTACTACTACAAATGAAACTGTATATTCCTGAACACGTCAGTAACACGTCAATGTCTGCGTACTTATAGTCATAACGTCCCAATACACACAAGAACGGGGGAGAAGTCTGGGGGGTGTCATAGTGAGGGAGGGGAAGGGAGTTTCCTTTCTGTACGTAGTATATATTAATTCTGTGGTTTCGGCCAGTTTCAGCCTTAAAACAACAACAAAAAGCTTTTTTTAAATAACTTGTGATTTTTTAAATCATAAACGCATCAGTCGCTATTGTTATTATTATTAAAACTTCTTGTTTCTATAGTGCCTATTTTTTTATTACCGTTTCGGATTCGGCCATAAATCTTGTTGCGGTCGGACACTATTTTACACGGGTTGATTCAAAACATAAAGCAAAATTCAGAAATTTAGAGGAGCTTGGCAGCGCAGTGGTTCACGTATTCTGATGGGTAATCAAAATCATGCTTCGGAAGGCACGCCAAGCCGATGGTATAGAATTAATATAAATACTACGTACAGAAAGGAAGCTCACTGCCCCTCCTGCAATATGGCGTATCCCGAACTTCTCCCCTGTTCGTTTGCGGATTGGGACGGTATGACTATGAAAACGCACACATTGACGTTATTGACGTGTTCACGGATGTACAGTTTCATTTGTAGTAGTAGTAGGTAAGTATATATGACGCCCCGTTTCTATGAAGTGCCCTCCCTGTACAGATGGTCCCAGCTGTATTCGCCATCAAGGTGAGTCATGGCCGATCTTCCTTATCCATCCATAAGGAAGGCACTAGCCTCCTGGGGCACTGGCCCCAGCAGTGGGGACATTAACAAGCTGATTATTAAAAAATAAAAAATCACGACTGACAACTTACATAACCTATGTCACTTTGAGGAATGCAAGGAATATAAAAATACCTTTCACGTCAAAATCTGTTCAGCCATTCAGGACTTTATAGTGGAATAAAGAAACTTACATACATGAACCCTGAAAACATAGCACTCCTTCCTGGTAAGTCGTGTAAAAATGGCCGATGTTGATGAAGCATCAGAAGCATACAACCAAGTCACATTTTGCACCCGTATTTTTCATTAGTTATCAACATTATTCAGTACAATAATACGAATTTCATATGTGAAATTGACATGAAATTGATAAGTTTGTATTTCTCGCTAGACTAGACAATCAAAGGTGTCCTCTGCGCAGATTAGAAATGACAGTCACGTTTATGATATATTAGAAATTATTAGGAATCCTTTGAATAGGTATTTGTTGGGAACTAAGATAGGTTTATTAGATTATTATATCCAACCGACGAATTTAGATAAAACTAGCCACGCCCCGGGGCTTTGCTCCCGTGGGAATTTCGGGATAAAAATACCCTATGTGCTATTCCCGGTATTTGTACCAAATTTCATTGAAATTCCTCCAGTAGATTTTGCTTGATTGGGTAACAAAGTTTGAGTAATTCAGTGATTCGTCCCATGTACCTACGGCCCATTTGGGACGAAACGCAGAAAATCAAAATCATATAAAATTTCATTCTGCAATTCGTCCCATGTTTATAAATGGTACAATCAGTAAAAAAAGTGTTAGTGTAGAAATAATAAACATTGAATTTTTCATTAAGAAATGTAATAATCATAGAATAGTTACATAGAGAAAAGGACTTAAAAATAAAACAGAAAACATAAAATCAAGAAGTATTTTTACTAGTAAACTAAATATGACATTAGGCCTTACTGTCCGTTTTAGTTTCTTATTTACGATGTATTATACTCGTCACAAAACAAGGAATTTTAAAAAGTTTCTATTACAGTCTTATAATTATTAATCACATTTAAAAACTATTCTACATACATAAAAAATAAAAAATCAAAAGTAATAAATATAAAAGATGTTATTTATAATAATATAGATAAAAATAATCAACAATTTGTAAAAGATTTATGGATATATTAGTTTTTAATTCTTTTTTTAAAGTTTTTGATTCTTGTCTCACTGACTGTACCAAGCGTACCAAGCGTTGATAAGGTTTAAATTTCCATACAAAAAAAGAATGGGACGAATTGCAGAATGAAATTTTGATTAATTTTGATTTTCTGCGTTTCGTCCCAAGTGGGCCGTAGGTAAATGGGACGAATTACTGAATTACTCCAAAGTTTTAGTAAAAGGACTTCGTTCAAAATGTATGGGAGCTTGGCTTACTGCGGACAGTTCGTTCAATAAATAATAGTATTATCATTCACCATAATTAATGTCAAATAGATTTTCGGAATATATCTTGGAGTATGAATATCTGTAATTAAAATATACTATTAAGTAAGTATTGTTTGCGTTTCCGTTATTAAAATCAAAGATGTCGGCCTTCACGTCTGTTCTGGGATGCCATTATCTAAAATAATATCATATTTAAGTAGTATATTTTTTATTCTTTGATGAAAGATTGGATTAATTAAGTATTTTTTTAGCATATTATGTTAGTTTTATATTAATTACATGCATATCATTTCGTATTTATATTTTAGAATGAATTATTTATTTTAATTTTTACTTAAATACTTAATTCAATATTGCATTTTCTTTACCTGGTAACACTCGATTCTTGAGCGCGGCTTTATTTTGACGTTGACAGTTGTTGACAAGTATCCAAGTGTCAATGTCGACCGAAGACAACATGTCAACGTCAAAATAAAGCCGCGCTGAAGAATCGAGTGTTACCAGGTAAAGAAAATGCAATATTGAATTACTTAAGTAAAAATTAAAATAAATACATAATTCTTCATTCAAAAATATAAATATGAAATGATATGAGTGTACTTAATACATAAAACTAACATATTATGCTAAAAAATTACTTAATTAATCCAGTCTTTCATCAAAGAATAAAAAATAAACTACTTAAATGTAATATTATTTTTAGATAATGGCATCCCAGCACAGACGTAAAGGCCGACATCTTTGATTTTAATAACGGAAACACAAAAAATACTTACTAAATTGTATATTTTAATTATAGATATTCATACTCCAATATATATTAAGAAAATCTATTTGACATTAATTATGATGAATGATAATACTTTTATTTATTGCACGAACTGTCCGCAGTAAGCCGGCGATGAACAATGTCTTTTAATTTTAGTTTAGACAATACTGTCATTTGAACTTGACAATGAGCGATTTTCTGACAGCTAAATTAAGAAAAAAAAATCAGTATAAAAAGTCTCAACAGATGGCGTTTTATTGAAAGCCGAGTCGTTATAATGGCTGTACTTATATTGTGCGCTTTTTATTGTCAGCCAGAGGCAGAAAAAAATCACATAACAGTTTGACAGTTGCACAAATCACAATATTGATACTTTTTAGATGTTTTTTTATTAGGTTTTATTTTTTTAAATGCCTAAAATTAATACATTTATGCTTTTTGAATGGTCTCGCCTTTTACTAAGGCCACCTATGAATTTATCTGAAACTATTTATTTTATTATTTGGGTCTTGGTCCCTCATTGATGATAGTATTGTACTATCTGACAGACCTCACTCGCCAATAGCGCCATCTAGTGAGCGGAAAATAAGAAACTTCATTATATGTACCTACTTTCTATCATGACATGACCGAGAATCAAACCTATTAACCACTGTTTTGACGACCACCGTGGCATAGTAAGACCTTGCCTCTGAACCCCTGGTTCGATCCCCGGTCAGGTCAAGATGGAAAATGATCTTTTTCAGATTGACCTGGATCTTAGATGTTTATCTATGTGTCGGAGCGTTTACATTAATTAGATTAACTGTGGTTTTTTTGTTAGTTAATCAATGGTTTAAAACAGTTTTCAAGACGGTACTCGCAGTCTGATTTGTGGCGCGGTGCGGTGCGGATGTTGAATTATCTGTAGCTATGTAGTCAGTGTCAGAATAGTGTTATTGTCGTGTTACTTAGTGCGTTAACGATGTGACTATATGTGATGGTGTTATCAGCGTGATATTGGAGATCTTAGTTAGCACGGAAGACCATTCAGTAGAACTCACTGGTTGAAATGGATTGATCCGTGCGTGGGGCACGATTCCTTGCCGTGGGTAGGTTAGGGTTGGACCCTAGCCGTGACACGTGGAACAAATGAGAGGTTAGTGTTAGATGATTTCTTAATCCGTTAATATCCGATGAATCCCTGGATCCTTTGGGCTGTAACTTGAGATAGGAGTTGTTTACCCTGTCTATTAAGAGTTGTGCATGTTATTTTGGAAATACCCTCGCCCTGACAGTTAATATTCGAGCTGAATTTAGTACCCACATTTGTTTTCACGTGAACCCGTTGTCTAAGTACCCGTACTGTTTGTAATATAATTGCTTGGAACGAAACGCAGGGCGTTTCGCATTGCTGCCGCGGGGTTCTCATGGCAAGGACCCGGCTTGCGGGGTTCTCACACTGCTCGTGTGAATGGGTCGCGGACGGCCGCCATTGTCCTGTGCTATATCGGTTTGATTTAATACGCGGAGAGGTCCCGCGTCTTTTGATTGTTAATTAGTTTGAGTTATATTTGTGAATTTCCTGTTTGTTAAATAACTATTAAGTTTGTGTTTGTGTAACCCGTTATTGTGACTTTTTCCTGTGAGATGTGACGCGTGGCTGGTCGCTCACATCTATCTGTTGCCGAGCCAACTTCGGGAAGAAATCTATTTATTTGTTCTGGGGAATTGAGATCTCATGGGTTAGGTAGGGTGATTAGGGATCCCCCTTCCCGAAGACACTCAAGTTTGGATCCGAAGAGAAAGAAGATTTAGTATGGTAAGTGGTTTGCAATTGTAGTTATTAAGTTAGGTTATTATATAGGGCCCTATAGCTCCCTTTATAAGCTATAGTGGTAGCAGGCTGCGTATAGGTTAGGTTTTAGGCTCTAGTCGGACAGACGTAGTGCCGTGTCAGGTTCTTACCGTTATTTCGATTTACCGCCATTTTAAGATCCGGTCTGTTTTTAAGACCCGGTCTTTTCCGGTACAGAATCTTCCCGCCACTTCGTTTGTCCCGGATTCTCTGCGCACATTTTCTGGTAGCAGAGCGTAGTTTATCTACCCTCTATTTGTTCGTTTGTAAAAAATAATTAATTGTTTGTAAAAATTATTAGATTTTTCTTAGTTTGTTTGTATAAGAATATTTGTAACCTTTTTGTATTTGTTTGCGGTTTGTACCGTGCGTTCCGGGTTTGTGCCACTCTCATACCTACCGCGGTTTTTCGTGTTGTTGCTTGATTTTGTTCTTTATTTACCTTTTTTATCTTTTCTTATTTGTTTGTTTGTTTGTGACTTGACGCGATGGCGAAGGTCTCCAATGCTAGGGCGACACTCGCCAACGAATTGAGATGGTTTGTGACGGCCGGAGGACTCCTGTCCCGGAAGGACAGGGAGGGCGCCATACTGCTAAGAGCGGATCACCTCCACTCACGATTGATTAGCGCGGAAGCGGCCATGGTGGTGCTTACCGAAGCCGAACTTGCCCCGGAGGTCTACGCAGGTCACATGGCGGACATGGACCAGATCCTGAGTCTGCACGATGATATCGCGGAGGCGGCGACCGCAATAAGGGCGAGACAGGCTGGCGGACCAGCCCCTCGCACACCTGTTAGACAGGAAGGACCAGCGGTTACTGGTCGGCTCCCCACCCTTCAGCTGTCCCACTTTGGGGGTAGGATGGAGGAGTGGGTAGCATACAAAAATATGTTTGAGTCCCTGGTCGTAGCACGACAGGATTTGTCGAAGGCCCAAAAGATGGCCTACCTCCTCTCCACTCTGGAGGATGAAGCGCGGTCGCTCATCCAGCACCTCCGGGTGGAGGACGACCAGTACGATACGGCTTGGGAGTTATTGAACTCCCGCTACCAAAATTTACGTTTGTTAGCGGATGCGCACGCCGCACAGTTGATGGCCCTGCCCAAGGTGGCCAACAGGGCACAGTTGCGCCTGCAGTTGATCACGCCCGTTACAGTGGCCTGTAACGCGCTCCGCACACTGGGGCTGCCGGTGGACCAATGGTCTTTTTTGCTGGTGCACATTGTATTGGGCAAATTGCCCAATGACATCCGCTCGCGGTTTGAGCGCGAGAATGCGGAGCGGGACAGCACCACCCTACCAACATTCACTGACTTGGTGAAGTTTTTGGAGTTTGAGGCACGGGCCGCTGAGAATACCATGACGGACTCAGCGCCATCCAGAGCGCCTGAACGTAGGCCCTTGGAACCCTCATGGAGAGGTAAGCCCCAACAGGGACGGCAACCGCCACCGCGTGGAGCTGGTGTGCGGGTTGCACACACGGCAGCAGTCGCGGGGGACGCGGACTGCCTGCAATGTGGCCGGATGGGCCACAGCCTGCTGCAATGCAGGGACTGGCAGAGACTGCCAGTACAAGATCGGTGCCGCATGGCAAGGCGGCATGAACTTTGCTTCTACTGTTTGGGCAGTCACTATGCACGTGACTGTCCCAGGGCCATACCATGCAGTGCATGCCGTGGGCTGCACCACGCGATGCTCTGCATGAACCGGAACGGGGATGGCCCCCGGATGTTGAGGCAGGGGTCCCCTATGGGCGGGGGCGCTCCTGCGCGAAGCCCTCCACCACCGGACGGAGGACGCGGCTTCAAAGTCAAAGTCAAAGTCAAAGTCAAAATTTTTTATTGAAACTTGGCCTTCAAAGAAGGCTCTTTTTCACGTCGATAACTAATTATTTAATCATAATATTTTATGTCTCAAAGCTACAAACTACTAGCATTTCGGAACGACCACTGCTGAGAAGAAATGCCGAAAGAAACTCATGAAACAGTCTTGGTCGCCTAGCATGCCAGAGGGGCTATTCATTAACTTTATACATACACTAGATTGTGTACAGTCAAAAATAAAATAAAATATAAGTAAAAAAATAATAATAATATAATAAAACATGTTATGTTTGTGATCAAGTAACCACAATAAATTGGTTAAGAACAAAAAATAGAAATAAAATTCGAATCAGGATCGAAGCAGGATCCCCTGGCAACACCCGTTCACAAGTTTGAACATTTTAGAAAAATAAATACTTTCAGTCACTTGAAGATCACAATACACGTACATGTTTAACAATTAAATGTCAATGTAATTAAATAAAAAAAAAAAAGTAAGGTTATTTTTTCACAATATCAAAAGAATGTAATCAAGTGTGGAGTGGCGAAGTTGTAGGGAGAGACCAAACTTTTTTATCGTTCAAATAATCACTTATTGTGTAATACGCTTTATTCATCAAAGTATTTTTAAGATATGTTTTAAATTTTTGCATCGGTAAATTTATAGCCTCGTCAGGGAGCTTGTTAAACATTTTTACACTTTGACCCACGAAAGACCGCCGAACCTTTTTAAGCCTAAAGCAGGGCGTATAAAGTTTATTCTTATTGCGGGTGTTTATACTATGTACATCGCAGATTTTTTTAAAGAGGTTTAAATTGGATTTAACAAAAATAAGTACATTGAAGATGTATTGAGATGCAACAGTAAGAATTTTTATTGATTTAAAGAGCTCTCGTAGAGAATCGCGTCGTTTTAGCCCGTACATAAAACGAATTGCTCTTTTCTGTAATACAAATATTTTCCCTATCTCGGCTGCATTTCCCCATATCAATAATCCGTATGACATTATGCTATGAAAGTAGCTGAAATACACGAGTCTAGCTGTTTCAATGTTTGTGCACTGTCTTATCCTTCTGACTGCATAAGCCGCCGAGCTAAGTTTTTTGGCCGTGAGTTCAATGTGTTTATCCCACTTTAACTTACAGTCAACGGTAACGCCTAAGAATTTGACACTGTGTACCCACTCTAATACTTTGCCATTAACTATTAAAGGTATATCATTATGAGGTGCGTTCGAGAGAGAAAACTTTATACACTTGGTCTTGTCCGTGTTTAAAGCCAGGTTGTTGGTTGTAAACCAGTCAAGCACAAGTGTCACAGTATTACTTACATCGTCATAATTTTGACTATTTCTGTTGACTTTAAATAGTAATGATGTGTCGTCCGCAAATAAAACAACTTCACACAATTGTTGGGCAAGACATGGAAGGTCATTTATGTAAACAAGGAATAGAAAAGGACCGATTATGGAGCCTTGAGGCACGCCCATGTGTACCGCCGCGCTGCTGGAAGCAGCTCTGTTAACTTCTACTTTCTGAGTTCTGTTGTCCAGGTAAGAAGCTAGTACCTCAAGGGCCGTCCCAGTAACACCATAAAATTTAAGCTTGTTTTTTAGTATATTATGATCCACGCAGTCAAAGGCTTTTGAAAGGTCGCAAAAAATACCTATGACATCTTGGCTGGATTCCCACGCTTCATAGATTATTTGAACTAAAGTAGATGTTGCATCAGTAGTGGAACGACCTTTAGTGAAACCGTACTGACGATTATGTAAGATTTTATTTACGTTAAAATAAGAGACTAATTGCGTTAAAATTAATTTTTCAAATATTTTACTTAAAGCGGGTAATATAGAAATGGGTCTGTAATTAGTGGGATCATTTTTTGTACCCTGTTTGAATAAAGGAATAATTTTACTTATTTTCATGAGGTCAGGGAAAACACCCTCGGAAATGCACTTATTGAAAATCACAGTTAGATGAGGAGCAATCAAATCAATAATACTGCTCAGAACTGCGACAGATATACCCCAGAGATCCTCAGTATTTTTCATGTTGAGTGCCTTATACGCAGATAAGAGTTCATCCGATGTGATACTTCTAAATCTAAAAATGGACTTAGGATCGGAGGCATTTCTTTTTAATAAGTCATCTGCAGCACTGGGACAAGAGGAGAGGGATCCTGTGATATTCTTAGAAATATTGGCAAAAAAATTATTGAATTCGTTGGCTACTTCGTCGTTAGAAGTTATGGTTTTATCACCAATTTTTAAAGAAATATTAATGTCGCGCGATTTCGATTTGCCTGTCTCGTTATTGATAATAGACCAAGCAGCTTTGATCTTATCATTAGAGTTTTTTATTTTATTAGTCAGATATAAAGATTTTGCAGCAGCACATACCTTTTTAAAAGTTTTTGAATAACATCTAACATATGATACAAATTCCGGTTTAAAATTATATTGTTTTTGGCCATACAGTTCATATAGCTTATTTCTACTAATATAAATGCCATTTGTGGCCCAATCGCAGAAATTTAGTTTTGTTTTCTTATCAAATGTTTTAAGAGGAAAAGATTTGTTAAATTCTTGTTTCACTGTATTAAAAACCTCATCATAATGGTCATTCGGATTTTTATTTGGGTCTATTTCAGGCAATTTTTTATTTATAGATTCGCGAAAACGCATTTTCCGGTACTTAGTCAGCGGCCTACAGGTTACAGGAGCGGAGCTAAGGTTAGACTCTTCGTCACGTGTCAGTGACACCTGTTGACCCAGGTGGTCAGACCCCAGACAGGCAAAAAGCTTTTCATCAGAGACCGAGCAATCACAGAAAATGTTATCTATACATTTGGCAGAGGTTGGGGTAATTCTAGTGGGTTCAAAGAATGTGTTTTTCAAATTAAATGAATCAAGCAAATTTCTAAATCCATTGCTTTCCGAACATGAAACTAAAATATCAACGTTAAAATCACCGCATAAAATTATATGTTTACTACTAGAACTAACCCGCCTAAGGGCTTCTTCCAAAACATTTAAAAGGGTGTCATAACTAGCTGAAGGCGGTCTATAAGCACAAATAATAATATATTTGTCCAACTCCACACAAGAAAGTTCTATTGTACATTCAAGAGACAGCCTTACTATGTCTTTTCTCTCTTTGCATTTATAATCTCTGTTTATTAATATTAAGGACCCACCGTGGTCAGAATTTTGTCTTAGAAATGCACTTGCTAATATATATTTATCCGGGAAGTTTAGTTTAATTTCATGTTTAAAGAAGTGTTCTGTGACACAAAAAATGTCAACATTATTATGTTCCAAAAATAAACAGATTTCATTAAATTTGCTGGTGAAGCCCTGTATATTTTGATGTACAAGATTTATATAGGAAGGCTTCACCTCTGTCTTATTATCTAGTTTAAAACTAAGTTATTAGTACTGGTACTAATATCAGATGACTTCGTTATATTAGGTATAACGGGTCTATATATATTGTATGCTAACAGTTTAGCAATAGTCAGCTTATATCTATAGGGTAGGTACACAGTACCATTGTTATAAAAACAGTTGTCAATATATTTATTACAATCTAAAATATAAAGTTTTTTCAGATCCCACGTTAAATTATAAATGTGTGTATTTAATGAGTGTATGAACTTATTTCTGTAATTATTTTTTATATAGGGGAAAAGAACTAAAATTATTTGACCAATACCCACTCTCTCTATTTCTGACAAGATGTTTATACAGTTTAATATATCTACATGTGTGACATTTGTACTATTGCCTATAGCTAAAATAAGTGTGGTGTTGAAATCAAATTTGTCACACTTTAACTTGGACAATATTTGAGAAATATGTGATCCCGGCATACAAATATTACATGTGTTCTGAGTAGTATAATTCGAGACCAAGGGACCCAGGTTAGCACCTATTTCATCAGAGTAGATAACAGTTCTTCGGGTCTCACAGTCAAGGAAAGCTGACCTAACCGAAGAGCCTGAGGGGCTGCTGGTGTTGATGATGGGAGCATCCAATTGTGAGACCACCGGAGAAGCCTGTAAAAGGGGCACAGTCTCCGGGGGCATCACAACCTGTGTCAGGGTTGAAGCCACCGCACAAGCAGTGTTGTCAGTGATGGAGTCCTCCGTAACCTGGTTCTCTACATTCGAACTACAACTACACAAGTCCTTATTTTCATTTAGAATTTTGAGAGCTTGAGTATATTCACTCATAGCTTTTTTAGAAACATCATATTTACTGGATATGGATTGCAACTCAGTCTGCAAAGAACATATCTTATCTTGTAATTCTTTAATTACTTTCTTATTACTTTTAATAGTGTCTTCACAAGACATCAATTGTATTTTTAAGTCTAACTTTTGTTGCCTAATTGGAATTTCTTTAACACTATTCTTTTGTTTCTTAATCATATTTTCAGATTTCTTAATAAATTTGTTAATTTTCACATATTTCTTAATTTTATTAGAACCTGATAAAGAATTACATTTATTATTGGAGGTGGGTGTGGTAGTGAGATCTATTGTGGGAACCAAACTATTATTAAAAGAAGAATCCTGGTTGTTCCCGGACTGAACAAGACTGTTTGCAAGCTCATCGTGAAGGGCTGAAGAGTTGCCGAGTACAGCTGCTTGTTTCTCAGCCTGGAGAGATTTGATTTCCTGTTTCGCTTCTGCCAGCTGTCTTTCCAGGAAAGAGATGCGCTCGAGGGTGGCTTCATAGGTGTCCCGGCAATGGTCTGTCGAAGCAATGATGTTTTGAAGCTGTGCACATTCTGCAGTAATCTCTTCAATGCGTCTTTCCATTGCTGTCAGCTGATTCCTGAGCACTGTGTTCCGTTGGATCAAGTGTTGGAACTGCTCTGCTCCATCCTCGTTTTCTCTTCTGAGCGTCGCACATTCGTCTTGACTCTTTTTCAACTTCAAGAGTGTGGCCTTGAGCTTGGCATCGAGGTCAATTTTGCGGGTCTGGGCCATTTTAGCTGGAATTCAATTGTTAATTTTAGTTTACCTGCTTGAATATTTAATTTTAATTAATTAACTGGGGATGTGCAGAGCAACTACGCTCTGCTGCCAGAAAATGTGGCAGAGAGAATCCGGACAAACGAAGCGGCGGGAAGAATTCTGTACCGGAACTTTACCGGGAAAAAATCTACCGGTAAAATTAAGTACCGGGAAAAAATCTCCACGCGACACCACGCTTGTCCGACTAGAATCTAACTTAAGCTATACGCAGTCTGCTACCACCGTAGCTTATGAAGGGAGCTACAGGGCCCTATATGATAACCTAACCTATAAATTAAATACAATTGAACACTTACCAAATTAAATCTTCTTTCTCTTCGGATCCAAACTTGAGTGTCTTCGGGAAGGGGGAATTCCTAATCACCCTACCTAACCCTTGAGATCTCAATTCCCCATAACAACTAAATAGATTTCTTCCCGTAGTTTCCCTCGGGAACAGCCAGATGTGAACAGCCAGCCACGTTTCACCTCTCACAAGAAAAAGTCACAATAACAGAGTTTTTCACAAACACAAATTCAATAGTTATTTGACAAACAGGAAATTCACAATTATCACTCAAACTAAACAACAAGCAAAAGACGCGAGACCGCTCCGCGTATTAAAATCAAACCGATATCGCCCTGGACAATGCAATGGCGACCACACGATGCATTCCACGCTAGCAGTGTGAAAACCCCGAACGCCCTCTGGCGGCAGCAATGCGAAACGCCCGCGTTTAGTTTTACCCAATATATTACAAACATCCCCCCGTCCCGGTCTGAGAAGCAGACCGCTAGCTTACTCTACGGGAAGGCGGGCGAGAGAGGTCACACCTCTCCTTAAAATCGAACCGTCGACCAACACCTCAGCCACACGCGGAGTGCCATCTCCGCCAAGAATCAAACGTAATATGCGAGCTCGTCGCCAAAGCAATGAGGGCAAATTTGCCTCTTTTAACAATACTGAATCACCCTCCCTGGGAGGCTCAGTCCTGTCTGTCCACTTCACTCTTTGCTGCAGCAAATGCAAATATTCAAGCGACCAGCGACGCCAAAAGTCCTGGCTCATTTGCTGCAACATTTGAAAACGCGACAACCGATATACGCGTTCATCCTTCCACGGGTATTCGGGCAGGGCATTCAACGGCCCTCCCACCAAAAAATGACCAGGGGTGAGAGCTTCCAAGTCATTTGGATCTGGAGATAGCGGACAGAGAGGACGAGAGTTGAGGACCGCCTCAACTTTACAAAACACTGTGGCCAGCTCTTCAAAAGTTAGAGCCGTTTCTCCGATAATGCGGCGGAGGTGGGTCTTTGCGGATTTCACAGCCGCTTCAAAAATCCCTCCCCAATGGGGGCAACTTGGGGGACTAAACTTCCAGGTTATTCCCCTTTGGGCAGCAATTTGACTTAAACTAGTACAATTTTTATCAATAAACACAGAAACATCCTTAAGATAATTTACAGTTCCTTTATAGTTTGTGCCATTGTCAGACCTAATAAGGGAAGGTAGACCTCGACGCGAAACAAAGCGATCCAACGCGGCGACGAAGGCCTCCGTAGTCAGAGCCGATACCACCTCCAAATGGACAGCCTTGGTGGCCAAACAAACAAATACACACAAATAGCCCTTCACAATACGGGCATTACGAAAGGGAGAAGCCTTGATCGAAAAGGGACCGGCAAAATCGGTTCCAACGCCGTCAAACGGCCTCGAAGGTCGAATTCGATCAACGGGCAAATCACCCATCTGTGGTTGCATCGTGGATGCCTTCAACCTATAACATGCAATACATCGAAACAGAACACTACGGATTGCTCTTCGGGCAGACAAAATCCAAAACTCGCGTTGCAAAATAGCCAACAAAGCATTGCACCCAGCATGGGCGTTACGAATGTGTCGATCAGACACCAAAAGCTGCACCAAGGGTCCGCCCTTGGGCAACAACAGAGGATGGCGAGTCTCATATGGAAGATCCGCCTTCCGGAGCCTGCCTCCAACCCGAAGAAGCCCATCCGAGTCGATGTACGGGTTCAAACGAGCGACCGCGCCCTTCAACTTAGCGCGTCCGTCGCGCAAAATACGAAGCTCTGACTCAAACCGTCCGGTCTGCACGACACGGACCCAATGCAACAATGCGCTCCGGCGCTCTTCTGCACCTGCAATCGGCTCCAACCGCTTTGCCTGTGGGTTTCTACAATTATGTATGAAACGCTTAATCCAACTGGTAACACCCAGAAGCTTATCCAAACTGCTATACCGAGCAAGTAGCCAATCCGGCTCCGACGTCGTCTCAGCGACTACAGCATGTACACGGAGCCCAGTCAAACTCAAAGAAGTAACATCTGTCTGACAGACAGGCCAAGAAGTTTCTGATCCCATCAGCCACTCTGGACCCCACCAGAGCGGGTGTGACACCAATTCTGGTGCCGTACAACCTCGGGAAGCACAGTCCGCTGGGTTAAGCTCTCCCGGCACATGTCTCCATGTTATATCAATTCCGATATTCTGGATTTGGGAAACCCGATTTCCCACAAAAACCTCCAAGGTATGTGGGGCCGCGCGCAACCATGCAAGCGCGACCTGGCTATCCGACCAGGCGAAGATGTCCCGTATCTCGACCGTGGCCGCCAGCTCACTGGCAACGTGATGCAACAATTTAGAAAGAAGGTGAGCTCCACTCAACTCAAGCTTGGGAATAGTCAGCCTAGTCCTGATGGGGGCGACCTTGCTCTTCCCTAACAAAAGCGAGACATTGACCCGGCCATCGGCGTCAACTGTCCGCATATAGACTGACGCGGCGTAGCCTCGCTCCGACGCGTCACAAAAGCCATGCAGGCTGGCCCGATATTTCCCGGGGCAATATTCGACGAGGCAAGGCAATCCGATTGACTTCCTTAATCGATGAAAACAACTCGAGCCAATCATCCAATGGAGAGCCAAACAGCGGCTCGTCCCACGAGACGCCCAAAGTCCAAAGTCTCTGAAGAAGACACTTTGCAGAGAATATCACTGGACTGATCCAACCGCTTGGATCAAACATACGGGCTATTACGGACAACACCGTTCTCTTAGTCCAGACTTTTGGTATTTCCAAGTCCACTTGGAATGTGAAAATATCGGTTAGCGGCTGGTACTGCATGCCCAGCACCGCTATCCTGTTGGGATCATCCACATCCTCAAACAGGTGAGGGTTCTGTTGGTGATCCTCCGGGATCCCTTCTAGAACTTTAGGCTCATTAGACAACCACTTACGTAGCTCGTAGCCACCTGTCTTCAATATTTCAATCAATTCATCCCGCAGTAGGAGGGCCTCCTCAATACTTTGGGCTCCGGTGCACACGTCATCAACATACAAGTCACGTGACAGCACGGAAGCCCCACGGGGAAAGCGGATCCGTTCCCGCTCTGCCAATTCAAGCAATGATCTGATGGCGATATAGGGACTAGATTTCAAACCATAGGTGTTTGTATTGAGTTCATACACCGTCACAGGATCCTCAGGGCGCTCACGCCAGAGTATCAACTGGAATCGCCTGTCCTCAGGATGTATGACTGTCTGGCGGAACATCATCCGGATGTCCGCGCCAAAAACCACTTGATGTCTTCTAAAGTTCAAGATGATGTCAATTATGTCCCTATGCAATTTGGGACCTGAATGCAAACATAGATTCAACGAAACTCCGTTCGAAGTGGGTGCGGACCCATCAAAGACAGTCCGCAACTTGCCCGTTGAGGCCTTCACCACCGCGTGGTGGGGCAAAAAATAATGCTCAGTTGAGCTCCAATCAACTCGAGCCGGAGACATGTGACCCAAATCCTCGTACTCGCGCATAAATTCAATATATTTATCGCGAAGTACGTGGTCACGCTGCATACGTCGCTCCATGGACAGCAGTCGTTTCTCCGCAAGCGCCCTACTTTGCCCTAGGCTAGGACGAGAGGCAACAAAGGGTAACCTAGTTACAAACCGACCGGAGGGCAACCTCTCCGTGGTCGATCGAAAAAGGGCTTCGCACTCAGCGTGTTCCGGATCCATCCTGGAACTCATAGGTGGCTCCTCCACCTCCCAAAACCTTTGCATGGTCTTGGCCAAGGACGCAGATGCGACAACCGGTGGCTCCTCCGCGGTGCCATTATCAAACACAGGGCCCATCAGGGCAAAACCAAAGATAGTAGACACTGCCATCAGTGAAGACGAACCCAGAGCTTTCTGGGTACCCAACAAAATCCAACCCAATACGTCCGAGCCCAGGAGCAAGTCCACTGGGCCGGGGTGAAAGACAAAGGGGTCGGCCAAATCCAGACCCGAAACCAAAGACAACACACCCGGCGGTATGTCTGTCGAGGGTGCCAACCCGCAATGGTATCCATTACCATAGCCGAAGTCGTGATCCTCATTGTGGAGGACTTCAGCGAAGAAAAGGTGACAAGTGTCTGGCCCGTCAGACACTTCACTTGTATGCCACCAACTCCAAGAAGTGGCACAGGCGAGTCTTCCACGACTAAACCTAACTGGTGTGCCACTCGAGTGGTAACCAAACTGCTTTGAGCCCCTGAGTCCAACAGAGCTCTCAAATTAATGGCTTCCCCCCTACGACCCCATACGCGGACCACCGCGGTAGGGAGCAGAACCGTCCGCGGCTCTGTCCCAGCAAGGGAGCAAGCTAGTTACGGGCTCCCCACTCTCTCCAAACCAGGGGCGCGCCACTGACCCGGATAATATGGCGGGCGAGTGCACATCCCCATCTGAGGGGGGCATAACCCGCGGCCCGGCCATACATATGGTACGGCGGGTGGTACTCCAGCCGTGGGTACTCGTGCAGCGGCGGAGAAAACCGCTGCGGCTGCATGTGTTGGGCATTGGTAACCCGCGTGGAGGGGGGTGTCCCCACTCTCACGTCTGGTCTAGGGCCCCCGCCCATGGGGGCCCTATCCGGGGCCTGGCCAGCTACATACTGGCCATGACCTTGGGGCGCGTGGTCCCGGTCCACCAAGACCCGCGCAGGTACGCGACCCCCCTCCCGAGGGGGGGTGCGACGAGCGAAGCCGCGTCCTCCTTCCGGGGGTGGAGGGCTTCGCGCAGGAGCGCCCCCGCCCATAGGGGACCCCTGCCTCAACATCCGGGTGCCATCCCCGTTGCGGTTCATGCAAAGCATCGCGTGGTGCCGCCCACGGCATGCACTGCATGGTATGGCACTGGGACAGTCACGTGCATAGTGACCGCCCAAACAATAAAAGCAAAGTTCATGCCGCTTTGCCATGCGGCGCCGATCTTGTACTGGCAGTCTCTGCCAGTCCCTGCATTGCAGCAGGCTGTGGCCCATCCGGCCACATTGCAGGCAGTCCGCGTCCCCGCGACTGCTGCCGTGTGTGCAACCCGCACACCAGCTCCACGCGGTGGCGGTTGCCGTCCCTGTTGGGGCCTACGTTCAGGCGCTCTGGATGGCGCTGAGTCCGTCATGGTATTCTCAGCCGCCCGTGCCTCAAACTCCAAAAACTTCACCAAGTCAGTGAATGTTGGTAGGGTGGTGCTATCCCGTTCCGCATTCTCGCGCTCAAACCGCGAGCGGATGTCATTGGGCAATTTGCCCAATACAATGTGCACCAACAAAAAAGACCATTGGTCCACCGGCAGCCCCAGTGTGCGGAGCGCGTTACAGGCCACTGTAACGGGCGTGAGCAACTGCAGGCGCAACTGTGCCCTGTTGGCCACCTTGGGCAGGGCCATCAACTGTGCGGCGTGCGCATCCGCTAACAAACGTAAGTTTTGGTAGCGGGAGTTCAATAACTCCCAAGCCGTATCGTACTGGTCGTCCTCCACCCGGAGGTGCTGGATGAGCGACCGCGCTTCATCCTCAAGAGTGGAGAGGAGGTAGGCCATCTTCTGGGCCTTCGACAAATCCTGTCGTGCTACGACCAGGGACTCAAACATATTTTTATATGCTACCCACTCCTCCATCCTACCCCCAAAGTGGGACCGCTGAAGGGTGGGGAGCCGACCAGTAACCGCTGGTCCTTCCTGTCTAACAGGTGTGCGAGGGGCTGGTCCGCCAGCCTGTCTCGCCCTTATTGCGGTCACCGCCTCCGCGATATCATCGTGCAGACTCAGGATCTGGTCCATGTCCGCCATGTGACCTGCGTAGGCCTCCGGGGTAAGATCGGCTTCGGTAAGCGCCGCCATGGCCGCTTCCGCGCTAATCAATCGTGAGTGGAGGTGATCCGCTCTTAGCAGTATGGCGCCCTCCCTGTCCTTCCGGGACAGGAGTCCTCCGGCCGTCACAAACCATCTCAATTCGTTGGCGAGTGTCGCCCTAGCATTGGAGGCCTTCGCCATCGCGTCAAGTCACAAACAAAAAATAACAAAAGGTAAATAAAAAACAACAAAATCAAACAACTACACGAAGAACCGCGGTAGGTATGAGAATGGCACAAACCCGGAACGCACGGTACAAACCGCAAACAAATACAAAAAAGGTTACAAATATTCTTATACAAACAAACTAAGAAAAATCTAATAATTTTTACAAACAATTAATTATTTTTTACAAACGAACAAATAGAGGGTAGATAAACTACGCTCTGCTACCAGAAAATGTGCAGAGCAACTACGCTCTGCTGCCAGAAAATGTGGCAGAGAGAATCCGGACAAACGAAGCGGCGGGAAGAATTCTGTACCGGAACTTTACCGGGAAAAAATCTACCGGTAAAATTAAGTACCGGGAAAAAATCTCCACGCGACACCACGCTTGTCCGACTAGAATCTAACTTAAGCTATACGCAGTCTGCTACCACCGTAGCTTATGAAGGGAGCTACAGGGCCCTATATGATAACCTAACCTATAAATTAAATACAATTGAACACTTACCAAATTAAATCTTCTTTCTCTTCGGATCCAAACTTGAGTGTCTTCGGGAAGGGGGAATTCCTAATCACCCTACCTAACCCTTGAGATCTCAATTCCCCATAACAACTAAATAGATTTCTTCCCGTAGTTTCCCTCGGGAACAGCCAGATGTGAACAGCCAGCCACGTTTCACCTCTCACAAGAAAAAGTCACAATAACAGAGTTTTTCACAAACACAAATTCAATAGTTATTTGACAAACAGGAAATTCACAATTATCACTCAAACTAAACAACAAGCAAAAGACGCGAGACCGCTCCGCGTATTAAAATCAAACCGATATCGCCCTGGACAATGCAATGGCGACCACACGATGCATTCCACGCTAGCAGTGTGAAAACCCCGAACGCCCTCTGGCGGCAGCAATGCGAAACGCCCGCGTTTAGTTTTACCCAATATATTACAAACAGGGGACAAGTTAGTAGGTTACTAAAAAATTCAATGGTAAATCAATAGAGAGGTGTTTCACACCTTTACTAGTGTAAATGTAGATTAATTGTTGTTTTGTTATTAACAATTTTAAAAGTTATGTTTATGATCATAAATGATATAGGAAACTGAAGTAGGTAGTTATGAAGAAAACACAATATTAAAATTTAACTTTAAGTTTGGATTTCACTAATACAGTGTATTGTTAAAAATAATTAAAAAGGAAATGTGTACCTAGGTATTTAGTCTCAGAATTTGGTCAGCAAATCCACTTACAAGTTAATAAGTGGAAAGTGACTAAACTGTGACAAGGCTGTTGTGTATAGGACAAATTAAGCAGTTTATTGTATTGTTTAACTAAGCAGGTACATATGGCTGCAGAAGTCAGTCGTCAGCTCCACTTCCAAATGGGTAAGTGAAGAGAGACCCCAAAGAAAAATAAAGCCAAATGACATGTACCTACTATTGGTAATGTTACTCGTTCAAATCTAGCTTGTTGACGTTAAATTTATAGTGAATCTTGGTAGAAGTATGTATTAGTGTTATTTAGAGATACTAAAAGCAATACTCATCTGGTTTTTGTCGTAAAAATTCGCAGTTTAGTTCAAAATCCTTTCGATAAGACCCGGCCGGCGAGCTGTCACATAGGTAGGTAGATAATTGTTAACGCAAGTTGGCGCTTATTTTGGCACACTATTATTAAATATCACTTAATTTTGATGAAGATTTCTTGTTTTACGTATAAATTTCGTCTTTTATCACGATCTTTTCAATATTTAAAGTTTAAAATATTACACAGCTGTTTTTTGACGTCTAAACGATCCGGGGTTGCCCGCGCGAAATCCTTCGCTCGTCGCACCCCCCCTCGGGAGGGGGGTCGCGTACCTGCGCGGGTCTTGGCGGACCGGGACCACGCGCCTCAAGGTCATGGCCAGTATGTGGCTGGCCAGGCCCCGGATAGGGCCCCCATGGGCGGGGGCCCTAGATCGGACGTGAGAGTGGGGACACCCCCCTCCACGCGGGTTACCAATACCCAACACATGCAGCCGCAGCGGTTTTCTCCGCCGCTGCACGAGTACCCACGGCTGGAGTACCACCCGCCGTACCATATGTATGGCCGGGCCGCGGGTTATGCCCCCTCAGATGGGGATGTGCACTCGCCCGCCATATTATCCGGGTCAGTGGCGCGCCCCTGGTTTGGAGAGAGTGGGGAGCCCGTAACTAGCTTGCTCCCTTGCTGGGACAGAGCCGCGGACGGTTCTGCTCCCTACCGCGGTGGTCCGCGTATGGGGTCGTGGGGGAAGCCATGAATTTGAGAGCTCTGTTGGACTCAGGGGCTCAAAGCAGTTTGGTTACCACTCGAGTGGCACACCAGTTAGGTTTAGTCGTGGAAGACTCGCCTGTGCCACTTCTTGGAGTTGGTGGCATACAAGTGAAGTGTCTGACGGGCCAGACACTTGTCACCTTTTCTTCGCTGAAGTCCTCCACAATGAGGATCACGACTTCGGCTATGGTAATGGATACCATTGCGGGTTGGCACCCCTCGACAGACATACCGCCGGGTGTGTTGTCTTTGGTTTCGGGTCTGGATTTGGCCGACCCCTTTGTTTTTCATCCCGGCCCAGTGGACTTGCTCCTGGGCTCGGACGTATTGGGTTGGATTTTGTTGGGTACACAGAAGGCTCTGGGTTCGTCTTCACTGATGGCAGTGTCTACGATTTTTGGTTTTGCCCTGATGGGCCCTGTGTTTGATAGTGGCACCGCGGAGGAGCCACCGGTTGTCGCATCTGCGTCCTTGGCCAAGACCATGCAAAGGTTTTGGGAGGTGGAGGAGCCACCTATGAGTTCCAGGATGAATCCGGAACACGCTGAGTGCGAAGCCCTTTTTCGATCGACCACGGAGAGGTTGCCCTCCGGTCGGTTTGTAACTAGGTTACCTTTTGTTGCCTCTCGTCCTAGCCTAGGGCAAAGTAGGGCGCTTGCGGAGAAACGACTGCTGTCCATGGAGCGACGTATGCAGCGTGACCACGTACTTCGCGATAAATATATTGAATTTATGCGCGAGTACGAGGATTTGGGTCACATGTCTCCGGCTCGAGTTGATTGGAGCTCAACTGAGCATTATTTTTTGCCCCACCACGCGGTGGTGAAGGCCTCAACGGGCAAGTTGCGGACTGTCTTTGATGGGTCCGCACCCACTTCGAACGGAGTTTCGTTGAATCTATGTTTGCATTCAGGTCCCAAATTGCATAGGGACATAATTGACATCATCTTGAACTTTAGAAGACATCAAGTGGTTTTTGGCGCGGACATCCGGATGATGTTCCGCCAGACAGTCATACATCCTGAGGACAGGCGATTCCAGTTGATACTCTGGCGTGAGCGCCCTGAGGATCCTGTGACGGTGTATGAACTCAATACAAACACGTATGGTTTGAAATCTAGTCCCTATATCGCCATCAGATCATTGCTTGAATTGGCAGAGCGGGAACGGATCCGCTTTCCCCGTGGGGCTTCCGTGCTGTCACGTGACTTGTATGTCGATGACGTGTGCACCGGAGCCCAAAGTATTGAGGAGGCCCTCCTACTGCGGGATGAATTGATTGAAATATTGAAAACGGGTGGCTACGAGCTACGTAAGTGGTTGTCCAATGAGCCTAGAGTTCTAGAAGGGATCCCGGAGGATCACCAACAGAACCCTCACCTGTTTGAGGATGTAGATGATCCCAACAGGATAGCGGTGCTGGGCATGCAGTACCAGCCGCTAACCGATATTTTTACATTCCAAGTGGACTTGGAAATACCAAAGGTCTGGACTAAGAGAACGGTGTTGTCCGTAATAGCCCGTATGTTTGATCCAAGCGGTTGGATCAGTCCAGTGATATTCTCTGCAAAGTGTCTTCTTCAGAGACTTTGGACTTTGGGCGTCTCGTGGGACGAGCCGCTGTTTGGTTCTCCATTGGATGATTGGCTCGAGTTGTTTTCATCGATTAAGGAAGTCAATCGGATTGCCTTGCCACGTCGAATATTGCCACCCGGGAAATATCGAGCCAGCCTGCATGGCTTTTGTGACGCGTCGGAGCGAGGCTACGCCGCGTCAGTCTATTTGCGGACAGTTGACGCCGATGGCCGGGTCAATGTCTCGCTTTTGTTAGGGAAGAGCAAGGTCGCCCCCATCAGGACTAGGCTGACTATTCCCAAGTTTGAGTTGAGTGGAGCTCACCTTCTCTCTAAATTGTTGCATCACGTTGCATGTGAGCTGGCGGCCACGGTCGAGATACGAGACATCTTCGCCTGGTCGGATAGCCAGGTCGCGCTTGCATGGTTGCGCGCGGCCCCACATACCTTGGAGGTTTTTGTTGGAAACAGGGTTTCCCAAATCCAGAATATCGGAATTGATATAACATGGAGACATGTGCCGGGAGAGCTTAACCCAGCGGACTGTGCTTCCCGAGGTTGTACGGCACCAGAATTGGTGTCACACCCGCTCCGGTGGGGTCCAGAGTGGCTGATGGGATCAGAAACTTCTTGGCCTGTCTGTCAGACAGATGTTACTTCTTTGAGTTTGACCGGGCTCCGTGTACATGCTGTAGTCGCTGAGACGACGTCGGAGCCGGATTGGCTACTTGCTCGGTATAGCAGCTTGGATAAGCTTCTGGGTGTTACCAGTTGGATTAAGCGTTTCATACATAATTGTAGAAACCCACAGGCAAAGCGGTTGGAGCCGATTGCAGGTGCAGAAGAGCGCCGGAGCGCATTGTTGCATTGGGTCCGTGTCGTGCAGACCGGACGGTTTGAGTCAGAGCTTCATATTTTGCGCGACGCACGCGCTAAGTTGAAGGGCGCGGTCGCTCGTTTGAACCCGTACATCGACTCGGATGGGCTTCTTCGGGTTGGAGGCAGGCTCCGGAAGGCGGATCTTCCATATGAGACTCGCCATCCTCTGTTGTTGCCCAAGGGCGGACCCTTGGTGCAGCTATTGGTGTCTGATCGACACATTCGTAAGGCCCATGCTGGGTGCAATGCTTTGCTGGCTATTTTACAACGCGAATTTTGGATTTTGTCTGCCCGAAGAGCAATCCGTAGTGTTCTGTTTCGATGTATTGCATGTTATAGGTTGAAGGCATCCACGATGCAACCACAGATGGGTGATTTGCCCGCTGATCGAATCCGACCTTCGAGACCGTTTGACGGCGTTGGAACCGATTTTGCCGATCCCTTTTCGATCAAGGCTTCTCCCTTTCGTAATGCCCGTATTGTGAAGGGCTATTTGTGTGTATTTGTTTGTTTGGCCACCAAGGCTGTCCATTTGGAGGTGGTATCGGCTCTGACTACGGAGGCCTTCGTCGCCGCGTTGGATCGCTTTGTTTCGCGTCGAGGTCTACCTTCCCTTATTAGGTCTGATAATGGCACAAACTATAAGGGAACTGTAAATTATCTTAAGGATGTTTCTGTGTTTATTGATAAAAATTGTACTAGTTTAAGTCAAATTGCTGCCCAAAGGGGAATAACCTGGAAGTTTAGTCCCCCAAGTTGCCCCCATTGGGGAGGGATTTTTGAAGCGGCTGTGAAATCCGCAAAGACCCACCTCCGCCGCATTATCGGAGAAACGGCTCTAACTTTTGAAGAGCTGGCCACAGTGTTTTGTAAAGTTGAGGCGGTCCTCAACTCTCGTCCTCTCTGTCCGCTATCTCCAGATCCAAATGACTTGGAAGCTCTCACCCCTGGTCATTTTTTGGTGGGAGGGCCTTTGAATGCCCTGCCCGAATACCCGTGGAAGGACGAACGCGTATATCGGTTGTCGCGTTTTCAAATGTTGCAGCAAATGAGCCAGGACTTTTGGCGTCGTTGGTCGCTTGAATATTTGCATTTGCTGCAGCAAAGAGTGAAGTGGACAGACAGGACTGAGCCTCCCAGGGAGGGTGATTTAGTATTGTTAAAAGAGGCAAATTTGCCCTCATTGCTTTGGCGACGAGCTCGCATATTACGTTTGATTCTTGGCGGAGATGGCACTCCGCGTGTGGCTGAGGTGTTGGTCGACGGTTCGATTTTAAGGAGAGGTGTGACCTCTCTCGCCCGCCTTCCCGTAGAGTAAGCTAGCGGTCTGCTTCTCAGACCGGGACGGGGGGATGTTTGTAATATAATTGCTTGGAACGAAACGCAGGGCGTTTCGCATTGCTGCCGCGGGGTTGTCATGGCAAGGACCCGGCTTGCGGGGTTCTCACACTGCTCGTGTGAATGGGTCGCGGACGGCCGCCATTGTCCTGTGCTATATCGGTTTGATTTAATACGCGGAGAGGTCCCGCGTCTTTTGATTGTTAATTAGTTTGAGTTATATTTGTGAATTTCCTGTTTGTTAAATAACTATTAAGTTTGTGTTTGTGTAACCCGTTATTGTGACTTTTTCCTGTGAGATGTGACGCGTGGCTGGTCGCTCACATCTATCTGTTGCCGAGCCAACTTCGGGAAGAAATCTATTTATTTGTTCTGGGGAATTGAGATCTCATGGGTTAGGTAGGGTGATTAGGGATCCCCCCTTCCCGAAGACACTCAAGTTTGGATCCGAAGAGAAAGAAGATTTAGTTTGGTAAGTGGTTTGCAATTGTAGTTATTAAGTTAGGTTATTATATAGGGCCCTATAGCTCCCTTTATAAGCTATAGTGGTAGCAGGCTGCGTATAGGTTAGGTTTTAGGCTCTAGTCGGACAGACGTAGTGCCGTGTCAGGTTCTTACCGTTATTTCGATTTACCGCCATTTTAAGATCCGGTCTGTTTTTAAGACCCGGTCTTTTCCGGTACAGAATCTTCCGCCACTTCGTTTGTCCCGGATTCTCTGCGCACACGTACTGTTGTGTTTACCGCTCTGGTCATCAATTTCTGAGCTCGGCCCCCCTGAACCCATGATCAGATTCTGATGTTGATGTGTTAATTCCGACATATATATGTATTTGTTATAAAATATAGTATCGTTGAGTCTATGTGATTTGTCCGTATATAAAAAAAAACTGTACTATAAAGGTAATACTTCTTTCTCTGGTAATTTATGTTCTATATTGATTTTAACTACGTACAGTTTACAAAATATCAAGTTAACTCTCATAGGTCTTTATGCGGCGGTAATAAAGTCTAATTTTCAATGAGATGGACAGGTAGATGTGTTGTAAAATGTACACAAAGGGATAGGATTGAAAGGGCAATAAAGTTAAACCGTTTGTGAAAACGGTCTATTGTAGGGATTGATTCTAACGATGCTTTTTTGTCGACTGTACACGAAATATCGTAAAACTGAACAACTTTTCTTAAGGATTTACCAGAGACGTAGAAATAAATTGTTATGTCAAATTATTATATTTTTCTAACTTTATGGGATTTACATTTTTTCGTGAGGAAAACTTAAATGAAAACAGATAATTATTATATACTAAACTACCTTTTTCCCGCCACTTCGCCAGCGTGAATTTCCTACGGGAACAGTGCTTTTTCCCGGGATGAAAGGTACCCTATGTCCTTCTCAGTACTTCTAACTATGTTTATGCGAACTTTCAGGTAAACTGGTTCAGTAGATAAAGCGTGAAGAGGTAAGAAACAAACAAATAAAGTGATCTATATCACAGGTTTCTTATGATACATACATACATATAATCACGTCTTTATCCCTTACGGGGTAGACAGAGCCAAGAGTCGTGAGTTTCTTATGATACCTATTTCAAACACCACTCTCTCGTTTAAGTTGTACCTACGTTCCTAATGCACTTACTTTTGAACCAAACTACTATATGTGAAGAGAAATTAAACGATTTTTTTCAAAAAAACAAATAAACCAACAAAATCAGTCTGGCATTTATAATATTAGTTAGGATAAGATTAATTTAAATAAAATAAAAAAGAAATATAAAAAGTCTTTTTTTTCTTGCATTTACAAGATGAAAAGAAAAAAAAAATGTTAATGAGTAGCACAAGCACAAAATTTAAATTAATTAACTATTTAAACATTTTTATTACAAAAATAAGTTTAGAAAATATTGATAAAAATATTTTTTTTTTTTTTTAAGGCACACAAACAGATTACAGACAATAAAAATCTAAATCTAAATAACAGATGTTATTGCAACTAATCTGCAATCCACTAGAGTGTACACAGTTATACAAAATAAATTGTGCATTTAACTAAAATTATTAAAAACAGCAGCTAACTAAGCTAATTGATTGATGATTTTTTTTTTTGCATTATTCGTGAAATATTATTTAATTGTTTTACATTAATATTATTATTAGTTAGGATTAGGATAAGGTAGGATAAATGACATCTTTATCGAGTAAAATCAATAAATCGTCCATGTAATCTACGCTGGGCTGAGAAGGGCGCTATTCAAGATACACTAAAGTTCAACCAATTGTGAAATCTACGCTCAATTGAGTTTGATATTTGATAGTTGAGTTGCCATAGTCTATACGATTTTGATTAGACTTGTAAAAAACTGGACAACTGAAAAAAAATATAGGTATACCACATCGAAATACAACTACAAATCAATCAATCAATACATATAATAAAACTGTAACTGATCTGTGTCTGTAATTAAGAGATATTTAATAAAAAAATGGGGTCTTTCAATAGAAGCCAATATGGATTTTTTTTAAATTTTTGTCTGTGTCTTTCTGTCTGTCTATCTATATGAAAACTACCGGACGAAAATTGATTCTATCTCTTTTTACACGACTGACCAAAAAAGGAGTGTTATGTTTTCAGGGTTCATGTATGTATGTAAGTAAGTATGTATGTATGTAAGTTTCTTTATTCCACCATAAGTTCTGAACGGCTTAACCGATTTTGATGTGAGAGGTATTTTTAGATTCCTTGCATTCCTCCGAGTGACATAGGCTATATGAGGTCACCATAAAAACAAAATGGCGGATTATATATGCGATAAATAGCAGACCAAAAAAATAAAATTTGATTAATCTTATCGAGTGGGGTATCAAATTGAAGGGCTTTAGAAGGCGATTTCAAAAATGTATATAACTTATGTGTTTGTATAAATAAAATAAATAAATAAATAAATAAATATATACGGACAAATCACACAGATTGAGTTAGCCCCAAAGTAAGTTCGAGACTTGTGTTATGGGATACTAACTCAACGATACTATATTTTATGACAAATACATATATAGATAAACATCCAAGACCCAGGCCAATCTGAAAAAGATCATTTTCCATCTTGACCTGACCGGGGATCGAACCCGGGACCTCCGGTGTGGCAGTCTGGCGTGATAACCGTTAGGCCACAGAGGTCGTCAAATAATTTTGTATGTAATTTTTGAGTAAAAACTCGTCAGTCGTGTTTTTTATTTTTAATAGTTAGCTTGTTAGTCATATTCCTCATGACTGAGGGTCGTGGTCATTATATGGAATGAAACACACCGACTATCTTGGCAATTTTAATGGAATGGTTTGCCCTTCACATACTAGCTGATAATCATCAACCAGAGTGCGGGTTTCCTCACGATGTTTTCCTTCACCAGAAGCAAGTGGTGGTCGATGAAAACTAACATAGGTACATGAGTCAGATTAGTATACCAACTCATGTAGCACGGGCAGGATTCGAACCTGGGACCTTTGCGTCCTACTACTCAGCCACCACCGCTTCCGCTCTGGGTATTGTAAAATGTAACCTACCTTCAAAATCTTGCTATTTGCGTTTTATCAAAGGTAAAATATATTCAGGTTTGGACGAAAACCGGTCAAAACAAAACAATGACCTGAGGTAACCCTATTACCGAACCGGAAGCCGCCTGATTACACTTCCGGTGCGGATATCGGTTGTAAGAAACTTCGCAAACTATAACAAGCTTAGAGCTTTGATAGGGTGTAGCTTTAATGTAGAAGTTCAAATCATATTTTAATTTTTAAACCGGTAGTTTTAGAGATTAGCACGTTCAAGTAAATTAAGAAAATATATATAAAATATCCTTACATATTTAAAAAAAAAGTCCCCTGCCGCATTTGTCTGTACGTCTGTTCGCGATAAACTCGAAAACTACTGAACGGATTTTCAAGCGGTTTTCGCCAATAGACGGACTGGGACATAACGAAGGTGTTTTTGGTGTATAAAATCCGCGAGCGACGAATGAATGAAAATGATTTTATTTAAATAGGCTAAAAACAGCACTTTTAAATCTTCATATTCTTGTTTTTTTAGTTGACGTCATAAAATTACTCAAAGCTAAGGTTACTACCGCCGCCAAAGCGCAAGTGGTGAAGAGGCGGCGCAACAAACTCCACTGCTGCATTTTCTCCAAAGACGTCACTTTCCAACATATGTCTTACAATTAAATGACAATCTATGTGGACAAATATACATTGAATTTTTTAGTAAGTTATAGATTATCAAATACTTAAAAAATGGGAAATGTATCTAAATACAGGTTCAACCTTGTTTAGGTTCCAGTCCACCTCCCAATACATATTTACGAGTATGTATTGTTGTTGTGGAAAAATAAATATTTTTTCATTTTTCATTTCAGTTTGCAAGATTCACCAGAACAAACATACAAACATTGCAAGTAAAAAAAATTAAAAAAAAAACGCAGATCCTACTCAATGAAAGTATCGTTACCATAATAAAATGTCGCACAAAAATGTAACTCGGCTAGTTCAGTGAAGTCGGTCGCAAATGAGTGTTTCATTATATGTCCGGGTTTTCAGGCTAATATAATGTAGAGTGACATTTTTTTTTATCTCTCTCTCTGGTCGGTCCTTCATGACTGAAGATCGTGGTCATGGTGGGATGAAATTCTGGAACGAACGAACTGTCTCCAACGGCACCTGTAGGCTGCGATATTAGCGACAGTGTAGAATTTCGGTGTGTCTTGATTCTTTATTTGGTCAGACCATCTAGTTGGTGAGCGGCCTCTGGGTCTTTTCCCCTCTGTGTTCCCAACGATACTTAGCTTTTCGAGGCTGTCGTCTCCGCGTCTCATTATGTGCCCAAAGTAGCTAAGCACACGCCGACGTTCTTTTATTTTGAGCTGTGAGAGGATCGACAAATTTGTGCGTTTGGCGGTCCAGAGGATTCTAAGCATCTGCCTCCAGCACCACATTTCTATCTCCCTCTCAGCCAAAAGACGTCCACTGCTGGACAAAGGCCTCCCCCGAGGATTTCCACAACGACCGGTCCTGCGCTGCCCGCATCCATGCGCATCCCGCGACCTTCACCAGGTCGTCGGTCCACCGAGTGGGAGGCCTGCCAACACTACGTTTTCCGGTTCGTGGTCGCCACTTGAGAACTTTTCTGCCCCAACGGCTATCTGTTCTACGAGCTATGTGCTCCGCCCACTGCCACTTAAGTTTGTCAATTCTGCGGGCTATGTCGGTTACTTTCAGTTCCGGTTTACATTTCTATCTATGATTTTTTATTTTTTATTTATACAAGGTGAATTCTAATTTATCTATTCAAGGTGAATATTAGTATGATTAGATGCTGACTGATTGGTATATTAACGCAGAGACGACACCGCTGAATGTCGAAACTTTAAATTTTGCAGAGACATTTTTACATGGTATTTTTTTTACACTGCAGAATTTTAGAGCAACTTTTTGTATTCTTACAAAGAAAAATCAGCTGTTCTATACTATTATACAATCACTCACCCATATTCAAAAGTACTTTAGCCAGTACAATTAAATGAATGAATTTAGTAAAATAGGTGAAACACTAAATTCCTGCGGGAAACCACGGGCAAACGTCAGTTTATAAGATAACAATAATCGACATATCACAAAGTCTAATAAGTGTACAGGAATTAAAAAAACTGATCTATTTTGATGGCCAACTATTTCCATTTCATTAATTCCCCCAGTTTTCCCCTACCGGAATTCCCGTTTTGACATTTGTATCAGACATTTTTTTATAGAAATCTCTTTAACGTTGTATTTACATTCTCTTTGAAGTCTCTCTCCACTATATCTTAGCCTACACATTTTCGCCGTGACCGCGGGGTATTATTAAAACATTATTCGACGAAATGTATTTTTGAGTCTGTTTACTCCAGGTTTAGCCCGGGTTATGAACCGGAGGATTTAAAAAAATATGGCACGACGAGTAATATAAATATCCTTAGGTTGACTTCTCAAATTCGAAGGTGAAATGAGCTTTTTTGGTGTAACTTTGACAGTTCGGATAGGAATGTGTAGAGTGACAGAGGATGTACCTTAGTAACTAAATTGAAAAATAATTGTTTTCTAAAGGATGATTTTTCTCTTTAATTCTCTTTAATTAGACACCATCCTATGGTGCTAGCTAGAAGCACAGATAAATTTAATACCGCTAGAAGCTAGCTAGTAAAGTTGTGTGTATGTCTATGTCATCTCTCCTCGACAAGTTTCATTGAAGCGGTGGTGGTCAAGTGGTAATGACACCCGCCTGAGGTCCTGGGTTCAAATCCTACCTGTGTCACAGGAATTTGTAGACCAATCTGACTCATTGAAGCGGTGGTGGTCAAGTGGTAATGACACCCGCCTGAGGTCCTGGGTTCAAATCCTACCTGTGTCACGTGAATTTGTAGACCAATCTGACTCATGTATAGTTTTCATAGACCACCACCTGCTTCCGGTGAAGGAAAACACCGTGAGGAAACCTGCACATTGGCTGACTGTGTTTACCAGTGTGTATACGCCTACTGCCACTAGATGGCGGTAGTCGTAAAAGTCATGTCAGATGCCTTTAGGCGACTTGAATAAAATCTGACACCAGTGTTAGTAATGACACACTCGATAAGAAGAAGAAGACAAGTTTCATGAGTTTCTTCAGCCGCCAGAGGTCCCAGTATAGATGCTGAAGATGAGTCTCGAACATTCATGAACACATGAACTCTCTGCTCAACCCTAAGGTTTGACTGTCAGACAATGCTTTTAGCATTAAGTTTTGTACTGTACTTTTGTATGTGTGTACAATAAAGTTTAAATAAATAAATAAATTCATTAATAACCCTTACTGGGCCAGATGACTGAAACTTCTACTTACTTCTATAGAACGGGTCAAATGGATTTTATGTTCTGTGGGATGAGCATGAATATTTGCGAGCGTTATCATATCGACACGTCAAAAATGTATATGGAAAATTAATAACTTTTACATACGATAAAGCGCTGCTCATTATCCATATAATTTTTCGAGATGACGCTACAAATTTTCGCAAATATAAAATCTCGTGAAAAATACATACTTTTGTGTTTTTTTTTATAATTCTATGTGGTGTGAGCGCAAAAACTGTTACTGACAGGTATATTTTTCAATAAAAACTGTTATCCATAGACTGTTATTACTATCCATCCGCGACCAATCAAACACATATTCCATTTTTAATTTCGGAATTCAAAAAGCGAATGCGCGACCAATTAAAAATAAATTACGAGTCAAAGTACGGAGGGCCCTCGAGCGAGGCCGAAGCGAAAATTTAAACGTGGAATATCGCGCTGAAATTCCCACGTTCCAATTTCAAAAGATTCAGTACTGGCTGGTGGTACTATGGTGTAATAGTTTTAAAATGCGTATGAGTTTAGTGACACACTCGATAAGAAGAAGAAGACAAGTTTCATGAGTTTCTTCAGCTGCCAGAGGTCCCAGTATAGATGCTGAAGATGAGTCTCGAACATTCATGAACACATGAACTCTCTGCTCAACCCTAAGGTTTGACTGTCAGACAATGCTTTTAGCATTAATTTTGTACTGTACTTTTGTATGTGTACAATAAAGTTTAAATAAATAAATAAATTCATTAATAACCCTTGTGTTACTGGGATATTAACCAGATGACTATATTTTAAACTTCTACTTGATAAACTTCTATAGAACGGGTCAAAAAGATGGATTTTCCATGTTCTGTGGGATGAGCATGAATATTACCACTGCGAGCGTTATCATATCGACACGTCAAAAATGTATATGGAAAATTAATAACTTTTACATACGATAAAGCGCTATATAGCTCATTATCCATATAATTAATAAAAAATTCGAGATGACGCTACAAATTTTCGCAGTGCAATATAAAATCTCGTGAAAAATACATACTTTTGTGTTTTTTTTTTTATAATTCTATGTGGTGTGAGCGCAAAAACTGTTACTGACAGGTATATTTTTCAATAAAAACTGTTATCCATAGACTGTTATTACTATCCATCCGACGACCAATCAAACACATATTCCATTTTTAATTTCGGAATTCAAAAAGCGAATGCGCGACCAACCCTTAAAAATAAATTACGAGTCAAAGTACGGAGGGCCCTCGAGCGAGGCTTCGAAGCGAAAATTTAAACGTGGAATATCGCGATGAAATTCCCACGTTCCAATTTCAAAAGATTCAGTACTGGCTGGTGGTACTATGGTGTAATAGTTTGGTAAAATGAAGCGTATGAGTTTAGTGAACCACACTTATAATCTTATACAAATGAAAAAATATGACTATGCTGAATAAACAAGCTAATTATTAAAAACACTACTGACTCACATAGCCTATGTCACTCGGAGGAATGCAAGGAATCTAATGTAAATACCTTCCAGTTACATCAAAATCTGTTAAGCCGTTCAGGACTTATTGTGGATTTTTTATAAATAAACTTATATATATACCTACTACTTAAATAAATAAATAATTTCGAGACTTATTCGATATTAACTCAACGATACTATATTTTACAACAAATACATACATTGATAAACATCCAAGACCAAGGTCAATCTGAAAAAGATCGTTTTCCATCTTGGACTGACCGGGGATCGAATCCGGGATCCCTGGTTCAGAGGCAAGGTCTTTACCACTGCGCCACGCACGGAGGTCGTCCTCACGGACACATACATGAATGCATTGTCCCGAAAACATAACACTCCTGTGTACAAAATTTGGCCAGTCGTGTAAGAAGTCGACTATATAGGTTAAGATTTTAAATCAAATTTAGAACATTAATAAAAAAAAAATTCAATGGGATTGCCTAAAAATCCTGGCCAGTGCAATAAAAATATTACACAGAAATAACAAAGTCTATGTGACATATTTTCATTTCAATCGCAATATTTCTAACTGAACGAAATGAACGAATGAAAACACCTCCGATAAGTGGGATTAGTGGCGGCAGAGAATCGCCATTTTGTAATCCCCGACTTACCATTTGAATTTCATGAACGTTGGAAGATTAAGTAGGAGTTTCAAGATGTGTTTATTTGTACATTTGTTACATTTATTGCACTAACCCTTGTGTTAATGCTAGTGAAATGTGCATTGGATTTGTTTTTATGGAACTAAGAAGAAGATCTTTTTTTTCCATGCGGCTTCGCCCGCGTGTATTTATTTCCCACGGATTTAACAGTGCTTATTGTACAAAATACGGCAAGTGAAAAGAGGTACCCTATGTCCTTGTCAGTACTTCTAACTGTGTGTATGCAAAATTTCAGGAATATTAATTCCAGTATATGAAGCGTGAAGATGTAACTAACAAAATAAACAAACAACCAAACTCACTTTAGCCTCTATAATATTAGTATAGTTAGGATTAAATTGTTACATATTTATTGCACTAACTCTTGTGCTAATTCTGGTTAAAAAA
This sequence comes from Ephestia elutella, assembly GCA_018467065.1. Classification (NCBI taxonomy): domain Eukaryota; kingdom Metazoa; phylum Arthropoda; class Insecta; order Lepidoptera; family Pyralidae; genus Ephestia; species Ephestia elutella. The sequence continues at coordinate 1,733,654 of CM031594.1, forward strand.
AAATGTGCAAATGGAAGATTTATTCATAATGTAAATCTTCGAGTTAATTTAGAATTACTTCCGCTAGTCCCACATAGTCGAAGTTATACTTGGGGCTAAGCATTCAATTTTATATCAAAAACTTATGATAGTAATTTTAAAACTATACTTTGATGAAATTTTTAGAAAATTGCAATACATTTTTTTCACCATAAGTACTTCTTATAGCTGAGACGATGATGATGACTCGACACCAAGTTAAATGATTCTGAAAAATACCCGTAAAGCACCTATGTATATTTTGTTCTTTAAATAAATTAACAGTAATAACTTAAAAAAAGTTTTTATTGTTACTCTCAACAAACCCTTTCATTTGATACCCATATTGTAGAAATACATTACAAATAACTATTCCGCCATCTTGGATGGTCCGCCATATTGGACGTCACATACCATATCATGCGTTGTCATCCAAACTAAGTGCTAAACGTGTGTACAAAATTTCAGCTCAATCGGTTGAAGATATCTACTTCAAAATTGAGTTCTTAGATTCCACCCGAACGAACATACTTACATACATTGCAAGTTAAATAAAAGCTTTTAAAAAACACAGCAAACCCGACGTTGGAAAGGAATATAATACAAAAACAGCTATCAACAATGGCTTTAAAACCTTGCACTTGCTTTTGCGAGTCAATTTAAACAGCTCATGTTTTAACCAATAAGCGGACGTCCGGTTGCAGAAAATGTCAAGTATGGTCTAAGTCTTATAAGCGGAAAACCACATTAAATATTCACTGAATTTGGGTACAGACAAGGATATTTTTTCACGTGAGTGAGGCGCCACCTACGTTTTAAATAAGAAATTTTAATAGTTTAGACATTTTAGTTCCATTTTCTACCACGTGCAAAAGGGAGATCCTTGAAAAAATGTTTGCCTTTAGTTTGACCTACAGATTTATTTGCATAAAACTAAAAAGAAGGATTTTCCATGTTTGTTTATTTATCTTTTTATTAATTTAACCTTTATTGTACAAAATAAAGAAGTAAACGCACAATAGAAGGGCTTAATGCTAAGGCATTATCTACCAGACAACCTTTGGGTCATGCAGTTGGGTGTTTGTTTGTTTAATAACTATAAAAACAAAACAAAAAATGTGAATGGCAATGGCGGACTTACCCCGTATGGTATAGGGATATCTTACAGCCAACCAGTGATAAATTGAACCATTTATACTGAGATTTTATTTTTATTTATTATAAACTTTATTGCACAAAATTTTAAAAAATTATGTACAAATGGATTTTCACACTACATAAAATATAAATACATTTTTCCAAAATGTATGCTTCCTACGTACCAAATTATGGACAAAGAAAGCATTATATTTGGGGCTGTAGCTGTGCTTTACGTGGGATAGAAACCAGTGGGCCGAACGTACTAGTAATTGTATAATCTATGGCTGACTGAAGAACAACCAAAAATAAAATTTTGAAATAAATAATAATTATATTGTGGCATTTAGGAGACCTAGTGGAAATGATACCACATATCCTGACTAATATTATAAATGCGAAAGTAAGTTTGTTTGTTTATTTATTTGTTTGTTTGTTACCTGAAACCAATCTGAAATTTTTCATATACATAATAACAAGTACTGAGAAGGACATAGGACCTTTCATCCCGGGAATTTCCCAAAGCACTGGTTTTTTCGTGGGTAAAAAGCTAATACCATATAAATGCTAATACCTTGCACTTGCCTTTTGACCAGACTGTAAAAAAACATAATAGTTTTAAAATATTAGAAAATTAGAATTAGCCCGCTATTATCCTATAACTTGCACCACATTCCGCCACAAGCGGAGTGATTGGGTATGAAAATTTAATGTCTCATCTTGTACTGCAACCCCAATCACTTACTATACCAATACTCTAATGAATTGCCCAGATAGTTGTCTCTGTCTATCCCACTGTATTCGTATATATGCATCTCTCTCGCACAGGGAGATACTTTGAAACGTTGTGATTAGGTCTTCTAAAACGATTTTTTTTTAGAATAGAATAGAATCATTTACTTGCATAGTTTACATTAAATAGATATATAGATAGATTCTTTTTTGATTAATTAAAGTTATATGTTTTTTTTTTATTTTTTATTTGTATGTGTTATTTAGATATTAGGGTTATAACAACTAGTGGTTATGTGACCTTATAGAGATTGCAGACCGAAGGAACTTTTCACACCATATGTTTTAAAAAAAATCCAACAAATGGCTCGACTATTTAGGCAAAACTGCTTCGAATTGAATTAGATGAGGTTTTTATAGTTGTATCACTGAAGGTAACTTAAATTTCATCTTGTCAGAAATAGAGAGAGTGGGTATTGGTCAAATAATTTTAGTTCTTTTCCCCTATATAAAAAATAATTACAGAAATAAGTTCATACACTCATTAAATACACACATTTATAATTTAACGTGGGATCTGAAAAACTTTATATTTTAGATTGTAATAAATATATTGACAACTGTTTTTATAACAATGGTACTGTGTACCTACCCTATAGATATAAGCTGACTATTGCTAAACTACACAACAACATACAATATATATAGACCCGTTATACCTAATATAACGAAGTCATCTGATATTAGTACGATCAGTACTAATAACTTAGTTTAACTAAACTAGATATTTATAAGACAGAGTGAAGCCTTTCTGATATAAATCTTGTACATCAAAATATACAGGGCTTTATCACCAGCAAATTTAATGAAATCTGTTTATTTTTGGAACATAATAATGTTGACATTTTTTGTGTCACAGAACACTTCTTTAAACATGAAATTAAACTAAACTTCCCGGATAAATATATATTAGCAAGTGCATTTCTAAGACAAAATTCTGACCACGGGTGGGTCCTTAATATTAATAAACAGAGATTATAAATGCAAAGAGAGAAAAGACATAGTAAGGCTGTCTCGGAATGTACGGGAATAGAACTTTCTTGTGTGGAGTTGGACAAATATATTATTATTTGTGCTTATAGACCGCCTTCAGCTAGTTATGACACCCTTTTAAATGTTTTGGAAGAAGCCCTTAGGCGGGTTAGTTCTAGTAGTAAACATATAATTTTATGCGGTGATTTTAACGTTGATATTTTAGTTTCATGTTCGAAAGCAATGGATTTAGAAATTTGCTTGATTCATTTAATTTGAAAAAACACATTCTTTGAACCCACTAGAATTACCCCAACCTCTGCCAAATGTATAGATAACATTTTCTGTGATTGCTCGGTCTCTGATGAAAAGCTTTTTGCCTGTCTGGGGTCTGACCACCTGGGTCAACAGGTGTCACTGACACGTGACGAAGGGTCTAACAAGCTCCGCTCCTGTAACCTGTAGGCCGCTGACTAAGTACCGGAAAATGCGTTTTCGCGAATCTATAAATAAAAAATTGCCTGAAATAGACCCAAATAAAAATCCGAATGACCATTATGATGAGGTTTTTAATACAGTGAAACAAGAATTTAACAAATCTTTTCCTCTTAAAACATTTGATAAGAAAACAAAACTAAATTTCTGCGATTGGGCCACAAATGGCATTTATATTAGTAGAAATAAGCTATATGAACTGTATGGCCAAAAACAATATCGAATTTTAAACCGGAATTTGTATCATATGTTAGATGTTATTCAAAAACTTTTAAAAAGGTATGTGCTGCTGCAAAATCTTTATATCTGACTAATAAAATAAAAAACTCTAATGATAAGATCAAAGCTGCTTGGTCTATTATCAATAACGAGACAGGCAAATCGAAATCGCGCGACATTAATATTTCTTTAAAAATTGGTGATAAAACCATAACTTCTAACGACGAAGTAGCCAACGAATTCAATAATTTTTTTGCCAATATTTCTAAGAATATCACAGGATCCCTCTCCTCTTGTCCCAGTGCTGCAGATGACTTATTAAAAAGAAATGCCTCCGATCCTAAGTCCATTTTTAGATTTAGAAGTATCACATCGGATGAACTCTTATCTGCGTATAAGGCACTCAACATGAAAAATACTGAGGATCTCTGGGGTATATCTGTCGCAGTTCTGAGCAGTATTATTGATTTGATTGCTCCTCATCTAACTGTGATTTTCAATAAGTGCATTTCCGAGGGTGTTTTCCCTGACCCTCATGAAAATAAGTAAAATTATTCCTTTATTCAAACAGGGTACATAAAAATGATCCCACTAATTACAGACCTATTTCCCTATATTACCTATTTAAGTAAAATATTTGAAAAATTAATTTTAACGCAATTAGTCTCTTATTTTAACGTAAATAAAATCTTGCATAATCGTCAGTACGGTTTCACTAAAGGTCGTTCCACTACTGATGCAACATCTACTGTAGTTCAAATAATCTATGAAGCGTGGGAATCCAGCCAAGATGTCATAGGTATTTTTTGCGACCTTTCAAAAGCCTTCTTTGACTGCGTGGATCATAATATACTAAAAAACAAGTTTAAATTTTATGGTGTTACCGGGGACGGCCCTTGAGGTACTAGCTTCTTACCTGGACAACAGAACTCAGAAAGTAGAAGTTGTTCAGAAAGCCGCTTCCAGCAGCGCGGCGGTACACATGGGCGTGCCTCAAGGCTCCATAATCGGTCCTTTTTCTATCTCTTTGTTTACATAAATGACCTTCCATGTCTACCCAACAATTGTGTGAAGTTGTTTTATTTGCGGACGACACATCATTACTATTTAAAACAACAGAAATAGTCAAAATTATGACGATGTAAGTAATACTATGACACTTGTGCTTGACTGGTTTACAACCAACAACCTGAGCCAAACACGGACAAAGACCAAGTGTATAAAAGTTTTCTCTCTCGAACGCACCTCATAATGATATACCTTTAATAGTTAATGGCAAAGTATTAGAGTGGGTACACAGTGTCAAATTCTTAGGCGTTACCGTTGACTGTAAGTTAAAGTGGGATAAACACATTGAACTCACGGCCAAAAAACTTAGCTCGGCGGCTTATGTAGTCAGAAGGATAAGACAGTGCACAAACATTGAAACAGCTAGACTCGTGTATTTCAGCTACTTTCATAGCATAATGTCATACGGATTATTGATATGGGGAAATGCAGCCGAGATAGGGAAAATATCGGCTACAGAAAAGATAATTCGTTTTATGTACGGGCTAAAACGACGCGATTCTCTACGAGAGCTCTTTAAATCAATAAAAATTCTTACTGCTGCATCTCAATACATCTTCAATGTACTTATTTTTGTTAAATCCAATTTAAACTTTCTTTAAAAAATCTGCGATGTTTGATAGTATAAACACCCGCAATAAGAATAAACTTTATACGCCCTGCTTTAGGCTTAAAAAAGGTTGTCTGGCGGTCTTTCGTGGGTCAAAGTGTAAAAATGTTTAACAAGCTCCCTGACGAGGCTATAAATTTACCGATGCAAAAATTTAAAACATATCTTAAAAAATACTTTGATGAATAAAGTGTATTACACAACAAGTGATTATTTGAACGATAAAAAAGTTTGGTCTCTCCCTACAACTTCGCCACTCCACACACTTGATTACATTCTTTTTGATATTGTGAAAAACAACCTTACTTTTTTTTTTTTAATTTAATTACATTGACATTGAATTGTTAAACATGTACGTGTATTGAGATCTTCAAGTGGACCGAAAAGTATTTATTTTTCTAAAATGTTCAAACTTGTGGAACGTAAAAGGCTCAGGGATCCTGCTTCGATCCTGATTCGGAATTTTTATTTCTATTTTTTGTTCTTAACCAATTTATTGTGGTTACTTGATCACAAACAAAACATGTTTGAATTTTATTATATTATTATTATTTTTTTACCTTTATTTTATTTTATTTTTGACTGTACACAATCTAGTGTATGTATAAAGTTAATGAATAGCCCCTCTGGCATGCTAGGCGACCAAGACTGTTTCATGAGTTTCTTTCGGCATTTCTTCTCAAAGGTGGTCGTCTGGAAATGCTAGTAGTTTGTAGCTTTGAGACATAAAAATATTATGATTAAATAATTAGTTATCGACGTGAAAAAGAGCCTCCTTTTGAAGGCCAAGTTTCCAATAAAAAATTTTTGACTTTGACTTTGACTTTGACTTCTAAAATTATGACGTACTAGCTTTAGCTCGCGGCATTGCCCGTGTGAATTTCCCCACGGAATGAGTGTTTTTTTCCCGGGATGGAATAATTTATATCCTTTTCTTCGTACTTCTAGCTTTTGTATAAGTGAAATTTCAGGAAGATTGATCCAGTATATTAAACGTGTGAAAAGCAAAACAAACTCACTTTCGCATTTATAATATTAGTCCTTGGATACACCGCTTAGAATATAAGATCAAATAATCAATAATAACTTGTGATAAGATAATATAGTTTACAATAGTCGATAAAACAAAATTAGTGACATGTATTCTGCCTCATAGCCAGGCCGGGATCTCAACAATAGTAAATTCCGCGTGGACGAAGTTGCGGGCAAAAGCTACAAACTGGACTATAGTATCATCAATCATCAATCCTGTGGACATTACAATATATGAATAATTCACGAAGGTAGTGTTTATCCAATTTGATTGCTGATAGACATTATACTATTGACATAGAAATTGGAATTTGTATGACCATATTTGAAGTGGCGGATGTAGACGCGATTTTGTCGCCGCCTGATATAAGCCGCATTCAACTCTGCAGTTCCATAGCTCAATCAACGACTTACTCAAACAAATCGAATTGTACTTAGTGAGCGATGATATCAATATAATTATCCTAACGAAATAATTATTATAATTGTGAAAGTGAGTTTGTTTGTTTGTTACCTCTTCATCGCTTTAATTCAACTGAACCAATCTTCCTGGAATTTGCATGCATACATCATAGTTAGAAGTACTGACAAGGAAATAGGCATTGTTTTATCTCAAAATTTAACGGGCCGAGCCCTGGAGGCGCAAAGTTGATTTATATATAATTCTTTCCGTAACTGAGTGATTGACAGACAACGCACAGCCAAAACTACTGGGCGTAGGAAGCGTGAAATTTGGTTACCTCATGTAGGGTCTTTAGGGGAGTGTAGGGGAGCACTAAGAGTATATTCTCCCTTAAATTCCCACGGGAATAAAGTCTTGGGCCCATACTAGCTGATGGCGCTTCTTTTCCTTCATTATTATCGTCTAATATACTTAAAATTTCTCTCCATATCCATAAGCTATTAAGATATTAGTAGGACTTTGTATTATATTACAATATCAGCAAAAAGTCTCATTAAACCACCCGTGTCAAATGGTTTATGTTTTAGCAGTTTTTGTCGTATTATGTTCAATTTGTTATGAATTTAATACGGAAATGAGCCAAAAACTTTGACGTCTAATTTGTTAAGTTGGTTAATTAACTTGAGAACGTTTTTCTTAGCTTTTGCCCGCGGCTTCACTTGCGTGATTAAAGATTGGGTCAAAGACAGCTTGAATAGGGATGGAGTATCTAGGAAAATGGCAGGACAAAAAAGATAGTACAAATTTTAACTTTTTTTTGTCTTGCCATTTTCCATATACATACACATACTGTATCTACCCCACATAAGTAGATAAATAGTGAAGAAGTAGATCATCAATCAACAATATATATATATATATATATAAAACTTGTTTTTGCCCGCCGCTCCGCCCGCGTGAATTTCCCACGGGAACAGTGCTTTTTCCCAGGATGATACCCTATGTCCTACTCCGTACTTCCAGCTATGTGTATGCGAAATTTAAGAAAGATTGGTTCAGAAGATAAAGCGTGAAGAGGTAACAAACAAACAGACAAATAAACAAACAAACTTACTATCGCATATAATATTAGTTAGGATTAGTTAGAATAGTTAGGATTAGGATTCTATCAGAGAGCGCACAGCCAAAACTACTGGGCGTAGGAAGCTGAAACTTGGCATGTAGGTTCCTCAGAAAGTGTAGAGGAGCACTGAGAAAGAATTTCCCAAAAATTCCCACGGGAACAAATACCCGGGCCAACGGCGGATCCAGGATTTTTTTCTGTGGACAAGGACCGTGGCTGATGGCGGCTATGCATGTTGGGGGGTGCAATAAATTGACCACATTTGCAAAAAATCAAGAAATAAACCAGATGGGCAAAAAAAATCTGTTATTTCTTTATGGAATTTTTATCGGGGGGGGCACGTTTCTGTTATTTCTTAATTTTATGCACTGTCATGGAATTTCCCTCCATAGTAGGTACACAAAAAAGCAGTCTGGGGGGGCACGTGACCCCCCCCCCCCCTTTAATCCGCTACTGACCCCGGACATGCTACTTTTCACTAATTAATGACTGTCAAGAATTGCTTAATTGATTCAGCCCTCTTTTCGACACTCGAAACTTAGTTAAGGTGTTAGATGTTGACTAGTGACAATTTGGACTGATGCCAAGTTACTAACAGTTTAGTATGTGCCTCTAATATTGTTTTCTATCGCGATGACCGGCATTACTAGGGTATTATTTAATCTGTGCCGACGTTGATGTATACAGCGGAATTAAATCTTGTATTCCTTTTTGGCACAGGAAGATTTGGAAAAGTCTAAATATCATCATCAATCAATATCAATACTACATATAATAAAACTGTAACTGGTCTGTATCCATACTAATATTATAAATGCGAAAGTTTGGATGTGAGTTTGTGAGTTTGTGAGGATGTTTGTTACTCAATCACGCAAAATCTACTGGACGGATTTCGATGAAATTTGGTACAGAGGTAGATAATGACCTGGAATAGCACATAGGCTACTTTTTATCCCGGGAAAAAGCACTGTTCCCGTGGGAAATTCACGCGGGCGAAGCCGCGGGCAAAAGCTAGTCTGTATATAAAGGACATTTAAGAAAAAAAAATGGGGGTCTTTATAGTCCAATAGAAGCCAAAACAATTTGTTTTAGAATTTTTCTCTGTCTTTCTATCGTCTGTGCAGTGGTCGTTCCGAAATGCTAGTAGTTTGTAGCTTTGAGACATAATTCATTATGATTAAATAATTAGTTATCGACGTGAAAAAGAGCCTTCTTTGAAGGCCAAGTTTCAATAAAAAAAAATTGACTTTGACTTTGACTTAATAGAAGCCAAAACAATTATAATAATATATTATGTATCAAAGCTACAAACTACTAGCATTTCGGAACGACCACTGCTGAGAAGAAATGCCGAAAGAAACTCATGAAACAGTCTTGGTCGCCTAGCATGCCAGAGGGGCTATTCATTAGCCTTATACAGACTCCTCGTAATGTTTTTTCTTAGTTATCTCTTATGTACAGACACAGACCAGACACAATTTTGTTATATCTATTGATGATGATTGATGATATTGATATTAGTGTCTCATCTCGTTTAGTTTTGAACGATACGGTGGGTTTCATAAAATTCTGACCCGAAAAATGTACGAAAAAATAGCATCCTATTTTCGAGAAAGTCTTAAACTTACCTCTCATAACGCGTATACACGTACGTAACCAAAATATACGCAACACATGTAAATAGCCCTCCCTAATGATAGCAAAAAGAAACGGCGACAAGGTAAAAAACCTTGTATCTTTTTGTATTTCTATCCTGTCTGTATTATTTTGTGCTCTTGTATTATTTTGACTCAAGTACTTTCAAGCAAATAATTAAAAAATAAAAAACACGACTGACAACTCACATAGCCTGTCACTTAGAGGAATGCTAGGAATCTAAAAATACCTCTCACATCAAAATCTGTTAAGCCGTTTAGGACTTAGGGTGGAATAAAGAAACTTACATACATAAACCATGAAAACATAACACTCCTTTTCTGGTCAGTCGTGTAAAAAATAAGGAATTTAAAGATAAATTCATAGACATAGAAATATACAATTATTTAATAGACCCACGAATTGGTCATATATATAATACTAGCTTTTGCCCGCGGCTTCGCCCGCGTGAATTTCCCACGGGATCAATGCTTTTTCCCGGGATAAAAAGTAGCCTATGTGCTATTCCAGGTCATTATCTACCTCTGTACCAAATTTCATCGAAATCCGTCCAGTAGATTTTGCGTGATTGAGTAACAAACATCCTCACAAACTCACAAATTCACAAACTCACATCCAAACTTTCGCATTTATAATATTAGTATGGATGGTTATTAAGGCTTGAAACCGTTTACAATCTTGCTACATTGTGTTTAATTATGGATAATGTGGATTCAAGGGGAATAAAAAAATTATGTATAGATCCCCCTTACAGGTGAATTGAAGAGAAAAAGAGTATCCTATGATACACACACATATTATATATAGGGAGAGATTTTTGAAAATTTCCAGAGCTGAAACTATTTTATTTAGATTTTTTTTTATATTATATCTTTTTTTAGAGTACTTTCATATAGAAATTAGATATGGTGAAAAAATTCCATGCGAGGAGGACTTGAACCCGCGACCAGGTCTTTATACGACCTTGCTCTTCCAACTGAGCTATCGCATTTCAATCCTGCACATCGAAAATCTTCACCATATCCGATTTCTATTGAAACGCATTACCCGCATGGAATTTTTTCACCATATCTAATTTCTATATGAAAGTACTCTAGTACTAATAGCATCTGAGATGCTCAAAAATCCAAAAAATAAATATCTTTTTTTCTTAAATTGGGGGTTGAAAAATCAAAAGTCCACCAATTAAGCAGTCGTATCATCCCAGCGCTGATTATATCAGTATTTTTCTCTCGGAGCACATTACCCCGCACAATAGGAATTTCCTTGATGAGTGCTCAGCCTTCGCTGATTTGATACAACAATGGATATGGCAACATTGCTATGAAAAATCCTACTAATTTCAGTATTTTTACAATTTCTACTTCCATGTTATTTATGAAATTGATATTCACAAATAAATAACATTTAGTAACTTGTTGTACCTAAGCTAGAAATATAATAAAACTGTAATTTCTTTATGGCTGTACAAAGGAAATATTTAAGAAAAAATGTAGCTTTTTTTTTTTATTAAAGATGGGTTTGCTCTTGACCACAATCTTGTCCGAGGACAGAAATGAGGTCTACGATGTGGCGAGCTTACCCAGAAGCAGCCTATAGCTTTCATAGGTCAATTAATTTATGGGACCAATAGAACCAATTTATAGGACCAATTTTGTCTATTCGTATTATTGTACACGTATCAGTCGGTGTGAGTTCATAGTTGTATTACCGGTATACTTTAAAATCTAGCGTAGGTTTTATTAATAATTGCAAATTCGAAGGCAATAGGCAAAGTGTATAATAAAAAAGTAATTCACTTTGCCAAAACTCTTACAGCCTAAAATATCTCGGAAACATCACTGGCATCTTCATTTCAAATCTCGGCTGCTAAGTTTGTAACTTCCCGAATGTTTTATTCCAAAACTTGCAAGGTCACCGTTCTTTTTTAATTCTTCCCTAAGTTGGCCCACGTCTTTATTATTTTTTGTGAAAAATATTTGGTAAGAAACTGTAATTCCGGTGAAGGAAAACATCGTGAGGATTCCTGCACACTGGCTGACGTCAAATTTGTGATGACCAATATGACGCTATAGATACAGCATTATCTGTTGCGTCATACAGATCTTTTAGCGTACAGGAAGTAGGGCACGCTGGGCAAGACAATAAATGTGCTATTGTTTGGGAAGAGGCACCTAAATTATTTGGCAGTTATTGTCAGATGTTAAAAGCAACTTGAGTCACTTACCTTGGTCACATATTGAGAAACACGCAATACCATCTTCTTCAAACCATCATGATGGAAAATATTGTTGGAAAGCGTAGAGTGGGAGGACGGAAGATGTCTTGGCTCAGGAACATCAGAGAGTGGACGGGAATCAAAACAGTAGAACAACTGTTCAGACTGGCTTTGAACAAAGTTAAATTAAAGAAGCTAACTGCCAATATTCAATAATGAAAAGACAGTAGAAGAAGCTACTTGAGAAAAAAACATTACTGTTATACAACATAACTGACATTAGTGTTATAGACTCGATATATGTATATACACTTTACACTCGATAATGAAGGATGTCTGTACTACTTTACCGACGCCGAGCTTGGTGCTGAACTCATACTTATGGTGCTTATGGTGAGATGAGCTGTTTTACCGACACTGAACTGCATAAAGTAAAATACCCCGTCATATATATATTACGGGCAGCTTGAGAAGTCTGGTCCCTATGAATAGTGATCGGCCTGTATACATAATGCCCATGTCACATCCAATGGGCAATTTCATACCAAATCAATTTTCCCGGTCAGTATGAATAAAGGCAAATGCGTTTTGGGCAAAATAATAAAACAAATGAAATGACTCCCCCCCCCCCTACTGGGCGCTCGCAGGGGTGGCGTGCCCCGATCATTGTTTGGCCCGTTTATTCTAACTAGAAGATAAATGATCTTCTAGTTCTTCTCTTTTCCATCGAGGGTTAAAACCTGAACTGATTACCGCATCCAGAGTATTCCTACTTCCACAGCTTCATTAACTCTGGAACAGTTTAATTCCCGTCAGAAGAAGTTAATGAGACGTCCCGCGTCCACTTTTTAATTTTATGCCTCCATTTAGCCCTCCCAGTTTTATTGGTTCGTTTCTTATGTTTCGGTTTGTTTGTTTTTTGAATGGATTTTAGTGGAAAATCCTAACTTATATTATAAAAGTGAAAGTGAGTTTGTTTATTTTATTTGTTTGTTACCTCTTCACGCTTTATCTACTGAACCAATCTTTCTGAAATTTCGCATACACATAATTAGAAGTACGGAGAAGGACATAGGGTACCTTTCATCACGGGAAAAGGCATGGTTCCCGTGGGAAATTCACGCGGGCGAAGCCGCGGGCGAAAGCTAGTTTAAAAATAAATAGAAATAAATATTTGTTATGGGGTGAGCCTTTCCCGGCAGTGGGGCAATAGAGTGGGTCAAAAAAAATTTGGGAAGAAATCAGACAGATTTATACATTACCAAAGTAAATTTTCTAGTGTTAATAATAACGTTTTTTATCAAACCTATAAAAATTAAATTCCAAGACGCAAAATTTTAGATAGGTGAGGCTAACTGCTAACAATCTATTTATCTGCTAGCCTGTGACTGCAAAGATCCCAGGTTCGAATCCTGCCCGTGCTACATGAGTAGACGAATCTGACTCATGATTTTTTTAATACCATTGCATTAACATTTCTAAGAAAGGCATTGCATTACCAAGGGCACAGAATTAATATAAGTACTACGTACAGAAAGGAAACTCCCTGCCCCTCCCGCAATATGGCACCCCCGCACCAACCGCACTTCTCCCCCGTTCTTGTGCGTATTGGGACGCTATGACTATGAAAACGCACACATTGACGTGTTCACAGATATACAGATTCATTTGTAGTAGTAGTAGCTATATTTGACGCCCCGTTTCTATGAAGTGCCCGCCCTGTGCCAAGGGCTTAAATAAAACTGACCATTTTCAAACAGTCGGGCGCTCTGTCCGTTAATCTCCTCCTTACTGGACTCCTTAGATTGATTACGTCAGCTTAGCTAGGTACTCCCGTAAATTAAAAAAGTTGCTGCCCTGAACAAACTTTGTTCAATAAATGTGGGCTATAATAAATAGTAAAAAAACTTTTTAAACAAAGCTTTTATTGTTACTCTCAACAAACCCTTTCATTGTAGAATGAAATACAATACAACAATATTGTAGAAATGCATTACAAATAACTATTCCGCCATCTTGGATGGTACGCCATATTGGATTTAGAATGACGTCACATACTATGTCATGCATTGTCATCCAAACTAAACGTATGTACAAAATTTCAGCTCAATCGGTTGAAGATATCTACTTCAAAATTGAGTTCTAAGATTCCACCCGAACGAACATACTTACATTCATTGCAAGTTAAATAAGAGCTTTTAAAATTATACGCAGAATTCTGATAAATATAGTCATATTCCTCATGACTGAAGGTAGTAGTCATTATATGGAATGAAACACACAAAGACTATCATTAAAATGAAGTGGTTTGCCATTGCCTTCTCCATTTCACACACTAGCTGATAATCATCAACCAAAGTGCAGGTTTCCTCGCGATGTTTTCCTTCACCGGAAGCAAGTGTTAGTCGATACATAGGGACATGATTCAGATTGGTATACAAACTTATGTAGCCCGGGCAGGATTTGCACCTGGGACCTTTGCAGCCACAGTGGGTCCTACCACCACCGCTTCTCTTCTCAATTTCTCTTTACACCATTGTAAAACCCATGTTTTTGCAAATAATTATTTCTTTATTTATTGACTTTTACAATCGGCACCTGAAGCCTGAAGAGAAGCATTTATCATATCTATATAGAGAAGTATTGGGCTCAGACGCCCTATCTGTGGATGATCTGAGCGACATTACAATAGGGCAGTTGTTAAAATTCTGCAAAGTAACAGGTAGATTCAGTGGGTCGCCACCAACGTGAGTTACCAGGTAACTCAAAACCCTATACGGGTCTCGGGGAATTGGGTGAAATGGTCCCAGCATAAGTGGACCCGTCTGGTGCTCGCGCTGGCGTCTCCACATAGTAAATAATAATAAAAATAATCATATCTATATATATATACTCGTATAACTCAAAGGTTAGGATTGTTTGACTGACATAGTGATCTATCAACTCACACTGGACTATGACGTAGGCATCCGCTAAGAAAGGATTAACGCGAGCGAAGCCGCGGGCGCCAGCTAGTTCTATCATAAATCTAACATAATCTACTTATATTCTACGCTTTTTCTTCACTCCCGGACTCGAATGGAATTAAAAATAAATTTGTATCGTTGAAGGTCTAACTTAAAATCTGGTGAAGGTTTCATCTTGATACCTAAGATTTTAAACAATAGTAAATAACGCGCGGACGAATTTCGCGGGCACAAGTGTAATATAATCTTATACATTCTATTATTTTTCTTCTGCTCCCAGACCTGAATAAATAAATATAAATAAATATATACGGACTGTGGCGAGTAGTTGACCGTCGTGCAAGTAACTTTACTCGCTACAACGAGGCATCAAATCACGCCACCTACTACGTCACGGATCATACGATGCTGCGTCATCGTTGCCCGCGCGCCTACAACAGCCTGCGCGCACACATCGAAGCGACGCAAGCTCCGCCCACTCCGATAGCCGGCCAATGACCCCGGCGCCGTGCTACGAGATTCAACATGGCGGAAGCTTCATCTATTGTTTTACTTTAGCAGCCATATTTATTTCAACCCCACTGCGCTTGCTCATAGCAAAGCGGGAGTCGTTTTGTTTGGTGTACATATAAATATGAATTTTTGTAATTATTTTTAGTCATTGTAAATACATCACTGGTCGCATAAAGGTTTTTATTTGACACTTCCTTGTACGTCTCAAATTTCGTAAGTGTTAGGTCTTAGTCAGTCTACCTAGGATTCCTACCACTTCACTGGTGACCTCGGCAAAAAGAAGAAAATGACGGAGCAGACTAACAAGGACGTGTTGCCAGTACTAGGACTCCCCACATCGATGGAGTCATGCAGAGTTGCTGTAAGGAGTCCAGCATTTAATCCCAGTGATCCAGAACTATGGTTTGCGCAGTTGGAAGGTCAGTTTACTTTATCAAATATCACTACGGACAGTACCAAGTTCTACTACGTGCTATCCCAGTTAGAGGCGCAGCATACTGCAGAAATTCGTGACGTCATCGTTTCGCCGCCGGCTAGTGGGAAGTACGAAAAACTGAAGGCTGAATTAATCAGGAGACTCTCGGCATCCCAGGAACGCAAAACGAAACAGCTGCTTATCCACGAAGAGCTTGGCGACCGAAAACCATCGCAGTTCCTTAGACACCTGCAGTATTTGGCAGGCACGAACGTACCGACAGATTTCATTCGCACCATTTGGGCAAGTAGACTTCCAACTCATATGCAAACCATAGTGGCGTCACAATCAAGTAGGGAGCTCGACGAAGTAGCACAGCTGGCCGACCAAATAAATGACATCGTTCCAGTAAACGGGCAAGTAGCTTGCACCAGTACTAACTACTTACCTCCAAGTTCCGCAACATCGAGTTCTGCAATTGATATGTTGTCGCAGCGTATTGAACAACTGAGCCGGAAGATAGAAGCAATGGAGGTACATGGCAGATCGAGAGGAAGATCTAGAAGTAACCAAGGACCCCGCTCCAACAGTCGCTCTCGGTCACGTCAACGTCCAGATGGCCATCCACACTGCTGGTATCATTACCGTTTTAGGGAACGAGCAAGGAAATGCACCCCACCGTGTAGCTACGGGAAGTCGGGAAACTACCAGGGCAGCCAATAGTGGCGGAGAACGACTGCCCAGGTCAGACAAGCCGCCTGTTCATCACGGATCGCAAGACCAAGATTCAATATCTCATCGACACGGGTTCAGACTTGTGTGTATTTCCTAGGTCTGCCATTCGAGGACAACTAAGCAAGTCGAAGTACGAGTTGTTCGCTGCTAACGGTACAGTCATATCTACGTACGGGTACTTAGGCCTCACTCTGGACTTGGGATTACGCCGCGCATTCTCCTGGCGCTTCGTCATAGCGGATGTCTCCAAACCAATCATCGGCGTCGACTTTTTAGGTTACTACAACCTGCTCGTGGACGTTCGAAATCAACGCCTGGTTGACGGGGTGACGTCATTGGCAGTCTACGTGCCATGTCGGGATTCTACGAATGCAATTTCATCGGTGCGCACTACCAACACCGAAGATTCTATATACTACCGTCTTCTGCGAGAGTACAGCGCGATCACACGACCAGCTGGTAAGCCTAGCACGCCTCGACACTCTACGGTCCATCATATCCGCACCACTCCTGGCCCTCCAGTTTCTAGCCGTCCACGCAGATTGGACCCGGAACGGCTGAGCATAGCGAAGAAGGAGTTCGAGGAAATGCTGCAGAATGGCACCGCACGACCCTCGGAGAGTCCATGGTCATCGCCGCTCCATCTAGTGCGCAAGAAAAACGACGGTTGGCGTCCCTGCGGTGATTATCGGGCACTCAACGCACGTACGATTCCTGACCGGTATCCCGTGAAGCACATACAGGACTTCGCACATCAGCTGACTGGTACTACCACCTATTCTACCATCGATTTAGTCAAAGCCTACAATCAGATCCCTGTCTACGAAGAGGATGTCAACAAGACTGCAATAACAACGCCCTTCGGCCTATTCGAATTTCCATTCATGACGTTTGGTCTTCGAAATGCCGCACAGACCTTCCAGCGGTTCATGGATGAGGTGCTCAGAGGCTTGGATTTTTGCTATGGCTATATCGATGACGTATTGGTGTTCAGCAGCAGTAGCACAGAGCACCAGCAACACCTCAAGATATTATTTGCGAGATTGGCTGAGTATGGCGTACTAATAAACACTAGCAAGTGTGTGTTTGGGCAATCAGAGGTAAGCTTTCTCGGCTACAAGGTATCGGCCAACGGTATCCAACCACTCAGCTCTAAGGTGCAAGCCGTCCAGGACTACCCAGCACCAAAGACCGTGAAGGAGTTACGCAGATTCCTGGGTATGATAAACTTTTATCGACGGTTTATACCGCAGGCAGCTCGAGACCAAGCTCCGTTACACAATATCCTGTCTGGTCCAAAAGTTAAAGGCTCGCATCCTGTTCACATGACGGAGGAATTGCTGCAAGCCTTCAACAGCTGCAAACAGAGGCTGGCAGAAGCAGCATTATTGGCGCATCCGAATCCACATGCAGAACTAGCCATACAGACCGATGCATCAGACACTGCAATTGGAGCCGTCCTACAGCAGCGCGATGGTGAAGATTGGCAACCCTTAGGATTCTTTTCTAAGAAGCTGAGCCCATCCCAAAATAAGTATAGCCCATATGACAGAGAGCTGCTAGCAATATATGAGGCGATTAGATATTTCAGGCATATGGTGGAAGCCAAGAACTTCGCAGTCATGACAGATCACAAGCCGCTCACCTACGCATTTGCGAAACAGCGTGAAAGTTGCTCACCGCGCCAGTTCCGGTACCTCGATTATATAAGTCAGTTCACAACTGACATAAGGTATATAGCTGGAAAGGACAACGTAGTAGCTGATTCTTTGTCTCGCATTCATGAAATTAAATTGCCCTTAGATTACCAGGCCCTTGCACGAGATCAAGAAGAAGACGAAGAGCTGCAAACTCTCCTGAAGGAAGGTTCGAGCCTCAAGCTACAGAGGTGCAGGATGGCAAGCGCAGATTGCGAGGTATACTGTGACGTGTCCGTAAGTACTCGCCCATTTATAACTCGGCCGTTTCGCAAGCAGGTCTTCGACACGCTTCACAACCTTAGCCATCCAGGAGTCAAGGCTACGGTACGACTGATATCACAGCGGTATGTTTGGCCTGGTATTCGCAAGGACTGTCGACAATGGGCGAAGGAGTGTCAAGAATGCCAGCGAAGCAAAGTGACCAGGCATACGACATCACCTCCAGCAGCATTCCAAACACCTTCAGGGCGTTTCCAGCACATCCACTGTGATTTAATTGGTCCTTTACCCTTATCTTCTGGCCACAGGTACTGCTTGACCATCGTCGATCGAGTCACCCGCTGGCCTGAGGCGCTCCCACTCGAGGACATGACCGCCGAGACCTGCGCTGCAGCATTGACAGCCGGGTGGATAGCGCGCTTTGGGTGTCCTGAGCGCATTACAACCGACCGCGGAAGGCAGTTCGAGTCGCAGACTTTCAAAGAACTGGCTGCGCTCATCGGTGCAACACACCACCACACCACAGCTTACCATCCAGCAGCTAATGGATTAGTCGAGAGACTTCATCGCCAGCTCAAAGCCGCCATAGTCTGCCACAACCACTCAAACTGGACTGAAGTACTGCCGTGGGTTCTTCTGGGCATCCGCAGCGCTTGGAAGGATGACCTCCAGGCATCGACAGCAGAATTGGTTTATGGCGAGCCACTACGCTTACCTGGTCAATTCCTCACCATGAGTCCAGAAGAAGCAGTTGACACCGACAGCGTCATCAGTAGACTTCGCGCACACATGAGGAAGCTAACCCCGCAGCCTACGTCTTGGCACACCAGTTCCAGCAGAACTTTCTATATACCCAAGGACCTAAGAACTGCAACTCATGTCTTTCTGCGTCAAGGACCTGCAAAGAGGCCACTACAACCACCATACCAGGGTCCATACAAAGTACTTCGACGTGCCGAGAAAACCTTCGACATCGAAGTCAATGGGAAGACGCAAAGAGTCACGATCGACCGCCTGAAACCTGCGTACATGGCCAAGGAAGACTCCAGCATGACAGAAGAACACCCAGCTACCGAGGGGCAACGCGCGCAGTATAAGACCAGAAGTGGACGCACCGTTCGCTTCCCACAATACTATCGCCCGTAGTAACGGGCTCAGCGGGGGAGTGATGTGGCGAGTAGTTGACCGTCGTGCAAGTAACTTTACTCGCTACAACGAGGCATCAAATCACGCCACCTACTACGTCACGGATCATACGATGCTGCGTCATCGTTGCCCGCGCGCCTACAACAGCCTGCGCGCACACATCGAAGCGACGCAAGCTCCGCCCACTCCGATAGCCGGCCAATGACCCCGGCGCCGTGCTACGAGATTCAACATGGCGGAAGCTTCATCTATTGTTTTACTTTAGCAGCCATATTTATTTCAACCCCACTGCGCTTGCTCATAGCAAAGCGGGAGTCGTTTTGTTTGGTGTACATATAAATATGAATTTTTGTAATTATTTTTAGTCATTGTAAATACATCACTGGTCGCATAAAGGTTTTTATTTGACACTTCCTTGTACGTCTCAAATTTCGTAAGTGTTAGGTCTTAGTCAGTCTACCTAGGATTCCTACCACTTCAGGACAAATCACACAGATTGAGTTAGCCCCAAAGTAAGTTCGGGACTTGTGTTATGGGATACTAACTCAACGATACTATATTTTATGACCAATACATATACAGGCTTATTTGTAATAAACGCAAAACCTTCCTAGGGGTGAAAGTACTCATAAATATGAACATCTTTTTGTATGGGACCGACTCTGAAATCTCAAAAAAAAAAATCAGCTGTTCCATACAATTAGCAATACCTACTCGCCCAAATTGTATGGAACAGCTGATTTTTTTTTTTAAGATTTCAGAGTCGGTCCCATACAAAAAGATGTTCATATTTATGAGTACTTTCACCCCTAGGAAGGTTTTGCGTTTAATACCAATAACCCTGTATAGATAAACATCCAAGACCCAGGCCAATCTGAAAAATATCATTTTCCATCTTGACCTGACCGGGGATCGAACCCGGGACCTCCGGTGTGGCAGTCTGGCGTGATAACCGTTAGGCCACGGAGGTCGTCAAAAATGAATGGAATTGAAAATCAATATACTTATGTACTTCAAATTTAATTATCTCAAGACAATTACGGTTAACTCCCTAATTGTTCATCGGAGCCGATCCAAAAATTATTAAACAAACAGACAAAGCCGTACAATCATAATTCAGCAATGCCAAACGGAGGTCCGTTCATAAAACTCCATTGTTGGGAACTGCTATCAATAGATTCAAAAGCGTTTTAACTGGAAAGAGATTGTATCAGCCGCTTAAAAGTTTGGGGCCTTGTCCAGGAGCCTCTAAGCTAATGGTATTAGCAGTTTGAATAAAAATTCGAAAGAGCCTTTCAGTACGTCGTATTACTGTGCGACTGTGGTCGCGTCTTCTTCTTCTAAAGGTGCCTCTCTAAGTAGTGAAGGTTAGCTATTAACATGCTCAAGTCCTTCTTGTCCTTTGCTCTGCGGAACAGCTCAGCAGCATTCGCTATCCCGGTCCACTCTCGGAGGTTTCGCAACCAAGACTTTTTCCGTCTTCCGACCTTTCTCTTTCCAGCGACTTTGCCCATCATGATCAGCTGCATGTGGGCGCGTGGTTCAAAGCAAATATTGTGCATTTATCCTGCTTCCTGTTATACAGGGTTACTGGTAATTAGATGCGAATCTCTCAGGGGGTTGTAGGTAGTGTTATTTGGATTGATTTAAACCTATAATGGGTTATCCAAAAGTTTACCTTTTTCGAGTTATTTGATATTTTAATGTTTTTTTCCAGTAAAGTTTCAAACTTTTTTTAAGAAAAAAGTATTCGTCAGAATCAGTTTATTTATCCAGTTTATGAAGGGTGATAATAACAAATATTTAAACAAAAGACACTTAAATTATGGACTAATTGAGTTTTCTGTCATTATGATGTCAATTATCGACAAGAAAATGTATCGCACAAGGAGGACCGATATGGTAAGCTCATAATTTGTATTCTCAAAACAGTCCACCCGGTTCGTTTTTTATCGTGAATTTCTGAGATAGTAAAATTTCATTGTGTTGTTTTTACCTCATTAGAAAACTGATAAAATGCAGACGTTTTTCTAATAATCTGCACAATTAAACACTAGTAATTATTTTGAGAAAATTTGACTTTAAAAAAAAGGCATTTGTTGCAAAAAGAACACATTTTCGTTATGTTTTGTACTCCTGTTCCGAACTGGTTAAGAATTTCTATGATGTTATGACTGATAATAAGTGCTTCATTATCACCCTTCTTAAACTGTAAAAATAAACTGATTCTGACGAATGCTTTTTTCTTAAAAAAAGATTGAAACTTAATTGGAAAAAAAAACATTAAAATATCAAATATCTCGAAAACGGTAAACTTTTGGATAACCCATTATAGGTTTAAATCAATCCAAATAACACTACCCATAACCCCCTGAGAGATTCGCATTTAATTACCAGTGACCCTGTATATTCAATTCAATTTCTTTATTTCCGACAAACATCCATATGTGTTAGTAAAAAAGAACTTAAAAATATATTTCTGTCCCGTCCCTTTTCACGAAATTACCTTTTACTGAGTAAATAATCTATCTCAATCTATCGCTGACTGACTGGAAGAGATCTCTTTATGGGATAAGTCTGCCGTTGTATTTACCTTTTTATTTATGCTACTTTTAACAATGTATCCTTAGTACAATAAAGATACTACAAACAAACAAATTACTCACATAAGCGAGAGGAATAATGTTAGGTACACATCAAACGAATAGTTTTATATATAATAGAAGTATACCTAACTTAAGATTTATATACTTCCAACGAAAAATATTTAAAGAGAAGTCTCTTAATTATAATACTAACCTGATGAGATCATCTCACCGTAATTTGAGAAAACCAAAACAGTTTCGTTTTTATTTGAAATTGCAAACTCCATTTCATTTCAATCTCCGAGTTCGTTATCAAAACTTTTGGTGACCTTATCTTTACGCTGGAAATTTAACCGATTACGAACATAATGAGATTGGAAGGGTTGTGTTGAGATTTTTGAGCAACCCCCGTGTTCTTCACCCCAGAAAAAGGGTGAAATTATAAAGAAAAGTACCTACATTAATAAACAAAAAAAAAATTTTTTACACGACTGACCAAAAAAGGAGTGTTATGTTTTCAGGATGTAGTATGTAAGTTTCTTTAATCCACCGTAAGTCCGTATTTTTAGATTTCTTGCATTCCTCCAAGTGATGTATTAGGCTATGTGAGTTGTCAGTCGTGTTTTTTATTTTTTAATATATAGCTTGTTTATGTTGACACTTTGTAAAAATGACATGGGATATATGAGTAATTAGTTGGTCATCTGTACATATAAAATTGGACGCAGACCGACTAATTAATATATCAACGCAGAGACGAAACCGCCGAATGTAGAAACGTGAAATTTTCCACAGAGGTTCCTTATACAACTTAAGATCTGTGTAAATTAAAGTAATCTTTGCAACTTAATGACTCTATTCTATTCTATTCTATTCAGCGTAGGTGAGCACTAAGAAAGGAATTTAGAAAATTCCACCCTAAGGGGTTAAAATGAAAGGCGAAATTCACGCAGGCAAAGCCGAGAGGAAAAACTTGTTATAGTAGGTATAAAGCAATAGTGAACCGGACAAGGTATGAGAATTGATAAAAATATGTAATTTTATGATAGAATATATATAATTAAACACATTTTGCGACTTTTCAGCACGAGTTTATTCTCCAGAGCAAATTTATTAGAGTTCAAACTTTTAAAGAAAGTCCATTTTCTACGCGTGACGTCATATGAATGTACGTTTAGTTAGGGGCGTTTTGGTATCGTCCAAACATCGCATAAAAATGTGAATTGTTTTTTGCTATATCTTGGGAAATACTTTGGTTATGGATGTGATTCTTTTACGGATGATTCTATTATTGTGAGATATTTCAAAAAAGCTTTAAAAAAGTTGTCCGGTCGCATATCACCGTATTTCTACAGCATATTACTTTCGTGTCATTAACAACTCATCGACACATGTAATCATAGGGACCTACCCTATGTGATCCACCCTATAATATAATTGGAGCATGTTGATACGAAACTATACGGTGACTGAATATTGTAAACCCCTGTTTATATAATAATCTGCTAATAAAATGCTTTATGCTTTTTAAAACTGTAAAGGGATCACGACCTACCTATTTATCAATGAACTAGCATGTGCCCGGGACTTTCTTCCCGTGGAAATTTCGGGAAATCCTCTCTTAGTGCTCCCCTACACTCCCTAAGGAACCTACATGACAAATTTCAGCTTCCTACGCCCAGTAGTTTTGGCTGTGCGTTGTCTGTCAAACACTCAGTCAGTAACGGAAGAATTTTATATTTATTGATGACTAGCTGTTGCCCGCGGCTTCGCCCGCGTGACTTTGTCTTAGATGAAAAGTCTTTTTGTGTTCCAAACTGTTTCCTGTGTTCCAATCTTCGATTTTTATACGTCTACAGAAAATGCTCATCAGATTAATCAAGTTTTGCTAAGGCGCCATTTCCATATACATACGTTATAGTGTAGCTGGTCTCTTGCAGTTCTTCATCAGATGTTCCAGATCTTCAATTTTTATATGTCAGCAGAAAATGCTCATCAGGTTAAACGATTTTTGTTAAGGCGCCATTTCCATATATGTTATTGTGTAGCTGGTCTCTTGCAGTTCTTCATCAGATGTTCCAGATCTTCAATTTTTATACGTCAGCAGAAAATGCTCATCAGGTTGAACTACTTTTGTTAAGGTACCATTTCCTTATTTCTTATAGTTTAGCTGTTATGGTTCTTCATCAGGTGTTCCAGTTTTCAATCAAATCAATTATAGCCTATATGTTGCCCAGACTTAATAGCTATACAACAAAAAAAGTTTCATTCAAATCTGTCCAGTAGTAAGATCATTGAAAAATTAATTCATAGGCGCTTTTATGATTTTCTTGAAAAATATAATATTTTAATAAAAGAGCAAAAAGGCTTTCGAAAAATACCAATATTGATACTGCTATATATGAATTAGTTAATAGAGCAATATCTTGCATGGATAAAAGGACACCGTCATGCGCTCTGTATATGGATATGTCAAAGGCGTTTGACTGTATCGATCACATAAGATTGATAGAAAAGCTTGAGCGATAAGGGATTCGCGGCAATGCTCTTAACCTTATAAAATCGTATCTTCAAGATAGAGATCAATATACTGAACTAACACAAATTTGTATGAACACGGGTGTAGAAAAAAAATACATTTCTGAATCTAGGACCATAAAATATGGTGTGCCGCAAGGCAGCGTATTAGGACCACTATTATTCATAATATATATTAATGACATAACAAAATCAATAAATTATCCAATGATACTTTTTGCTGATGACAGTACAATTTTTATTGAATGTGATAATATTAATAACTTTGAAAATGACATAAACCGTACACTTGAGGACGTTATACATTGGTTAGAGCAAAACAATCTGAATGTTAATGTTGAAAAAACTAAGGTTATGAAATTTAGTCAACGGAAAAAGGGTGGTAAAATCAATATTAATTATAATGGCCATAAAATAGACGAAACAAACGTCACAAAATTTTTAGGAGTAACTATAGATAGCAACATGTCGTGGGAGTCCCATTCAATAGACGTATGTAAGAAATTATATAAATTTTCATTTGCGCTTTATAAATTAGCAAAGATTGCAAGCCGGAGAACTGTTCTAACAGCGTATCACGGCTTTGTGGGCTCAACTTTACGATATGGCTTAATTTTTTGGGGAAATTCCAGCTACAGAGAAATATTACTTAGAGCTCAAAAACGGTGTATTAGAGCCATATGTGGACTATCACCCATGGAAAGTTGTGAGCCTTACTTCAAATCTTTAAACATATTAACTTTGCCGTGTCTTTATATTTTAGAAGCATGCCTCTTTGTAAAACGTAATCCTGATATGTTTAAATATGAACAACTAGCACCAGGTTTCAATCTTCGCCCTAGAAATAAGAGAATCTGTTCTAACATTTGCAAAACTGCATTAATGAAAAAAAGTATATTAAAAATGGCTCCAAAATTATTCAATAAAATACCGGAACCATTAAAAGACCTTAATTATTCAAAATTTAAGAAGATTCTGACAAAATTATTGATTGACAAATGTTATTACAATGTAAATGACTACTTATCTGACAACAATCCATACTAATACATTGTATTATAAATGCGAAAGTTTGGATGTGAGTTTGTGAGTTTGTGAATTTGTGAGTTTGTGAGTTTGTGAATTTGTGAGTTTGTGAGTTTGTGAGGATGTTTGTTACTCAATCACGCAAAATCTACTGGACGGATTTCGATGAAATTTGGTACAGAGGTAGATAATGACCTGGAATAGCACATAGGCTACTTTTTATCCCGGGAAAAAGCACTGTTCCCGTGGGAAATTCACGCGGGCGAAGCCGCGGGCGACAGCTAGTATTGAATATAATTAATAAAACTTATAATTTCTAAATAATATAATAATCATTAGCAATTTAATTTAATTTAATCATGACATGTAATTGTAATTTCATTTTATTATTTTTTTATATTATAATAAAGAAAGAAAGAAAGAAAAATAGTTTATTTGGTTCACTCAATTGTTTAGATAAACTAAAATTAATTCATAAAACATGCACCAAAACGGTCTTCGCTCAGCATGTGTCGTGGATCGTGGTACGAGCCACGACGCTGGTCTTCCGCGAATGCCGATATACCTAAATTAAAATTATTATATAAAGAATAAAATTAAAATTAAATAATCGTTTGCATGCTTTTAATTTAAAGTAAAATGTATTTGGTACTGTAAAACTTGTAAAACTGTACAACATCTTAAGTAACCTACATTTATGCAAATAAAGGATTTTGAGTTTTTTGAGTTTTTTTTTTTAGTTTTTGCGTGAAACGCGTACATACATACAGACAGACAGACAGACAAGAAATTCCAAAAATTTTTTTTTGCTTTCTATTGTTCTTTTTAAGTGTCCCTCTATCCATTTGAGTCAAAAATACTAAATGTACCTACAGACAAAATATTTTTACTGTTTTATTATATGTATAGATGATGTTATTGAAATAGATGGGATGAAAACTCGTAAATTAAATAGATAGATGATTTAATATATGTCCAAAAACTAAAAGCACTATTGATGTGCCAAAACAGTATTATAAATCAATGAGTCACCAAAAAAATAATAAAAAAAAAACTAAAAAGTTACATATCGCAGCTAGTCGCCGACACATTTAGATATTTAGAATTTTCATGTAATCAAAGTCAAAATAGATAAATATATTGCCCACTGCTGGGCAAAGTACTCCCCCATTTCCTTCCAAACCTGCGAATCCTATCCATTTGTCTTCAAAATATCTGAAGTCGTCGCTCCAACGCTTCCTAGGCCTACCGCGGTTCCTAAAATAAATATATTACAATCTATAATTTTGTAATAAATAATAATCAAAGTATCTAAATAAGTAATAAAATAAATTGAGGCAAACAAGTCGGGTTGTATCAATTTATCGTTTCATTTTCATAAATACTCAAAGTTTCAGCAAGCTACGGCAAGCCACACTATGTAGTCCACAAATTCCTGTAATTGCAGGAAAAACACTGATGTTCGTGCAGTGACGTCATTACCAAATTGATTGATGTTTTTGGGGCGACGAGTGGTAGGGTGACCAGTTGTGACCGGGAAATTAGGGACATACGTATGTTTAGAGACAGTATAAGTAATATCTCAATCAGGCACGGTTTAAGAAGAGCGGAGCGAAGAGCTTGATCACAAACATGACATGTTTTATTATATATTTTTTTTTTCTTATATTTTTTTTTTTTGACTGTACACTATCTAGTATATGTATAAAGTTAATGAATAGCCCCTCTGGAAAGCTAGACGACCAAGACTGTTTGATGAGTTTCTTTCGGCATTTCTTCTCAGCAGTGGTCGTTCCGAAATGCTAGTAGTTTGTAGCTTTGAGACATAATATATTATGATTAAGTAATTAGTTATCGACGTGAAAAAAAGCCATATTTGAAGGCCAAGTTTCAATACAAAATTTTGACTTTGACTTTTGAGCCTCCTGGCACAAGCATCTTTGATAGCCTAAAAGGAGACTTCAACACTTAGTTAATAAGATCTGAATTTGTTAATGTAAATAAATATTTTTGATTTTTATGATAGTCATTATTAGGTTGAAATTACTTTTTGTTTATTTACTAGCTGCTTCCCGGGGCTCGCTTCCACTGCCCCGATTTTTTTTGTTATAAAATAACAGCGGAATAATCTGCTTTAAGTTAAACGGTGTAATTAGCAATGGCTGTCTTTTGAATGGCAGTAAAAACTTTTTCTTTAATAATTAGACATCTAACCATAAAAATAATCGTCAATTTAGGGTACAAATATAATTATTGCACACCGAAGCGAAACGCCGCTGTGTATCTCAAATTCAAACTCTCCATTTCATTTCTCTCGACTCGTCAAAATCGCGCCAGTTTCGGAACATAAATTGTATTTGCAGGTACTTTAAATTGAACGCTCCGAACTAAATTTATAAAGACAAGATGTCTATGATATACATATTTAGGAAAATTAACGTTCGCTTATTTATTTGGAAGTTTGTTTGTTACTGTTTCATGTAAAACGATTAGACGGTTTTCGATGCAGTTTAGAACACGGGTATAATGAAACTTAGAATAACACATAGAGTAGCCCCGGGACGAAGGTAGTAAATAATAGCTAAGTTCCCGATTTTTTCCAAAATCATGGTCACGACAGGGAAAACGGAAAAAATATCGGGCAAAGTGTGTGAGTTCAAGTCAGTCAGGAGTTGAACTGACACTCGACTTGAGTGTAAAAACTATGGAGGTGAAGTACGTCTTGACACTTTCCGTGTTCGAGGGTCCTTCGTGGTCGCCCTATTCTGATTTTGACAGGTTAATAGGATTAATGAGTAGGAATGTTTACTAGTTAATGCCCTAAAGGCTTTTCAGAGATATACCTATAACAGTTAATTCATAATCAAAAAAAATTATGGTATGGTATAAAGTGTGAGGTTATGAAAGACCTACAGAGCCTCAGAGCGGAAAACTGGCGAGAGCTGGTGCAAGACCTCAAAAAATAGCGTCATCTCGTGTCGGAGGCCAAGATCCACTTCGAGTCGCTGCGTCGCAGTAGTAGTATAAGGTGTGGCTGTATCTTTCAATATAAGGAACTTACAAGTAAGTGATAAATTGACTGTGGCAAACGGTTATTTGGAAATTAAAAAACAAAAAGCAACAAAAAACATAAATTAATGTACTAACTTACTTAGGTACTACTGCGGTGCAGCGACCCGAAGTGGATCTTGGCCTCCGACACGAGATGACGCCATTTTTTGCGGCCTTGCACCAGCTCTCGCCAGTTGTCAGCTCTGAGGCTCCGTAGGTCTTTCAGAATCAATTCAGAATTTATGTACACCACTAGATAGATCGGAAGCGACAGATTTGAGTTTTCCCTGGACGCATTTCGTTTAATTTACGAACTACTTATTTTTTTTTTGTTATGATATTTCTAAGTATGTAATTGTTTTTTTTCTATAACTCAACTTAGTTTAAATATATGTGGTTCCAAATGTCACCCAAAATCTATGGGGACTTGCAGAATTATCAGCGCTGCAGTGCATTGCGCTGCAGCTTTATGCTGAGCAAGGTCCTATTGGCAACCACTGTGACACCTGCTATATAAAAGGTTATTAATAAGTCTTTGTTTTGTGTCTACCTTGACGCAGTTTGTGTTTAGTCAATTAATTTATTTTCTTTCTTTCTTTCTAGATAAAAAAAAATATATGTTCGTACGCCTCCCAATATACGTCCAAAATCATCATTAAACAAACACCCGACTCAATAATTTTAAGCCCCCCCTTTACGGCGTAACTTTTTTGTCTTTTTTTTATTTATAGCCCGTTTCTGAACGCAAATGTTGTAAGTTTGGCTCATAACTCGAGATTATCCTGCGTTTGATTTAGCAATTTGTCTGTTTTTACGATTTATTAGCTTTAACCTCGGCCATTCATCAATTCTTTGAGATAAGAGCTTATACTTGGAACAATATCCTTGAGTTTTAAAACAAAAATTTGGTCTTTCCGCTATTTTTGTGGATTTTTCAGGGTTCGAAGTTAACAATATTTTATTTAATGCTACCTACGTGTACAAATATAGAAATAAAAAAAAAATACAGAGAAAAAGTGAGCGTTGTATAGCAATAAACATTGCAATGGAAAGAGAAAAAAAGCTTTCTCAAAGAGTCGGCAACGCATCAGTGACCTTTTTAGGGTCGTTGGTGTCTATGGACTGCGGTGATTGCTTACCATAATAATAAATAATAAAAAATCATTTATTGCTAGACTACAATTTGCAAGCTCAATATTATGTCTTTGCGCTCATTAAAAATGTATTTACTTTTGTTACTACTTTGTATTTCTTTTCTGTAAATGGTGCAATAAAATGTTGATCTATCTATCTATCTATCTTATAATTAAACCATCAGGAAACCCACATGCTCGTTTTCCTTCTATTCTATAAAAATTGAAGAAACTCCTTTGAAAAGAGCTACGCTCTTAAATTTTGATGAACATTGTTGAATTGATTCCTCAAAAGTTAACAACAGAACAGTTACATACATACATACATATAATCACGTCTTTATCCCTTACGGGGTAGACAGAGACAAGTGCCGTGAGACTCGAAGGCCACGCTTAGCCGAATAGTGGGCTTTCTGATGGAATGGTGATTCAGGAAAACGGTTAGCTTAAAAAAATCTTAAAAAATGTAAAACATCATAAAAAAGACGAAGTAAAGTAATCAAATGTATAAGGAAACAAGGAAACGATTCATTTTTCCATAATGGCGATTCAATAAATTGTCCAAATAGTTATTTTTATTCGGTAGGAGGGCAACACTGACTCAGAGATATAATTTATGTCTTTGGCGGTTTGGAGATAGATATTCCAATAAAACTTTTGAACGTGGCTTTGAGAATAATAGGCATATTGATTTTTAAGAAAAGCTTTTTGATTTTCCTTCTGTCTGTCTGTAAAATTAAATCGACTGGGATCTGAGCTAAAAATTATACATGCACAAGCCGCACCCCGCGGCTTTGCTCCCGTGGGAATTTCGGTATTAAAAGTACCCTATGTGCTATGCCCGGTATTTTTCTACCCGCATATCAAATTTCATCGAAATCCGATCAGTAGATTTTGCGTGATTGAGTTACAAACATCCTAACAAATTCAGAAACTCACATCCAAACTTTCGCCTTTATAATATTACTAGCTTTTGCCCGCGGCTTCGCCCGCGTAAATTTCCCACGGGTACAGTGTTTTTTCCCGGGATAAAAGGTATCCTATGTCCTTCTCTGTACTTCAAACTATGTGTATGCGAAATTTCAGGAAGATTGGTTCAGTAGATAAAGCATGAAGAGGTAACAAACAAACAAACAAACTCACTTTCGCATTTATAATATTAGTTAGGATTAGGATTAGTAGGAAGTAGGATAGAAATCAGACATCTGACTGTAGATACAAACTTTATTTACTCCCTTAGCAGTGACCCCAAAGTGGATCTTGGATCTTGGCCTCCGAAACGAGAGAGCACCATGGTTTTCTATTCTGCGCGGAGGCTCGCCAGTTTCCCGCTCCCAGCTCACGCAGATCAGCCTCCACAGTGTCTTTCCAGCTAAAAGCCAGCGTTGTAGCATATGCCACAAAAAGCTGAGCTGTAACCTTTTCGGCAGTGTACTCCTTAGTAACCTGGGTATATATTTTACTAAGTTTAGTATAATAATTGTGTGTTTTTTTGCCGAATAAAGAATTTTCTTTCTTTCTTTCTCCAGCAATACAATATTAAACTACAATTATAATATTTATTAACACAGAGCAGTTATTTAACTGTTTTAATAAAACCCATCTAGTTTTTTGTACGCCATCTATACGAATCGTTTAAAATTATCATTGTATTCGAAAGCATCAGAGAGACGTTCATCGATTAATCCAATCTATGTGTTGTAGTTCCATACATCGGCGAAAGATGGCGCCATTAGTCATCAATAATATCAGAGAGAAAAAAATCACTACGTTAAAAATAATATCATCTTCTACATAGGTTTTTCTAGATATGTAGAAAAAATGATTTTCGATACAAAATCGTTTAGTTAGTTCTTGATAAAAGACTAAAATAAAAAACTTTATATTAAAATTAGGGTAAATTGATAAATACAGAAATAACGGTAAACTAAAGGTAACTAAAGTCCATTTATTCATAATTGTCCTATTATGTAAACGATCTTACCATGTATTTTAAATAGACTTTTTAGGAAATTACTTTCATGGTTAATAAATGTTTTACTTTAGAATGTTAAGGTTTGAACTAATATTTGATTTAATTGCAACAAAATTCAACAAAAAATACTGTGAAGATTGTTTACATAATAGGACAATTAAGAAAAAATTAAGTTTACGTAATTAGTCCTATATCTCTTAGCAGTACTAAGCGAGGCTCCTTGTAGTGTGACCTGAGCCTAAGTAATATATCTATATCTTCCTAAATCTCAAGTTAATCATCTGACTGGTATAATTAACCCCAAGACAAACATGAGTGTGTATGGAGGAAATCAAGACGAGGCGTCTGTACTATTATTTCAGTGAATGGATCTCACGGTGGCACCGTTTACACCGTAACGAACAGGCGAGCGAACATTATTTTTTATGCTAGTTTGTGGCATTGAGAATTGAGATATTATAAAAAAAAATACGTGAAAAAGGTCTGGTGATTATTGATTCAATCAAATTTATTAACAAATTAGTTTTCCGTGGAGAAAGTCCGAGAAAGGCAGGGACTGTATTCTACTAAAATTATAAACATTCGAGTTTATTTTTATTATAGTACCTATATAGTGGCTTAACTCAAAATAATGCGGTTTTTGATTGAATTATAATTATATCTTCTTCTTCTTCACTTAAAAAATCATGAGGATGTTTAATTATTAAAATTTTTAATAATAGGTAAAATCACTAGTTACAAGGAAAATGACAAAAATTTGGTTTATAAAAAAACTACACAGAGTCCACGATTTAAATGATCAACATTAAAAGTAAAAACATTAAAAATATTTCTTTCCAAACGAACTCGGATAATTTACCCAAAATAAAAAGAGCATAAAATTAATTCCATCGTCGGTGTGAAAGCCGTAAACAAAACACCGGTTACCTCCATTCATAATTTCGTTCTCGTATCGAAGCCAACCGGTTTTAATTCCGTTCGGTGTAAGTGACAGCTGTGGAGCGATTTGTTAAGCCGTGGGATTTTTTCTTTTTTTGCAAGTGGGTCACCTGATGGTAAGCGATCACCGCTGCCCATGGACTACTGCAACACCAGGGGTATCACAAGAGTGTTTGTAACAGTTCAAATATGAACGTGTTATTTCTTCTCAAATATTTACATGATAAAAGGAGAGAAATTGAACTAACCTTGTCGTCTTCAGGAGGTTTTGAACTGAGTCTGTAAACTGTAGTTTTGTTGCATATTACTAGTTATTTGGTAAATTTAATTATTGAAAACGGCAGCGTATTGTTGGCTCTATAAATTGTAAACAAAGAAAATAATGTCATTTTGACAACGTCAAGTAATGACACCGAAGGAATAAACGTTCCGATTGCAATGATATTATTATTAGTACGCAAAGAACTGAGGGCTTAAAATAATTGTGAAGTTCGTTAGTTAAAGAATAAATATTAGCTTATTATAATAATTTTAAACATGCGAAGGGTAAATATAGGATTTATTTTTAATAGGTAACTATTCGCTGTCAAGTGTATAGGCCACTTGAATTATAGATCTAGTGTCTATGATAGAAAATTTGGTCTATGGTAGAAGTTCCGTTGATATTTGCACCTGTTAGTAAATTAGGAGGTAGATTCACACGGAAAAGTGGCGTGATCGAATTGACTACCCAATAGTAGCGCAGGGATGTCACGTGATATTTTGTCCAAAGCTGGAGGGAAACGAATCATTGCCAGTATAGGAATTATTTTGCCATTATTGATTTTTCTGTTCGTTTGATTGTAACATTTTGGGGTACGGAAAATAGATGAATAATGAAATTAATCTTGATAATAGAGGAAAAGAAGATAAGGATATGATCGGCAACGGGCTGAACTGTTTGGTTTATGTCGATTATAAAGAAAGTAGAAAATAATTATTAATTAAGCTAGACTATAGCACAAGTAATTGCGTGGAAATAGTTATTTTGTAAGAATTATGTATAAAATCATGCTATTATAAGGTATATTTTACATTAACTATTTATATTGTTATTTTGGTGGATATAGGGTTCGGGAGAATAGAATTATTATAGTTGCAATACAGGAAGTAAGGTAGGGGGAGCTTGGAATTCATGGAAGATTCGAGATTTTTACACACACATAGACAAGAGAGAGTTGCATAAAACTGATAGGAAGGGACATTCGAGGCTTTTTCATCTGCGGTCTTTGGGGGACAACGTTGTGCTGCCGGGCGCCAATCTCACCTCTGTAAGAAGCGTCATTGAAGAAGTTTATTTTAACTCAAGATAGAAGTAGTCTGCAAGAAAAGTGTTTGGGCGCAAGGTTTCTTCATGAGGCTTAGGAACGCATATTTCCCCGCGAATCTTTTGAGAAAAATACGTTATTGCGAGCTTGAAATGGTAAAATTAAGTTCGGTTTTAACGTATATAGTTTAATTTGAAGAATTCACAAAATAAGTAGATTTCCCCAGTAAATTTAATTAAATATTAGAGTAGTTGAGCATTAGCTGCGATTTGACGAGAATATGGGTTTTGCCTGATATCTGCGAAAGTGGACAGAGGGTAGAATTCGTTTCTTGTTCAAATAGATATTTTGATTTGTTTCTTTAAGGGCTATTTGTAAGAACCTTGCGGGGTAGGTCCTGGAGCTTGGCTTTGCAACGTGTCAAGTGGGCTTCTGTTAAGAGAATGCCTAGTTTAGTTGCTTAGTTGAATGAAAGCGCTTTCATTGAGCCCAGAGCCGACGATCCGAAAGGCGCAGAGATCTAATCTCACTGGACGATTTGGAAGACTGCCTCATATAACTAAACCTCTGTTAGGGCATAATTCTGTTCCTTCCCAATCAGAATTATCACGTTGGGCTGTTAGAAAGTAGGATAACGGGTTGCCCACTCGGCGTTTTAGAAGCTAGGGGTTTTAACTAAATGTTGGCCCAAAAACCAAGAGTAGGACACGTTTGTAGGTTGATAGGCAGGTAAATTTCTATTAGGGAAGGGAGAAGCTCTCCCGAAATCTCGTAGCTAGCTGATAGGAGGGTATTCCTTACACCGGGGATACCTAATTAGGGACCCATCTCATTGCACTATGAAATGGTTTAAAAATTCTGTAGTTGTCAGGGACTTAGGGACCGATAGGGACAAGAATAGGCCTTAATTTCACATACATATAGGTAGGGGTGTTAAAAATGGCTGGTAGGAAATGGCGCCATTTTTAGGAATTAAAACACAAAATAAAACAAAATGGTCAAATAACACAAATAATTAGTCGGTTTATCATTTATCAAAATGGAGGTATCAAAAGTGTGAATTGAAGGTTCCTAGGAATCTTATAATTATAGGGCTATTTATAAAACCTAACCAATATCGGAAAATAAGTAATTGACTAAGGAAAATTTAGAAAGTGAAAGTTCTTAGTTGTGCTAATTATGTGTTGAAGTGACTATAGATTCGGTGAGTTTCCAATTAACCTTATCATTATTTACAAATACTGAATGTTGTGGGTAATGGAACGTTTCCAACCCCTTTTCCTACTTATTTGACTCAATTTAGTCATGTAGGTACTTAATGGATGTTGACTTTACTTGTCTATATATTTGAGTAAATACCTAATAATTGTTCCAATCTAGTGAATGAGATCATACTCTAATCCTTGTACCGGCATTGGTCAAATTCCTTGTTGAGAAAGTTAAATTTATTAGTAAAACTATATTCCTTAAAGATGGGAGTCTATACATTTATAAAACTTACAAATAAACTACAAAAGTTTGATTCTAGTTGTGTTCAGTGTCTGCTCGAATCTAGATACAAGGCAGTTACCGCCTGTGTGCTATGTCAAAAGATATTTTAGTACACTATCAAAGGATATTGAGTAGTTGCTACCACTCACTGGAATATCTGCAAATAACTTCTAAATATTCATAAAGAAATTGATTTATTAAGGATGATTCCTTTGGTTGAGTACAAATAGCTTCTATTATTGAGTGGATATAGACAAATTCACTAATAATGGTGATAAGTACTGAATCAATCTAAAATACAATGGATCTCAGATTTAAGGATGTAATTCTAACCTGAAAATTATATAAACAATGGACAAGTCAAGTTATATCAGTTTGAGTAATGCTAATTCTTTTCTGCACACTTAACTTACCTATTACCTGTTGGTAAACCCACATTATAACTCTAACATAATTAAAGTATGAGTACATCACCACTATCCCTATTATTAATTAAGTTTAATAACTTACTCTCCTTCAGAGATCAGATTTATGAGTATCCCGTTAATGAATTGTAAGGTTGAATTCATATATGATATATAGTTAATCATTTAAATTTTAACATAAAAACAAAAGATCTCAGCTGATCACAATATATAGGATAAATCCATAATTGTGAAACTGATAAGTCACTTGGAGACTTTTTGTCTCTCCTCTCTGTTTTATCTAAGTATACAAAGACAGACAGACTAAACTATGTTCAGACCTTAGTTATTCATTATTTATATTGAAATCAAGAAAATAATAGCTGAGCATCTGGAGGGAATCTGTCCAAGTTTGGAGACGAGGATTACTGTAACATGCGGACGGAGGGGCATGTTTCCATAAGCCAGATCTAGCTAATAAAGCTGAGAATTATCAATTTTGTAGCAATATTTGCATTTTCCATACTTACATATTTTTACCGACCTTAAGAAACACATACTTACTTATATAAACATTTCTAGCGGGGACTGGTCCATACTAGACCCAACTATAAGCTGAGAATTATCAATTTTGTAGCAATATTTGCATTTTCCATACTTACATATTTTTACCGACCTTAAGAAACACATACTTACTTATATAAACATTTCTAGCGGGGCCTGGTCCATACTAGACCCAACTATAAGCTGAGAGATTCTATTAAAGCAAATAAAACCATCATCGGTACCATTGGTCATATACCTTATACTCACCTATCTAAGTTAAGCGTTAGGAACACACATATGTTAGTAGATATCTTTCAAAGTTGCGGTATTTCAAAAGCTGGAAAACCTCATAGCTCACCTTATAATTAATAATTCAATAATTAGTAGTGTTAAGTGTATATTTAAGACAAACCAATAGTATAAGTTAGCCAAGTAAGATTTAGTTTTAATTTCTATAGATAGTCCTTAGCATTATCTGTAATTCCTGTAGTGTATATAAGGTTGGTTAAGACACAGACAGTACATAGTAGTAAGACATTTAATCCAGGTTATAATAATAGGCTCCCGACATAGCACTTCGAAAAGATCCAAGGTTCATTGCG
This sequence comes from Ephestia elutella, assembly GCA_018467065.1. NCBI lineage: Eukaryota > Metazoa > Arthropoda > Insecta > Lepidoptera > Pyralidae > Ephestia > Ephestia elutella. The sequence continues at coordinate 1,770,688 of CM031594.1, forward strand.
GAATACAATCAGGGAACTACACTAGGAGATCACAGCACAACTCATAATATTACGAGAACTAATATGTAAACACACACTTAGGTTATTCTCAAGCTAGGTTAAAGATAAATCAAATAAGAGTAGATATTGAGTAGGTTAGAATAGTTACTTCTGGGTGACGTAACCAGGGATTTAACCATTCTTGGAGACGTTGACTAGAGGGTTTGTTACATCTGGTTGGTGCCGTGACCAGGATTATTACTTCAGATAGTACTTTTGACCAGGATTTAAATTAAAATAAAATAAACAGTTAGTAAGCACTTTGGTTTTGGTTACATGTTGGTTCTCGGTATTGTGGGGGAAAAATAGCCAGAACGTGTTGGAACGTTGGCTACATCTGAGGCGGTGAGAGTTGATAGAATGCTTTGTCGTGGAGTCTTCGTAACCATCGATTTATGTGTCTTCTTGTGTAAGGCAGAATCCTTCCATTACGTGTCTATAAAACCCAACGTTAGTGTGTTGTTTCGTATAAATTGGCGTTAATTCTTTAAGATTGCCTTATCGTACCGAAGTAAATGATTTTTCTAATAGAGTAGAATAGTTATTGTATACTGATTAATAAAATCATTTGTTTATTCACACAACATAATTGACAAAGCGAGAATGAAATCACTGCGTTATAAGAGACAGGACTCCCATTCAAAAAAGTGTCCGATACAGATGTCAAAACGAAGGTACCGACCGATAGAGATGCACTTATGCGAGGAACTGCAGGTACGAATGAGATGGAAATAGTCGACCATCAAATCGCTACTCCGTTTCATAGATCAATTTTTTCCTATGAAGTTGCGACCACCTAATTGACATTTCAATAGTTGACAGTCGCGTTCTTAATTATGTCAAAAATTTTGTTAGGGCAAAATTGATTATACCATTCAGCCTATTCAATATGAGATGATTAATAAAAAAAAAAAAAGAATAAATAAATAGAAGTAATTTAGATTAAATTACCATCCGTTATAAGTAAATAAAGGAAAATATAATAAATCTATTTGTAATTTTTACTCAGGCTAAACAAGATAGAAGTTTCATTTCGAGTTAGCGCCATCTAACTATCAGGGGTCGTATTAAATTCCATGTAAAAGTCTTAGTGTCTTAGGTATTAGTTCAGCCGTAGTTTATAGATGGCGAGGAAAAAAAGATAGATTGAGTCGTCCTTAACTTACCGTTGCACTTGATAGATGTCGCTACCGGTAAAGTCTCAGGCTTAAGAGTGTTAAATTGGCGAAGAGATAAATGCATACATTTTAAAATTGGTTAGTTGGTAGAGAACGGATTTTATTTATGCTACTGAGATTTATTGTCCTTTTTAAGAATTTATGTACGGCTAGGTGTAATCTTCTATTGGAAATAAGGATTAGATTTAAGTATTTATTTATTAAAAGAAAAGAATAAAGATAGGCTTACCTTGTAATTTTATTACAAATGGTTAGACAGCGGTGATAGTTAGGGAAATGTAAGGAAGAAATTAAATAACTTAACTATGTGGGCCAACTTACATTTTGACTTTATAAGAAAAGAAACCAACCTAAAATTCTAAATTTAAATGTGTCTACATTGATACAGACTTCATGGTAGAAATACTTAACTAGTTAATTTTAATACCAGACAATAAAAAAAAGAGGGAAGTTAGTTTGTGGGATGTTATAATTGTAAAATATAATCACTAATGATTCAGCAGGTTTGGTAGTCTTGGATTATGGATTGCTTACATGAATAAATATTGACCAGTCTGTGAATAAAGCTAATATTGATAGCGGTAGGAAAAATAAAACGACACACTATTATTTAATGATTGAAGGGTCGTTTATTGGGATGTAACTTGCCGTAGTCTGCATGGTGCTGTTCTATCTTGATACTATTACGGCCGTTTACCTTTCCGAAATTCTAGTATTAGTGCATTGCATGCGTTCATATCGTTGGCAGACGGCTGAAGTAGTATTGTATATCCAAACAGGGTTTCACATTTCCGAATCTTGACTTTAGTAAGTAGGGAAGAATCTAAAACAGAAAAATATAGGGAGATTAGCGTTTTGTCTAAGGAATAAACCTTTTAGCAGAATTTTCTTTAGTAGATTATAATTGTCATTGTGAATATATTGCTTGAAGGTTTAAATGTTCAATTGAAGTTATCACAAAATTGCGAGAATGGTTAGATATATGGGAATTTTCTATTCAGTGGGTTTGGTCATTGCGTAAATAAAAATAAAACGAGTAGATACCTTAAAGATTTTTCGCCAAAGAAAAATAAACTGAGGTTGAAAGTAGGATTAATGGTAGATCAGAAACCATCTCACGATTGTAAATCACATAAATACATCTCACGCTAGACTTATGTTTCTTAAATATATGCCTAAATTAGTGCCTACCTTGATATTTATATAATATTTTAATGATTTTTCCTTAGTTAAGTTAATTTCGTCTGAACCTTGACATGTCGTGCTAATGACATTTGCCGATGACATAAGGGACGCGACATAGACGAAATCATAGAGTTATCGACGACGCTAATCGATAGTCGAGAGGACATAGATTAAGTCGGATATTTGTTGCAATTCAATTATTCAGCAGGGATAATTTCTGTAGTTCAAGTTAACGTTACTAAGGTTTATAGTTGTTCCATAATTGGGGATTTACTATGTAAGGTTAGGTATGGTAGTGCTGAATTTGGGTTACTAAAATTGAGGTCATAGAGAAATAAAGATAGATTTTAAAGGTATCTAGGTAGACGGTTTAATGCGTATTAATTTATCTGGCGGAAAATTTGAGTTATTTTATTTAAGTTGTTCTTTTGGGTGAATCGAAGCGTGAGAGTTTTATTCACTCAATTTAGACAGATTATTATTTTTTTTGTCATTATGATATATATATCTGGGGTTGTGCGTCTATAGATAAATAAATAAATGGTTATATAAGTAATTAAATATTTAAATAAATAAATAATTAGATAAATAAATAAATAATTAAATAAATAATTAAATATTTAAATAAATAAATAATTACATAAATAAATAAATAATTAAATAAATAATCAAATAATTAGATAAATAAAAAAAAATAAATAAAAAAAAAAATAAAAAAAAAAAAAAAATTGTAAGTTTTAATACATTAAACGAAAACATAAAAATACTTTAGTAGTTGGAAGTTTGGTTGTGTGTCATCCAGATGTTGGGTAACATAGAACCAAGGTAATAGATTTGGTGCGATATTGTTTAGATCTGACCTTACAAAAAAAAAGAAAAAGAACTCAAGAACCTCAAAGAACAGCAACATGGGTAAACCAATTCGTACTCGTCGCGTACCGAAACGTTATGAACCAGTAGAAGATCAAGGGAATTCAGAGGAAATTCAAAATAATTCTGATCAGCCGGAGAATCTAAACCCTAGAGAATCTCTACCGACTGAAGAACGTAGACAAGCAGTTAGGACCGTAAGAAGGACAAGGATAACACGTTCACGAGAACTTCTGTCCATACGGCGGATGCTAAACCGTACATTAGGCGTACTAAATAACAAGATAAATGTATTAAGCGGAGAAGTTAAGAAGACTCAGACGTCTATTCGGGATATAACTAAGGGGGAGAAGGAAGCGCCTGAAGACGGGATTACGTTTGAGAATGAGGTAGAAATGGAGAGTAGTCCCGTACACGAAGATGTATCTAGGAAGTCCAATTTAGTTGAAGATAAGCAGAAATATATAATTTGTAACGTTAAAAACATTAACTTGGAAAAACCAAAATTTGGGGAAACATCGATGCATCCAGTAACCTTCATTGAGGATCTTGAAACTTATTTAAAAAAGGCCGGTAAATCGGACAACGAAATGGATTTAATACTGGAGTGTCTAGTTGGTAATGCCAGAGATTGGGCGCGTATTTATAAAGGAAGATGGAGCGGGTTAGATGATTTTAAGTCAGACTTTCTAAAAGCGTACTGGGGCGAAAATGAACAAAATGATTTGAGGCGAAAAATAGTGCAAGGGGTATGGAACAAAACGGAGACGCCCACTATGGTGGATCATTTTTTGAAATTAACTGGCAAAGCGCAAATGTTGAGTTATAACATTCCCGAAAAGCAATTAATATGTGATATCATGCGGCATTACCCTAAGTTTATTCAGCAAGTTTGGGCGACTAGCAAGATAGAGACTATAATAGAAGCGGCCGAATTCTTAAGAAGCATGGATGACATACAGAAGCAAGAGGTCCCGAACACTACCGCGTCTAAAAACTTCAAGGAGTGGGAAAAGAGGAAGAAAGGATACCAGCAAAATTATAGGCAGTGGCAGCGACCAAAAGAAGCTGAAGTACAAGTAGTTAATTTAGTAGATAAGACAAATGTAAATAGTAGTGAAGCGTTAAACTAAAGGAAGCTGAGACTTTAGTCTCCGGATCAGCTTCAGCCACAGGGGACCCAAATTACAATATGATGATTAGGATGAACTGGGTTCCAGGTAAACCGTTAGGACGTAACAGGGCTGGAATTAGAGCACCTATAAGCTTAGATTTTAGAAATAGTAATAATAAAGAAGGGATAGGGTATAGTACGCCAGAGATCTTAGTTCCAAACGTTCCTAGCCAAATAGTAGATACATTAAAATTAAAGATAGAACAACAAATGGAAGATGATGACAATATTGTAAGCGCCGTTTTTGACGAGGAAGCTGCGAATAAAGTAGATACACCCATATTTAAGTCCGAGTTATTAGTTCAAATTTTTGATGAAAACATTGTAGCTTTATTAGATACAGGTAGCGATATAACATGTATTTCGGGCGAGTTTTGGGATAGTTTGAAAGTAAAAAGACCAACGATTCCTACTATGCCTATAAAATCATTCTTTATTAAAACCGCAGTAGGTCAGAAAAGTGTGGAAATAAAGAAAATTGCTTTAGTTACCTTAGGAATAGGACTCTTTCAGCGAGATTTAACGGTTTTGATTGTGCTAGGTCTTAGTGCTAACTTGATATTGGGGTTTGATTGGATGAAAGAAAACCAGGCTTCCATAAAGCTTAATAGAGAGGAAGAAGGGGTAGAAATTATTATAGGAAATGAAAAGAAATTGTTTAAATTTTTCAAGGGGGAAAACATTCATAGTACGGATAGTTCGTTAGTGCAATTTGATGTAAGGACCGTAGTGGAAGAAAATGTAGATAGAAATATTCAGGAATTAATATGCAAATTGAGATTAGATAAAAATAAACAAGAAGCCTTAGGGGAGGTTTTAATGAGACATAAATGTTTATTTACGTCCAAATTGGGGAGAGCAAATTGTTATGAACACATTATTACCATGGAACCTCATTCACCGGTAGTAAAGAGAACGTATCCAATACCATATGCATATAGAGACAAAGTAGAGGCTAAGTTAATAGAAATGCTAGAGCAAGGGATTATTAGTCGAACTTCCACACCATATTGTAGTCCGTTGACTTTTACATTAAAAAGAGATGGGTCTATACGTGTGTTGTTAGACGCTAGAGAGATAAATAAGCATATGATATCGGAAACTGAGAAACCACCGTTACAATTAGATGTTCTAAATTCATTTCAAGGGGCGAAATTCATTAGTATAGTAGATTTAAATAATGCCTATTTTCAAATTCCTATATCAGATTCTAGTAAGAAGTATACAGGATTCTCATTTAATGGAAAATCTTATGTCTATAATGTTTTACCTCAAGGTTTAAAAACGTCAGTAGGAAGTTTTAGTAGAGCAATGGATTTTATTCTAGGACACGAAGTCAGGGAATTTTGCGTAAATTATTTAGATGATCTAGCCATTATAACAACTGGAACATTATCACAACATTTAGAACATTTAGATATAATATTAGGAAAATTATCTAAGGCAGGCTTAACTTGTAACTTAAGTAAATGCGAATTTTTGAGTACTGAAGTAAAGATGTTAGGATATATCATTTCGACTAAAGGAATTCGTACGGATCCAGAAAAGGTTAAATCTATACAATTATTTCCGGTACCAAAGAAATTGAAACAAGTTAGGGCGTTCTTAGGTCTCTGTAATTTTTATCGCAAATTTATACCTAATTATAGTTTCCATACTAAACCTTTATGTGAGTTGTTAAAAAAGGATAAAAAATGGGAATGGGGGCAAATAGAACAGTTAGCTTTTGAAAAAGTAAAGGCGCTTTTTATTGAAACCGTAGAATTGAATCATCCAGATTTTACCAAACCTTATTATTTACAAACTGACAGTTCTGGAATAGGATTAGCTGGGTATTTGTATCAGTTGGATAGTCACGGGGAAGTAAAAATTTTAGGATTCCACAGTAAATTATTAAGGGGGGCTCAATTAAATTGGACAGTTACAGAACAAGAATTCTATTCCATAATTTGTTGTTTAGAGAAGTTTGAAACTTATTTACGGGGAGCCAAAGTAACAATACGTACAGATCATAAAGCTTTAACATTTGTAAAGAATAGTAAATTATATAATGCTCGAGTGACTAGATGGATTAATTACCTAGAACAGTTTCAATATGAAGTTCAGCATGTTAAGGGTAGAGAAAATGTAGTAGCAGACATATTATCTAGATATCAACCAGAAGGGGAATTATTACAGGAGGATAAAACCAACTCGCCTAGAATATTTTATACCGAAAATAGAACTAACAAAGATTTACTTGTAAAATTAAAGAATTTGGCTAAGTTTCAACAGGACGATACAGAGATAGGCGAAATAATTAGGAAATTGAATAGTGGGGTTGTGCTTAATAGTAGGTCAAGTCAAATATTGAAGAGATGTTCGCTACTAGATGGATTAGTATATTATTCTCCGGGGGAAGGAAATAAAAGAGTGTTATTCTTACCAGAGCTGCTTAGAGAAGAGGTTATTTGGCAGGTCCATTTCGAAATGGGTCATCAAGGGGCATTTAAAATTATTAAATATATTAGAGATAGGTTTTTCTGGAAAGGATTAACTAAACAGGTCAAACGGTTATTAAAGGGGTGTCATGATTGTCAGGTCACGAAGAGTGATACAGCTAAGTATGTAGGTCCTTGTCGTTCGATTATAACTGAGAACGTAGGAGACATTGTTATGGCAGATCTTTTGGGCCGTTGCCATCGGGAAAGTTTGGTATGAATTATATTTTAGTCGTTCAAGATTCTTTTAGCAAGTTTGTAAAGTTTTATGATCTTAGGAAGGCAACTGCTATTTCGGTATTAACAAAAGTAAGAGATTTCTTTCGTGTAATAAAACCCAAAGCTATAATGACCGATAACGGGTCACAATTTGCTAGTAAATTATGGAAAGAAACTATGAAAAGGGAAGGAGTAAGGGTTATTTACACCACAGTTAGAAATCCTAGGCCTAACACAACTGAAAGAGTAATTAAGGAATTAGGTCGTTTGTTTCGAACTTATTGTAGGACAAATCATAAGAGCTGGGTTGAAATGTTACCCAAACTAGAAATATTATATAACAACACTTATCACGAAAGTACTGGTTTTACTCCTTGTGAGATTTTATATAGAGAGTCCACTAGTTTATCTTTTGATAGTAACATACCAATTAATTTAGAATCTCCACCTGTTGATGTAATCAAAGAAAAGGTCCGCGAAAATTTAAAGAAAGCTGGTCAATTACGTCAAAACAAATTCAATGAGCGATATCGAATTATTCAGTTTCAGATAGGAGACCTTGTTAAGATAAGGAAGCTGAACAAGTCAGATGCTAAATTAAAAATAACAAAAAAGTTCGAACCGTTGTATGAGGGTCCTTATGTGGTTGGGGCTTGTCCTTTTAAAAATGTATATTTACTAATAGATCCTAAAACTGGCAAGGAACGAGGAAGGTTTAACGCTATACACTTGTCTAGATATTATAAATGATAAATTTTAAGTTGTAATTATCTTGATAGAAACAAAAAAAACTTTGTTATGTAAATTGAGAGTAAACGTAGTTTTAAGTTGGTTAATAAACGATGATGGGTGTGCAGAGCAACTACGCTCTGCTGCCAGAAAATGTGGCAGCGAGAATCCGGACAAACGAAGCGGCGGGAAGAATTCTGTACCGGAACTTCACCGGGAAAAAACCACCGGTAAAAATAAGTACCGGGAAAAAATCTCCACGCGGCACCACGTTTGCCCGACTAAAACCTAACTAACTTAACGCAGTCTGCTACCACCGTAGCTTATGAAGGGAGCTACAGGGCCCTATATGATAACCTAACCTATAAATTAACTACAATTGAACACTTACCAAATTAAATCTTCTTTCTCTTCGGATCCAAACTTGAGTGTCTTCGGGAAGGGGGAATTCCTAATCACCCTACCTAACCCTTGAGATCTCAATTCCCCAGGACAACTAAATAGATTTCTTCCCGTAGTTTCACTCGGGAACAGTCAGATGTGAACAGCCAGCCACGTTTCACCTCTCACAAGAAAAAGTCACAATAACAGAGTTTTTCACAAACACAAATTCAATAGTTATTTAACAAACAGGAGATTCACAATTATCACTCAAACTAAACAACAAGCAAAAGACGCGAGACCGCTCCGCGTATTAAAATCAAACCGATATCGCCCTGGACAATGCAATGGCGGACCACACGCGACGCCATCCACGCTAGCAGTTTCATGCGGCGCGGCCTCCCCGCGCGATGTCCAAACAATACTGAATTCAAAATGGTCGCTCGCGACTGCCGACGCCGGCCGAGCGGGCGACGACGCTACTAATATGAAACTACCGCACGCGCTAGAATATTACGGCGGCGAACGGACAAAACAACATAGATTTTATTACAAACATCCCCCCGTCCCGGTCTGAGAAGCAGACCGCTAGCTTACTCTACGGGAAGGCGGGCGAGAGAGGTCACAGCTCTCCTCAAAATCGAACCGTCGACCAACACCTCAGCCACACGCGGAGTGCCATCTCCGCCAAGAATCAAACGTAATATGCGAGCTCGTCGCCAAAGCAATGAGGGCAAATTTGCCTCTTTTAACAACACTAAATCACCCTCCCTGGGAGGCTCAGTCCTGTCTGTCCACTTCACTCTTTGCTGCAGCAAATGCAAATATTCAAGCGACCAGCGACGCCAAAAGTCCTGGCTCATTTGCTGCAACATTTGAAAACGCGACAACCGATATACGCGTTCGTCCTTCCACGGGTATTCGGGCAGGGCATTCAAAGGCCCTCCCACCAAAAAATGACCAGGGGTGAGAGCTTCCAAGTCATTTGGATCTGGAGATAGCGGACAGAGAGGACGAGAGTTGAGGACCGCCTCAACTTTACAAAACACTGTGGCCAGCTCTTCAAAAGTTAGAGCCGTTTCTCCGATAATGCGGCGGAGGTGGGTCTTTGCGGATTTCACAGCCGCTTCAAAAATCCCTCCCCAATGGGGGCAACTTGGGGGACTAAACTTCCAGGTTATTCCCCTTTGGGCAGCAATTTGACTTAAACTAGTACAATTTTTATCAATAAACACAGAAACATCCTTAAGATAATTTACAGTTCCCTTATAGTTTGTGCCATTATCAGACCTAATAAGGGAAGGTAGACCTCGACGCGAAACAAAGCGATCCAACGCGGCGACGAAGGCCTCCGTAGTCAGAGCCGATACCACCTCCAAATGGACAGCCTTGGTGGCCAAACAAACAAATACACACAAATAGCCCTTCACAATACGGGCATTACGAAAGGGAGAAGCCTTGATCGAAAAGGGACCGGCAAAATCGGTTCCAACGCCGTCAAACGGTCTCGAAGGTCGGATTCGATCAGCGGGCAAATCACCCATCTGTGGTTGCATCGTGGATGCCTTCAACCTATAACATGCAATACATCGAAACAGGACACTACGGATTGCTCTTCGGGCAGACAAAATCCAAAACTCGCGTTGCAAAATAGCCAACAAAGCATTGCACCCAGCATGGGCGTTACGAATGTGTCGATCAGACACCAAAAGCTGCACCAAGGGTCCGCCCTTGGGCAACAACAGAGGATGGCGAGTCTCATATGGAAGATCCGCCTTCCGGAGCCTGCCTCCAACCCGAAGAAGCCCATCCGAGTCGATGTACGGGTTCAAACGAGCGACCGCGCCCTTCAACTTAGCGCGTCCGTCGCGCAAAATACGAAGCTCTGACTCAAACCGTCCGGTCTGCACGACACGGACCCAATGCAACAATGCGCTCCGGCGCTCTTCTGCACCTGCAATCGGCTCCAACCGCTTTGCCTGTGGGTTTCTACAATTATGTATGAAACGCTTAATCCAACTGGTAACACCCAGAAGCTTATCCAAGCTACTATACCGAGCAAGTAGCCAATCCGGCTCCGACGTCGTCTCAGCGACTACAGCATGTACACGGAGCCCAGTCAAACTCAAAGAAGTAACATCTGTCTGACAGACAGGCCAAGATGTTTCTGATCCCATCAGCCACTCTGGACCCCACCAGAGCGGGTGTGACACCAATTCTGGTGCCGTACAACCTCGGGAAGCACAGTCCGCTGGGTTAAGCTCTCCCGGCACATGTCTCCATGTTATATCAATTCCAATATTTTGAATTTGGGAAACCCTGTTTCCAACAAAAACCTCCAAGGTATGTGGGGCCGCGCGCAACCATGCAAGCGCGACCTGGCTATCCGACCAGGCGAAGATGTCTCGTATCTCGACCGTGGCCGCCAGTTCACTGGCAACGTGATGCAACAATTTAGAGAGAAGGTGAGCTCCACTCAACTCAAGCTTGGGAATAGTCAGCCTAGTCCTGATGGGGGCGACCTTGCTCTTCCCTAACAAAAGCGAGACATTGACCCGGCCATCGGCGTCAACTGTCCGCATATAGACTGACGCGGCGTAGCCTCGCTCCGACGCGTCACAAAAGCCATGCAGGCTGGCTCGATATTTCCCGGGGGCAATATTCGACGAGGCAAGGCAATCCGATTGACTTCCTTAATCGATGAAAACAACTCGAGCCAATCATCCAATGGAGGACCAAACAGCGGCTCGTCCCACGAGACGCCCAAAGTCCAAAGTCTCTGAAGAAGACACTTCGCAGAGAATATCACTGGACTGATCCAACCGCTTGGATCAAACATACGGGCTATTACGGACAACACCGTTCTCTTAGTCCAGACTTTTGGTATTTCCAAGTCCACTTGGAATGTGAAAATATCGGTTAGCGGCTGGTACTGCATGCCCAGCACCGCTATCCTGTTGGGATCATCCACATCCTCAAACAGGTGAGGGTTCTGTTGGTGATCCTCCGGGATCCCTTCTAGAACTCTAGGCTCATTGGACAACCACTTACGTAGCTCGTAGCCACCTGTCTTCAATATTTCGATCAATTCATCCCGCAGTAGGAGGGCCTCCTCAATACTTTGGGCTCCGGTGCACACGTCATCAACATACAAGTCACGTGACAGCACGGAAGCCCCACGGGGAAAGCGGATCCGTTCCCGCTCTGCCAATTCAAGCAATGATCTGATGGCGATATAGGGACTAGATTTCAAACCATAGGTGTTTGTATTGAGTTCATACACCGTCACAGGATCCTCAGGGCGCTCACGCCAGAGTATCAACTGGAATCGCCTGTCCTCAGGATGTATGACTGTCTGGCGGAACATCATCCGGATGTCCGCGCCAAAAACCACTTGATGTCTTCTAAAGTTCAAGATGATGTCAATTATGTCCCTATGCAATTTGGGACCTGAATGCAAACATAGATTCAACGAAACTCCGTTCGAAGTGGGTGCGGACCCATCAAAGACAGTCCGCAACTTGCCCGTTGAGGCCTTCACCACCGCGTGGTGGGGCAAAAAATAATGCTCAGTTGAGCTCCAATCAACTCGAGCCGGAGACATGTGACCCAAATCCTCGTACTCGCGCATAAATTCAATATATTTATCGCGAAGTACGTGGTCACGCTGCATACGTCGCTCCATGGACAGCAGTCGTTTCTCCGCAAGCGCCCTACTTTGCCCTAGGCTAGGACGAGAGGCAACAAAGGGTAACCTAGTTACAAACCGACCGGAGGGCAACCTCTCCGTGGTTGATCGAAAAAGGGCTTCGCACTCAGCGTGTTCCGGATCCATCCTGGAACTCATAGGTGGCTCCTCCACCTCCCAAAACCTTTGCATGGTCTTGGCCAAGGACGCAGATGCGACAACCGGTGGCTCCTCCGCGGTGCCATTATCAAACACAGGGCCCATCAGGGCAAAACCAGAAAATCGTAGACACTGCCATCAGTGAAGACGAACCCAGAGCCTTCTGTGTACCCAACAAAATCCAACCCAATACGTCCGAGCCCAGGAGCAAGTCCACTGGGCCGGGATGAAAGACAAAGGGGTCGGCCAAATCCAGACCCGAAACCAAAGACAACACACCCGGCGGTATGTCTGTCGAGGGGTGCCAACCCGCAATGGTATCCATTACCATAGCCGAAGTCGTGATCCTCATTGTGGAGGACTTCAGCGAAGAAAAGGTGACAAGTGTCTGGCCCGTCAGACACTTCACTTGTATGCCACCAACTCCAAGAAGTGGCACAGGCGAGTCTTCCACGACTAAACCTAACTGGTGTGCCACTCGAGTGGTAACCAAACTGCTTTGAGCCCCTGAGTCCAACAGAGCTCTCAAATTAATGGCTTCCCCCTACGACCCCATACGCGGACCACCGCGGTAGGGAGCAGAACCGTCCGCGGCTCTGTCCCAGCAAGGGAGCAAGCTAGTTACGGGCTCCCCACTCTCTCCAAACCAGGGGCGCGCCACTGACCCGGATAATATGGCGGGCGAGTGCACATCCCCATCTGAGGGGGCATAACCCGCGGCCCGGCCATACATATGGTACGGCGGGTGGTACTCCAGCCGTGGGTACTCGTGCAGCGGCGGAGAAAACCGCTGCGGCTGCATGTGTTGGGTATTGGTAACCCGCGTGGAGGGGTGTCCCCACTCTCACGTCCGATCTAGGGCCCCCGCCCATGGGGGCCCCATCCGGGGCCTGGCCAGCCACATACTGGCCATGACCTTGGGGCGCGTGGTCCCGGTCCGCCAAGACCCGCGCCGGTACGCGACCCCCTCCCGAGGGGTGCGACGAGCGAAGCCGCGTCCTCCGTCCGATGGTGGAGGGCTTCGCGCAGGAGCGCCCCCGCCCATAGGGGACCCCTGCCTCAACAACCGGGGGCCATCCCCGTTCCGGTTCATGCAGAGCATCACGTGGTGCAGCCCACGGCATGCACTGCATGGTATGGCCCTGGGACAGTCACGTGCATAGTGACTGCCCAAACAGTAAAAGCATAGTTCATGCCGCCTTGCCATGCGGCGCCGATCTTGTACTGGCAGTCTCTGCCAGTCCCTGCATTGCAGCAGGCTGTGGCCCATCCGGCCACATTGCAGGCAGTCCGCGTCCCCCGCGACTGCTGCCGTGTGTGCAACCCGCACACCAGCTCCACGCGGTGGCGGTTGCCGTCCCTGTGGGGGGCTTCCCTCGCCATGAGGGTTCCAAGGGCCTACGTTCAGGCGCTCTGGATGGCGCTGAGTCCGTCATGGTATTCTCAGCAGCCCGTGCCTCAAACTCCAAAAACTTCACCAAGTCAGTGAATGTTGGTAGGGTGGTGCTATCCCGCTCCGCATTTTCGCGCTCAAACCGCGAGCGGATGTCATTGGGCAATTTGCCCAATACAATGTGCACCAACAAAAAAGACCATTGGTCCACCGGCAGCCCCAGTGTGCGGAGCGCGTTACAGGCCACTGTAACGGGCGTGAGCAACTGCAGGCGCAACTGTGCCCTGTTGGCCACCTTGGGCAGGGCCATCAACTGTGCGGCGTGCGCATCCGCTAACAAACGTAAGTTTTGGTAGCGGGAGTTCAATAACTCCCAAGCCGTATCGTACTGGTCGTCCTCCACCCGGAGGTGCTGGATGAGCGACCGCGCTTCATCCTCAAGAGTGGAGAGGAGGTAGGCCATCTTCTGGGCCTTCGACAAATCCTGTCGTGCTACGACCAGGGACTCAAACATATTTTTATATGCTACCCACTCCTCCATCCTACCCCCAAAGTGGGACAGCTGAAGGGTGGGGAGCCGACCAGTAACCGCTGGTCCTTCCTGTCTAACAGGTGTGCGAGGGGCTGGTCCGCCAGCCTGTCTCGCCCTTATTGCGGTCACCGCCTCCGCGATATCATCGTGCAGACTCAGGATCTGGTCCATGTCCGCCATGTGACCTGCGTAGGCCTCCGGGGTAAGATCGGCTTCGGTAAGCGCCGCCATGGCCGCTTCCGCGCTAATCAATCGTGAGTGGAGGTGATCCGCTCTTAGCAGTATGGCGCCCTCCCTGTCCTTCCGGGACAGGAGTCCTCCGGCCGTCACAAACCATCTCAATTCGTTGGCGAGTGTCGCCCTAGCATTGGAGGCCTTCGCCATCGCGTCAAGTCACAAACAAAAAATAACAAAAGGTAAATAAAAAACAACAAAATCAAGCAACTACACGAAGAACCGCGGTAGGTATGAGAATGGCACAAACCCGGAACGCACGGTACAAACCGCAAACAAATACAAAAAAAGGTTACAAATATTCTTATACAAACAAACTAAGAAAAATCTAATAATTTTTACAAACAATTAATTATTTTTTACAAACGAACAAATAGAGGGTAGATAAACTACGCTCTGCTACCAGAAAATGTGCAGAGCAACTACGCTCTGCTGCCAGAAAATGTGGCAGCGAGAATCCGGACAAACGAAGCGGCGGGAAGAATTCTGTACCGGAACTTCACCGGGAAAAAACCACCGGTAAAAATAAGTACCGGGAAAAAATCTCCACGCGGCACCACGTTTGCCCGACTAAAACCTAACTAACTTAACGCAGTCTGCTACCACCGTAGCTTATGAAGGGAGCTACAGGGCCCTATATGATAACCTAACCTATAAATTAACTACAATTGAACACTTACCAAATTAAATCTTCTTTCTCTTCGGATCCAAACTTGAGTGTCTTCGGGAAGGGGGAATTCCTAATCACCCTACCTAACCCTTGAGATCTCAATTCCCCAGGACAACTAAATAGATTTCTTCCCGTAGTTTCACTCGGGAACAGTCAGATGTGAACAGCCAGCCACGTTTCACCTCTCACAAGAAAAAGTCACAATAACAGAGTTTTTCACAAACACAAATTCAATAGTTATTTAACAAACAGGAGATTCACAATTATCACTCAAACTAAACAACAAGCAAAAGACGCGAGACCGCTCCGCGTATTAAAATCAAACCGATATCGCCCTGGACAATGCAATGGCGGACCACACGCGACGCCATCCACGCTAGCAGTTTCATGCGGCGCGGCCTCCCCGCGCGATGTCCAAACAATACTGAATTCAAAATGGTCGCTCGCGACTGCCGACGCCGGCCGAGCGGGCGACGACGCTACTAATATGAAACTACCGCACGCGCTAGAATATTACGGCGGCGAACGGACAAAACAACATAGATTTTATTACAAACAATGGGGTAATTTTGTATAGAGCTTGTTGGGCACGGGAAAAGCCTATCTGAACTTACAGTAATAACGACTCTATTATCAGAATTATTCCAATAAGGAACACGAATTCTCGAAAGGGATAATTTATCCTTTAAATTTAGATTATCAATCTATGAAAGTTGAACTTACTATTAACCAAAATAACCAAATGGTTATTCTAATTCTTGAGTCACTCGTAAGGTCAGATAGAGGGGAGTGTTGGCGGCTTTTCTATCGGGGGGGTTAATTAATAATAACTAAGTATGTATAGAAAACCGGTTGTGTTTTTTTCTTAAATATAGGTAATTTTGTATTTTATAAGGTTGAGGGGCTAGAGGTTTTCCAATATCAAAAGGGGTAGGAATAGTAGGTTATAGAAATTAATACGTAAATTTACAAAACAATAGCCACTCAGGCGCTGCCGCCGCGCGATGACCGGGCTCTAAAGCGCTGCTGATCGGCAGGAATTACCAACCGCAAATAGCGCGCTATGGTTTTGCACTTTTAGAGTCAGTACAAAAAATAGAGGCAATTAATTAAAATTATAAAACTAGTATCATAAAATATATTAGTTAGGCGATAGATGAAGATGCATTGTTAAATGAATATCACGTTTTAGATCCAAGTTATTTAAGTTTCAATTTCAATTTTGTAAATATTTTATTCACTTGCATTAAATGTTTTATATTTTCCAATATAAGCAATAAAAATGGCAGGTTTCATATGATTTTAGATAGCACGTAAACCACGTAATCAGTTAATGTTAAAAAAAATATCTGTCCTGTAAAAGAAATAACTTAAATATCTTCATAGAATTAGGCTATCAATTTCTAGTTTCCAACCCAACATGGCAGCGCGCAACCTATATATAAACCTAGATTTCGTGTAAACTACTCACTTGTTTTGCAAAATATTGACAATAAACGTGGAAAACAATATATTCTTAGACTTTACATAATAATATCATTATGTAAAGTGAAAAGAAAATTTGTAAAAACCTTTTTAAAAGTAATTGAAGACTCCAACCGTCTCGTTACGTCACTATTCACAAATATTCATATCTTAACACTATGAGATTATTGTACAGAAAGATTAATAACACACAAGAAACTACATTAAATTGTGAACACGTTGAATTATTGCACTATTCCAAATAACAAAAGAAACCTCGTCAAAATGAACTTGCAAAGTACACATAAATCACAGCGAATGGGGCACGGATTCGGGTCCGGAGCGCTTCAAAAGCCACACGATAAAGGTTGTTTCACGGCGGCAAACTTTTTAGATACTTACCTACTAGCCGCGCTCACCCCGCGAAGTTTGAAATTCGAACTGCATTCAAAGATAGATATGTATAATAAGTTACAATTTAGGATGCTGATAATAAAATCCTACAAGTGTTTTGAAGAGTGAGTCGAATTTACAAATCGAGGGTTCCGTCTAAAGTTTTTTTTTATCATTATCGGGAGAAAAATACCTTTAACTACAAGTCACACGCAAAAACAAACTACTAGGTACTAAAAAGTTTAACGTTGGTAAAGAAAAAACAATTATAATTTTAAAGATATTTAAGGAAACCTACCCTAAAAAGTGCGATAACGAACCTTCGATCACTTAATTATGACAATAGAAAATAAGTTTTAATAAAAGCTGAATAAAGGCTAATATAGAAATTCCAAGTTTTCCATCACCTCGAATTACTACACTCGAAACTCAAGTGTTTTTTTTAACTTAGTTGTAAGTCAATCAAACACCATTAATTAAGCATCGCCGAATTATGAAATGTAAACAAACAACCCAAGTCAACACACCTTTACATTTTTAATGGCCGATTTGGGGCAACAATTCGTAGCCCGCAGCGGTATAAATCATCATTATTTCATCTGAATACGGAATTAATAAGTTTTCTTATATTTCCTGAAATAAACAGTGATCTATAAATGCTTTAATTTATTTCTATAACATATCTAAATGTAGTTGACACGTAGTTTTTATCGTAGAAATAATTTTACATACTTAATAATCACATTTACTGACCATGTCTGGGGCACGAAAAATTTTGAAAAATAAATATTCCTTATTTTGAACAGATTTGTTTTAACAAAGTTAAAAGAATCTATAAACGATGCCTACGTAATAAGTTTCTAACAAATTATTATTCAGAAAACACTTACTTCATTGTTAATTTAGCAGGAGAAAACACACATAAAAACACCACTTGTTCAAAAGTTCACGGCACTATGAGGCCCTTTTTTTTTTCTAAGACCATAAATTTTTTGCTCCTCGGCAATAGGGCTGTCCATATAGAAACTATTTCGATTAACAGATCTCGACTCTAACGAACTCTTACTGAATGAATAACACTTTTTCCATCACTAGTGTCGTTATCAGCTGAGGCCCGGATTCGAGCCCCAATCGCTTCAAGGCGTTTTCGTCGGGTATCAAAGTGTGACCCAAAGCGCCTCAGTGGATAGAAAAAAAAACAATAATAGGTCAACGAAGTTTGCAAATTATGGGGCTGACAGTGTGACTGGTTGTTAGTTAGGTAGCTTAGTCTAAGATTGAAATGGAATATTGCCATGATTCGTGAATTTATCATTCTTAAAGGATAAGTAACACTGAAGGAGATAAGGTGTATACATGTGCAATGCGAATATTGGCGTACGAATAAAGATGCATTGCGTAAAAGATGCGTAGAGGCAGGGAGTTCAGTGTAAAGTTTAGCTCTTTGCATAAACATATGTAAGCGTAATGTTGTATTATTACAATGGGTTGCAATTAGCGTAGCTTGTCATATGGTGACAGTCGACGTAATTTTTCTTCATTAATTAAATTCTAATTCATCTAACGATATTTTTGAAAGATTTTGTATTCAGATTAAAGCTATGGTATAATCTTAGGTGGCGGGAAAGTAGTTTTAGAAGTAGTTAGAAAAAAAATATAGATTTCAGGTTATAACATATGTGAAGTCTGAATGCAAACGTATTATTGTCCCAAGAGATAAGCTCCGCACACTTAAACAAACTTGAATTTTGGACAGTGGGATTTTTGGTGTTAGGATAGAGGAAAAAATATATATACAAACGCGGTTGGCGGTTGTAATGTCCCTGTGTGAAACAACTGTCTAAAGTTCATACTCCACAAGAAGCTAACAAAGCTATGACTTAATTCGGCAACTACACACTCTCCGAGGTTTATATTGGGGTTATTCAAGAGTTTTAAGTGAGCTCTTGGATATATAGGGACATTGTTAATTCCTCACTACTTTCCGACAGAGTAGGTGACCTGGCGGAGAGAAGGAGGGATACTGTTTTGTGATAGAGTACTACAGACGGATACGTTTCGCATTCGTTAGCTTTTCTTAAGGTTAGAAAAGGGCCTATGCGTCTGAGTAGTTCCATTATGGTTTATGGCCTCACAACCCATATCTTGCATATTACAGTATAACTCTAGTGTTGGTATTGCATAAGTCGTAATTGACAAGAGAAATAAAAAATACTTATAGCTCGCTTAATAATTCCTGGTATAGCCTTGGTTTAAACACACTCTACAATCTAAATTACATTTACACTAGGGCACACCCAACATTCTTAGATTTTGGGAATATAATATGAGTAAAATTAAATGAAAAAAAAATAATAATAATTGTTTGTAATATATTGGGTAAAACTAAACGCAGGCGTTTCGCATTGCTGCCGCCAGAGGGCGTTCGGGGTTTTCACACTGCTCGTGCGAATGGCTCGCGGACGGTCGCCATTGCCCTATGCGATATCGGTTTGATTTTTAATACGCGAGAGGTTCCGCGTTCTTTGATTGCTAATTAGCTTGAGTTGTGTTTGTGAATTTCCTGTTTGTTAAATAACTATTGAACTTTGTGTTTGTGTACCCGTCATGGTGACTTTTTCTTGTGAGAGGTGAAACGTGGCTGGCTGTTCACATCTGGCTGTTCCCGAGTGAAACTACGGGAAGAAATCTATTTATTTGTCCTGGGGAATTGAGATCTCAAGGGTTAGGTAGGGTGATTAGGAATTCCCCCTTCCCGAAGACACTCAAGTTTGGATCCGAAGAGAAAGAAGATTTAATTTGGTAAGTGTTCAATTGTAATTAATTTATAGGTTAGGTTATTGTATAGGGCCCTGTAGCTCCCTTCATAAGCTACGGTGGTAGCAGACTGCGTTAAGTTAGTTAGGTTTTAGTCGGGCAAACGTGGTGCCGCGTGGAGATTTCTTCCCGGTACTTATTTTTTACCGGTGGTTTTTTCCCGGTGAAGTTCCGGTACAGAATTCTTCCCGCCGCTTCGTTTGTCCGGATTCGCTCTGCGCACATTTTCTGGCAGCAGAGCGTAGTTGCTCTGCACATTTTCTGGTAGCAGAGCGTAGTTTATCTACCCTCTATTTGTTCGTTTGTAAAAAATAATTAGTTGTTTGTAAAAATTATTAGATTTTTCTTAGTTTGTTTGTATAAGAATATTTGTAACCTTTTTTGTATTTGTTTGCGGTTTGTACCGTGCGTTCCGGGTTTGTGCCATTCTCATACCTACCGCGGTTCTTCGTGTAGTTGCTTGATTTTGTTGTTTTTTATTTACCTTTTGTTATTTTTTGTTTGTGACTTGACGCGATGGCGAAGGCCTCCAATGCTAGGGCGACACTCGCCAACGAATTGAGATGGTTTGTGACGGCCGGAGGACTCCTGTCCCGGAAGGACAGGGAGGGCGCCATACTGCTAAGAGCGGATCACCTCCACTCACGATTGATTAGCGCGGAAGCGGCCATGGCGGCGCTTACCGAAGCCGATCTTACCCCGGAGGCCTACGCAGGTCACATGGCGGACATGGACCAGATCCTGAGTCTGCACGATGATATCGCGGAGGCGGTGACCGCAATAAGGGCGAGACAGGCTGGCGGACCAGCCCTCGCACACCTGTTAGACAGGAAGGACCAGCGGTTACTGGTCGGCTCCCCACCCTTCAGCTGTCCCACTTTGGGGGTAGGATGGAGGAGTGGGTAGCATATAAAAATATGTTTGAGTCCCTGGTCGTAGCACGACAGGATTTGTCGAAGGCCCAGAAGATGGCCTACCTCCTCTCCACTCTTGAGGATGAAGCGCGGTCGCTCATCCAGCACCTCCGGGTGGAGGACGACCAGTACGATACGGCTTGGGAGTTATTGAACTCCCGCTACCAAAACTTACGTTTGTTAGCGGATGCGCACGCCGCACAGTTGATGGCCCTGCCCAAGGTGGCCAACAGGGCACAGTTGCGCCTGCAGTTGCTCACGCCCGTTACAGTGGCCTGTAACGCGCTCCGCACACTGGGGCTGCCGGTGGACCAATGGTCTTTTTTGTTGGTGCACATTGTATTGGGCAAATTACCCAATGACATCCGCTCGCGATTTGAGCGCGAGAATGCGGAACGGGATAGCACCACCCTACCAACCTTCACTGACTTGGTGAAGTTTTTGGAGTTTGAGGCACGGGCGGCTGAGAATACCATGACGGACTCAGCGCCATCCAGAGCGCCTGAACGTAGGCCCTTGGAACCCTCATGGCGAGGGAGGCCCCAACAGGGACGGCAACCGCCACCGCGTGGAGCTGGTGCGCGGGTTGCACACACGGCAGCAGTCGCGAGGGACGCGGACTGCCTGCAATGTGGTCGGATGGGCCACAGCCTGCTGCAATGCAGGGACTGGCAGGGACTGCCAGTACAAGATCGGCGCCGCATGGCAAAGCGGCATGAACTTTGCTTTTATTGTTTGGGCGGTCACTATGCACGTGACTGTCCCAGTGCCATACCATGCAGTGCATGCCGTGGGCGGCACCACGCGATGCTTTGCATGAACCGCAACGGGGATGGCACCCGGATGTTGAGGCAGGGGTCCCCTATGGGCGGGGGCGCTCCTGCGCGAAGCCCTCCACCACCGGACGGAGGACGCGGCTTTGCTCGTCGCACCCCCCCTCGGGAGGGGGTCGCGTACCTGCGCGGGTCTTGGCGGACCGGGACCACGCGCCCCAAGGTCATGGCCAGTATGTAGCTGGCCAGGCCCCGGATAGGGCCCCCATGGGCGGGGGCCCTAGATCGGACGTGAGAGTGGGGACACCCTCCACGCGGGTTACCAATACCCAACACATGCAGCCGCAGCGGTTTTCTCCGCCGCTGCACGAGTACCCACGGCTGGAGTACCACCCGCCGTACCATATGTATGGCCGGGCCGCGGGTTATGCCCCCCCTCAGATGGGGATGTGCACTCGCCCGCCATATTATCCGGGTCAGTGGCGCGCCCCTGGTTTGGAGAGAGTGGGGAGCCCGTAACTAGCTTGCTCCCTTGCTGGGACAGAGCCGCGGACGGTTCTGCTCCCTACCGCGGTGGTCCGCGTATGGGGTCGTAGGGGGAAGCCATTAATTTGAGAGCTCTGTTGGACTCAGGGGCTCAAAGCAGTTTGGTTACCACTCGAGTGGCACACCAGTTAGGTTTAGTCGTGGAAGACTCGCCTGTGCCACTTCTTGGAGTTGGTGGCATACAAGTGAAGTGTCTGACGGGCCAGACACTTGTCACCTTTTCTTCGCTGAAGTCCTCCACAATGAGGATCACGACTTCGGCTATGGTAATGGATACCATTGCGGGTTGGCACCCCTCGACAGACATACCGCCGGGTGTGTTGTCTTTGGTTTCGGGTCTGGATTTGGCCGACCCCTTTGTCTTTCATCCCGGCCCAGTGGACTTGCTCCTGGGCTCGGACGTATTGGGTTGGATTTTGTTGGGTACACAGAAGGCTCTGGGTTCGTCTTCACTGATGGCAGTGTCTACGATTTTTGGTTTCGCCCTGATGGGCCCTGTGTTTGATAATGGCACCGCGGAGGAGCCACCGGTTGTCGCATCTGCGTCCTTGGCCAAGACCATGCAAAGGTTTTGGGAGGTGGAGGAGCCACCTATGAGTTCCAGGATGGATCCGGAACACGCTGAGTGCGAAGCCCTTTTTTCGATCAACCACGGAGAGGTTGCCCTCCGGTCGGTTTGTAACTAGGTTACCTTTTGTTGCCTCTCGTCCTAGCCTAGGGCAAAGTAGGGCGCTTGCGGAGAAACGACTGCTGTCCATGGAGCGACGCATGCAGCGTGACCACGTACTTCGCGATAAATATATTGAATTTATGCGCGAGTACGAGGATTTGGGTCACATGTCTCCGGCTCGAGTTGATTGGAGCTCAACTGAGCATTATTTTTTGCCCCACCACGCGGTGGTGAAGGCCTCAACAGGCAAATTGAGGACCGTCTTCGATGGGTCCGCACCCACTTCGAACGGGGTTTCGTTGAATCTGTGTTTGCATTCGGGTCCCAAATTGCATAGGGACATAATTGACATCATCTTGAACTTTAGAAGACATCAAGTGGTTTTTGGTGCGGACATCCGGATGATGTTCCGCCAGACAGTCATACATCCTGAGGACAGGCGATTCCAGTTGATACTCTGGCGTGAGCGCCCTGAGGATCCTGTGACGGTGTATGAACTCAACACAAACACGTATGGTTTGAAATCTAGTCCCTATATCGCCATCAGATCATTGCTTGAATTGGCAGAGCGGGAAC
The DNA here is from genome assembly GCA_018467065.1 of Ephestia elutella. NCBI lineage: Eukaryota > Metazoa > Arthropoda > Insecta > Lepidoptera > Pyralidae > Ephestia > Ephestia elutella. Next base: position 1,793,772 of record CM031594.1, read on the forward strand.
GGATCCGCTTTCCCCGTGGGGCTTCCGTGCTGTCACGTGACTTGTATGTTGATGACGTGTGCACCGGAGCCCAAAGTATTGCGGAGGCCCTCCTACTGCGGGATGAATTGATTGAAATATTGAAGACAGGTGGCTACGAGCTACGTAAGTGGTTGTCTAATGAGCCTAAAGTTCTAGAAGGGATCCCGGAGGATCACCAACAGAACCCTCACCTGTTTGAGGATGTGGATGATCCCAACAGGATAGCGGTGCTGGGCATGCAGTACCAGCCGCTAACCGATATTTTCACATTCCAAGTGGACTTGGAAGTACCAAAAGTCTGGACTAAGAGAACGGTGTTGTCCGTAATAGCTCGTATGTTTGATCCAAGCGGTTGGATCAGTCCAGTGATATTCTCTGCGAAGTGTCTTCTTCAGAGACTTTGGACTTTGGGCGTCTCGTGGGACGAGCCGCTGTTTGGCTCTCCATTGGATGATTGGCTCGAGTTGTTTTCATCGATTAAGGAAGTCAATCGGATTGCCTTGCCTCGTCGAATATTGCCACCCGGGAAATATCGAGCCAGCCTGCATGGCTTTTGTGACGCGTCGGAGCGAGGCTACGCCGCGTCAGTCTATATGCGGACAGTTGACGCCGATGGCCGGGTCAATGTCTCGCTTTTGTTAGGGAAGAGCAAGGTCGCCCCCATCAGGACTAGGCTGACTATTCCCAAGCTTGAGTTGAGTGGAGCTCACCTTCTCTCTAAATTGTTGCATCACGTTGCATGTGAGCTGGCGGCCACGGTCGAGATACGGGACATCTTCGCCTGGTCGGATAGCCAGGTCGCGCTTGCATGGTTGCGCGCGGCCCCACATACCTTGGAGGTTTTTGTGGGAAATCGGGTTTCCCAAATCCAGAATATCGGAATTGATATAACATGGAGACATGTGCCGGGAGAGCTTAACCCAGCGGACTGTGCCTCCCGAGGTTGTACGGCACCAGAATTGGTGTCACACCCGCTCTGGTGGGGTCCAGAGTGGCTGATGGGATCAGAAACATCTTGGCCTGTCTGTCAGACAGATGTTACTTCTTTGAGTTTGACCGGGCTCCGTGTACATGCTGTAGTCGCTGAGACGACGTCGGAGCCGGATTGGCTACTTGCTCGGTATAGCAGCTTGGATAAGCTTCTGGGTGTTACCAGTTGGATTAAGCGTTTCATACATAATTGTAGAAACCCACAGGCAAAGCGGTTGGAGCCGATTGCAGGTGCAGAAGAGCGCCGGAGCGCATTGTTGCATTGGGTCCGTGTCGTGCAGACCGGACGGTTTGAGTCAGAGCTTCGTATCTTGCGCGACTCACGCGCTAAGTTGAAGGGCGCGGTCGCTCGTTTGAACCCGTACATCGACTCGGATGGGCTTCTTCGGGTTGGAGGCAGGCTCCGGAAGGCGGATCTTCCATATGAGACTCGCCATCCTCTGTTGTTGCCCAAGGGCGGACCCTTGGTGCAGCTTTTGGTGTCTGATCGACACATTCGTAACGCCCATGCTGGGTGCAATGCTTTGTTGGCTATCTTGCAACGCGAGTTTTGGATTTTGTCAGCCCGAAGAGCAATCCGTAGTGTTCTGTTTCGATGTATTGCATGTTATAGGTTGAAGGCATCCACGATGCAACCACAGATGGGTGATTTGCCCGCTGATCGAATCCGACCTTCGAGACCGTTTGACGGCGTTGGAACCGATTTTGCCGGTCCCTTTTCGATCAAGGCTTCTCCCTTTCGTAATGCCCGTATTGTGAAGGGCTATTTGTGTGTATTTGTTTGTTTGGCCACCAAGGCTGTCCATTTGGAGGTGGTATCGGCTCTGACTACGGAGGCCTTCGTCGCCGCGTTGGATCGCTTTGTTTCGCGTCGAGGTCTACCTTCCCTTATTAGGTCTGACAATGGCACAAACTATAAAGGAACTGTAAATTATCTTAAGGATGTTTCTGTGTTTATTGATAAAAATTGTACTAGTTTAAGTCAAATTGCTGCCCAAAGGGGAATAACCTGGAAGTTTAGTCCCCCAAGTTGCCCCCATTGGGGAGGGATTTTTGAAGCGGCTGTGAAATCCGCAAAGACCCACCTCCGCCGCATTATCGGAGAAACGGCTCTAACTTTTGAAGAGCTGGCCACAGTGTTTTGTAAAGTTGAGGCGGTCCTCAACTCTCGTCCTCTCTGTCCGCTATCTCCAGATCCAAATGACTTGGAAGCTCTCACCCCTGGTCATTTTTTGGTGGGAGGGCCGTTGAATGCCCTGCCCGAATACCCGTGGAAGGATGAACGCGTATATCGGTTGTCGCGTTTTCAAATGTTGCAGCAAATGAGCCAGGACTTTTGGCGTCGCTGGTCGCTTGAATATTTGCATTTGCTGCAGCAAAGAGTGAAGTGGACAGACAGGACTGAGCCTCCCAGGGAGGGTGATTTAGTATTGTTAAAAGAGGCAAATTTGCCCTCATTGCTTTGGCGACGAGCTCGCATATTACGTTTGATTCTTGGCGGAGATGGCACTCCGCGTGTGGCTGAGGTGTTGGTCGACGGTTCGATTTTAAGGAGAGGTGTGACCTCTCTCGCCCGCCTTCCCGTAGAGTAAGCTAGCGGTCTGCTTCTCAGACCGGGACGGGGGATGTTTGTAATATATTGGGTAAAACTAAACGCAGGCGTTTCGCATTGCTGCCGCCAGAGGGCGTTCGGGGTTTTCACACTGCTCGTGCGAATGGCTCGCGGACGGTCGCCATTGCCCTATGCGATATCGGTTTGATTTTTAATACGCGAGAGGTTCCGCGTTCTTTGATTGCTAATTAGCTTGAGTTGTGTTTGTGAATTTCCTGTTTGTTAAATAACTATTGAACTTTGTGTTTGTGTACCCGTCATGGTGACTTTTTCTTGTGAGAGGTGAAACGTGGCTGGCTGTTCACATCTGGCTGTTCCCGAGTGAAACTACGGGAAGAAATCTATTTATTTGTCCTGGGGAATTGAGATCTCAAGGGTTAGGTAGGGTGATTAGGAATTCCCCCTTCCCGAAGACACTCAAGTTTGGATCCGAAGAGAAAGAAGATTTAATTTGGTAAGTGTTCAATTGTAATTAATTTATAGGTTAGGTTATTGTATAGGGCCCTGTAGCTCCCTTCATAAGCTACGGTGGTAGCAGACTGCGTTAAGTTAGTTAGGTTTTAGTCGGGCAAACGTGGTGCCGCGTGGAGATTTCTTCCCGGTACTTATTTTTTACCGGTGGTTTTTTCCCGGTGAAGTTCCGGTACAGAATTCTTCCCGCCGCTTCGTTTGTCCGGATTCGCTCTGCGCACATTTTCTGGCAGCAGAGCGTAGTTGCTCTGCACAATAATAATAGTAATAAAAGGAGAGAAAATATTTGAGAATTTGAGGAAGAAAATTCTACTCCGGATTCAACACGTAGTATTGTCACCTATGAAGAATTTTGGGGTCGAGCTGTAACAGTTCAAATATGAACGTGTTATTTCTTCTCAAATATTTACATGATAAAAGGAGAGAAATTGAACTAACCTTGTCGTCTTCAGGAGGTTTTGAACTGAGTCTGTAAACTGTAGTTTTGTTGCATATTACTAGTTATTTGGTAAATTTAATTATTGAAAACGGCAGCGTATTGTTGGCTCTATAAATTGTAAACAAAGAAAATAATGTCATTTTGACAACGTCAAGTAATGACACCGAAGGAATAAACGTTCCGATTGCAATGATATTATTATTAGTACGCAAAGAACTGAGGGCTTAAAATAATTGTGAAGTTCGTTAGTTAAAGAATAAATATTAGCTTATTATAATAATTTTAAACATGCGAAGGGTAAATATAGGATTTATTTTTAATAGGTAACTATTCGCTGTCAAGTGTATAGGCCACTTGAATTATAGATCTAGTGTCTATGATAGAAAATTTGGTCTATGGTAGAAGTTCCGTTGATATTTGCACCTGTTAGTAAATTAGGAGGTAGATTCACACGGAAAAGTGGCGTGATCGAATTGACTACCCAATAGTAGCGCAGGGATGTCACGTGATATTTTGTCCAAAGCTGGAGGGAAACGAATCATTGCCAGTATAGGAATTATTTTGCCATTATTGATTTTTCTGTTCGTTTGATTGTAACATTTTGGGGTACGGAAAATGGATGAATAATGAAATTAATCTTGATAATAGAGGAAAAGAAGATAAGGATATGATCGGCAACGGGCTGAACTGTTTGGTTTATGTCGATTATAAAGAAAGTAGAAAATAATTATTAATTAAGCTAGACTATAGCACAAGTAATTGCGTGGAAATAGTTATTTTGTAAGAATTATGTATAAAATCATGCTATTATAAGGTATATTTTACATTAACTATTTATATTGTTATTTTGGTGGATATAGGGTTCGGGAGAATAGAATTATTATAGTTGCAATACAGGAAGTAAGGTAGGGGGAGCTTGGAATTCATGGAAGATTCGAGATTTTTATACACACATAGACAAGAGAGAGTTGCATAAAACTGATAGGAAGGAACATTCGAGGCTTTTTCATCTGCGGTCTTTGGGGGACAACGTTGTGCTGCCGGGCGCCAATCTCACCTCTGTAAGAAGCGTCATTGAAGAAGTTTATTTTAACTCAAGATAGAAGTAGTCTGCAAGAAAAGTGTTTGGGCGCAAGGTTTCTTCATGAGGCTTAGGAACGCATATTTCCCCGCGAATCTTTTGAGAAAAATACGTTATTGCGAGCTTGAAATGGTAAAATTAAGTTCGGTTTTAACGTATATAGTTTAATTTGAAGAATTCACAAAATAAGTAGATTTCCCCAGTAAATTTAATTAAATATTAGAGTAGTTGAGCATTAGCTGCGATTTGACGAGAATATGGGTTTTGCCTGATATCTGCGAAAGTGGACAGAGGGTAGAATTCGTTTCTTGTTCAAATAGATATTTTGATTTGTTTCTTTAAGGGCTATTTGTAAGAACCTTGCGGGGTAGGTCCTGGAGCTTGGCTTTGCAACGTGTCAAGTGGGCTTCTGTTAAGAGAATGCCTAGTTTAGTTGCTTAGTTGAATGAAAGCGCTTTCATTGAGCCCAGAGCCGACGATCCGAAAGGCGCAGAGATCTAATCTCACTGGACGATTTGGAAGACTGCCTCATATAACTAAACCTCTGTTAGGGCATAATTCTGTTCCTTCCCAATCAGAATTATCACGTTGGGCTGTTAGAAAGTAGGATAACGGGTTGCCCACTCGGCGTTTTAGAAGCTAGGGGTTTTAACTAAATGTTGGCCCAAAAACCAAGAGTAGGACACGTTTGTAGGTTGATAGGCAGGTAAATTTCTATTAGGGAAGGGAGAAGCTCTCCCGAAATCTCGTAGCTAGCTGATAGGAGGGTATTCCTTACACCGGGGATACCTAATTAGGGACCCATCTCATTGCACTATGAAATGGTTTAAAAATTCTGTAGTTGTCAGGGACTTAGGGACCGATAGGGACAAGAATAGGCCTTAATTTCACATACATATAGGTAGGGGGTGTTAAAAATGGCTGGTAGGAAATGGCGCCATTTTTAGGAATTAAAACACAAAATAAAACAAAATGGTCAAATAACACAAATAATTAGTCGGTTTATCATTTATCAAAATGGAGGTATCAAAAGTGTGAATTGAAGGTTCCTAGGAATCTTATAATTATAGGGCTATTTATAAAACCTAACCAATATCGGAAAATAAGTAATTGACTAAGGAAAATTTAGAAAGTGAAAGTTCTTAGTTGTGCTAATTATGTGTTGAAGTGACTATAGATTCGGTGAGTTTCCAATTAACCTTATCATTATTTACAAATACTGAATGTTGTGGGTAATGGAACGTTTCCAACCCCTTTTCCTACTTATTTGACTCAATTTAGTCATGTAGGTACTTAATGGATGTTGACTTTACTTGTCTATATATTTGAGTAAATACCTAATAATTGTTCCAATCTAGTGAATGAGATCATACTCTAATCCTTGTACCGGCATTGGTCAAATTCCTTGTTGAGAAAGTTAAATTTATTAGTAAAACTATATTCCTTAAAGATGGGAGTCTATACATTTATAAAACTTACAAATAAACTACAAAAGTTTGATTCTAGTTGTGTTCAGTGTCTGCTCGAATCTAGATACAAGGCAGTTACCGCCTGTGTGCTATGTCAAAAGATATTTTAGTACACTATCAAAGGATATTGAGTAGTTGCTACCACTCACTGGAATATCTGCAAATAACTTCTAAATATTCATAAAGAAATTGATTTATTAAGGATGATTCCTTTGGTTGAGTACAAATAGCTTCTATTATTGAGTGGATATAGACAAATTCACTAATAATGGTGATAAGTACTGAATCAATCTAAAATACAATGGATCTCAGATTTAAGGATGTAATTCTAACCTGAAAATTATATAAACAATGGACAAGTCAAGTTACATCAGTTTGAGTAATGCTAATTCTTTTCTGCACACTTAACTTACCTATTACCTGTTGGTAAACCCACATTATAACTCTAACATAATTAAAGTATGAGTACATCACCACTATCCCTATTATTAATTAAGTTTAATAACTTACTCTCCTTCAGAGATCAGATTTATGAGTATCCCGTTAATGAATTGTAAGGTTGAATTCATATATGATATATAGTTAATCATTTAAATTTTAACATAAAAACAAAAGATCTCAGCTGATCACAATATATAGGATAAATCCATAATTGTGAAACTGATAAGTCACTTGGAGACTTTTTGTCTCTCCTCTCTGTTTTATCTAAGTATACAAAGACAGACAGACTAAACTATGTTCAGACCTTAGTTATTCATTATTTATATTGAAATCAAGAAAATAATAGCTGAGCATCTGGAGGGAATCTGTCCAAGTTTGGAGACGAGGATTACTGTAACATGCGGACGGAGGGGCATGTTTCCATAAGCCAGATCTAGCTAATAAAGCTGAGAATTATCAATTTTGTAGCAATATTTGCATTTTCCATACTTACATATTTTTACCGACCTTAAGAAACACATACTTACTTATATAAACATTTCTAGCGGGGACTGGTCCATACTAGACCCAACTATAAGCTGAGAATTATCAATTTTGTAGCAATATTTGCATTTTCCATACTCACATATTTTTACCGACCTTAAGAAACACATACTTACTTATATAAACATTTCTAGCGGGGCCTGGTCCATACTAGACCCAACTATAAGCTGAGAGATTCTATTAAAGCAAATAAAACCATCATCGGTACCATTGGTCATATACCTTATACTCACCTATCTAAGTTAAGCGTTAGGAACACACATATGTTAGTAGATATCTTTCAAAGTTGCGGTAGGTATTTCAAAAGCTGGAAAACCTCATAGCTCACCTTATAATTAATAATTCAATAATTAGTAGTGTTAAGTGTATATTTAAGACAAACCAATAGTATAAGTTAGCCAAGTAAGATTTAGTTTTAATTTCTATAGATAGTCCTTAGCATTATCTGTAATTCCTGTAGTGTATATAAGGTTGGTTAAGACACAGACAGTACATAGTAGTAAGACATTTAATCCAGGTTATAATAATAGGCTCCCGACATAGCACTTCGAAAAGATCCAAGGTTCATTGCGGAATACAATCAGGGAACTACACTAGGAGATCACAGCACAACTCATAATATTACGAGAACTAATATGTAAACACACACTTAGGTTATTCTCAAGCTAGGTTAAAGATAAATCAAATAAGAGTAGATATTGAGTAGGTTAGAATAGTTACTTCTGGGTGACGTAACCAGGGATTTAACCATTCTTGGAGACGTTGACTAGAGGGTTTGTTACATGTTGTCGGCCTTCCAAGAAGATGTAGACTCGTTTTTTGGAGGTTCCAATGTCGTATCGGTTCGGGAACATCGCCACAGGAAGTTAGTTTTCTAGCTATTTATGTCCCACTGCTGGGCAAAGGCCTCCCCTAAATCTCTCCACTCATCTCTGTCCTTCGTCTTTTCCTTCCAGTTCTCATCTAATCCCGTCAAATCATCTGAACATCTCGTTCTTGATCTGAGATTGGAACCAATTTCATAGTAGTATATAATTTTTTTATTGTCAGTATTCACTACAATTTAAACTGTCGAATCTTACTCAAATTTAAGTATTTCCTTATACTGTATTTCAGGATTTACTTTAATCTTTAACTGGCCTTTAAATCCACTTACACACACGGATACTTTACACACACGTGAATCTGAAAATCATTATTTTCACAAACATAAAATGGGTTTCACGTATAATGTCCGCTCCGCAAAATGTGCATTTCTCAAAATATGTTCTTTTTTTAATTACAGACTAGCATGGAAGAATTAATATTTTAAGTTTATTCCTATTTCTTTTACCTATTTCTTTAACCTAATTCTTACCATTTAATTATATTATATTTTAATTACTAACAATCTTAATATAACAAAACTAAAAACAAAAGAAAAGTAAACTAAAACTTAAAAGATATCTTTATATATTTATTCATTTTTGTGTAATAAAAAAAATCAAGCCCGCTACCTCTCATAACTTGCACCACTCCCACCTGCCCCTGAACCAGTTACACGGGCTCATAATAAAACCACGATGGCTTCCTGCCTGTGTGAACCGCGATTAAACCAGACAGACATACAGATAATATACTCACAGAGACTTTGTAGCTGACGATTTTAAAGGTATCAATATACTCGTAATAAAACTGTAACTTTATGTTTGTACGAGCATCACGCAAAAACTACTTGGTGAAACTACTTGGTTTTTATAGTTATATTGTTGAAGGTCTTACTCAAAATCTGGTGTAGGTTTCTGTGATATTAACAATAGTAAGTTACGCGCAGACGAAGTAGCGGGCACAGGCTTGTACATAATATACTTACGGGGACTTTGTAGCTGACGATTTTAAAATTATCAATACATATCATCAATCAATACATATAATAGAACTGTAATGGTCTTTGTTTGTAAATAGAAGATATTTATGAAAAAAAAACTATGACACATAGGTATTTATAGGGCCAATAGACGCCAAAAACATTTTTTTTAAATATTGTTTGTCTTTTTGACTCTATGTTTGTACGCGCATCACGCAAAAACTACTGGACCAAATTTGATGCGGTTTTCACTGTTGTATTATAGAAGGTCTAACTTAAAATCTGGCGTTTCATCTTGATACGCCGCTGAGAACCTGTAATATAAACATTAGTAAATTACACGTGAACGAAGTCACGGGAACAGGCTAGTAGATAATATACTTACGGGGACTTTTAGTTGACGATTTTTAAGGTATCCATACTAATATTATAAATGCGAATGTTTGGATGTGAGTTTGTGAGTTTGTGAGTTTGTGAGTTTGTGAATTTGTGAGGTTGTGAGTTTGTGAGGATGTTTGTTACTCAATCACGCAAAATCTACTGGACGGATTTCGATGAAATTTGGTACAGAGGTAGATAATGACCTGGAATAGCACATAGGCTACTTTTTATCCCGGGAAAAAGCACTGTTCCCGTGGGAAATTCACGCGGGCGAAGCCGCGGGCAAAAGCTAGTTTTCAATACATGGAAATCGCTAGTCTCTGCCTACCCCCGCGGGAAAAAGGCGTGATAATATGTATGTATGTATGTTTCAATACATATCATAAATCAATACATGTATGGGAGTCAACTGTAGTTGTGCTGAACCCTTGTATGGGAATCACGAATAGAAAGAATCGCGTTTGTGTGATCCATCGCATAAACATACTTCCATGCTGGTCTGGGAGCGAAAGAAAAACATAGAATGTGCCAGCTGCTTCTCTTTCCGCGCAGATTGTAAAAGTCAATCGATGGAAAGGGCTTTAAACTGGGGATTCCTCCACTCATAGGCGATGGGCTAGCAACCTGTCACTATACCTGAATCTCCATTCCATCAGAGAGCCCACTATTCATCTAAGCGTGCCCTTCGGAGTCTCACGACTCTTGGCTCTGTCACAAGTAATCTGTGGCTCTGTCTACCCGTAAAGGATAAAGACGTGATTCTATGTATGTATCGCATGAACCATTCAAACGGTAGTGAAGCCGTGGTCATAAGCTAGTATATTATAATACTGTCGACAACAATTGACTATTATCAGGTGCCAATAACTCATGCACATTCACAGAGCATCAATCTTGTGTTGACTGGAGTTAATTAGTTTCAGTTAAGCTGAGATCACAGAGTACTACTAAATTATTACAATACTAGTTTTGACCGTGACTTCGTCCTTGTGTAATTTACCTTTAAAATTTGAATTTCTTCTAGTTTTCATATCCTTTCTTAGTCGTCTCCTTCTTTAGTCGTATTCTTCATGACTGAAAGTCGTGGTCATTATGTCGAATGTGACACAACTCAACGACTATCTTGCCAGTTAAGTGGTTTGCCATTGCCTTCTCCATTTCACACATTAGCTGATAATCATCAACCAGAATGCATTCCTCACGATGATTTCCTTCTTCGGAATCAAGTGGTGGTCGATGAAACTTGGCCACCCCACTCCATATGCTTTCTGATAAATTACATTATTGCTTTTAAGCAAGATGTGAGCACAGAATAAACCAGAGCCAGCCAATGACAAAGTCCGACGTCCGCAAACATTGCCAAACTTATACGGAGTTTAATTAATTACTCAGTGTATTTTGGGGCAAAGTTAAGGGTACAGTCAAAATATAAACTTTATTTATTATTTATTTGTCTTAAGGTACGCTTACTGTGTTTACTCATAACTTATCTATAGATAATTATAATGGAACGTAACTGGTCTATGTACTAGTATGTACACATTATACAATGTAGAAGTGTACACAAGGTATAATTAAGAAAAAGTTGTTTTTTTAAGTTCAGAAGGGGTTTTTATAGTCAGGAAAATGACATGACATGACATGCCGTGCTACATGAGTTTTTCTACCAATCTGACTCATATACCTATGTTGGTTTTCATCGACCACCACTTGCTTCCGGTGAAGGAAAAATCGTGAGGAAACCTGCACTCTGGTTGACGATGATCAGCTAGTGTGTGAAATGGAGAAGGAAATGGCAAACCACTCCATTAACATTGCCAAGATAGTCGTAGTGTGTGTTTCATTCCATATAATGACCATGACCCTCAGTCTTGACACAGAATACAATCGTAATAGTTCAAGTAGTCTTGAGGAATACGACTAAGGAGAAGGAGTCAGGAGAAGCGGTTCTTAAAGTTGTATCGCTGAAAGTCTAAATGAAGATTTAGCGCAAGTTTCGTCATAATACGCCTTAAGCAACGACGACGTCGAGAATCCGAGACGCCGCAAAGCCGCTCCCCACTCGCCGCTCTTTCCCCTCAACGTGACGCTGATATCGACGTTACAAGAGACCATTCTCAATGGTTTTCATATAATTTTGTGTCCGATAAGATGTGTAGCCCGTCGCAGCGACTGGCGTCATTATCAAAAGACCGTTTAGAAAACTAAGATAGTAATAACAATAGTAAATTCAGCGCAGATAATATTCGGACAAAAGCAAGTGTTAAAGGAAATGTGAAATGAATTCAGTACATTTGTATTGATATAATTTTAATTCCGCTATTTAATTCTCCATGTGAAATAAATTCAGTAGGTACATTTGTATTAAATATATTTTAATTCCGCTATTGATTTCACCAATAATTATTTTGTTTGAGGTAACATTTAACATAGTTAAATATTACTGTAAAACTTCATGGAATTCCACATAATAGGGTTTATAATTATTTGAATTCTGACGTAGACTGTTGGAAATTTAATATTCTGCTTAACGTTGATAAATTTTACCTTCATTCATAACATTTCGTCGGAAATTTATTTATTAACTCCTCCTGAACGACGTTACGGATTTCGATTATTCTCACCTTGTTTTTGTTCTGAAGTGTACAAAATAACCAATTTCGATGTTAAACTTTGAGGCTATTGTCTTAACACATACTTGGCTATTTAATTGTTTTTACCTAAGTTACCTGACCCGATTGACTTTTCTAACCCCCTACTAAATAGACGAACTAGAATGGGAACTTTTGAGCCAGGTACGATGTGGCCTATTAGACTAAATATTTTAGACTTTTTAACGAAGCATGTTGCGGATATTTTTCTGTAGACATTTTGACGAAGCTTGTTACAGCTATACTTTTTTGTGTACATTTTGACTAAGCATGTTGTGGATCGTAAGATCAATGAGCGATTTTCTGACAGCTAAATTAAGAAAAATAAATCAGTACAAAAAAGTCTCAACAGATAGCGTTTTATGAAAGCCGAGTCGTAATAATGGTGAAACTATATGGTGCGCTTTTTCTTGTCAACCAGAGGCAGAAAAAAATATCACCTAACAGTTTAACAGTTGCACCAATCACAATATTGATACTTTTTAGATGTTTTTTATACTAAGTTTTATTTTGTTTTAAATGTTCACATCCCGTGAATTTTTGCTTTTTGTATGGAACTTTTTCTCTCGCCTTTTAGTTAAGCGCCATCTATGATGTCATGTAGAACTATTTTTTTTTATTTGGTTGCCGGAAAATCCCTTATTGTTTTTTTAACGTAGGTATTTAGAGGGATGTGAAAAATAAGTTCATTTCTTTTTTCTTTTGCGAACACTATTAGATATATTGTGGTAGGCATAGATGTACCTCGTGTATTTTACACTAACTTATGCCCTTAGCTTCGTTCGCGTGAATTTAGCTTTTCATCCATTTTACCCCCGAGGTATTTCCAAAATTCATTCCTTTCTTACATACGCTATATGAAAAACCTCTTTAGTTTCTACGTTTAGGGGTTCGGCTCTATATTGATATAATAATTAGTTAGCGCGTCTAATCACACTAATATTATAAAGAGGAAGTGCTTGTAAGTTTGTTTGTAGGCGGTAATCCTCGGAACTACTGAACCGATTTCAAAAATCTTTCACCAATAAAAAGCTACATTATGCCTGAGTGACATAGGCTACAATTTATGTATACCTCCTGAGAGAAGGCGGAACGGAACGCTAGTTTAATATAAGATAGAGTTCACTACGAGCGGTGGTGGCCGAGTGGTAAAGCGCCCGCCTGTGGATGCAAAATCCCAGGTTCGAATCCTGCCCGGGCTACATGAGTTTGTATACCAATCTGACACATGTATGGTAGTTTTCATCGACCACCACTTGCTTCCGGTGAAGGAAATCGTGAGGCACTCTCGACTGCACTCTGTGTTGATGATTATCAGCTAGTGTGTGAAATGGAGAAGGCGATGGCAAACCACTCCATTAAAATTGCCAAAAGAGTCGTTGTGTGTGTTTCATTCCATATAATGACCACGACCCTCAGTCATGAGGAAATACGACTAAAGAGAGAGAGAGAGTTCACTATTTGAGACAAAAATAATAATAAAAAGATAATCCTAACTAATCCTAACTAATATTATAAATGCGAAAGTGAGTTTGTTTGTTTGTTTATTTATTTGTTTATTTGCTACCTTTATCTACTGAACCAATCTTCCTAAAATTTCGCATAAACATAGATAAAAGTACTGAGAAGGACATAGAGTACCTTTCCTGTTCCCATGAGAAATTCACGCGGGCGAAGCTGCCTAATCCTAACTAATATTATAAATGCGAAAGTGAGTTTGTTTGTTTGTTAGTTAACGCTCCATCTACTGAACCAATCTTCCTGAAATTTCGCATACACATAGTTAGAAGTACGGAGAAGGACATAGGGTTCCTTTTATCCCGGGAAAAAGCACTGTTCCCGTGGGAAATTCACGCGGGCGAAGCCGCGGGCAAAAGCTTGTTTACTTGTAAATATTTTATTACTTTGTAAAACTTATTTCTAACGATCCATAAACTCCAAATTGATTGCTGTTTTCTTTAACATTAATGTATTAAAGTTTTAAACTTTCAAATCATCGAAGTTACCAAATCATATTTACATTACCTACATCGAGGCATTAACTTCTAAAAGTAATACCAACTTATCAAACTTAATTTTTTATTCGCTAACTTAGCAGACTTGTTTTTTTATAAAACCACCCTCATTTCTGAATGGAGAGGGTTGAATGGGGTCGTAATGATGTCTATGTTGACCTAGTTATAATGGGCGCTTAAGCTTCACAATTTTTTTTTTAATTTATAGCTATGTAGATAGATAAATCCATCTCCAACCCGTGGGTGTCGTAAGAGGTGACTAAGGGATTTAAAACACCGGAGGATGAGCAGCAGCATCTTTCCGCGTACTATGCCATCACACTGCGATCGCCAACCCGCCTGCCAAGCGTGGCGATTACGGCAAAACCCTCCAAGGATGAAATCCTTGGGGGAGGCCTTTGTCCAACAGTGGACGTCTTTCGGCTGAGTGAAGAAGAAGAAGAAGATAGATAAATATAGTAGGTAGAGTAAGAGTATGTTCTATAATATGTTACCTCAACATATAAATATTTATACATAATATCAATAACACTATAATTTGTATACCTATGTCTGTCATCCTTCTTCTTCAGCCAGGTATCACCTATTTTATTTTATTTTATTTATTAGCACACAAAACAGTAAGTAAGGTGGGTACATGACATAAATATAAACATTAAAAAATTCAAAAGAATTAACAAAACTGACCAACAATAAGTGTACATACCATGTTAAATTTAGCTCACAATACAAATAGCTACTTAAATATAAAAACAAAACAATACAAATACCTAAATATATAAATAAAGAGGGATACAATACAAATTATTATTTTTTTAATTTAATCTTTTATTACATTAAGGCACTTCCTCTTAAATGACATTAGTGAAGTTCAAAAAATGTCTGGTAGTTCTGTTGATGAACAAAGCAAGTTATATAATCGGCACATTCTGTACAGATGATTATTGTGACCAATTTTGTTCGTACAAGCGGGTATTAGAAACAGTCGCTACATTGTTGGGTATAGGCCTCTTCATGGATTTTCTTACTTCTTTTTACTATTATAAATACGAAAGTTGTAAGTTTGTATGTTTGTAACACAACCAAGTAAAAAAATCTGGATTAATTTTAATGAAATTTGATCCATGGGTAGAAAAATATCGAGAAAATCACATAGGGCACATTTCGTCCCGAAATTCCCAAAGGGTACTTTTTAATCCCAAAAATCCCACGGAACGAAGCCCTGGTACGCATATCAATGAGATTTAATAAACAATATATATATTAGCAGTC
This sequence comes from Ephestia elutella, assembly GCA_018467065.1. Lineage (NCBI taxonomy): Eukaryota > Metazoa > Arthropoda > Insecta > Lepidoptera > Pyralidae > Ephestia > Ephestia elutella. Next base: position 1,809,004 of record CM031594.1, read on the forward strand.
TTCATAGGGCCAATAGAAAAAAAATTGTCTGTCCTACATAGCAACAGACAGACAAAAGCGACTTTATTTCATACTACGTATTGATATATAAAGGGTAAACCATATCTTGCCATCGGAGAGCATTGTATTAAGAGAGTGATGAGTGTAGAGGAAGCGAGAGAGATCTGTAAGGATCGTAGCAAGTGGAAATCGCTAGTCTCTGCCTACCCCCATGGGAAAAAGGCGTGATATGTAGATATGTATGTATGTATCTAAAAAGGTGAACCAAAATAATCACACTGGGGGGAAGCGAAATTAAATTCTACACGAACTAAAGTGTATCCCGGTCAAATTAGGTGGTATTGTGTTTTAGATTTTAGTAGAGTACGCCGCCGAGGATATAGAGAGATGGAAGGAAACTTTAATTTAGTAGCCTTTTCGGCTATGCTTATGATTTATACCTACTACTAAGTGCGGTCGATCTCCAACCAGATGGCTCGACCTCATCAGAAGTGCAACTCAGTATCCGGCAACAGATTGCTCCAGAAAAGCTACCGATAGAAATAAGAGGAGAGCCATCGTCCAAGTCAGCGGCCAAGTGTGAAAAGGCCGATCCATAATCTCGACCAATCTGTAAAGAGTGAACGACTATGAATAAGACTAAGTGGGGAGGAAGGCAGCGAAGCTCAAATGGGACTAGCAACATTCTTAATGCGCACAGAGAAGGAATGGAACTCCCTGCCTGCGTCTGTGTTCCCGAACACATACAACCTGACTCTCATCAAAACCAGAGTGAATAGACTGCTTCTGGGTAAGCTTGCTACACCGTAGACATCATCTCCGTCCTCGGGTAAGATTGTAGTCAAGAGCAAACCCATATCATATATATAAAAAAGCAGGACAGGTGGATATCCTGCTGACTGGGGTCGGAAGAAGTGGCGGCCGCAGAACAAGATGACCTGATGATTAAGATGCAGTGGTTAAAGACTGGAGAAACAACGCACCGGATAGGAATGAACCAAAATGTGGTCCACCTGATAGAAAGCCGTCACCAGCAGAGTAGGACTTGAACCTAGGACTTAGGAGCTTTCTAAATAATTTTTATTTCACATCTAGTTAATCTATATCCTTGGAGGTTAAAATCATTTATACGGCGCGGTCAGCGTATAACGGCTTAGGTTGGTCTTCTATTAGATAGGTTTATAGAATACATATATCTATTTTTGTATGAAATAATACAGTTACAGGTTTATCATGAAAAACTAAATAAAATGTTATTTTGATAGAAATTTGAGATGATATTGTAGAAGATACAGTTTGATGAAAACTTTTTGGAAAACTTGTTATTCGTTCCGTTCGTTGATTTTCGCCCAACATTATTATTTCTTTTTTCCTTCGTATCCATGTAGCGTTCAAATTTGACATAGCATCGTTTATCATCATAACATAGTTTTTAACCGCGGCTTCGAATTCGTAAAAACATCAAAATCTTCCTTATGTTTATTAGGTAACTTTCATAAACCAGCACTTGCTTCTGGCGAAGGAAAACTTCGTGAGGAAACATATTCACAAGCTGACTGTTTAGTTTACTAGTGTGTGTGTACTGGCGAGATCTGTCAGATAATACAATAGTGTCATCGGTTATTGTAGGGTGTGGCAGAAGTCTGCCGTGGCACAGTTGAATACCGGACTTAGCCAGGTGATCCTATGTCCACGGCTCTATGCGACGAGAGGGGCGCACCATGTGGTTTTAGTGGGTTCGAGCCCCACACTGCCTCTCTCCCGTCCCCGCGGGAGATTGGCGTGGGTCGGCCATTTCCACATGTAAAAAAAGGGTGTGGCAGAAGTAGTTGAGTTGTGGAGTTCAGGAGAGAAAAATCACCAAACAGTCACAGTTCTTATATTATTTAGGTAACGTTACAGTTGCTGTTGGCTATTCCTTTCAGTCGTAGGTTCGAAAGCACTCTGATAGTAAAATTGTGCAATTAGGTAAGGTAATACGCGCGAGTCCTAAGTATTAATAATCGACGATTTCAATATCTAAGATCACAGATAAACATGCTAAGATACCAAGTATACTTTTACTCATACTTATAAACAAATAAAAAATGTACCATGTCTCTCAGCCTAAAGACGTCCACTGCTGGACAAAGGCCTCCAAGGAATTTATCCATGGGGGTTTTGCCATAATCGCCACGCTTGGCAGGCGGGTTGGCGATCGCAGTGTGATGGCATAGTACGCGGAAAGATGCTGCTGCCCATCCTCCTCCATAATTTCTCCATACATTTTATCGTTATAGTCCTTGTATGGAGAAAATAACACAACTTTCAAAAAATGTTTTTGCGGGAAATAAAAATTGTAAAATTTAAAATTGAATTGCTAAATATTATTGAAGAGTGTTATAATAATTACAGCTATAAAACATGTAAAATTTTGTAGAATTACTTATTTTAATACTGTCGCAAAATATTAGCGAAAAATTAAATTTCGAATTTTTGACACATTTTATTTCACAAATCTTACGTGATGGGGGAAATTTATAATTAGACCTATATTCCACACATACAGATCTATCAAAAAAACCTAGTAGCTTTGAGGGTATAAAAAATGTGTAAACTAAAATTTATTGAAACTTGGACTTCAAAGAAGGCAATTTTTAAAGTCCAAAACTAATTATATAATTATAGTGTATTATGTCTCTAAGCTACAAACTACTAGCAATTATATTATAATAGTGTATTAGGTCTCAAAGCTACAAACTACTTGTCAACTAGCCTAATGAGGGATATTCCGAGACCCAAATAAAAAAAAAAATGTTCCAGATGAATTCATAGGTGGTGCTTAGTAAAAGGCGAGACCATTCAAAAAGCAAAAATGCACGGTATTGGCATTTAAAAAAAAATAAAACCTAATAAAAAAACATCTTAAAAGTATCAATATTGTGATTTGTGCAACTGTCAAACTGTTATGTGATTTTTTTTCTGCCACTGGTTGACAATAAAAAGCGCACAATATAGGTACAGCCATTATAACGACACGGCTTTCAATGCCATCTGTTGAGACTTTTTTATACTGATTTTTTTTCTTAATTTAGCTGTCATAAAAATCGCTCATTGATTTCATGACGCTTGTTTGTAACAAAACTGACACAACCAAAACAGTTTCGCAAACAATTTCTACATGACATTAATTTCTACATCACACACAAATGAATGAATGAACTTATCTCTCCATCAATCCATACAATTTGGCGTTATTTTTAATTGTGTAACCGGAATTCGTGGGCGTGGGGTCAGTGGTCAATGGTAGAGATTTGTCAGGATTGGGACAAGTTATAAGCGGTAGCGTGTCTAAAATCTTCTTATCGAGTGTGTTATTACTAACACGGGTGTCAGATTTTATTCAAGTCACATATAGGCATTTGACATGACTTTTACGACTGCCGCCATCGTAAAAGTCATGTCAAATGCCTATGGCATGGCAGTAGCCGTATACACACTAGTAAACTAAACAGTCAGCCAATGTACAGGTACCCTCACGATGTTTTTCTTAACCGGAAGCAGGTGGTGGTCTACGAGAAAATTACCTTCATGAGTCAGATTGATCTACAAACTCATGTGACACAGGTAGGATCTAAAATTTTTTTTTTTTTTGTAGCTATAACATGTCCCACTGCTGGGCAAAAGCCTCCCCACTCTCTTTCCATGTGTCCCTATCTTTAGTCTTTTCCATCCACTTTTCCATCCACAAATCGACCACAGGATCTAAAATATAAACCATTAATCTAAAATCATTATCAGTTTCGGGCGATTTAAACGCGGCCATTTTGGCCTACTACTACTACTACAAATGAAACTGTACGTCCGTGAACACATCAATGTGTGCGTTTTCATAGTCTAGCGTCCCAATCCGCAAACGAACGGGGGAGAAGTGCGGACGCCATATTGCGGGAGGGGCACGGAGCTTCGTTTCTGTACGTAGTACTTATATTAATTCTGTGGCTAGAGTCTACATTTTTATGAACTTTTCTTATGAATTAAACCGCTCTTAAGTTAAAGCTTAAGTGTAGGATGTATAAGTATTATTACGTGACCACATAGAGTGAATTGACTAATTCTTAAGCATATACGTGATATTTAACCAATTAGTTTTAGAGCTTTTGCCCGCAACTTTATGTTGAACTAGCTTTCGCTCGCGGCTTCGCTCGCGTGAATTTCCCACGGGAACAGTGCCTTTTCCCGGGATGAAAGGTACCCTATGTCCTTCTCCGTACTTCCAGCTATGGGTATGCGGAATTTCAGGAAGATTGGTTCAGTAGATAAAGCGTGAAGAGGTAACAAACAAACAAACAAACTCACTTTCGCATTTATAATATTAGTTAGGATTATAAACAACTAGCTTTTGCCCGCGACTTCACCCGCGTGATTATCCCACGGGATCAGTGCTTTTTTCCCGAGACGAAAGGTACCTTATGTCCTTCTAAGTATGTACTTCAAACTATGTGTATGCGAAATTTCAGGAAGATTGGTTTACTAGATTTAGCGTGAAGAGGTAACGAACAAACAAACTCACTTTCGCATTTATACTATTAGTTAGAATTAGGATTTTAAAGCACACAATCAGTAATTGTTGTAAAACGTATTTTTAACTGCAAAGTTAAGTTTGTTTATGAAACTAGTTGGTCTTTTAGTTAGAGCTATAATGTGAGATGCTTTGCGTGTACGGAACCCTCGGTGCGCGAGCTTGACTCGCACTTGGCCGGTCTTTTTCATAATAACTAGGCAAACGCTAACATAAATACACTATTATTCTGCACATTTAAATATTTTTTACTTTAGATTGCGGAAGTCCGTGTTGTTTGAAGTTCCGTACACATTACTTTTTTAAGTATCTCTCGATCATTGTCCCTGTCTACCCCGTAAGGGATAAAGACGTCAAAGTCAAAGTCAATTTTTTTTATTGAAACTTGGCCTTCAAAGAAGGCTCTTTTTCACGTCGACAACTAATTATTTAATCATAATATTTAATCATAAATGCCGAAAGCAACTCATGAAACAGTCTTGGTCGCCTAGCATGCCAGAGGGGCTATTCATTAACTTTATACATACACTAAATTGTGTACAGTAAAAAATAAAACAAAATATAAGAAAAAATAATAATAATATAATAAAAACATGTTATGTTTGTGATCAAGAAACCACAATGAATTGGTTAAGAACAAAAAATAAAAATAAAATTCGAATCAGGATCGAAGCAGGATCCCCCTGGCAACACCCGTTCACGAGTTGACGCGAGGGTCAGCCATCGCAAAGCTCAACCATAATAGAGGGAACCTTACGACCCGGCCCACGACGCCGTCAACAGTTTGAACATTTTAGAAAAACCTAAATACTTTCAGTCACTTGAAAATCACAATACACGTACATGTTTAACAATTAAATGTCGATGTAATTAAATTTAAAAAAGAAAGGAAAGGTTATTTATTAACAATAACAAAAGAATGTAATCAAGTGTGGAGTGGCGAAGTTGTAGGGAGAGACCAAGCTTTTTTATCGTTCAAATAATCACTTATTGTGTAATACGCTTTATTCATCAAAGTATTTTTAAGATATGTTTTAAATTTTTGCATCGGTAAATTTATAGCCTCGTCAGGGAGCTTGTTGAACATTTTTACACTTTGACCCACGAAAGACCACCGAACCTTTTTAAGCCTAAAGCAGGGCGTATAAAGTTTATTCTTATTGCGGGTGTTTATACTATGACGTCATAATATATTTGTTCTTTTTGTTCCTTTGTGATAACAAGATATTTCATTTTCTGGGATTATTTGGATTAAAACCTAATTTTAGTAGCACGATAAGAAAAGAAATGTTTAACCAAGCATAATGTAACTTCGCGGAACATAAAAGAAAATTTCCGAAAATAACCTAAAATCCAGTCAAATGGGCCAATAAAACATGTTTAATTTATTACAAAAATTTCCTCCATAAAAGACAGTGAAAGATCTTTTAAGCTGAGTTTACATATAAGTTTTATTCTTAACCAACTGCGAAAAGAATAATAAAGTTAGTGCTATTTTGTCTTATTTTTGTTTATTTCATATATATATGTACTAGCCTGTGCCCGCGACTTCGTCTGCGCGTAATTTACTATCTATACATACAGGATGTTTTTTAAATCATTGGCATCCTTTCTACTGGTGAAAGTACTCATGAACATGAGCAACTTTTTGTATGGGACCGACTCAAACCGATGGAAAAAAAATCAGCTGTTCCATACATTTCGGGTGAGTAGGTATTGGAAAATAGTATGGAACAGCAGATTTTTTTTTCCATCGGATTGAGTCGGTCCCATACAAAAAGTTGCTCATGTTCATGAGTACTTTCACCAGTAGAAAGGATGCCAATGATTTAAAAAACACCCTGTATAATTCTGAAAACATTAGCAAACAAAGACGATTCTCCCATATGGGAGTACTTTATGGGAACACCTGATGAAGAACCTTAACAGAACAGCTAAACTATAAGAAATATGGAAATGGCGCCTTGTTAAAAGTCGTTCAACCTGATGAGCATTTTCTGCTGACGTATAAAAATTGAAGATATGGAACATCTAATGAAAAGCTCCAAGAGACCAGCTATAGGGTATAACATATATGGAAATGGCGCCTATATCACCTATGCTATACTATATACCTATACTATATACCTATACTATATACCTATACTATATACCTATACACTATAACATACATTGCAAGTTAAATAAAAGCTTTTAAAAATGTCTGTGTAGCTCTGCTTTAGTCATAAAAATTGATTAATCACTAATCGTCATAATACCTTGATTTTATGTGCTATCGAGACGGTTAGTGATTCATGACACATTCACTGAGATAATGTGTTTAGGTGATTTAAACCAAATTCGTGTTTTGTAGATGAAACTTTAATGAGAAAAAAAATATGTTTTTTCTGTTTGTTTGTTACGAATACTCAATGTTTTTTTGCATCCATAAAGTTAATTAAGTTAACTATTATTTACTTAGTTACTACTCTCTTTCTCTCTCTCTCAGCCAAAAGACGTCCACTGCTGGACAAAGGCCTCCCCCAAGGATTTGTGGATTTAGTTACTACTATTCATTTATTATTATAAGTGCGACAGTTTGGTGTATCAATACATATAATGAAACTGTAACTGGTCTGTGTTTGTACGTAGAAGATATTAAAAAAAAAAAAAAACTATGAGGGGTCTTCATAGGGCCAATAAAACAATTTTTTTTTTTCGAATTTTTGTCTGTCTGTCTTACTGTCAGTATGTTTGTACGCGCATCACGCAAAAACTACTGGACCAAATTTGATGCGGTTTTTACTGTTGTATTATAGAAGGTCTAACTTAAAATCGATCGTAAGTTTCATCTTGATACAATGCTTAGAACCTAAGATATGCGCGGACGAAGTTGCGGGCACAAGCTAGTAACTTGATATATTTATTTTCCATTTCAATGTAGTTTGGTAAATTATTGCAAATTTCATCTTATATATTTTATTAATACATTATTCCATCGACATATGTCAAAATATATAATTACTATATCCATTTCGATAACCACAAATGGGCAGCGAACTTTTCATAAAATTCGCATCGGTGTTGACATAACAATATTGGGAAAAAGTCAGGCTAAAAGTGGACCGGTTGAAATAGCCCAAAATCAAAATAAAAATAGTTAGTAGTAATTGAAACTTAGCCTTCAAAAATGCTTGGCGTTTGTGGACTACGAGAAAGCCTTCGATTCGATCGAGACCTGGGCTGTGCTACAGTCTCTCCAACGGTGCCAAATTGACTATCGATATATCGAAGCGCTGAAGTGTTTGTACGAAAACGCCACCATGTCGGTCCGTCTCCAGGATCAAGGCTCGAAACCTATCCAGTTGAAGCGAGGGGTGAGACAGGGAGACGTTATATCTCCGAAACTGTTCACCGCCGCCCTGGAAGATGTCTTCAAGCTTCTGGACTGGAGCGGACTCGGTATCAATATCAACGGCGAGTACCTCACTCACCTTCGATTCGCTGACGATATCGTAGTCATGGCTGAGACCTTGGAAGACCTAGGCACAATGCTCGATGGCCTCTGTAGAGCCTCTCAACAAGTGGGTCTAAAAATGAACATGGATAAGACGAAAATCATGTCTAATATCCGTGTCGCACCCACTCCTCTAAAGGTTGGAGACTCTACACTCGAAGTTGTTGACAATTACGTATACCTGGGACAAACAGTTCAGTTAGGTAAGTCCAACTTCGAGAAAGAGGTCAACCGTCGAATCCAACTCGGCTGGGCAGCGTTTGGGAAGCTTCGCGATATCTTCTCGTCCAAAATACCGCAGTGTCTCAAGACTAAGGTCTTTGACCAGTGTGTGTTGCCAGTAATGACATACGGAACAGAGACGTGGTCGCTTACTATGGGCCTCATAAGAAGGCTCAAGGTCACTCAAAGGGCGATGGAGCGCGCTATGCTCGGAGTTTCCCTGCGTGATCGAATCAGAAATGAGGAGATCCGTAGGAGAACTAAAGTAACCGACATAGCCCGCAGAATCGCCAAACTTAAGTGGCAGTGGGCGGGGCACATAGCTCGCAGAACAGATAGCCGTTGGGGCAGAAAAGTTCTCGAGTGGCGACCACGAACCGGAAAACGTAGTGTTGGCAGGCCTCCCACTCGGTGGACCGACGACCTGGTGAAGGTCGCGGGTTGCGCATGGATGCGGGCAGCGCAGGACCGGTCGTTGTGGAAATCCTTGGGGGAGGCCTTTGTCCAGCAGTGGACGTCTTTCGGCTGAGAGAAGAAGAAGAAGAAGCCTTCAAAAAAGGCCTTTTTCAAGTCAAAAACTAAGTAATTATATAATCATAGTGTATTATGTCTCAAAGCTACAAACTACTAGCATTTCGTAACGACCACTGCTGAGAAGAAATGCCGAAAGAAACTCATGATACAGTCTTGGTCGCCTAACTAATTTACTAAATATTTTTTTATCTTTATACATACATAGATTATGTAAAGTCAAAGTCAATGAGGTATTTTCCAAGACCCAAATAAAAAAAAATAGTTCCAGATGACTTCATAGATGGCGCTTAAGCAAAGGCGAGAAAAATAAGTACCATACAAAAAGCAAAAATTCACGGGATGGGCATTAAAACAAAAAAAACTTAGTTTATTTATTTATTTATTTTTCTCAAAAAAAACAAAACATTTTACATATTAAAAATTTTGCCAAACTGTTAATACAGTTTAACGGCAAATTACAAATAATACAATAAAATTGTAATTATTTATATCTATTATGCTTATACATATATATTTACGAGGAGGCAAAAAATAACAAAATAAAAAATACATCTACACAAATACATTTTTTATACTGAATTTTTTTTCTTAATTAGCGGTCAGAAAAGTCGCCTATTGTTTTTATTTGACTAGGCTTAAAAATAGCACTTTTAAATAGTCATATAGTTTTTTAGTTAGTTGACGTCTTAAAATTACTTAAAGCTAAGGTTACCACCGCCTCCAAAGCGAAGCACAAGTGGAGAAGAGGCGGCGCAACAAACTCCACTGCTGCATTGTACACTCCACTGCTCCACTTGTACAGTCAAAAATAAAATATAAGAAACAAATATCCCAGTTTCAGTACAAAGGGTTTAAATGAGGCATTTTCGTAATAGTCCATCTGGGTCTAAGCATTTGTTCTGTGTGGACATAACTGTTTTTTTCACGTGGGATGATCGTAGGTTGAAGATTGAGGAGGTACGAAATTTATGGAGTTTTTCAAATCAAATCAAAAATTCTTTATTGAAACTTGGCCTTCAAAGAAGGCTCTTTTTCACGTCAAAAACTAATTATTTAATCATAATATATTATGTCTCAAAGCTACAAACTACTAGCATAGCTTAGTCAGCGGCCTACAGTTTTAAAGCTTACTATATTTATTTTCTTCCATGCTATTTTAGATAGAGAAAAAATCATAGAATGTGCCAACTGCTTCTCTTCCCGCGCAGATTGTAAAAGTCAATCGAGGGAAAGGGTTTTAAACTGGGAATTTGTACACTCATAGGCTATTAGTAACTTTTCGCTATATCTGAATCTCCATTCCATCAATAAGCCCACTATTCAGCTAAGCGTGGCCTTCGATGTTTACGACTCTTGGTTCTGTCTACCCCGTAAGGGATTGTAGTCATTTTATGTAAGTATGTATTTTTCCTTTATTGCTCATGGTCCCTGTGATAGTCCCTGAAAGGTACCACGGAAATTATTTTCCCCGTAGTCCCTGAATTTAGTATAAGCCCACTAATTTAAAAAGGTTTAATAACTTAACTTTATATTATTAAAGACAACAACAAAATAAAACAAGTACCGTGTGTCGGGACACGCGCAATGTAGTGTGCGCAACCCTGGCAGGAAAGTGTCTCCTGGAGTTAAGTGAATGGAACCAAAACGTTGTGCGTAGTCTAGTGTACATGTGCCGCTGTAACTTGTCTTTGTAAAGTAATATTTACGTGCTATAAATACCCCACCGGAACACGGCTCCCAAGGGAATAAAAAAATAAAAGGGATAAAAGCTTGCGCTCTTAGGATAAAAGTCCTAATCCTACTTCCAGGTTTTACTCTCCCATTGTACATGTACATACCAGTTTGCGTGATTGAGTAACAAACATCCTCACAAACTCACATCCAAACTTTCGCATTTATAATATTAGTAGGATAGGATTTTAGTACATTTAACTAAAAAGAATAGGTTTTACATTTAAAAAACGTTCCTTTCAAGGAAGGATTTAAAATGGCATTTATACGACTAGTCGTATCGTATTACACATTTTTTCTAGTTTACATTCTTGCCAAACTTAACGCCGAATCTTCTTACTCGTATAAATAGTGCTTACTTTTGTTTTGTCTCAAAACTTAAGCTCATATTAAAACTAAGCAATGTGGTTTGGTGAACTCCATTTGTTTCTCAACTCCACGCGACCACGGTCATTCATCTATGTATGACATAACGTACGTCCTAATTTTGCACACGACACACTTTTCGAAATTTGCGAACTGTCCGTTTATGGTCCCACTGTTGGACAGGTGATGTAGAGAAGTTTAGAAAGGCTTTAGTAGGTACAGAAATATTTAACCAGCTTTATATAAATTGCCAATATCTTGCAAGCTGAGTTAGAACTACTTCCACTAGGTGAAATTTTAAACCGAGGTGTTTTGACACCAGGATGGGGTTGGATTTATGGGGATGGATTAATGGTACTTTTAATACCGAAAATTCATTTTTTACACGACTGCACAAAAAGCTGTGTTATGGTTTTCTAGTTCAATTCCTAGATTAACATAGGCTATATACAGGGTTATTTTTAAACTACTGACCAAATTTTTACAATATGTTCAGTACTTGGGATACAACTACGTCCGAAAGAAATTTATAGTAAAAGAATAACATAAAATTTCAACTTTCTATACTAAGTCCCATCAGCTGATCGACCAATTTGTATAGGAAGCGAAATTTTTTTTATCATTTTTTGACATAGATTTTTTGGAAACCTGCTCAATTTCATCAACCAAATCTACTGCGACAATTTGGCCAATGGTTTCAAAATAACCCTGTATGTGACGTCTGAAACTGTAAGGTTTTTTTTTGTAAAATTAGTTATTTACAATAATAATTTAGCATTTTGAATTGCAGGCCAACGATATGGCGATTGTCGTTGCCACCTACTGGTCTGGGAAAATATAGATGCCATTTCGACTCGCCAAGAAGAAGAATTTTGAATTGAAATCTTATTTGTTACTTTTCACAGTCGCATAAAAGGCAATTTCTACTTCATCAATATGATTATCAGCATAGACTTCATTAATTATATCCCAATATCGCCTACACTCGTTATTACATTAATGTGTGGGAGTTTTTACGAAATGTTTCACAAGATGTGTGTTGACATTGGGTTAGGAGATTTATTTGTGTTAGATATTGGTAATATGATTAAGACTAGTTATTCTACTACTATTCGCAGTCACCTCTGCAAATTGAAACTTGTCAACAGCCCTCTGTGCAGGGCCTGAGCAGAAGCAGAGGAGTCCAAGAGACACATTTTGTGTTATTGTGACTCGTTGGCAAACAAGCGACTGGACCTCCTTTCTTTAATCGTATTTCCTCATGACTGAGGGTCGTGGTCATTATATGGAATGAAACACACACAATGACTCTCTTGGCAATTTTAATGGAGTGGTTTGCCATTGCCTTCTCCATTTCACACACCAGCTGATAATCATCAACCAGAGTGCAGGTTTTCTCACGATTTTTTCCTTTACCGGAAGTGGTGGTTGATGAAAACTAACATGAGTCAGATTGGTATACAAACTCATGTATCCCGGGCAGGATTCGAAACTGGGATTTTGCATCCACAGGCGGGCGCCCTACCACCGCTTCTGAGTGAGTTTGTGACTGGACCTCCTAGGATCAGCATATCCGGCCCTGGAGGACTATAGGCACTTCGCAACACGTGATATTCTGAAGGTCATGCAGTCCTTCTTCAGAATTCCCGATGCGGATGAGTAAGGCATTGGGGTAAGTACAAAAAAAACCAAGGTTTGAAGTACTTCCGGACCTCGGACCCCGCGTGTTAAGATAAGATAGCTAGTTTTCGCCTGCGGCTTCGCTCATGGAGACGATTCTGTGTGATTAGATTGATTCTGCAAACTGTCTTTATCTACAGCACAGAATTAATATAAGTACTACATACAGAAAGGAAACTCCTTGTCCCTCCCGCAATGTGGCACCCCCCGCACTTCTCCCCCGTTCTTGTGTTTATTGGGTCGCTATGACTAATATGACTATGCATGAAAATGCACACATTGACGTGTTACTGACGTGTTCACGGATATACAGTTTCATTTGTAGTAGTAGTAGGTATATTTGACGCGCCGTTTCTATGAAGCGCCCGCCCTGTGTCTACAGTTACAATTATAAAACACTAGCTTTCGCCCGCGGCTTCGCTCGCGTGAATTTCCCACGGGAACAGTGCCCTTTCCCGGGATGAAAGGCACCCTATGTCCTTCTCCGTACTTCCAGCTATGTGTATGCGAAATTTCAGGAAGATTGGTTCAGTAGATAAAGCGTGAAGAGGTAACAAACAAAGAAACCAACAAACAAAGAAACAAACAAACTCACTTTCGCATTTATAATATTAGTTAGGATAGTTAGGATTGGCATACTTGCTATGGTGAAAGTGCTCAAGAATGTAAGCAGCTTTTTGTATGGAACTCTGATAAAAAAATCAGATATTCCATACTACTTAGAATAGGTTCCTACTCGCCCAGAATGTACGGAACAGCTGATTTTTTTCAAATATATCTGAGTCAATCTTAAACAAAAACTTACTCATATTCATGTACAGTCGAGGGCAGATAAACCTGACCCCCCTGAGGTAATTTGCCCTCGACTGTACTTCCACCAAGTAGAAAGGATGTTTGTTTATAACTTCTTCACGCTTCATCTACTGAACCAATCTTCCTGAAATTTCGCATACACATAGTTGAAAGTACGAAGAAGGACATAGAATACCTTTCATCCCGGGAAAAAGCACTGTTCCCATTGGAAATTTACGCGTGCGAAGCCGCGGGTAAAAGCTAGTATAAATGCGAAAGTGAGTTTTTGTTTAGGTATTTGCTTGTTTATTCGTTTGTTACCGCTTCACGCTTTATCTACTAAACCAATCTTCCTGAAATTTCGCATACACATAGTTAAAAGTACTGAGAAGGACCCTTTCATCCCTATAAAAAGCACTGTTGCCGTCGAAAATTCATGCGGGCGAAGCCGCGTGCAGAAGCTAGAATGTTGATTTTACTTATGAATAGTGTGTGACTTTAAAATAAGTCTTTTATTACAAGAACAATACAACTGTGAAAACCGCATCAAATTTCGTCTAGTAGTTTTTTCGTGATGCGCGTATAAACATATAAGACAGAAAGACAGAAAAAAAATCAAAAAAAATCGTTGATGATAAAGTGTTGTTTGATGATAAACATCAAAAAAATCTAAAATAACACATATAGGGCAGGTGTACTAACCTCTCAAGCTATATTAAGGCAATACTTTTTACAACTGCATTGTTATTTGTGAAACAAACAACTTTCATTAGCACGCACATACTAATTGAGCGCCAACAAAAACCCGTTACCCTTTTACCCTCGGGAATGTTCGTTTATCTTCGGGAGAGCTCGGACTCGTGAGGCGCACGCGACTCGTCTTCGTACATCCTCGGGGGCGTCCGGTAATGAAGAGCTTAGTAAAGGTTAGAAGGGCCATTGTAAACAATTAAGCTGGCGTTTTTTTTTGTTCAGCGCAGCGCATAAGCCACGCAGTTCAGCGGGGTAATGCTGCGAGTATCCTGGACACACTGCCTCGATGCGGCGCGTTCGAGTAGATTTTTTATTTGTATTTTTTTTTTTACGTTATTAAATAAAGCACATTTTTTCCATGATAACAATTTTTTTTTTCTTCACCGTAAGGTGGTCCATTAAATCTTTTGTACTTACCTGTTTAATAAGCAGAAGGTCGAATGACTAAAGACCCTGTGGTCGAAATCCAATCCTACTAATGAGTTGGTAGGTACTAGGTAGGTAGTTTTCATCGACCACCTAACATAGTGAGGATACCTGCAATCTAGTTGATAATTTATCACCTAGTGTGTGAAATGATGGCATACTCCATTTACATTACCAAGAATGTCATTGCGTGTGTTTCAATCCACGAACTCACCATGATCCCCAGCCATGAGAAATATGATTTAAAATAAACCATACAATTCACAACACACTTTCTAATAGGCTATCTAAACACCTCGATTGGTTAAGTAAAGTCCATTTATTCATAATTTTCCTATCATGTAAACAATCTTACCATGTCTTTTTATGATTTTACAACAATATAAATAAAAATAGACTTTTTAGGAAATTACTTTCGTGGTTAATAAATGTTTTACTTTAGAATGTTTAGGTTTGAACTAATATTTGATTTATTTTCAACAAAATTTAATAAAAAGTACTGGTGAAGGCTAAAGTGAAGATTGTTTACATAATAGGACTATTAAGAATAAATGGACTTTAGTTAAGGCGGGAAAAAAAGCAATAAAACGCTTTTCGTAAAAGAAAACCACATATACGGAAAAAATCCGAATAAAAGCATACTTAAAACGTTGCAAATAACTGACTTTAAGTTGTACGTACGAGGTAAACAATTTCATTTGCAGTTGCATTGGCCAGTTTCACATGCAAATATTTAAAAAAAAACCCGTCACCTCTACCATTTACAAAGATCTATGGCTCGGTGTCGCCCGACAACCTGTTCCCGTGTTGGTGCATGGCCTACCGTTCTTTTTTTAAACGCGTTGTCCTTTTTCGAAATTCGAATTCGGGAGCGTTTTACTTTCAACCGGGTTTGTGATGGTTTTTTAATTGATTTGAACGAACAATGTATTTTTTAAATGAATTTGGCCGTATCTTATAATATAACGTATTGGTTTAGGTATAGGTACGTAGGTAGTACTTTATATTAATTCTGTGGTATCTCTTCTTTTCCTATGTCCCCCTGTCGGGGCAAAGGGCAGACACAAAAGTTTTCCATCGTGATGACCACTTTTTACCTCGCTCCAGGTTACCCAGAGCTCCGCCAGGACAGTTATATCAATCAATCAATCATAATCATTTTTTTTTCTCCACAATCTACAAAACATATGTGACTGTGTGTGATGTAGCTAGAGACGAAACGACTGAACCTAAAAACTTGAAATTTCACAAAGATACTATACTAGCTTTTGCCCGCGGCTTCGCTCGCGTTAATCCTTTCTTAGCGGATGCCTACGTCATACCATCTACCTGCATGCCTTTCAGCCCGATCCGTCCAGTGGTTTGGGCTGTGCGTTGATAGATCACTATGTCAGTCAGTCAGTCAGTCACCTTTGAGTTAAAAGAAAGACAGAGTTATAGACAAAGACAACCATACATAACATAATTAATATACATAACATATAGTGCAAATGCCCACTAACAAAAAAGAATTCTACCCTTATCGGGTGAAAATCGAAATTCAGCCAAGCCAAGGGCAAAAGTAACCTGATATTATTATTAGAACAATTAACAACAAACAACAGTAACAAAACAACAACAATTAACAGTAACAAAATATGGACTAGTCCGAAATAAAGATTTATTTATTTTATTTATTGTAAAACCGAAAAATAAATACCAAGAATAGCCTGAGAGCCTTGCTTGAGAGTTATTTTAATGCTTGTTAAAAAATCTACAGAACCTAGAGCCATTTCTCATCCTTGTTCCCACTGAGTGCATCCTGTTTTGCAACTAAGTGGTTTGTTTTGTAACCCCTGTAATGTTTAGACGTGAATCTATTATTGTTATTTAGGTAAAAAATAAAATAAAAGAAAAGGCAGGAAGTAGCGCAGCACAGGAAGGAATGGAAGCTCGAAGGCCAAGATCCTCTTTGGGTCGTCGAGTCATCCAAGTAAGTAAGTAAGTAAGGTAAAAAAGAGTGTTTGGCAAATATTATGGAACTAGCCTGTGCCCGCGACTTCGTCCGCGCGTAATTACTATTATTAATATCTCATATTCTAGGCAGCTTATCGAGATGAAACCTACGCCAGAATTTAAGTTAGACCTTCAACAATATAACAGTGAAAACCGCATCAAATTTGATCCAGTAGTTTTTTCGTGATGCGCGTACAAACCTACAGACAGAAATACAGACAGACAAATATTTAAAATAAAATGGTTTTGGCTTCTATTAGCCCTATGAAGACCCCTCATATTATTATTTTTTAAATATCTCTATGTACAGACACAGACCAGTATTACCTTTATTCTATGTATTGATGATGATATAATTTATTTGTCAGAAAACACATTTGTGTTTTCTGCAGGGCAGCCAATCCTCTGACTGCCCTGGCCAAGTATGGCTCCAGTAGTATAGAGAAGGTCGTGCTCCTGCAGTGGACACTAAAAAAGACCTGATGATGATACCGTGGCGCAGTAGTAAAGACCTTGCCATTGAATCTGCCGGGTTCGATCGCCGGTCAGGTCAAGATGGAAATTATCTTTTTCAAATTGACCTACGTCTTGGATGTTTATATAAATATGAATTTGTTATAAAATATAGTATCGTTGAGTTATGTAGTATCCCATAACGCAAGTCTCTAACTTACTTTGGGGCTAGCTCAATCTGTGTGATTTGACCATTTACATATACATATGTAAATAACAACTATGACTTATTCTTTCTTTGCAAAGCTAAAATTGAGTCAACGAATTTAAAGCAAGTGATAACTATCTAAAAGTTCAAATTAACGTTTCAAGAGATTTTAAGACACTTTGACACGACCATATCGAGCGACGATTTTGACACCTGTGACTGAAAGCCAATATTTTTAACTGCATATGGGTGGTGAAAATTGTATTACTTAGTCGGAAAGGAAGTGCGGTTGCTACATGTGCTACTTTAAATTGTTGATAAATTTGAAAGTAAATAAAATTTTGGCGTTTACGGTTATGTTCATTGCCCGCTAAAGGGCCGTCCAAATTTTTTTTTAATCATTTTTTTGCGCTGGATTCAGTATAAATCTTAGGGATCGAACTGCAAAGTTAAGTTTGTTTTTAAAGTAGTTGATCTTTTAGTTACAGCCATAATGTGAGATGCTTTGCCTGTGCGAAACCCTCAGTGCGCAAGTTTGATTCGCACTTGGCCGGTTTTTGTTATCTGTAGGTTTTAAGCAATTAATCGTTCAACCCACTCTATAAGAAAAATTAGAATATTCTCATTATTCCGTTTGTTTAACACCTAACAGTTACAAAACAGCTTTTAATAGCTTTTTAAAAAGGAAATGGCTCGATTGGATTGATTTCGTAAAATTAAACGTTTTGCCAAATGGTGACGCATATTGTCTTTGACATTTTAAAGTTTCCAAATTTGGATTTCGTATTTTAGAATCTTATTTTTTACTAATATTACTTTTCACTATACTAATGTTATAAATATGAAAGTTTCACTTTAATGGCTAAACTGCTGGACCGATTTTAATGAATCTTGGTAAGTATGTATGTAGTTCTTCCATGCTGGTCTAGGAGCGAAGAAAAAACATAGAATGTGCTAGCTGCTTCTCTTCCCGCGCAGATTGTAAAAGTCAATCGAGGGAAAGTGCTTTAAACTGGGGATTCCTCCACTCATAGGCGATGGGCTAGCAACCTGTCACTATACCTGAATCTCCATTCCACCAGAGAGCCCACTATTCAGCTAAGCGTGGCCTTCGAGGGTCACGACTCTTGGCTCTGTCTACCCCGTAAGGGATAAAGATGTGATTCTTTGTATGTATTTTTAAATCAAACCTCATAGTCTGCTTGGATGAAAATTTGTAAGACTCCTACAAATTTTATAAAATGCGAAAGTTTTGATGTGAGTTTGTTAGCGAATGTTTGTTACTCAATCACGCAAAAACTGCTAATCCGATTTTAATAAAATTTAGTACACTGGTGGCCACACATTTTGGCCTGTGGTGTGGCCCTAGAATAGCACCAACCCATCTCTTCCCGTGGGTGTCGTAAGAGGCGACTAAGGGATTAAAAACCACCGGAGGATGGGCAGCAGCATCTTTCCGCGTACTATGCCATCACACTGCGATCGCCAACCCGCCTGCCAAGCGTGGCGATTACGGCAAAACCCCCCACGGATAAAATCCTTGGGGGAGGCCTTTGTCCAGTAGTGGACGTCTTTAGGCTGAGAGAGAGAGAGTACACTGGTATTTGTACTGCGGCCTGTGGTGTGGCCCTAGAATAACACCAACCCATCTCTTCCCGTGGGTGTCGTAAGAGGCGACTAAGGGATTTAAAACACCGGAGGATGGGCAGCAGCATCTTTCCGCGTACTATGCCATCACACTGCGATCGCCAACCCGCCTGCCAAGCGTGGCGATTACGGCAAAACCCCCCACGGATAAAATCCTTGGGGGAGGCCTTTGTCCAGTAGTGGACGTCTTTAGGCTGAGAGAGAGAGAGTACACTGGTATTTGTACTGCGGCCTGTGGTGTGGCCCTAGAATAACACCAACCCATCTCTTCCCGTGGGTGTCGTAAGAGGCGACTAAGGGATTTAAACACCGGAGGATGGGCAGCAGCATCTTTCCGCGTACTATGCCATCACACTGCGATCGCCAACCCGCCTGTCAAGCGTGGCGATTACGGCAAAACCCTCCATGGATGAAATCCAACAGTGGACGTCTTTCAGCTGAGAGAAGAAAAAACTGGTATAAAAATACCGGGATAAGCACATAGGGTACTTTTTATCCTGAAATTCCCAAGGGAGCAAAGCTCCGAAACGTAGCTAGTCTTAATTGATATTAAAAAAGCGAAAGTGAGCTTGTTTTACTATTTGTATATTTGTTTGTTACCTCTTCACGCTTTATCCACTGAACCAATCTTTCTCAAATTTCGCATACACATAGTTAGAAGTACCGAGAAGGACATAGGGTACCTGTCATCCTGGGAAAACCACTGTTCCCGTGGGAAATTCATTGGGGCGAAGAGGCGGGCAAAAGTTAGTACCTATTGCATTAATCCAGGAATACAGGATTCAATTATATTACTTCGTGGACGCATTAATTTAAATATTTCATACATTCTTATGTATAGCCATTGACCATTCACTTTGTAAAGATACACCAGTCCTGACCATAAAAGTACATGTAATTACCAAGTTAGTTTCTTAACTGAACTTACAAAAATAAACCTTATATGAATCCAAATAAAGTTTATAAAGACTGCAGTATCCTTTGGTTTGTCAACCAAGATATTAGACAGTTCTGAAGAAGTATTTTAGTCGTTATGCTCATGGGATCAAGGATGGAAATAAACGCATTTATAGTTAAGTTAGTGGGTCTAAAAATGAACCCAGTGTTTCCCACGTATACTAAACATGTTCTTGTATAATCTGTGTGCTATGGAAGTAATTAATTTGTTCAATATTGATTTTTATTTGATCACATTTATCTTGACACTAGCTGTGCCGTGTGGCTTCGCTTCCGTGGAAATTTTGGGATTCTCGATTGCCTTTAGCCTTTCTCAAAAATGTGGCTATTATTAACAGAAATTATTTTTTTAATCGGACCAGTAGTTTGTGAGATAAGCGCATTCAAACATACAAACTCTTAATCGAATTATATTATTACTAGCCGCGCCCTGGGGCCTTGCTTCAGTGGGAATTTCGGAATAAAAAGTGCTATGTGCTATTCCCGGTATTTTTCTACCTGTATACCAAATTTCATCGAAATCCATCCAGTAGATTTTGCGTGATTGAGTAACAAACGTCCTTACAAACTCACAAATTCACATTCAAACTTTCGCATTTATAATATTAAAAAAGGGAAGTATTATAGGATAAATGTAGCCAAGTTAACTACACGAATAATTGCTTAGGCCACTGAAACTCCTTAGCACTGCATCATTATTGCAAATTCTATGGCACCTATCATAGAGTAATAAGTACCATAATATATCAAAAACGTCAATTTTATAGAAACATTAGTTAGGATTCTGCAATGTTTCTACAAGAGAATCTTGAACAAAATAATCTTAAAACAAAAAACCAAAGCAAAATGAATTAAAACAAAAGAAAAATAGAATCAAACCAGTATCAAGCAAAGCGGAAATATGTCTGAATTTAGAATTACAATAATTCTCAGAAATTATAGTAAAAACTGGCCATTCGACCACCTATGATGTGTGTATTATTATGATATTTTAATTGTGCACGCACACTTGCGATTTTAAAAGCAAATATTTATATACTCTTCGTTGCAATTGCTTAAACAATTTCTAAAAAGCTATTAAAACTACACGTTTTTCGCAAAAAAATCATTTTTGGCACAAGATTTATTAAAGCCTTAGTTTTTGGCAAACTTGGAGATTCGTCGTTGATAATCGATCCTGGGTGAACCATCAGCCATAATTATGCAATGTTATTGGAACTGAAGCTAATTATAAAAAACTTCAACTCTGTAGAATAAGCGGACCGGGGTAGGTGAAGCTAAATAAAAGTTGATAAAAACGAAATCATTGTGTTAGTAGGTACCATATACAATAAATAATTTATTATTATTTATTTAAAACTTTATTAAACCAAAATAATACAATGGTATAAAAGGCGGACTTAACGCTAACAGCATTCTCTACCAGTCAACCTTCGGGATAAACAGAAATAAGTATGGCATGGGTGCTCGCATAAAGTATAATAGTCGCTAATTATATTTAGATAATATATAATGTTAGCCGATACGCTATACCTACAAATCCTCTTAATTCTAGCATATGTATTCTGTGATTCTAGTCTAAAGTGTGCGTCTTGAAACAATAATAAATGCATGTGCCGACATTTTTAAATCATAAACTGGAACATAAAGCATAAAGACATGTGCTGAGACATAAAAACACATGTTACATTCAATTCATAAGTTTACAGTTTTAAGCCGCGGCTTCGTCCGCGTGAAAATTTTTTGAGATAAAAATGTTCTTTCAAAATTACCAAGATTGGTGAGTGGCCGCGAAAATTGAAAATGACGCCAACTTTACTCAAACCCCTTTAATAGAATCAATTTAAATAGTTTTAATTTATATTTTAGTTAGTTTAAGTTGGTTTTATCCTTTTTGTTAATTTTAGTTGTAATTGTTAATTTTAATTATTATTCTTATTTAGATATATTTGAAATATCATAAATTATTTCGTCGAAAATTATCGCGAAATCAGAGTTCGCGGTTGCCAGGCAAAAACAATAGGTTATTAACACTGGTGTTATTCATATACAAGTTTAAAGTATTATCGGAAATAAATATTTATATTAGCTTATAAATATTAATACAAAACATTTAATTTCTCGTATCGTCTCGACACCCACGCGTGGCCAAAATTATGGACATTCCGTCAGGCCTCATCAAGAACGAATTAGATACAGCAATATTATATGTTAATATGTGTCTGTATATCACTATGTCATCATCAACCATTTTAATACGACGACCTCCGTGGCCTAACGGTTATCACGCCAGACTGCCACACCGGAGGTCCCGGGTTCGATCCCCGGTCAGGTCAAAATAGAAAATGATCTTTTTCAGATTGGCCTGGGTCTTGGACGTTTATCTATATATGTATTTGTCATAAAATATAGTATCGTTGAGTTAGTATCCCATAACACAAGTCCCGAACTTACTTTGGGGCTAACTCAATCTGTGTGATTTGTCCGTATATATAATTAATGAACCCACTGCTGGGGCAGTGGCCTTCCTTACGGATGGATAAGGAGGATGGATCAAGACCCACTACGCGGTCCCAATGTGGATTGATGGTTTTTAGGGTTCCGAAGTAAACAAGGAACCCTTATAGTTTCGTCATGTCTGTCCGTCCGTCCGTCCGTCTGTCTGCGGCTAATCTCAGAGACTACTAGTACTAGAAAGCTGTTATTTGGAAGAGATATACATATTTATTACGCGGAGCGAACTGTAGAATAAAATTAGGAAAAAAATTTTTTTTTAGGGGGCCTCTCCTACACCTAAAGTGGGGATGATTTTTTTTTCTCTCGATTATACCATCGTGTGGAGTATTATTTGATAGGTCTTTTAAAAATATTATGAGTATCTGAAGAACATTTTTTGATTTAGGGATTCGTGTGCGAAATATTTAACTTTAAAGTGAAAAATTTTGTTAGAGTCGAGTGTCCCCCCCCTCGAACAGGAAAATGGTGGAGAGTGGGTACATAAAACAAATTATAATAACTAGCAAATATAATGAATTTAAGAGGAAAATTATCACGTCTATGTAGACTTTACGCGTTAATTAGTAATAGACGATAAACTTACAAAATTGATTTTAGTATGAAAAATATTCGTAGGAAAAATTTTCATTCTATATGATGGTATTTACTTAGGCTATTTTCATTAGTTATATAAAAGTGGAAGTAAATATAAGTTTATGTGTCCGCATTTCTACAGGATGTATCTTCGGAACCCTACATTGCGCGTGGCCCAACACACACTTGACCAATTATCTTCTATACATATAATAAAACAGTAAAAATATTTTGTCTGTACATTTAGTATTTTTGACTAAAATGGATAGAGGGACACCTAAAAAGAACAAAAGAAAGCAAAAAAATTTTTTGCAATTTCTTGTCTGTCTGTCTGTCTGTCTGTCTGTCTGTCTGTCTGTCTGTCTGTCTGTATGTATGTACGCGTTTCACGCAAAAACTACTGGACGGATTTGAATGAAACTTTTTTTGTTGTATAGCTATTAAGCCTGGGCAACATATAGGCTATAATTCATTTTGAAAACTGGAACACCTGATGAAGAATCATAACAGAACAACTAAACCATAAGAAATATGGAAATGGTGCCTTAACAAAAGTCGTTCAACCTGATGAGCATTTTCTGCTGATGTATAAAAATTGAAGATATGGAACATCTGATGAAGAACTGCAAGAGACCAGCTACACTATAACATATATGGAAATGGCGCCTTAGCAAAAATCGTTCAACCTGATGAGCATTTTCTGTTGACGTATAAAAATTGAAGATCAGGAACATAGGAACATCTGATGAATAATTCCAAGAGACCAGCTACACTATAACATATATGGAAATGGCGCTTTAGCAAAACTTGATTAATCTGATGAGCATTTTCTGTACGTATAAAAATCGAAGATCCGAAACATCTGAAACTGTTTGGAACACAAAAATACTTTTCATCTAAGCGAAACTCACGCGGGCAAAGCCGCGGGCGACAGCTAGTTATTTTATAAATATTCATGACAGTCCACGAGAATAGGTACCTTATGGTCATTGGCACTAAAGGTACTTTTTATCCCGTAATTCCCACGTTAGAGAAGCCCCCCCGGGGCGCGGCTAGTCTATATCCTAACTAATTCTAACTTCCTAATTATCCTAATTCCTAACTTTCCTAACTTATATTATAAATGTGAAAGTGAGTTTGTTGGTTTGTTTGTTTGTTACCTCTTCACGCTTTATCTACTGAACCAATCTTCTTGAAATTTCGCAAACACATAGCTGGAAGTACGGAGAAGGACATAGGGTACCTTTCATCCCGGGAAAAAGCACTGTTCCCGTGAGAAATTCACGCGAGCAAAGCCGCGGGCGAAAGCTAGTATAATATATAACTCAAAGGTGACTGACTGACTCACTCTATCAACGCACAGCCCAAACCACTGGACGGATCGGACTGAAATTTGGCATGCAAGTAGATGTTATGACGTCGGCATCCGCTAAGAAAGGATTAACACGAGCGAAGCCGCGGGCGCCAGCTAGTTACAAATATATCGTGTCTCAATCAGGGGCTATCGTGTTCAAATATTCCGCCAGATTTCATCACCTACGAGTAAGGATAGACATCTGTCAGATGGTACAACGCTGTCAATGTCGATGTGTCAAATTCAAATGACAGTATTGTATCATTGACATGACCGACCCATGGAAGTAATAAGTACCTTGACCGACCATAGTCGCCAGGAACGCCAAATATTGAGCGTAAAAGTAAATATGGTAAAAGAAAATTTTGATTTTTTTAATTTTAATTTAATTTTTAAATGGCCAAGAGAATGATTTAAAGAGACAAAACCTTCTATGCTTTAGTCACCGGAGGTCCCGGGTTCGATCCCCGGTCAGGTCAAGATGGAAAATGATCAATTTCAGATTGGCCTGGGTCTTGGATGTTTATCAATATATTTATTTGATGCTAGCTGTTGCCCGCGGCTTCGCCCGCGTGAGTTTCGCTTAGACGAAAAGTCTTTTTGTGTTCCAAACTGTTTCAGATGTTTCGAATCTTCGATTTTTATAAGTCTACAGAAAATGCTCATCAAATTAATCAAGTTTTGCTAAGGCGCCATTTCCATATATGTTATAGTGTAGCTGGTCTCTTGGAGTTATTCATCAGATGTTCCTGATCTTCAATTTTTATACGTCAGCAGAAAATGCTCATCAGGTTAAACGATTTTTGCTAAGGCGCCATTTCCATATATGTTATAGTGTAGCTGGTCTCTTGCAGTTCTTCATCAGATGTTCCAGATCTTCTTTTTTATACGTCAGCAGAAAATGCTCATCAGGTTGAACGACTTTTGTTAAGGCACCATATCCATATTTCTTATAGTTTAGCTGTTCTGCTATGGTTCTTCATCAGGTGTTCCAGTTCTCAAAATCAATTATAGCCTATATGTTGCTCAGGCTTAATAGCTATACAACAAAAAAAGTTTCATTCAAATCCGTCCAGTAGTTTTTGCGTGAAACGCGTACATACATACAGACAGACAGACAAGAAATTCCAAAAAAAAAATTATGCTTTCATTGTTCTTTTTAAGTGTCCCTCTATCCATTTTAGTTAAAAATACTAAATGTACAGACAAAATATTTTTACTGTTTTATTATATGTATAGATAAAATACCTCTATATAGTATCGTTAAATCTCGTACTACTTTTGGGATTTGTACTTCCCTAAATATTTATTTATGTTTTAGTACAATATCTTTGGCTTTTGAGGCTTTTGAGACATAGCTGAGGCACATAGTACGTTTGTTTTAAGAATTAGAAATCATACGTATTTTACTGTAAAAAAAGGTAGTGCAATGTACCTCAGGGTTCATGTTTACATGTATGCGATTGTGTGTTGATCTTATAGCCCAATAGATTTTAGAGTGAACCGATTTAGATGTATGAGCATCTATGTGAATCCTTATCTCGGTAAGATCGGCTGTTTATATCAGAATAATGCTTGTTATATATATTTATTTAGTTTTAAAGCGTCTCTCTGAATATAAATAGGTACAATCGATGCACATTAAAGTAACTTTATTCGGATCTCTTTGCTATAGGAATAGAGTCTAATTTTCAGTGAATTTGGGTTCGTTGATGTATTGTTGGCTGTAAAAATCTTTGCTATTGCTGGGAATTGTACCAATCTGTGTGTTTAGATGTCGTTAATAATAGTATATTAACTGCTAAATTTATGGAGTTTATTATGCTTTCCGCCTACGTATTAGGTATGTGATTTTTTACATGATTGCTACAGGAATATTTAAAAAAATACTTAAAAATCTATCTGGCATACAGTTCAATCATTTCATACAGAAAATGTGCAGAACAACTACGCTCTGCTACCAGAAAATGTGCGCAGAGAATCCGGACAAACGAAGCGGCGGGAAGAATTCTGTACCGGAACTTCACCGGGAAAAAACCACCGGTAAAAATAAGTACCGGGAAAAAATCTCCACGCGACACCACGCTTGTCCGACTAGAATCTAACCTAACCTATACGCAGTCTGCTACCACCGTAGCTTATATAGGGAGCTACGGGGCCCTATATACTAACCTAATTTAATAACTACAATTCAAACCACTTACCAAACTGAATCTTCTTAATCTTCGGATCCAACTTCGAGTGTCTTCGGAAGAGGAGGGGGTTGTTCCCTAAATCACCCAACCTACCCCATGAGATCTCAATCCCCAGAAAAAATACCTGATCCGTCTAGCAGTTCCACTCGGCAACAGATTTCGGCGTCCCCAGGCAGCCACGTTTCGCATCTCACAAGAAACAGTCAAAGTAAAAGGTTTCACAAACACAAATGTTCAATAGTTATTTAACAAACAGGAAATTCACAAATATAACTCAAACTAGTTAACAAGCAAAAGACGCGAGACCTCTCCGCGTATTAAAATCAAAACGATATGTCAGGACAAATGGCGGCCGTCCGCCATGCCATTCACGCGAGCAATTTCATGCGGCGCGGCCTCCCCGCGCGATGTCCAAACAATACTGAATTCAAAATGGTCGCTCGCGACTGCCGACGCCGGCCGAGCGGGCGACGACGCTACTAATATGAAACTACCGCACGCGCTAGAATATTACGGCGGCGAACGGACAAAACAACATAGATTTTATTACAAACATCCCCCCGTCCCGGTCTGAGAAGCAGACCGCTAGCTTACTCTACGGGAAGGCGGGCGAGAGAGGTCACAGCTCTCCTCAAAATCGAACCGTCGACCAACACCTCAGCCACACGCGGAGTGCCATCTCCGCCAAGAATCAAACGTAATATGCGAGCTCGTCGCCAAAGCAATGAGGGCAAATTTGCCTCTTTTAACAATACTAAATCACCCTCCCTGGGAGGCTCAGTCCTGTCTGTCCACTTCACTCTTTGCTGCAGCAAATGCAAATATTCAAGCGACCAGCGACGCCAAAAGTCCTGGCTCATTTGCTGCAACATTTGAAAACGCGACAACCGATATACGCGTTCATCCATCCACGGGTATTCGGGCAGGGCATTCAACGGCCCTCCCACCAAAAAATGACCAGGGGTGAGAGCTTCCAAGTCATTTGGATCTGGAGATAGCGGACAGAGAGGACGAGAGTTGAGGACCGCCTCAACTTTACAAAACACTGTGGCCAGCTCTTCAAAAGTTAGAGCCGTTTCTCCGATAATGCGGCGGAGGTGGGTCTTTGCGGATTTCACAGCCGCTTCAAAAATCCCTCCCCAATGGGGGCAACTTGGGGGACTAAACTTCCAGGTTATTCCCCTTTGAGCAGCAATTTGACTTAAACTAGTACAATTCTTATCAATAAACACAGAAACATCCTTAAGATAATTTACAGTTCCCTTATAGTTTGTGCCATTATCAGACCTAATAAGGGAAGGTAGACCTCGACGCGAAACAAAGCGATCCAACGCGGCGACGAAGGCCTCCGTAGTCAGAGCCTTGGTGGCCAAACAAACAAATACACACAAATAGCCCTTCACAATACGGGCATTACGAAAGGGAGAAGCCTTGATCGAAAAGGGACCGGCAAAATCGGTTCCAACGCCGTCAAACGGTCTCGAAGGTCGGATTCGATCAGCGGGCAAATCACCCATCTGTGGTTGCATCGTGGATGCCTTCAACCTATAACATGCAATACATCGAAACAGGACACTACGGATTGCTCTTCGGGCAGACAAAATCCAAAACTCGCGTTGCAAAATAGCCAACAAAGCATTGCACCCAGCATGGGCGTTACGAATGTGTCGATCAGACACCAAAAGCTGCACCAAGGGTCCGCCCTTGGGCAACAACAGAGGATGGCGAGTCTCATATGGAAGATCCGCCTTCCGGAGCCTGCCTCCAACCCGAAGAAGCCCATCCGAGTCGATGTACGGGTTCAAACGAGCGACCGCGCCCTTCAACTTAGCGCGTCCGTCGCGCAAAATACGAAGCTCTGACTCAAACCGTCCGGTCTGCACGACACGGACCCAATGCAACAATGCGCTCCGGCGCTCTTCTGCACCTGCAATCGTCTCCAACCGCTTTGCCTGTGGGTTTCTACAATTATGTATGAAACGCTTAATCCAACTGGTAACACCCAGAAGCTTATCCAAGCTACTATACCGAGCAAGTAGCCAATCCGGCTCCGACGTCGTCTCAGCGACTACAGCATGTACACGGAGCCCAGTCAAACTCAAAGAAGTAACATCTGTCTGACAGACAGGCCAAGATGTTTCTGATCCCATCAGCCACTCTGGACCCCACCAGAGCGGGTGTGACACCAATTCTGGTGCCGTACAACCTCGGGAAGCACAGTCCGCTGGGTTAAGCTCTCCCGGCACATGTCTCCATGTTATATCAATTCCAATATTTTGAATTTGGGAAACCCTGTTTCCAACAAAAACCTCCAAGGTAAGTGGGGCCGCGCGCAACCATGCAAGCGCGACCTGGCTATCCGACCAGGCGAAGATGTCTCGTATCTCGACCGTGGCCGCCAGCTCACTGGCAACGTGATGCAACAATTTAGAGAGAAGGTGAGCTCCACTCAACTCAAGCTTGGGAATAGTCAGCCTAGTCCTGATGGGGGCGACCTTGCTCTTCCCTAACAAAAGCGAGACATTGACCCGGCCATCGGCGTCAACTGTCCGCATATAGACTGACGCGGCGTAGCCTCGCTCCGACGCGTCACAAAAGCCATGCAGGCTGGCTCGATATTTCCCGGGGGGCAATATTCGACGAGGCAAGGCAATCCGATTGACTTCCTTAATCGATGAAAACAACTCGAGCCAATCATCCA
The DNA here is from genome assembly GCA_018467065.1 of Ephestia elutella. Lineage (NCBI taxonomy): Eukaryota > Metazoa > Arthropoda > Insecta > Lepidoptera > Pyralidae > Ephestia > Ephestia elutella. Next base: position 1,838,165 of record CM031594.1, read on the forward strand.
ATGGAGGACCAAACAGCGGCTCGTCCCACGAGACGCCCAAAGTCCAAAGTCTCTGAAGAAGACACTTCGCAGAGAATATCACTGGACTGATCCAACCGCTTGGATCAAACATACGGGCTATTACGGACAACACCGTTCTCTTAGTCCAGACCTTTGGTATTTCCAAGTCCACTTGGAATGTAAAAATATCGGTTAGCGGCTGGTACTGCATGCCCAGCACCGCTATCCTGTTGGGATCATCCTCAAACAGGTGAGGGTTCTGTTGGTGATCCTCCGGGATCCCTTCTAGAACTTTAGGCTCATTAGACAACCACTTACGTAGCTCGTAGCCACCTGTCTTCAATATTTCAATCAATTCATCCCGCAGTAGGAGGGCCTCCTCAATACTTTGGGCTCCGGTGCACACGTCATCAACATACAAGTCACGTGACAGCACGGAAGCCCCACGGGAAAGCGGATCCGTTCCCGCTCTGCCAATTCAAGCAATGATCTGATGGCGATATAGGGACTAGATTTCAAACCATACGTGTTTGTGTTGAGTTCATACACCGTCACAGGATCCTCAGGGCGCTCACGCCAGAGTATCAACTGGAATCGCCTGTCCTCAGGATGTATGACTGTCTGGCGGAACATCATCCGGATGTCCGCACCAAAAACCACTTGATGTCTTCTAAAGTTCAAGATGATGTCAATTATGTCCCTATGCAATTTGGGACCCGAATGCAAACACAGATTCAACGAAACCCCGTTCGAAGTGGGTGCGGACCCATCGAAGACGGTCCTCAATTTGCCTGTTGAGGCCTTCACCACCGCGTGGTGGGGCAAAAAATAATGCTCAGTTGAGCTCCAATCAACTCGAGCCGGAGACATGTGACCCAAATCCTCGTACTCGCGCATAAATTCAATATATTTATCGCGAAGTACGTGGTCACGCTGCATACGTCGCTCCATGGACAGCAGTCGTTTCTCCGCAAGCGCCCTACTTTGCCCTAGGCTAGGACGAGAGGCAACAAAGGGTAACCCTAGTTACAAACCGACCGGAGGGCAACCTCTCCGTGGTCGATCGAAAAAGGGCTTCGCACTCAGCGTGTTCCGGATCCATCCTGGAACTCATAGGTGGCTCCTCCACCTCCCAAAACCTTTGCATGGTCTTGGCCAAGGACGCAGATGCGACAACCGGTGGCTCCTCCGCGGTGCCATTATCAAACACAGGGCCCATCAGGGCAAAACCAAAAATCGTAGACACTGCCATCAGTGAAGACGAACCCAGAGCCTTCTGTGTACCCAACAAAATCCAACCCAATACGTCCGAACCCAGGAGCAAGTCCACTGGGCCGGGATGAAAGACAAAGGGGTCGGCCAAATCCAGACCCGAAACCAAAGACAACACACCCGGCGGTATGTCTGTCGAGGGGTGCCAACCCGCAATGGTATCCATTACCATAGCCGAAGTCGTGATCCTCATTGTGGAGGACTTCAGCGAAGAAAAGGTGACAAGTGTCTGGCCCGTCAGACACTTCACTTGTATGCCACCAACTCCAAGAAGTGGCACAGGCGAGTCTTCCACGACTAAACCTAACTGGCGTGCCACTCGAGTGGTAACCAAACTGCTTTGAGCCCCTGAGTCTAACAGAGCTCTCAAATTAATGGCTTCCCCCCCACGCGGACCACCGCGGTAGGGAGCAGAACCGTCCGCGGCTCTGTCCAAGCAAGGGAGCAAGCTAGTTACGGGCTCCCCACTCTCTCCAAACCAGGGGGGCGCCACTGACCCGGATAATATGTCGGGCGAGTGCACATCCCCATCTGAGGGGGGGCATAACCCGCGGCCCGGCCATACCTATGGTACGGCGGGTGGTACTCCAGCCGTGGGTACTCGTGCAGCGGCGGAGAAAACCGCTGCGGCTGCATGTGTTGGGTATTGGTAACCCGCGGGGAGGGGGTGTCCCCACTCTCACGTCCGATCTAGGGCCCCCGCCCATGGGGGCCCTATCCGGGGCCTGGCCAGCTACATACTGGCCATGACCTTGGGGCGCGTGGTCCCGGTCCGCCAAGACCCGCGCAGGTACGCGACTCCCCTCCCGAGGGGGGGTGCGACGAGCGAAGCCGCGTCCTCCGTCCGATGGTGGAGGGCTTCGCGCAGGAGCGCCCCCGCCCATAGGGGACCCCTGCCTCAACAACCGGGGGCCATCCCCGTTCCGGTTCATGCAGAGCATCGCGTGGTGCCGCCCACGGCATGCACTGCATGGTATGGCACTGGGACAGTCACGTGCATAGTGACCGCCCAAACAATAAAAGCAAAGTTCATGCCGCTTTGCCATGCGGCGCCTATCTTGTACTGGCAGTCTCTGCCAGTCCCTGCATTGTAGCAGGCTGTGGCCCATCCGGCCACATTGCAGGCAGTCCGCGTCCCTCGCGACTGCTGCCGTGTGTGCAACCCGCACACCAGCTCCACGCGGTGGCGGTTGTCTTCCCTGTTGGGGCTTCCCTCGCCATGAGGGTTCCAAGGGCCTACGCTCAGGCGCTCTGGATGGCGCTGAGTCCGTCATGGTATTCTCAGCGGCCCGTGCCTCAAACTCCAAAAACTTCACCAAGTCAGTGAATGTTGGTAGGGTGGTGCTGTCCCGTTCCGCATTCTCGCGCTCAAACCGCGAGCGGATGTCATTGGGCAATTTGCCCAATACAATGTGCACCAGCAAAAAGGACCATTGGTCCACCGGCAGCCCCAGTGTGCGGAGCGCGTTACAGGCCACTGTAACGGGCGTGAGCAACTGCAGGCGCAACTGTGCCCTGTTGGCCACCTTGGGCAGGGCCATCAACTGTGCGGCGTGCGCATCCGCTAACAAACGTAAATTTTGGTAGCGGGAGTTCAATAACTCCCAAGCCGTATCGTACTGGTCGTCCTCCACCCGGAGGTGCTGGATGAGCGACCGCGCTTCATCCTCCAGAGTGGAGAGGAGGTAGGCCATCTTCTGGGCCTTCGACAAATCCTGTCGTGCTACGACCAGGGACTCAAACATATTTTTATATGCCACCCACTCCTCCATCCTACCCCCAAAGTGGGACAGCTGAAGGGTGGGGAGCCGACCAGTAACCGCTGGTCCTTCCTGTCTAACAGGTGTGCGAGGGGCTGGTCCGCCAGCCTGTCTCGCCCTTATTGCGGCCGCCGCCTCCACGATGTCATCGTGCAGACTCAGGATCTGGTCCAGGTCCGCCACGTGACCTGCGTAGACCTCCGGGGTAAGGTCGGCTTCGGTAAGTGCCGCCATGGCCGCTTCCGCGTTGTTCAATCGTGAGCGGAGCTGATCCGCTCTTTCCAGTATAGCGGCCTCCCTGTCCTTCCGGGACAGGAGTCCACCGGCCGTCACAAACCATCTCAATTCGTTGGCGAGTGTCGCCTTAGCATTGGGGACCTTCGCCATCGCGTCAAGTCACAAACAAAAAATAACAAAAGGTAAATAAAAAACAACAAAATCAAACAACTACACGAAGAACCGCGGTAGGTATGAGAATGGCACAAACCCGGAACGCACGGTACAAACCGCAAACAAATACAAAAAAGGTTACAAATATTCTTATACAAACAAACTAAGAAAAATCTAATAATTTTTACAAGCAATTAATTATTTTTTACAAACGAACAAATAGAGGGTAGATAAACTACGCTCTGCTACCAGAAAATGTGCAGAACAACTACGCTCTGCTACCAGAAAATGTGCGCAGAGAATCCGGACAAACGAAGCGGCGGGAAGAATTCTGTACCGGAACTTCACCGGGAAAAAACCACCGGTAAAAATAAGTACCGGGAAAAAATCTCCACGCGACACCACGCTTGTCCGACTAGAATCTAACCTAACCTATACGCAGTCTGCTACCACCGTAGCTTATATAGGGAGCTACGGGGCCCTATATACTAACCTAATTTAATAACTACAATTCAAACCACTTACCAAACTGAATCTTCTTAATCTTCGGATCCAACTTCGAGTGTCTTCGGAAGAGGAGGGGGTTGTTCCCTAAATCACCCAACCTACCCCATGAGATCTCAATCACCAGAAAAAATACCTGATCCGTCTAGCAGTTCCACTCGGCAACAGATTTCGGCGTCCCCAGGCAGCCACGTTTCGCATCTCACAAGAAACAGTCAAAGTAAAAGGTTTCACAAACACAAATGTTCAATAGTTATTTAACAAACAGGAAATTCACAAATATAACTCAAACTAGTTAACAAGCAAAAGACGCGAGACCTCTCCGCGTATTAAAATCAAAACGATATGTCAGGACAAATGGCGGCCGTCCGCCATGCCATTCACGCGAGCAATTTCATGCGGCGCGGCCTCCCCGCGCGATGTCCAAACAATACTGAATTCAAAATGGTCGCTCGCGACTGCCGACGCCGGCCGAGCGGGCGACGACGCTACTAATATGAAACTACCGCACGCGCTAGAATATTACGGCGGCGAACGGACAAAACAACATAGATTTTATTACAAACATAAATAATAATGCGAATTTTGAAAAGCCATTAATGAGACCATAATGAATAAATGAATGAATGAAATATTTATTGACAAGTAACAGAGACTCAAATTTGTTAGTAAAATGTGTTAGTAGCCTAGATTAAATTAAAGTGACCATTCTTGCACCATTCCCCCCGAAATGGCACAAGAACGTCTTATATACTTATAATGGTGGAATTTTTTTTAAATGTTTTTTTTTTATTGTCTGTCTATACGATAGAGTAAACATTAGCAAATCTACTTACATCCAGTTATGTGACTATCTCTTTTACAGATACACATACAGTATCACGTCTACCCTTACGGGGTGGACAGAGCCAAAAGTCATTTAATTGTAAGACATATGTTGTAAAGTGACGTCTTTGGAGAAAATGCAGCAGTGGAGTTTGTTGCGCCTCTTCTCCACTTGCGCTTTAGCGGTGGTAACCTTAGCTTTAAGTAATTTTATGACGTCAACTAACTAAAAAACAAGAACATGACTATTTAAAAGTGCTATTTTTAAGCCTATTTAAATAAAAACGTTTGACTTTGACTAGTCGTGAGACTCGAAGGCCACGCTTAGCTGAATAGTGGGCTTATTGGTGGAATGGAGATTCAGATATAGTGACAGGTTGCTAGCCCATCGCCTATGACAAAAAATCCCATTTTAAAACCTGTTCCCTTTTTCCTTGCTTTTATTCGGTAAATTCAAAATTCTCCGACTATATTGCATCTTCAAGTAATATGCCTAGAGGATTTTAATAAAACATGCTATGAAGAATTTTATATGAAAAATTGTAAATTGAAATTTGATAAAAATGTTGTTGAGTTACAAGTATCAGATACTAGCCACGTCCCAGGGCTTCGCTCCCGTGGGAATTTCGGGATAAAAAGTACCCTATGTGCTATTCCCGGTATTTTTCTACCTGTGTACCAAATTTCATCGAAATCCGTCCAGTAGATTTTGCGTGATTGAGTAACAAACATCCTCACAAACTCATAAATTCACAAACTCGCATCCAAACTTTCGCATTTATAAGTAGGAAGTAGGATAACAGCGCGTTCAAACAGTCTTCTCTGAAGATTGTCGACCTCTGTAGCGCAGTGGTAAGTCCTCATCTCTGAACCACAGGCACAGGGCGGGCGCTTCATAGAAACGGCGCGTCAAATATGCCTACTACTACTACAAATGAAACTGTATATCCGTGAACACGTCAGTAACACGTCAATGTGTGCGTTTTCATAGTCGAACGTCCCACAGTTACACAAGAACGGGGGAGAAGTGCGGAAGGAGCGGGGGTGTGCCATATTGAGGGAGGGGCATGGAGTTTCCTTTCTGTACGTAGTACTAATATTAATTCTGTGCCACAGGTTCCCAGGTTCAATTGCTGGTCAGGCCTGAGTGGAAACTGGCCTGGGTTCTGGATGTATTACACTTATATTATTGAGGAACTATTTGTAAGTTTGTCAGTATGTTTGTAAGGCGGGTAATCTTCGGAAATGCTGAACCGATTTCAAACATTCTTTCACCAATAGAAAGCTACATTATACCTGAGTGATATAGTCATTTATGTATGTACCTCCCGCTATCGGCTATCGCTGAGTGGTATCTCAAAACACAAGGAAACTTATTTTACGGCTAGTAGATTGCTCCATCTGCGCGAATTGACCCTATTTACGACCCTATTTTTAAGGCAAACGAGGATGACAAGCATGAGTATGGAGTTGGAATCCTGCTCTCCAAACAAGCCAAAAAGTGTCTTATTGATTGGAACCCTATATCCGAAAGAATCCTCACAACGCGATTTAACTCCCCAGTTCGTAAGATCTCAGTGGTGGTTTGTTATGCTCCAACTGAAACATCGGATATGCAACAAAAGGAAGACTTTTACAGTCAACTGAATAAATGTATGAATAACATCAAACGACAAGATATCGTGCTATTGCTTGGTGACATGAACGCACAGATCGGTAACAACAACGAGAGCTTTGAAAAATCAATGGGTAAGCAAGCACTGCAAGGGGAACGTAACGAAAACGGAAATCTCTTTGTCGAACTATGCATGAACCACCATATGGTTATTGGAGGATCACTCTTTCCCCACCCCGACTGCCATAAATACACATGGACCCACCCATCTGGTCAGAGTCGTAGCCAAATAGATCATGTAGCTATCAGCGCGGGGTGGCGTGGCGTAACCGTCGTGGTGCTGACATAGACAGCGACCACGAACTAGTCGTAGCTCAAGTTCGGCTAAAGGTTGCTGTTTCCCGCCGTCCTAACTTAGCCAAAATTGGGAAGAGGTTTGATGTAGCACAACTTCAAAATGAGGTCAATCTAAATAGTTTCAGACTAGAGTTGCGAAATCGCTTCTATGCTCTCTCCCAACCTGATAATGACTTGGAGACTATGTGGACACATATGAAAACGGCGTACGATGAGGCCGGTTCAAATGTTCTCGGCCATGCACAACACAAGAAAGAGGATTGGATGTCGCAAAAAACATGGGATCTCATTAACCAAAGGCGCGAAATGAAGATACAACTACTAAATACCAAAAATGAAGAAAATCATATTCACCTTACGCATTTTTACAAATTGCTGAGGCGAAAAATCTATCGCAGTTGCCGCAGTGACAGACGGGCATGGGCGGATAGCCTGGCACAAGAAGCCCAAGCTGCATCAGCCAGAGGTGACATGAGAGCCCTATATAATACGACAAAAGCATTGTCAGGACGTAAAACCCTCAGCAAGGGACCCTTAAGAGCAAAGAATGGCAATTATATTACTACACAAGAGGGACGGCTCCGTCGTTGGTTTGAGCACTTTAGCGAGGTTTTCAGTGCCTCTGACACGTCTGACTCCGCAACTCAATTATCTGAGCTACAAGAAGTCTCGACCACACTCAACATCAGTACGGAGCCACCATCAGATTCTGAAGTTTACAAGGCTATATTGAAGCTCAAGGACGGCAAAGCACCAGGGCAGGACCTTATTACCGCCGAAATGCTAAAAGCCGATTTGCGCGCAGCCGTCACTTTTCTCGGTCCCTTGTTAAGAAAAGTCTGGACTGAGGAGCGAATGCCCGTGGACTGGAAAACGGGCCTCTTGATTACAGTGCCAAAAAAAGGGAGACCTCAGCAAATGTAACAACTGGCGAGGTATCACACTTCTATCTGTGCCCTCTAAGGTGCTATGCCATATCATTTTAAGTCGCCTTTCGAAAGTCATTGACCCCATCCTCCGCAACGAGCAAGCCGGTTTTCGCCCTGGAAGATCTTGCGTGGACCAGATCAACACTCTGCGTATTATTCTGGAACAGGCATCAGAATTCCAAAGAGAAATTTACACTCTCTTTGTAGACTTTGAAAAGGCCTTTGACACGCTTCGGTGGTCGGCCATCTGGACAAGGCTTCAATCAATCGGCGTCCCTGGCAAGATAATTCAAGTTATTAAGGCAGCCTACCTGCCTGCCTGCCAGCCTAGGCTGCGATGGCCTGTTATCCGAGGAGATAAGGGTGTTTTCAGGTGTAAAGCAGGGGTGCCTCCTCTCACCGCTTTTATTCCTCGTAGTACTGGATGGCGTCATGTCGCGTGCCAATACACTTCGGCCAAGAGGTATAGAATGGGGTCCAACTGACCATCTTCAAGACCTGGACTACGCGGATGATCTGTGCTTGCTAAGTCATCGACGTGTAGACATGCAAAGTAAGCTGTATGATCTGCAGAGGGAGGCTGCAGGTGTTGGGCTGAAAATAATTGTCCACAAGACTCGAGACATGCGGACGGGTGGACGTGACAATACCCCACTTTATGTCAACGGCGAAGAGGTGCAGAGAGTTCCCGAATTTACCTACCTTGGGAGTATTGTGTCGGATGCGGGAGGAACAGATCTTGATGTCGCCGCCAGAATTAATAAAGCGAAAGGTGCCTTTGCGAGTCTGCGTCCCGTATGGCAGGCAAAATACCTCTCCAATAGAGTGAAACTAAAAATCTTTAATTCAAACGTGAAGTCGGTACTGCTATACGGATGTGAGACATGGAAGGTGCTAAAAGATCTGACACATCAGCTCCAGGTTTTTGTTAATCGCTGCCTGCGATACATATTGAGAATCTTCTGGCCGGAGGTTATTTCTAACGAGGATTTGTGGAGTCTATGCTACGAAGACCCCATAGACATCCAAATCAAGCGTCGCAAATGGCAATGGATTGGCCACACACTCCGCCGTCCCTACGATCATATTCCACGACGGGCCTTGGATTGGAACACGCAAGGCAAACGCAAGCGGGGCCGTCCCAAACAGACATGGCGCCGTACTGTCCTGGCGGAAGCAAAATCATTGGGTCTTACCTGGAGTGAAATAAAAAGTGCCGCGTCGGACAGATCGCGATGGAAAAACTTTGTGTCTGTCCTTTGCCCCGACGACGGGGGGATGTAGGAAAAGAAGAAGAATGACCCTATTTATTTATTTCGTTGAAGATTTATTTCCACAGTCATTTGTTAACAGAATTTTGACCCCATTTTGACCCTGTTCGTCGGTACAGCCAGCATATTAGCATAGCCGTTGTATTATGTAGTTGTGGAGTAGATTAGCGGTCAGAAAACGACCTATACACCAGAAGGGTTAACATAAATCACTACCCGGTACGGTTAGCAGAATAAGCTTATGAATTTGTAATGTAATTTTGCTGATCCTTCGTTATCGTCATATATAATAGTCTAGGAACCCTTAATTAGAAGGGTTTTATAATGAAGGTCTTTTAGTAAATTATTTGAAAAATATTTATGTCTTCAATGTGTGAATATTTATAACTATTTTTCTTCTTATCTCTTTCCCTTGACCACAGAATTAATATTAGTACTACGTACAGAAAGGAAACTCCCTGCCCCTCCCGCAATATGGCACCTCCCCACTCCTTCCGCACTTCTCCCCCGTTCTTGTGTAACTGTGGGACGTTCGACTATGAAAACGCACACATTGACGTGTTACTGACGTGTTCACGGATATACAGTTTCATTTGTAGTAGTAGTAGGCATATTTGACGCGCCGTTTCTATGAAGCGCCCGCCCTGTGCCTTGACCCAAGGGATGGCAAATTATGTTTACATCTAGATAAAAAATAGATTAAAACTAGTTTTTAGCAAGCGTTTGATATTTTATCAAAACGTGTAAAAAATATTTTTTATGAATAAACTTAGACTAAAAGATTAAACATAGGATATTTTTTTTTTAATCAAACACTTAAGGGCTGAAATGGGAAGTGAAACTTTGTATGAAAAAACAGATAAGATATTTTTTAAAACAGTTATTATTTTATAAATTTAAATAAATTTTGCTAGCGACTTTTTAATCCTTTTTCAATCGAATGAACTTCTCTGGAAATTAAGATTCTTCAATTCGTTCAGCGATTTCGACTCTACATTTAATATGCTTAATCAGCTACTCAGCGATTGTAGATTTCAAAGAAATGGATCACTTGTACAAATATAAAAAAACTAAGTACAATTGTAGTCTTAAATCAGCAGATGCTGTAACTTTGTAATAAAATAAAAAAAAAACGTAATAATGCTACTGTTTTGCTGACGGTACGTCGAATCTTCGTCGGCAGCCCGCACTCGGAAGCTCCACACATTGTTAGGGCGCGTATTAATTTCACTGCCATTATATGCTACCATATTTATACATATGTATAGATGTTAGATACTATTATCTAACATCCACTTTATCTATACAATCATGTAACAAAACTGTAACTGGTCTATGTTATATGAGATATTTAAGAACAAAATATTTGTTTGTTTGTGTGTTTGTAGTATCTTTATTGTACTAAGGATTACATAAGGGTTAACATAGCATAAATAAATCCGGGTTCGATCCCCGGTCGGGTCAAGATGGAAAATGATCTTTTTCAGATTGACCCGGGTCTTGGATGTTTATCTATATAATAATATGTATTTGTTATAAAAATATAGTATCGTTGAGTTAGTATCCCATAACACAAGTCTCGAACTTACTTTGGGGCTAACTCAATCTGTGTGATTTGTCCGTATATATTTATTTATTTATAAAAAGGGAAATATACAAAGGCGGACTTATCCCATGAAGGGATCTCTTCCAGTCAACCAGCGATAGATTGAAATGTTTGAGACTTTAAAGGGAATTGAAGCCAAAATTATATTTTGTAGAATTTTGTCCGTCTATATATTTGTGCGCACATCACGCAAAAATTACTGAATTAAATTCGATGCAATTTTCACAATTGTAATTCATAAAATCTAATGTAAAATCTGGCGTACGTAGCTTAGAACCTGGGGGTCGATTCCACTAACTAATTACAAACGTAAATGTCGTGTTTCAATTGTGTCTCAAGATCCAAGGAAATTGAAATAAGGTGACAAGATCTCTGTAAGACTTCTATGTTTTATTATGATTTCTTTGGCTTTTTAAGACACAACTGAGGCACGACATCTACGTTTGTAATTTGTAGAATCAAGGGCCTGAAAATGTGCAGTTAATCATGTACCCAGTGTGGCTGTAGCAAAATTAAATTAATGATATCTTCAAAATTAAAATAATTTCATTAACTTTTTAATTATTTTGTCCAGCAGTGGACTGCCTGAAATGAGCAATCGCGAGCAAAATTCAGTGTCACAAATTAAAATCTATCAAATTATTATATTTGGATGTTGATTTTATGTGCATCTCCCTTCTTTTTTGGAGTGATTTTGGATTTTGTATTGACGGGGCCGTTGGAAAAAAAAAATTACCAACGGCCCCGATGTTTTTTAAATGGGACCGATAGCATAAAAAATTTATAGCATACGCTCCGATAGTGTTTAAAGGGGGGGAAATTGTGTATTATTTTGTAGACTTTAAATATGAAATGAAATTTAAAAAAGAGTTTGTATGTATTATAAAGGTCGACTATAATGCATTAAGTCCACCTATTGTGCCATACATTGTGTTTGTACAACAAAGGTTAAATAAATAAATAAAATAAATATTATTGTCATCTTAATACTTGTACTAATATGTATTCTGTGTCATGATATAAAACAAACATCATGTATTTTATTTTCTTATATATGACTAGCTGTCGCCCGCGGCTTCGCCCGCGTGAGTTTCGCTTAGATGAAAAATCTCTCTTGGAGCTTTTCATCAGATGTTCCAGATCTTCAATTTTTATACGTCAGCAGAAAATGCTCATCAGGATGAACGATTTTTGCTAAGGCGCCATTTCCATATATGTTATAGTGTAGCTGGTCTCTTGGAGCTTTTCATCAGATGTTCCAGATCTTCATTTTTTATACGTCGGCAGAAAATGCTCATCAGGTTGAACGATTTTTGTTAAGGCACCATTTCCATATTACTTATAGTTTAGCAGTTCCGTTATGGTTCTTCATCAGGTGTTCCAGTTTTTAAAATGAATTATAGCCTATATGTTGCCCAGGCTTAATAGCTATACAACAAAAAAAGTTTCATTCAAATCCGTCCAGTAGTTTTTGCGTGAAACGCGTACATACATACAGACAGACAGACAGACAGACAGACAGACAGACAGACAGACAGACAGACAGACAGACAGACAGACAAGAAATTCCAAAAAATTTTTTTTGCTTTCTATTGTTCTTTTTAGGTCTCCCTCTATCCATTTCAGTCAAAAATACTAAATGTACAGACAAAATATTTTTACTGTTTTATTATATGTATAGATTGTTGATACCTAGTTGATATTTATTTTTTATCAACAATAAAAACTGATTGTTACATACAAACTCTTTTTTAAATTTCATTTCATATTTAAGGTCTACAAAATAATACACAATTTCCCTCCCTTTAAATCCTACCGGAGCGTAGGTATGCTTTAATTTTTTTATGCTATCCGTCTCATTTAAAAAACACGCCGGGGCTGTTGGTAATTTTTTTTTTTCAACGGCCCCGTCAACGAAAAATCCGGGCCCGCCGGGCCCGTTGGAAAATTTTTTTCCAACGGCCCCGTCACCGGGGCAGGCCCGCCGGGGCCGTTGGAAGTCACTCCTTTTTTGCAATTTTAAGCCTTCATTAAAACAGCCTTATTTTGGCCTTAAGTCAAATAACTGACCTCAAAATATGTAAGGGTTAGTTGTAACACGGCCTAATCTGGGTAATAGACCCTCGATTGACCTTTGCCATCTGAACACGGCTTAAATTGGCTTTGCGATATTGATACTCTTTCAACTATGTTAAGTCTCTTATTTTTATTTATTTTTTAATTTTAAAATATCAGGTACACTATACTATATCCTAATCCTAATATTATATATATTTTTTTTTATTTATGGGTTTGCTCTTGACCACAATCTTGCCCGAGGACAGAGATGAGGTCTACGGTGTAGCGAGCTTAAATGTGAAAGTCAGTTTGTTTGTTTGTTTGTAAACTCTTTACGCTTCATCTACTGAACCAATCTTCCTGAAATTACGCATACAAACAGTTAGATAGGGCTGAGAGGGATATACGGTACCTTTCATCCCGGTAAAAAGCACTGTTGCCGTGGGAAATTCACGCGGGCGAAGCCTGCAAAAGCTAGTAATATAAATGCGAAAGTTTGGATGTATGTTTGTGAGTTTGAGATGATGTTTGTACCTTAATCAAACTAAATCTTCTGGACGAAATTTCGATAAAATTTGTTATACGGGTAGAAAAATACCAGGATTATCACATAGGGTACTTTTTATCCCGAAATTCCCAAGGGAGCGAAGCCCCGGGGCGCGGCTAGTTTAAAATAAAATAAACATTAGAATTTTTTTATTATAGGGAATTCTCAAAATTTTCGATTTTGTTTCTCTTGTCGAATAAAGAAAAAGAATTCGAATGACCTAAGTATTCATAACCCCGCTCTTTTCAGTCGGTTAAAGGCAGACTTGAGGAAATCTGTTTATATGTACAAAGCACAGCTTTAAGCTGCGGCTAAGTTATTATAAAAGTTTGTCTGTACCCTGTGAAGCTTTTAGGGTGAATGCAAACGGGAAAATTAAGCTTTTATAAGCTTAAGAAGAGTTTTAAAAATTTTCAATATTTCTTTAACATTATGATAAAGAGAATTGTTATTTTTATTATTTGAATCATGTATTTTTATATCTGCACTAGCACGTGCAGATACAAAATCACGTCTTCATCCCTTACGGGGTAGACAGAGCCAAGAGTCGTGAGACTCTTACATCCTGGCCTGTTCCCGTGGGAAATTCACGCGGGCGAAGCCGCGGGCAAAAGCTAGTTGATTATAAATATGGAATTGTGTTTTTGTCCATTTTTCAAACGTTAGTTCTGAAAAAGATCATTTTCCATCCTGACCTGACAATCTGATCGAACCCGGGACCTCCGGTCTTCTTTCTTATCGAGTGTACCAACCAACACTGGTGTCAGATTTTATTCAAGTCGCCTAAAGGCATCTTAGATGACTTTTACGACTACCGCCATCTAGTGGCAGTAGCCGTATACACACTAGTAGACTAAACAGTTAGCCAATGTGCATGTTTCCTCACGATGTTTTCCTTCACAGTAAGCAAAATGGTGATCGATGGGAACTACCACATATGAGTCAGATTGGTCTACAAACTCATGTGTGGCACAGTATTTGAACCCGGGTCTTATCTGACCTCAGGCGGGTGTCATTACCACTCGACCACCACCGCTTCAAGAGGACCTCTAGTGTAACAGACATGGTGACACTTAGGTCACAGTATGCTTCCATGCTGGTCTGGGAGCGAAGAAAAAACATAGAATGTGCCAGCTGCTTCTCTTACCGCGCAGATTGTAAAGTCAATCGAGGAAAAGGGCTTTAAACTGGAGATTCCTCCACTCATAGGCGATGGGCTAGCAACCTGTCACTATACCTGAATCTCCATTCCATCAGAGAGCCCACGATTCAGCTAAGCGTGGCCTTCGAGTCTCACCGACTCTTGGCTCTGTCTACCCCGTAAGGGTCAAAGACGTGATTCTATGTATGTATGTAGGTCACAGTATTCAGGCACCCTAACGTTGCACTATGAAACGCAGTACAGTAACAAACAGGCACTTTGTCACTTTACGACAGATAAATAGCGACGAAATTCTACTAAAGTACCGTCGGCAAACAAAGCAGTTCTTTGTGTGGACTGATGATCTTTTTGGTGTGTTTTTAACCTTATTTTTCATAGCTATCTGGCTTTTTCGTTTCTTAGTTATTGCTTGATTCAAGTTTAATGTGATTTTATATGCGTGCACATTTAGTTATGTTTAACAAGGAAAATCTTTGCAGTTTCATGTTTCATTCAGCGGTTTTGACTTTACGTTGATATGTCAATCAGTCAGCGTGGTTTTTTAAATATATCTACTTGTTTTAAGTCAGTGTCAGAGCATCATATACCTATTTTGTATAAAAACACAATTCTATTTACCTTATTATTCAAAAAATATTTGCTTTTCCCTTTGCGTGATACTCTCGTGATAATTTCGGGATAAAAAGTACCCATGATAAATTAAAAATGATTAAATAAGTACATATTCCTGATAATTTTTTCACCAAAATCCATCCAGTACATTTTATGTGATTGTGTAACACACGTCTTAACTTTTATATAACAAGCAAAAACACGACTGACAAGTTTTTACTAAAAAAGTACATACAAACATATAAGTTATATACATTTTTGAAATCGCCTTTTAAAGCCCTTCAATTTGATACCCCACTCGATAAGATTGATCAAATTTTATTTTTTTGGTCTGCTATTTATCACATATATAATCCGCCATTTTGTTTTTATGATGACGTCATATAGCCTATGTCACTCGGAGGAATGCAAGGAATCTAAAAATACCTCTCACATCAAAATCTGTTAAGCCGTTCAGGACTTATGGTGGAATAAAGAAACTTACATACATACATACATGAACCCTGAAAACATAACACTCCTTTTTTGGTCAGTCGTGTAAAAATAATAAGATTTTCTTTTTTTTTTAATTAACCTATATTGTCCCACTGGGCAAAGGTCTCCCCCACTTGCCTCATCCATCCCTGTCAATAGCAACTTTCGACCAATCCGGCTGGAGAGCGTCAAGGTCGTCGCGCCATCTTTTACTTTGCCTTCCTCTCCGACGTTGACCACCTTCAGGAACAGGGTGATTAATTAATAATTAATTAATCACCAAAAGGAAGGAGTGGAAGCTTCTAGTATCGGGGTCAAGATCCTCTTTGGGTCGCCGAGCCATCGAAGTAAGTACCAAAAAAAAATTAATTAATCATTAATGATTTTCGTTAACCATAAAATTTATTTTGCTATCTGTACGCCGCTAAATTTACAACAGAAGGTTCTATATTAAGTTACCGTAGCATCCTGGGGGTCATATTTTACTGTACGCGCAAAAAGTCAATGTTTATTTTATTTATGGGCCAATAAGGTACGTTTGTTTCAGTTTTTCATTACTAAACTGTTATAAATAATCGTTCACAATACGTCGGAAATGTGAGGAAATACGTCGATAGAAGCATTTATGTTTTACTGAAAGTTACATTTTGGCACCTTTATTTCAAGAATAAATGTATATATATTTTTTGTTATGTAATAATATATACATCTTTTAATAAAAAAACAACTTATAGTTGACATAATAAGAATATTATAATACAGATTATAATAATAATTCATCATAATACCTACCTATTTATTAAACCTACATCCATAATTTTGTTTTTTTTTCTTGTCGAGTTTGTTAGATCCAAGTTAGATCAATGGGGTCAGATTTTTCTTAAATTATCAATCAATCAATAAATTTAAGAACTTCGTTCTTGTCGGTGGAGTAATTTCCATGTATACCTGTCTTCTGCCATCGATTTGACCTCTCTATACGACACGACCTCTACCTTCTCTTTAATTTCGTCTATAAATGCCCTTCTTGGCTTTCCTTTCCCTCTCATCGCTTCTACTTTTCCTTCAATCAGGTATTTCATAAAGTTGTCGTGTCATATTTATATATCCTTCAAGGATTCGATCGAGATATCGCATTCGGTAGTGCGTCTATTGTAAAACAATTGTTATCAAAAACGCCGTGATTGAAGGATTAATGGGAATTACTTAACACGAAGAAAAAAAAGACTATATTTACATGAATACATGATCCCTAAAAACATAACACACCTTTTTTGGCAGTCGTCGCTGCTCGCAGAACGCCGCCATTCTAATAAAGATTTACAAGTAAACAAGGAGATAGTTTAGTATATACACAGATATATATACAAAGAGATAAAATGATAACAACTACAGAGGGTAGGTGTAGGAAGTGGGGGCTGTTCCGGTGCGAAGCTTTGCTGGGACAGGGTTGCCAGTTTTGAAATTCTACTAATCCTATCAATATTATAAATGCGAAAGTTTGGACGTGAGTTATAACATAGGGCGGCAAACGAGCAAGCGGGTCACCTGATGGTAAGCACCGCTGCCCATGGACAACTGCAACAAGAGTGTTGCCGGCCTTTCAAGAAGACGTAGACTCGTTTTTTGAAGGTTCCAATGTCGCATCGGTTCGGAAACACCGCCGCAGGAAGTTGATTCCATAGAGATGAGTTTGTGAGGATGTTTGTTACTCAATCGCTCAAAATAGATGAATTTCGATGAAATTTGGTAGACGATGGGTAGAAAAACACAAGGAATAGCGTATAGGGTACTTTTTGTCCCGAAATTCCTTCGGGAGCGACGCCCCGGGGTGCAGCTCTCTCTCTCTCTCTCTCTCAGCCGAAAGACGTCCACTGCTGGACAAAGGCCTCCCCCAAGGATTTCCATAACGGGGTGCAGCTAATAAAATATAATTAGAGAAATATTTAGTTTAGGCCATTGACTTACATAAACAAATAGCAGACAATACTGGGCGTAGGAAGCTGGAATTTGGCATGTAGGTTCCTTAGGGATTGTAGGGGAGCACTAAGAGAGGATTTCCCGAAATTCCCTCGGGAACAAGTCCCGAGCCCATCCTAGTAATACATATAAGAGATGGCACTACATCTTACAAACTAATGAAAACTCCTCTCAAATGAATTACGCAACTATAGACCGCATTAACATGTATTTACCTAAAGTCCGATTAAAATGCTATCAGTATTTGGGCTACTGTTATTTTGACGACCGCAGATAACTTCACTATACTAACTTATTTAAAAGAGAGTATATTCAAGTTAGTCCCGATCTTCAAAATGAAATCAGCCCATATACTGATAGATAGGTAAAACCTTTATTTGTATCTACAGCACATACGCAATAACACACATAGAACACCAACAAACGTAAAAGAGTTGATGAAGGACAGGTAATACCTTCTGTGAGGCTCATTTTTGTTAAGTTTGACATTTTTGGTGTGTTTTGGTTCCATACAATTTGTGAACAATCTGTAAAAAAAAATTGGAGCACACTATTATGAACGTTTTTGGGCTTCATTTGACAATCAAGTTTATAGGTCTATTAAATAATGTTTTTTTTTCTTACTATGGTAGGCAGGTACGAGTAGGTGATAGCATTTTAATCGCATTAGTAGAAACTACTTAGTGTCAGCCCTGCAACAAAGCGGCGTGCACTTATCTCCACAAAGGCCAAGTACCGCGCAGGTAAATAAGGTACCTAAATAGCTTCGCTTGCCGCACTCGGCTTGCCTCGGATTTGTATGTTATATGAAACTGTACTAGCTTGCAACTTGCCAAGGGAGAAATGTTACGACCTTTACCTACTTGCTATCCTTACTTCTACAGGGTGATTTTATATCGGAAAGACTTATTTGGCAAAGGTATTTGATATTCGATTCCCGATCCAACCAGCGAAAAAATATATACTTGTCCTTATTTTTTACATATTTATTTAATGGTCAAGTTTGAAGCGAAATTTCAGCAAGATTGGTTCAGTAGATAAAGCGTGAAGACGTAACAAACTCACTTTCGCATTTATAATGTTAGTTAGAATAATGCTTATCTGAACCAAAACATTACACATTCCAATGAATCCATCAAGCGTGTTTTGAATAACATTACCGTCACCACAAAGGAGTTCGCTTTCTTCAAAATTACATGTAATACTGTAATCCATTAATGAATGACAAATTACTGTAATACGTGACTTCTTTATAATTGCGTGGCCATTTGCGCAAGTAATTGGGACAGGGGCATTGACCAACTATTTTGTAGAGATCGATTAATTATTAATTTCCTAATTGACTCTATCATTTGATAACGTAAAAGTACAGTTCTTTTTTTTAATTCAGCCTGTTCGATTGTCCGTTTACGGCAAGTTTTTTGTCATAAAACCAACAAAGTGCGTTTCAATTCAAACTCGCGCACCGAGGGTTCTATTCACGCAAAGCATGTCACATTATAACTCTAACTATAAAGCCAACAAGTTTCAAAAACCAACTCAACTTTGCAGTTTAATTCCTAGGATTCATACTGCATCGAGCGTAAAAATAAGTTTGTAACACTTTTTTTAAACTTTCAACAACATATTTACAACTTTCAGATTTATTTCTGTACAAGTTCTGTTAGACCTTGCTTTTTGCCAAATTTCATAATTTTAGGTCAACGGAAAGTACCCCGTACGTTTTGATTGCTGTCTGAAATCGTAAAATATGCAAAAAATCTTAACATTTACGGTAATAACTCCTGATCGCGTCGACGTATAATTTTGCCAATTTTTTTAGCTGAAAGAGACCGTGGATACTAGTATACGATATTAATTTCAACTTGATTCCTTTAAGCGTTCCTGAGAAATAAAAGTTTGACAGACAGGCGGACAGACTGCAGACAACAAAGTGATCTTATAAGGGTTCCGTTTTTGCCTTTTGAGGTACGTGTTGCTACTCGACGGATT
Source organism: Ephestia elutella (assembly GCA_018467065.1). Classification (NCBI taxonomy): domain Eukaryota; kingdom Metazoa; phylum Arthropoda; class Insecta; order Lepidoptera; family Pyralidae; genus Ephestia; species Ephestia elutella. Next base: position 1,857,519 of record CM031594.1, read on the forward strand.
CATTTATAGTGATGTACCTAACATCTATTATAATAAGTGATCAATGTGCAAGCGACGCAGGGAGCGTGCTCAGACTGTATTCGATGGCGAAATTTTTCGTCATGAATTAATTTGTTGCTCCCAATTATTTTTGGCACTCGACAGGCGTAATTAGTGATTCCTGGCATAGTTCGTATTGATTTATAAGAGCAATGTTTATGCATTACTGAGGGGCTTCGATCCCCTGGATATTTTGGGATGAAAGTATCTGTAATAAGTCGTCTTTACCTACCTACTTATTCTTTATTATTGCCATTTCGTGGTGCCCCCACAACAAGGATGGATCAGTGGAAATGTCGATTTCCGCCACAACCAATAGACCTTGCACCAGCCGAGAAACTCCTACCAGGAGGTGATCTCCCCTGGGCAGTCTGGAGGACTTTAAACAGACTCTGGGCTGGAGTTGAGAGATGCCGTGAAAACAGAGTTAGGTGGGGTTTCTCGGCTTATAATTTGTGTGATTGAGGAGCTGTTGTACAATAGAGGATTTAATGACGCCAACGATAGGGCGGTTAAAGTTGCCACATACTGGTCCAAAACTGTATAATTATAGCCATTTCGACTCGATAGGAAGAAGAAGGCCTACTTATTTAGTTTTATCCTAGGGTACATTAGCATAGCAAGCAGCAAAATCATGTTTTATCATATTTCTCAACAGATAGGTAGACAAAATTTCAAAAAATCCCTCTAGCAACCTTTTGGTGTATGTTTCTACTCACTTACCAGCAACATTTGGAGTATGATTATTTTTATTTATATAAACCCTAAAAACATTTTGATTCTGGCGTATAAAGATTGGCATAGAAAAAAATCTGGGGAATATTTTAGGGATATTCATATACCAGAGAGGCTAATACACAGTGAGTAATAGAAAGCTGACGATGATGATATAACGGAAATTTTTAACATACAACTAGAGTGCGTTCAATTGAAACAAAGTCATAATTAACAAAATTTATTAAAACTTATTCCGAATCGCTATCCTTAAACCCTTTATCTTTCTTCAGCAGCATTCCCTTTTTGTCCTTTGCTCTTAAAACCTTCAATAACTTCATTACTTGTATCCTAAACTCCATCTTAGCATCTTGCGATAACATTTTAACCGAAGGAGTTATCGATTTAAAAAATGCCCTGTCATCATCTTCCTCTCTTTGTATTAAATTGGCTAAAACATTAACTACGTTTACCTCAGAATCGTCTATTTCTTCTTTAATTTTAGAAGTATAATCTAATCTGGGTCTTTTAATTTCTCTACTCTCATCGACATCTATAAAAACTTCATTAATCCAATTCTCTGAACCTTCGGCTTCGTCGTCATTGGATATTTTGTCTTCTATAAAGTTTTCGTGGCGACTGGTGTTGCCATCTCCAAAGTAAACAAGGTCTAGGAATGACAGTGCTTCAGAGTAAACGTAGGGTCGGCTAGATCGGTTGTTTTTTTTAGATTTGACGTAGGAATCTCGAACGTTATACCATTTTTTTGTTATTTGTAAGCCTGAAACAAAAATAATATTCGAAAGGTATAGACATTCATCGCGTCGCGTGATACGGACAGATAAACAAACAAAAAATTTTGGTCATTTTGGCTTCTGTTAGCCGTATAAAAAATACTCATACTTTAACTCCGATACCCTAATCCTAATCCTAACTAATATTATAAAAGCGAAAGTGAGTTTGTTTGTTTGTTGGTTTGTTTGTTTGTTTGTTACCTCTTCACGCTTCATGTATTGAACCAATCTTCCTGAAATTTTGGATACACATAGTTAGAAGTACGGAGAAGGACATAGGGTACCTTTCATCCCGGGAACATAAGCAATGTTCCCGTGGGAAATTCACGCGGGCGAAAGCTAGTATTATAAATGCGAAAGTAAGTTTATTTGTTTGTTACCTCTTCACGCTTTATCTACTGAACCAATTCTCCTGAAATTTTGTATACAAATAGTTAGAAGTACTGAGAAGGACATAGGCTACCTTTCATCCCGGGAAAAAGCACTGTTTTCGCGGAAAATTCACGCGGATGTAGCCGCCGTGAAAAGCTAGTTAGTTATATTTATACAGGTGAATTCAAAAACAATGGCTTCATTTCTACTGATAAAAGTCCTCATTAATATGAACAACTTTTTGTATGGGACTGACTCGAAAACTAAACTAATTATATAATCATAGTATATTATGTCTCAAAGCTACAAACTACTAGCATTTCGGAACGACTACTGCTCAGTTCTAATTTTATCAGTCCCGTACAAAAAATTGCTTAATTCACGACTACTTTTACCTGTAGACTCGTAAATCTAAAAAAAATATTTCGGAATTTATCTGTCATATAAAATAACCTCATATTTTATCTTCCCAGTTTAATTATGAGCAATAAAATACACTGAAATCTAATAAAGTTAAAGTATTAATTTTATAAGTTGCATAAAGTGCCTAACGCAATGTGCAATTAGTTTTATATCTCATAAACTAATGCTTATAACCGCATACTGCGGTCAAGTGGTTATCAACCCCGCAAAGTACAGATTTTATGTTTAAAATAGAAATCATTTAACTAAATCCTTTCGCCGAGAAGCAAATGGATTATACACAAGTTTTCACCACTATGCGCAAACGGTGGACATCAACAACAACAAGAATTCTTTATTAGCACACAAGAAATTACATTTATAGATACAAAAAGTAACTTAAAACTAAAAAAAGGAAGTTGCGCAAAAGGCGGCCTTATCGCTGAAAGCAATTTCTTCCAGGCAACCAATTGAGAAATTGCTGTAGACGAAATATATCACATTTCTCATCCCTATACGTATATATTATCCCTAATCCCTATATTATATGACATCCCTGGAAAGCAGACTTCGTGCCAGCTCCAACAGTATCCTGAAGTGTTTGCGTCACCTGTCGATTTTCAGTACAGAAATGTAGACACAGAACAAAAATGTATATGTATCATCAATGATACACATACATTTTTGTTATGTTAACAAAAATGTATATGTATCATCAATGATACACATACATTTTTGTTCTGTATGTGTTGTTTTTGTGTAGGTTATTGGGTACATTAGGTTTTAATATCTGTGCTCTTAAAAAAATAACGTTAAATGATTTCTACTTTATAATATAAATCGTATTTGTTATAAAATATAGTATCGTTGAGTTAATATCCCATAGCACAAGTCTTGAGCTGACTTTAGGGCTAACTCAATCTGTGTGATTTGTCCGTATATTTATAACTACTTATCCTGTGCCCGCGACTTCGCCCGCGCGTATCTCAGGTTCTAAGCAGCGTATCAAGATAAAACTTACGCCAGATTTTAAGTTAGAACTTCTATAATACAACAGTGAAAACCGCATCAAATTTGGTCCAGTAGTTTTTGCGTGATGCGCGTACAAACATACAGACAGAAAGATAGACAAAAATTCTACAAGAAATGGTTTTGGTTCTATTGGCCCCATGAAGACCCCTCATAGTTTTTTTCTTAAAAATCTTCTATGTATAGACACAGACCAGTTACAATTGTATTATTATGATTGATTGATTTTTTTTTCTTTTTTCCTTTTCTTAACATATATAATACATAATAATTACGATCTAGCCTGATTGCAGGCTAATGAGTAATTTTACAATGTCCTAATTTTATAAAGTTCGTAGTATAAGAATGTGTCCATCGGCACTTTTCTTACTGTCTCTATTTAAGGGGAGGCACTTTGTTCATGTGTCTTTGTTTACACTAATATTATTTTGATTGATTGATAATGATTATTTATTTAAGAGCTTTACTTACCAAATTCGTTTCTTGCAGCCGGTTTCAGGGTATCAAAATTGGGTTCCATCTCCCTGTAAATCTCTTTCCAAGCTCGATCCTTTGCCAGTCTGTCCCTGAATAAATAAATACATTTATTTATTTAATTTTAAAAAACAATTCTTCCTTGCTGGTCTAGGAGCGAAGAAAAAACATAGAATGTGCCAGCTGCTTCTCTTCCCGCGCAGATTGTAAAAGTCGATCGAGGGAAAGGGCTTAAAACTGGGGATTCCTCCACTCATAGGCGATGGGCTAGCAACCTGTCACTATACCTGAATCTCCATTCCATCAGAGAGCCCACTATTCAGCTAAGCGTGGCCTCCGAGTCTAACGAGTCTTGGCTCTGTCTACCCCGTAAGGGTTAAAGACGTGATTCTATGTATGTAAAAGCAATTACAACATTCTAGTACTAAGCAAATAGATGCTAAAACTTATACTTAACACGTTCTGGACATTATAATTTTCTAATTGAAATTATTTTTAACTAACTTTTGCCCGCGGCTTCGCTCGCGTGAATATCCCTCGGATACAGTGCTTTTTCCCGGGATGAATGTCCTCCTCATTTCTTTAAAGTATAATGTGTGTGTATGCAAAATTTCAGGAAGATTGGTTCAGTAGATAAAACGTGAAGAGGTAACAAATAAATAAATAAACATACATTGTGGACTAATTTATTTTTACTTTTGTTTTATTTTTAAGATTATTTTTATACCGACAAAACTTGTTGTGAATATTTTTTTTAAATAAATGAATTGTATTATAAAAAAAAAATAACAAAAATAAATGAACAAACAAATTCACTTTCGCATTTCTAATATTATATATTATATTTATTTCAGACATTAAAAAATATTTCTATTGCAATATGATTTAAATAATGAATCATATTGCAATAACATTCTTTTGTACTTTGGGCCCGGGGACTTTGTTTCCGTGAAAATTTCGGGAAATCCTCTTTTAGTACTCCCCTCCTCCCCCCTACACTCCCTAAGGTACCTACATGCCAAATTTCAGCTTCAACTTCTTCAGTTTTGTTAGGTAGGACCAATAATAGAAACTGGAACAACAAATAATTCGACTTTGACATAATAAATCACGCGGACGATGTGCGGGCAAAAGCAATCTTAGTTCCTACTATTATAAATGGGAAAGTTTGGATGTGAATTTGTGAGGATGTTTGTTACTCAATCACGCAAAATCTACTGGACGGATTTCGATGAAATTTGGTATACGGGTAGAAAAATACCGGGAATAACACATAGGGTACTTTTTATCTCGAAATTCCCATGGGAGCGAAGCCCCGGGGCGCAACTAGTATAACAATGCGTGCCTGTATTCCATATCGGTTCTATCCCATAGACATCTCTGACGATGCACTGCCTCTATGAGGTCCTTGGTCTCCACCATCTTCTTTGACAGTCTTGGAGAAAGGTCAGAATTCTTCGAACTGAAAGAAAGAGATATAAAATGAGTCGACCGCGGGAAAAGGTGCCTAAAAAACTTGAGTGGCTTTACCACAATAATTTAATATTTTTTATAGAAGTATCGAATTTACTTTGAATGTATGGAATATTAATTAGGTACCGAATTAACTCTAGGGACGAATTTACAATAACCCCCTTGGTTGTCAACGCTTACTGTACGACATTGTACGAAATGCTAACTAATATTATAAATGCGAAAGTGAGTTTGTTTCAAATCAAATCGGTTATTGCCTCCTTAATGTATGACACAGGTCTTTGCTTATAAATAGTGACAATTAAGGACCCGACGGGCGCTGCAATGGGAGAAGGCTGTATGTTTGTTTGTTACCTCTTCACGCTTTATCTCCTGATTTTGAAATTTCGCATACACATAGTTAGAAGTACGGAGAAGGATATAGGGTACCTTACATCCCGGGAAAAGGCACGGTTCCAGTAGGAAATTCACGGGCAAAACTAGCACTAATAAACGTGATTGTACTATAATCATATGCAAGCATCAGGCAACATTTTTTGAGTTGGCGTGTACAACCCTACTTAGATCTCATATTTGCTTTCCATCATACAAGATGGATATTAAACGCATTCAAATTTCATAATAAAAAAATATTGTTGGGTTTGTATTTCTGATCGACTTGAGCGCCAAACAAAAACGATTTTATAAGAGATCCTTGTCGGACTACGGAACCCTAAAAATGAAAAAAGTAGGTACCTATTAATTAAACTTACGCATTTGGGTATTAATGTCTTATAAATAAACTCACTACCTTTGTAAGACTAACAAACTTAAAAAGTGATAATAAGTACTCAACTTCTTGGCAGTTGGGTAAAAATAATAAAATAAAAAAGTCTACACAAAATACGGACACAATACGTAGTATACGCACATGATGACACTTAAAACAAACGGTATAAGAACCAAAATGCAATGAACCAATATTATCACATGTTATCAAACACAACATACTTTAGCTAGTCGGTTAACATTGACCAACTTACCGTTTGTCGCCTTCATCCATTCCGGTTTTCAAAATGTCCGCCTTATAAATACACTATCACTCATTTACTGTACCAAAATCCATTTCGTTCCCCAAAATATTGTAGTATACAAATTCTACTTGAAATAAAGTAGAATTGAAGTGTAAAACAGCAAAAATATGATGGAATTTCGTGAGAAAAAAACGCGTACGGACCTTGTGCCGGTTCGTATACGACTGGTCGGCGACCGGATTGGCATCCGGTGGCGGAACGGCAACGCACGACACGGCTGAGAAGTGTGGCAACAGCGCAATTTGCGAGCTCTGTAGGAATTTCTTCACGCTATTTATTGATATTATTATTTTTGTTTTATTTTTTGAAGGGCCTTCGCCTTGACTTCTGTCATTTGTGGTCTAAAATTAAAATTAATAGACATAGGAAAAATAAAAGGTTTTTTAACTCAGTAAAAAAGTGTGTATATCTCTCAGATCAAATATTTCTGTGTTTGTTACAACATTATTTTTTTAATTTGTTTATACGAAGATAAATTAATGTATTAAAGAATATATTTATTGAAAATAAGGTTATAAGAAAAATATTTCCGTGGTTATAAGGTGAATATAGTTTTTTCACTTCACAGATTTTTTTTTTAAATATAAGTCTGTGTTTCATTTTAAATTTTTTTCCATCCGGTGCCCGATTTTTAAATTAGATTTTCAGCAATACAACTTTTAAAACCGCATCAAATTTAATCCAGTAATTTTTGCGTGCGCCTTATGAAAATAAAAACAGCCTATCTGACGGACAAAAAAAAATTGGCTTATATTGGCTCTATATCTATATGGTGCGCTTTTACTTTTCAACCATAGAGGCAGAAAAAAAAATCACATAACAGTTTGACAGTTGCACAAATCACAATGTAGATACTTTTTAGTTTTTTTTTTTTTACTAAGTTTTATTTTTTTTTAATGCCAATCCCGTGGATTTTTTGCTTTTTGTATGGAATTTTTTCTCTCGGCTTTTACTAAGCGCCATCTATGAAGTCATTTGGAACTATTTCTTTTTTTAATTTGTGTCACGGAAAATCCCTCATTGTGTCTCAAGATCCAAAGAAATCGAAATAAAACGACAAGATCTCTGTAAGATTTCTATGTTTTATTACGATTTCTTTGGCTTTTGAGACACAAATGAGGCACGGTATAGTACGTTTGTTATTAGTAGGATCCAGGGCCTGGACAAAATCGTTTTATTACTCCACAATCACATTCAAAGCAAAGATTCAATTCTTTGATTAAAACATTAACATGTAATTCAAGCGTCGGGAATTGAACCTACACCCTTTCAATAAAAGGTTATCGATATAATCGATAGCCACTATGAAAGTCATATAAATCAATCAATGCTTGTTATTGCTTATAGTCATCGATTTATACCATTTTAAACTTTAATCTGTTGGAATAGGTGTTATTTTAGAGTGAAAGGTACGACTTCCGCAGAAATTTTATAGTGTGTAGTTGCAAATTAATGCAAGATTGTGCAAAATACTGTTTTATTGAACGCAAATAGTAAGTTCTGCGGACTAAAAGACCTTATTTGTGTAATATTTATACCCTTTACCCTTATGCACCGTGGTGCCAATTCTGTGTGTGGTCAATTACCTCAAACCCCATCGTTAAGGGCTCTCAGTAAGTGAAAACGGCAATATTGGCTGTTTTCTATAAGCTGCTGTTTAAAGAATTGAAGAGTTTTCGCCCTGAAACTGATATGTATTGTAGAACGTATGTTTAAAGGGAGGACTGTTTCCAAAACACGATGGGAAAAATTTTGCTCGATAGAAAAAAATCCTGAAGTTACCTCTAAAATTTCATATGAATACAGATAAAATCCGTGTTTTATAATAAAAAATGTTTTAAAATCACCAACACAAAGGTATTTTAACTTTTCGATTTCGTGACAGATTTAAATTTTTGAAAAACTAAACATTTCTATTAACTTTTTGATAAAAATGTGAATGGCGCGCAACCGGGACGTCCCCCACCGCCTCAGCCGCTTCATATGAATTTTCGCTGACCGCCTAACCCCCCTTAAAGTTATGCCCAAGTAACACAAGTTATTTACTTACTCAGCTCTGTAAGTTATAGACCTCGCGAGCTATAAAAATAATTGTCATACTTTTGATACATAATAATATGCATTAAAATTGATCCGACTGTTTTTATATAAATAACTAGCTTTCACCCTCGTGAGTTTCGCTTAGATGAAAAATCTCTCTTGGAGCTTTTTATCAGATGTTCCAGATCTTCAATTTTTATAGGTCAGCAGAAAATGCTCATCAGGTTGAACGACTTTTAATAAGGTGCCATTTCCATATATGTTATAGTGTAGCTGGTCTCTTGCAGTTCTTCATCATATATTCCAGATCTTCAATTTTTATACGTCATCAGAAAATGCTCATCAGGTTGAACGACTTTTGTTAAGGCACCATTTCCATATTTCTTATAGTTAAGCTGCTCTGTTAATTTTCTTCATCAGGTGTTCCAGTTTTCAAAATCAATTATAGCCTATATGTTGCCCAGGCTTAATAGCTATACAACAAAAAAAGTTTCATTCAAATCCGTCCAGTAGTTTTTGCGTGAAACACGTACATACATACAGACAGACAAGAAATTCCAAAAAATATTTTTTGCTTTCTATTATTCTTTTTAAGTGTCCCTCTATCCATTTCAGTCAAAAATACAAAATGTATAGACAAAAATGTTTACTGTCTTATAATATGTATAGTCTAGACGTAAGAGAAATTATGAAGTTATTGTTGTTTTGTTACATTGATTTTATCGAGGTAGTCCACTTAGAGCACTAATCCGAACAGCACAAACGCGAACAGCACAAGACCTTGTCCACGAACAGCACAATTTAATATTTTGACATGTGCTGTTCGTGGATTCTAATTTTTATTTTATTTTGATCCACGAACAGCACATTCAACTATTATACTTATATTATGTATATTAATTTGTAAATAATCTTGGAACCTAGTGCTGTCTGCTGAATGTGTTCCTTATACAGGCGATATTATTTTTGTTACTAAATGTCGCCTAGACATATTTCGTATGTACCAACGAAAGTAGGTATGTGTAATTAATAAACGATCAAGTGATGTTATCGATATCTTTTATTTCATATCGTCCTGTATAACGAACACATTAGCAGACAGCACTAGGTTCCAACAGTATTTACAAATCAATATATATACTTAAGTATAATAGTTATATGTGCTGTTCGTGGACAAAAATAAAATAAAAATTTGAATCCACGAACAGCACATGCCAAAATATTAAATTGTGCTGTTCGTGGACAAGGCCTTGTGCTGTTCGCGTTTGTGCTGTTCGGATTAGTGCTCTAAGTGGACTACCTCATTTTATCTTATTGGGTCTTATTGTGATTGCTTCATTTTTGTTGCTGTCTGTACGAAAAACGTTACGTACACAACGAGTGACGAATTTACAATAACTTATTATTTCGTTGTCACTTCAAACACAAAATGGTCGTAAGAGCCATTAAATCCAAAGGCCCCAACTGCGCCATTTTCAAAAATTTACAAAAAATGACTCATTACATACATTACATTACAGAGCCATTACATTATAGAATCACGTCTTCATCCCTTACGGGGTAGACAGAGCCAAGAGTCGTGAGACTCGAAGGCCACGCTTAGCTAAATAGTAGGCTCTCTGATGGAATGGAGATTCAGGTATAGTGACAGGTTGCTAGCCCATCGCCTATGAGTGAAGGAATCCCCAGTTTAAAGCCCGATAAAAATGACTCGACTATCGATTTTCATGTTTGTCGAACCTGGGACCCTATTTTTGAAAGTATGACATACCGCCGAAAACGAATAGACTATTATGTCGCACTCGTCCTACTATGTCACTAAAAACATAAAAGCCGTATTTTTGAAATCACTCGTCTAGAAATGTTGCCAGTGACATGAAAATAATGCGAGAAATAATTTCTGCTCAATTCTAAGCAACGAAAACCGAATCGGTAACGAATCGTAAAAAAAATGTTCGTAAATTTTCAATCAAAGAGAACGTAAGCGTTAAACGGAACACAAAAATGAAATTCTAATAGACTCCATCTAAGTATATCCGTATCCGGTTGTCTATGACATTCGTGATTTTGACGTAAAAAACGTCTACTACCAAATCATACGAAAATGAATGGTCTAGACCACTCGTTGCGAATTATTCGACATAGACAATTCAAAAATATGAAACAATGTATATCGAATGAAAAATCATTCGGCTCACGCTTTTTTGGTGAGTCACACTTTCAAAAATAGGGCCACTGCTCCTAAAATTTAACGGGAATCGGTTGAGAAATGCGACCTCTAGAGAAGAACACACAGACATACCAAAGCATTATTGGCCAAGCTGAAACGGAGTCAAAAAGAATTTGCCTGCTGCTTCTTCTTTTACCCACTCAATAAAATATTTTTTTTCATATTTTTTTTATAACATAGGGCGGCAAACGAGCAAGCGGGTCACCTGATGGTAAGCGATCACCGCTGCCCATGGACAACTGCAACACCAGGGGAGTCTATCACAAGAGTGTTGCCGGCCTTTCAAGAAGATGTAGACTCGTTTTTTGAAGGTTATTATTTTTTTATTTTATTTTATATACATATCAGACTTAAATATGCAAGCTCAATTTGTACCTATGCTTGTATCACAAAGTAGTTATTTAGTAATCTGTGCTTGTATTATAGAGTTGAAATTTTACAAAGGCCTTCAGTAACGATGACAATGCATTATTATGACAAGCATGGCCTGATCGGCTCAAGTATATAAATATTTATAAATTTATCCATTTTTTTTTTATTATTTAATAGCCATCAAAGTCCCAGTGCTGGGCAAAGGCCTCTCTCTCCTTTTTCCAAGACTCTCGATCTAAGGCTTTCTGAAATAGAAATCATAAATGTAATACAAACAATGTATAAATGTAATGTAAAACATAAATTCTTTATTCTTTATTCAGTAGCTCACAAAACAGGTTACAATCAAGAGAGCGATAAATAATTAGAGTTCACAAAAGTTTAGATCTAAATCGTAACCCAAACATATGCATGCCTAGCATGGTTTTAACTTCAAATTTAAATCATTATACACTAGAGTGACTATGAAAGCATTAAAGAAATGATATTAAACATAATAAAAAATGTGTAGAAAAGAGAGCAATAAGTGAAAGTATTGAAAGTTACTTAAAATACTGTAATAAATCTAGTTATTGGTGTTATTATCCTTGAGATGAGAAATTATCTGCCGCCGAAACTTGTATAGAGAAGAGTGATAAATGTCTATATCTCTATTAGATACCAAAATATCATTGTATTGGCGACACATTCTAACCATGGGATTGTAATAAGAGGTGTTATTAGAATAGACTTGGAGACAAAAGGCGTTATAATTGCGATGTCGAGATCTAAAACGTGTATTGAAATTAAGAGCTGAAAGAAGAGTGGGAGAGTCTATTATGTTATGTATAATTTTGTAAAGAATAACAAGGCTCATACAGTCGCGACGTATATGAAGGGGGTTACCTGAAAGAATTCCAAACGTTCCCTATAAGATGCCAGTGCACGGCCAAGACCACGTCTATAACTTAGGATCTTCAAACAACGTTCTTGAATCTTTTCAATTCGTATAATAAATAGATTAATTAGGTTAGGTATGATTAGCTATGCTATATAGCTCGTAGGATAGCCGTTGGGGCAGAAAAGTTCTCGAGTGGCGACCACGAACCGGAAAACGTAGTGTTGGCAGGCCTCCCATTCGGTGGACGGACGACCTGGTGAAGGTCGCGGGATGCGCATGGATGCGGGCAGCGCAGGACCGGTCGTTGTGGAAATCCTTGGGGGAGGCCTTTGTCCAGCATTGGACGTCTTTCGGATGAGAGAGAGCTATGCTATGATTAATTAAATTTCACAATATCAGATACGATAATTAATGCTAAGGTCCATATCTGATGGTGATTTAAGAATCAATTGCTCCATCAATTAAATGTAACAATCCATCCGGCCATTTCTATAATTACCCGTATTCACACTTTCCCAGTAGCTGGGCTGGGAACTTTGGGAATGACCGATTCATTGTGTGAAATAAGGATGTGTTGTAGAGTGTGATAAGCTATGAAAATATAGCTTATTCATACATACGAAAGACAGACAACAAAATGATCCTGTAAGGGGTCCGCATTTTAAAGTACGGAACATAAAAAAAAAACAGCCAAACAAGAGTTAATCTGACGCAACGAGGATTCCGTACACAAATCTATAAGCATTAGAAATAGAAGTAAAACTTCTATGAAAGCAACTCACATAAAGAAACAAAATGTATAATTTCGGATGAAACTAATTCATCGGGGCTTGTAAAGTTGTAATATCGCGTTTCAATATTCCACTACCTGTACGCACTTGAGAGGTCCAGACATCTGACAGATGCTGTCATTTAAATTTGAAACATTGACATCTGATGTCAAATGTCGGTATTGTTCTATTGACACGACCTCACTTGCCACCTAGTGAGGGAAATAAGCTGATTGTTAAAAAGTAAAAAAACGACTGACAACTCATATAGCCTATGTCACTCGGAGGAATGCAAGGAATCTAAAAATACCTCTCACATCAAAATCTGTTAAGCCGTTCAGGACTAATGGTGAAATAAAGAAACTTACATACAAGTGGTGATATTTTTCTTAATAAAAGCCTCGTGATTCAAAACTTCTTTTAGGCAAGGAGAGAAGTATTGGGCTCAGACGTCCTATCTGAGGATGTTCTGAGCGACATTACAATAGGGCAGTTGTTAAAATTCCGCACAGTAACAGGTAGATTAGAGGGTCGCCACCAACGTGAGTTACCTAGTAACTCAAAACCCTATACGGATACCCGTATCCGTATAGGGTTTTGAGTTACCTGGTCCTACCTAATCTCGGAGAATTAAGTGAAATGGTCCCGATATAAGTGGACTGATCACCCGTCTGGTGCTTGCGCTGGCGTCCCCAATAAGTAAGTAAGTAAGTTACACTCCTTTTTTGGTCAGTCATGTAAGAACCACAATCCTCAGATCACCACCACCAGAACCAGAGCTATTCAAATTAAACCCTCAAAAAATTCTAAGCGAAAGATCTCTTTTTAGTCGTATCTCCTCATGACTGAGGGTCGTGGTCATTATATGAAATAAAACACACACAACGACTCTCATGGCAATTTTAATGGAGTGGTTTGCCATTGCCTTCTCCATTTCACACACTAGCTGATAATCATCAACCAGAGTGCAGGTTTCCTCACGATGTTTTTCTTCACCGGAAACAAGTGGTGGTCGATGAAAACTAACATGAGTCAGATTGGTATACAAACTCATGTAGCCCGGGCAGGATTCGAACCTGGGATTTTGTATCCACAGGCGGGCGCCCTACCACTCGGCCACCAACGCTTCAAGCGAAAGATAGTGCGGATGAATTGGTCCCATGGTAACAAACGTCTTCAGAGTATATCTCCCACTGTGACCACTACATTAGCAGCCATTGTACCCTCTTTTGTTTTGACATGGGAAGCATAACATAATGGACAATTGAGAACATTTTCTTTCATCTGAACAATAAACATCTATAGAGGTTTATCTGTTAGGTTTTTGTTGGTATCCTTTATGAAATTATGGAGTATCCAACACGATTCACTGACTCTGATAATAGATGGAGGGGGTGAAGGATTTATTTTTTATTTATTTTGATAATGAAAAAAGAAAAGCACTACCTATCCTTTACCTATTATTTATTTATTTAATACAATATGAAAATACATCAATTTTTCTTTATGTACGATGCCACATAATCTCTTCCGAGATTTTCCGGGCCTCGAAAGTTGTCATCAAAACACATCAAAATAAATTAAATACAAATAAATTGTAGGGCCGCAATCGGAACGCGCTAAATAGTGAACCGCCACAACCCGCCCGATGCATTCAAAGCAAGTATTAAGATATACCTTGCCTCCGTCAGGCGCCAACGACGACGCTAGAACCGCTAATGTTTGGTGTAATAGAAAGTATTTACTTACTTACTTACTTTCTGAAAAAAGATGAGGGACTAACGCGAATATCAACGCAGCAGAGACGAAATATCTAAACTTAGAAAATTGAAATTTTACAGTCATGTTTTTCGGTGTGCTCAAAAAAAGGAGTTTCAAAAATTCCACCTATTTTCGGTAGAAGTCGCTGGAATGTAATTCTACTTCTTAATACCTTAATTCTACTACAATCTACTACATATATTATAAATGCGGAAGTTTGGATGTGAGTTTGTGAGGATGATTGTTACTCAATCACGCAAAATCTACTGGACGGATTTCGATGAAATTTGGTATACGGATAGAAAAATACCGGGAATAGCACATAGGGTACTTTTTATCCTGAAATTCCCATAGGAGCGAAGCCCCGGTGCGCGGCTAGTTGTATTAAACCAGTATAGCAACCTGTCATTAGACAAACTTTTAGTAATTTTACAGGAACCCAACTGGATCTGAGAAGCTTAAACCAGTTAAAACTAGTTCTAACCAGCTCCGTGCAGTTTTGGGTAATTATCGCCGCCATTTTAAGCTCGTTAATCTATGTCAATCAGGTATCTTTGGATTTATGTGTCATTAGTTATATATTGACTAGCTTTCGCCTTAGGCGCTGGCACAGAATTAATGTAAGTACTACGTACAGAAAAGAAACTCCCTGCCCCTCCCGCAATATTGCACCCGCCCGCACTTCTGCCCCGTTCTTGTGTGTATTGGGACGCTATGACTATGAAAACACACACATTGACGTGTTGCTGACGTGTTCACGGATGTACATACGTACGTATGCATTTATTTCCAGTATAAAGAATATTTATTAATACAGACAAATATCGACTTATGTAACTGAACAAAATGTGTTAACAAGCTAATTATTAAAAAACAAAAAACACGACTGACAACTCACATATGCAAGGAATCTAAAAATACCTCTTATATTTAAATCTGTTCAGCCGTTCAGGACTTATGGTGAAATAAAGAAACTTACATAAATACATGAACCCTGAAAACATAACACTCCTTTATTGGTCAGTCGTGTAAAAGACATATTTCCTATTGGTGACTATTTATAAAAACAAAAATGCGAAAAATCCTTCCAAAGTAACTCAGTGTTGCCAGAATAAAAGTTAAAAAATAGTTTCGCATTGTTGCAAAGCCGAGTTCCGGAGAAAAAACATCGAAGCTAGTACAAGTAGGTACACCAGAAAGAATTCCTAAAGAAACTAGTTGTAAAGGGAGGGAACAGAACTCGGAAAAACTGGGAGCAGATGGGACGGAGAATTCCCTGGGAAAGTTAGCAATACATGGATGTAGAAAGGTTGCTAGATGAGACACGCGTATTTTTTTTTAATAATGTTATGTTTTATTCGAAACAAAAAAACACCAAAACAATGTTAAATGACTGATAGAAAAAGCCTCCTTTTTATATTTTGTAATAAAGTCTCTCTCTCTCAGCCGAAAGACGTCCACTGCTGGACAAAGGCCTCCCCCAAGGATTTCCATAACGACCGGTCCTGCGCTGCCCGCAATAAAGTAAAATAAATAAATGAAAAATTAGGGCGTGGTAGAAATATCACGATCATACATTCACATTCATACCTCAAAGCCATAAATGATTATTTTGTTGTCTGTCAGTTTGCCTGTCAACACCTATTTTCTCAGGAACGCAAGCAAACTATCAAATTGTTTATATCACACAGTTACTTGGGTCTACGGACTCTATTAGGTTGAAAAAGTCTTCCACGCCAACCAAGTTAATTTGACTTCGCTACGGAATGTCTAAGTACAAAATGTCTGTACGTTCGAAGTACTCGTAATACCTATCATTTAAATGTGACGCATAGTGTAATTTTCTTTGGTTGTGATCAAGTGGAAATTACTGTGAATTCGCTCTTTATTTATAAATTAAAGGCACATCCAGTAACTTTGTACCTGAACTTAACAAATTTAAGAAAACAAAGTTTCGTACCTGTTTCGGGTATTATTAAAATTAAGCAGTATTTAATTGATAGCGATGTTGGATGGTAATTTGCGATTCAGAGAAGTTTCTGCTTAAAACACCAGTAAACAATGCTATTTTGGTAAATGATATTGATCAATGTTTGTCTATGTCAAAAGTTGTGGACTGTGGGGTGAGCACGACTATTTGTGAGAACGTAATGGTATAAGGTCACGTCAAAAATTACAATGACTAGTTACTTTTACGTACAATAGAGGCGCTGTTCATTTTCCATATAAGTTTTTGACGTGACCATACGATTACGTCGAAATCGTGCTCACCCCATTGCGTGTCGAATCAAGCGTAATTAACCAATAAGAACCAAGTTTTTTTTTACAAAAAAAAATCTAAAAGTTTTTACTGTAGTAAGATCTAGTTTTTTGCGTGAACAAGATTTCATGTTTTCATGACAACCGTTCAAGAGTTGGTACCGTTGTGAGCCGATCCTGGGTGCACCATCAGGTCATGCTTATCATAATAATGCATTGCCATCGGTACTGAAGCCATGTGTAAAACTTCAACTCTGCAGGACAAGCGGGAGTAGGTCAAATTTGACTTGCAAGATATCATTACAGACAGACACCGGGACAGACAACGCTAAATATAAGCTTGTAAAAATCCCCTGTCATAGCAACGCATAGTCACCCAAGCCACATAGGGGACAAATGTCTGGTCATACTGCCTGGCAGAAGGGGAAAACCCAAGAAGAGCTGGCTGGATGTCGTCAAGGAGGATATGCGTGCCAATGGTCTCACAACTAAGGATGCCGAAGATCGTGCGAAGTGGAGAAGAACAAGTAGGAAAGCGGACCCTGGGCTCCGACGCGTACGCTGAGGATGCAACCGGGAAAATGCTCAGATGCGAGAGAGAGAGATTGAAGGTTTCATGGTTAGAGCTGGCTTGATGTTATCATAGAGGATATGTGTGCTAATGGTCTCACAACTAAGGATGCCGAAGACCGTGCGAAGTGGAGAAGAAGAAGCAGGAAAGCGGACCCTGGGCTCCGACGCGTACGATGAGGATGCAACCGGGGAAATGCTCAGATGAATGAAAGAAATAGCGAGAGAGAGATTGAAGGTTTCATGGTTAGAGCTGGCTTGATGTTATCATAGAGGATATGCGTGCCAATAGTCTCACAACTAAGGATGCCGAAGACCGTGCGAAGTGGAGAAGAAAAAGAAGGAAAGCGGACCCTGGGCTCCGACGCGTACGCTGAGGATGCAACCGGGAAACCGCTCAGATGAGAGAGAGATAGACATATATCTCTCTTTCATACACTAGCACTAAGCAAACTCTCTCTCTCTCTCAGCCGAAAGACATCCACTGCTGGACAAAGGCCTCCCCCAAGGATTTCCACGTTGACCGGTCCTGCGCTGCCCGCATCCATGCGCGTCCCGCGACCTTCACCAGGTCGTCGGTTCACCGAGTGGGAGGCCTGCCAACACTACGTTTTCTAAGCAAACTAGAAAACAAAAATAATGAGTTGAAATTCATAATGATTTTGATACGGATACTCACGCGTCTTGTTGGATTTGCATTTGGATTTGGATTTGAGTTGAAATTCAAACTAAAAATGCACCTTCTGCGTGTTATTTTGTTCAAAGTAGCTGTTTATTGTTTCGAGACGCGCGACGCCGACTTTGTTTCCACTTTATTTCTGTACAAATATTTGAACTTTTGTGTCTTTTTGCTTTTAACCGACTGTCGAAGGACGGTTGCGTTGTTTATTTAATTTATTTACTAGCTTTTGCCCGCGGCTTCGCCTGCGTGAATTTCACACGGAAACAGTGCGAAATTTCAGCAAGATTGGTACAGTAGATAAAGCGTGAAGAGGCAACAAACATATAGGTAAATAAATAAACAAACAAACTCACTTTCGTAATATTAGTTAGGATTAGGATTAAAAAACTTTATTGCACAAATTACAAAAACTATGTACAAATAGTAGACTTAACGCCATATGGCGTTGATCCCATTTATATTTCTAAAACGGCTGGTCATATTTTTACCCAAAAACTTACACGGTTCTCTGAAAAAAAATTGTTATTTTTCGTATCATTGTCAACAGTGGGCGCTGAATATTATTCTCTGCATGACCCAAAGGTTTGCTGGTAGATAATGCATTACATGTAGTACGTTTTCTTTTGTATTATTTGTAAAATAAAGGTTAAATATAAAAAAAAAAATCGTAAGGTTTACTCCTTTTTGTTTACAGTTTATCTATGATTCATCGTGGATCGTGGTTCATTTTAAATTTTGTATGACAAAACTGAAAATTTGAAAACGATTTTATACAGTATTTGTATAAAATTCTCCCGTTACTGACTGAGTGACTGACAGACGACGCACAACCAATACTGGGCGTAGGAAGCTGAAATTTGGCATGCCAAGAGGACTTCCCGAAATTCCCTCGGGAATAAAGTTCCGGTCTTATGCTAGTATATTCATATGTATAGGCACAGAATTAATATAAGTACTACGTACAGAAAGGAAACTCCCTGCCCCTCCCGCAATATGGCACCCCCGCACTTCTCCCCCGTTCTTGTGTGTATTGGGACGCTATGACTATGAAAACGCACACATTGACGCGTTTACTGACGTGTTCACGGATATACAGTTTCATTTGTAGTAGTAGTAGGTATATTTGACGCCCCGTTTCTATGAAGCGCCCGCCCGCCCTGTGGTATAGGTCCACGTGCAAAGACATGTGCAAAAGCTCCAAAATGCGACGCGCCACCTAAAATAACTCGGCATATGTATGTAAATGTTCGAGCTTCCAAAGCTCAGGAATGCTTTGAGCAAATGTCGGTATTACCGCCACGAGTATGTAAAGCACAATAACTTATTCTACATATTCATGGTGAAGCTTTTGCCCGCGACTTCGTCTGTGGGAGCTTTTGAATTTCTGACATCCATCAGCTTTTAAATGATCCCACTGTTGAGGTACTGGTCTTCCTTAGAGAAGGATAAAGAGGATGAGCAAATAAATGCTCAAAGTCAAAGTCAAAGTCAATTATTTTTATTCATATTGGCTTAAAAATAGCACTTATAAATCGTCACATTCTTGTTTTTTAGTTAGTTGACGCCTCCAAAGCGCAAGTGGAGAAGAGGCGGCGTAACAAACTCCACTGCTGCATTTTCTCCAAAGACGTCACTTTACAACATATGTCTTACAATTAAATGGCTGAAAACATAATACTTTTTTTGGTCGTGTGAAAAAGTCGTCGATCAAATCAAATTAATCGTGTAACAAGTCATAGGTAAGTTTTAAAACTAAATCGATCCCCGGTCGGGTCAAGATGGAAAATGATATTTTACAGATTGGCCTGGGTCTTGGATGTTTATAAATAAATAAATACGGACAAATCACACAGATTGAGCTAGCCCCAAAGTAAGTTCGAACTTGTGTTATAGGATACTAACTCAACGATACTTTATTTTATACCTATAGATAAACATCCAAGACCAGGTCAATCTAAAAAAGATTATTTTCCATCTTGACCTGACCGGGGATCGAACCCGGGAACTCCGGTGTGGCGGTCCGGCGCGGCGTGATGACCTTTAGGCCACGGAGGTCGTCAAAATGTCGGTCGTCAATATGTGTATATGTATCCTAATCCTAACTAATATTATAAATGTGAAAGTGAGTTTGTTTGTTTGTTTGTTACCTCTTCACGCTTTATCTACTAAACCAATCTTCCTGAAATTTCGCATACACATAGCTGGAAGTACGGAGACGGACATAGGGTACCTTTCATCCCGGGAAAAAGCACTGTTCCCGTGGGAAAATTGGCCCGAAGCCGCGGGCGAAAGCTAGTTTGTTATAAAATATAGTATCGTTGAGTTAGTATCCCATAACACCAGTCTCGAACTTACTATGGGGCTAACTCAATTACTATAGTCCGTATATATTTATTTATTTATTTGAATCCAGAGATATGAGGTAATAAAAAATATTACATAGGTACTACTTAAAAGATACATACGCGCGAAAAACATAACCCTTCCTTTGCAGTTGGGTAAAAAGATAGACTGAATCTAGTCCTTGAGCTGTATCCAAACAAAAACGTTGTGTAAAAGTTGTGTAAATGTCATTAAAATCATAAAATCATAACTAATATTATAAATGCAAAAGTGAGTTTGTTTGTTTGTATGTTAAGTACCTCTTCACTCTTTATGTACTGAAACAATATTGCTGAAATTCGCATATACATAGTTAGAAGTACTGAGAAGGATATAGGGTACCTTTCATCCCGGGAAAAAGCACTATATCCACTTGCAAAAAAAAATGGCATGAATTTAAATTTTTGCAAATTGACGACTCATCTAAAGCTTTCGTACAAAGCTCAATTCCTAAACCCTCATTTTTGTACTTTATTTACGCTTAATCCCATGCCGCGGCTAAACAACTAATTAAGTATTTTAATTAAACGGCTATATTACTTTGAAGTCGAGCAAATTTTCAAATTAATTATGTCCCAGTAACTTGCCACTTGGCTCAGAATTTCCACTTGGCAACGATTTTACTATTATTTAATCCGAGACTGAGATCCCTTGGGAAACACACGGGAGCGTTTTGCGACGAGCAGGAATTTCACGTGAATTTTTATGTGAGAAATTTGCAACGTTTTAATCTTGTTTGCTGCATATTGAATTAAAACGTGCACGAGTACTTTAGTTTTTGTCGGGCAAAGGAAAATGTATCAATTCTTATATTATAACCTAGTTTTCGTTTGCGCGGAATTTACTCTTGTTAAATCTAGGTTCTAAGCGGCGCATACAATATATGAACAGGCCGACAAGTTATATTGGCCCTAAAAGGACCCATCATACATTTTTATTTATTTAACCTTTATTGTACAAAAAAAACAGAAGGAAGCGCACTTGAAGGGCTTGATGCTAAGGCATTATCCACCATCCAACTTTTATGTCATAAAGAGAATTTAAGGTGGGTGTATAATAAAGACATACATTTTTCTTTTATATCTAACTAGCTGCGCCCCGGGGCTTCGCTCCCGTGGGAATTTCGGAATAAAAAGTACCCTATGTGCTATTCCCGGTAATTTTCTACCCGTATACTAAATTTCAACGAAATCCGTCCAGTAGATTTTGCGTGATTGAGTAACAAACATCCTCACAAACTCTATATATATATATATGTATATATATATATATATATATATATATATATATATATATATATATATATATATATATATATATATATATATATATACTAGCGTTCGCCCGCAGCTTCGCCCGCGTGAATTTTCCTCGGGAACAGTGCTTTTTCCCGGGATGAAAGGTACCCTATGTCCTTCTCCGTACTTCCAGCTATGTGTATGCGAAATTTCAGGAAGATTGGTTTAGTAGATAAAGCGTGAAGAGGTAACAAACAAACAAACAATCAAACAAACCAACAAACAAACAAACTCACTTTCACATTTATAATATTAGTTAGGATTATAGTAGGAAGTAGGATAAAGAAATCGATATATCTACAGTTTTATTGTTGAGACATGGCTATAATGAAAATGAGTTTCTTTGAATATGAACATCACAACGAAGTGAAGGAATGACGTTATATGTCTGTTAACATGTGTGTGTGTATTTTTATTGAACCTCTCGAGTTGAGTTCTTGACACAGCCTTTTTAATAAAATATGGTAAAGGTATTGTACCTTTACCATATTTCATTATCAGATCTCAGTTTATTTTTCCATTCCAGTGAAGCTTCCATGCTGGCCTGGGAGCGAAGAAAACATAAAGAATGTGCCAGCTGCTTCTCTGCCCGGGCAGATTGTAAAAGTCAATCGAGGGTAAGGGGTTTAAATTGGGGATCCCTCCACTCAGAGGCGATGGGCTAGCAACTTGTCACTATACCTGAATCTCCATTCCATCAGAAAGCCCACTATTCAGCTAAGCGTGGCCTTCGAGTCTCACGAGTCTTGGCTCTGTCTACCTCGTTAGGGATAAAGACGTGATTCTATGTATGTATGTATGTAGTTTATTTTTCTTAACAAATATTACCGTAAGAAATCCTTTTCTGGGATAAGTTCATCTCTGTACGCCTGTCTCTTTGATTTGCAATTTTTGTATTATTCTTATGTGTTTGTGCAATAAACAGATTAACAAAAATAAACAATAAATCTGCTCGCCGCAAAATACTCCCTTATATCCCAACCCACAACTCTTCTAAGAGAGCTATCCCATGTTAGTCGCTCCCGAAATTTATTGTGACACAGTACAATCCGAGCCATAGAGTATACATTTTATTTTTATACATTTTGCCGCATTTCCGCCTTCGATTCCCATACATATATACAAACGGTTTCATCCTAAAGCATTTTCTTAGGATATCTCTAAATTTTAAAGATAGCTACTTACTAGCGTGGGTCCAGGATTTTGTTACCGCGGGAATTTTGGGAAATCCTCTCTGAGTGCTCCCCTACACTCCCTAAGGAACCTACATGCCAAATTCCAGCTTCCTACGCCCAGTAGTTTTGGCTGTGCGTTGTCTGACAGTCATTTAGTCAGTAACGGAACATTTTTATACATATACCTACATACATAGGTACCTAAAATATAATTGATAATAATTATATATCGCACGCTCTTTCAAAGACAAAATATAGTGATACTAAATAGATACATAAGACCTTTATTTACCGACAAGCTTTGCCCGCGGCTTCACCCGCGTGAATTTCCCACGGGAACAGTACTTTTTTCCGGAATGAAAATTACCCTATGTCCTTCTCAGTACTTTTAACTAAGCTTACGCGAAATTTCAGGAAGATTGTTTTAGTAGATAAAGCGTGAAAAGTCACAAACAAACGAACAAATATAAACAAACTCACTTTCGCATTAGTTAGGATTGTTTCAAAATAAAGACATCTTCTTCTTCTTCTCTTCTCTCAGCCGAAAGACGTCCAATGTTGGATAAAGGCCTCCCCCAAGGATTTCATCCATTGAGGGTTTTGCCGTAATCGCCACGCTTGGCAGGCGGGTTGGCGATCGCAGTGTGATGGCATAGTACGCGCAAAGATGCTGCTGCCCATCCTCCGGTGTTTTTAATCCCTTAGTCGCCTCTTACGACACCCACGGGAAGAGATGGGTTGGTGCTATTCTAGGGCCACACCACAGGCCAAAAGAAAAGAATTAAAAGAAATAAAGACATCTAAACAAGTAAAATAAAAGAAATCGAATCCCCAATTTCCCCCTCCATGCGAAACGAATCTAAATCACTATCGACGCCGTAAATAAAATATATAAGCGCATATTTCAATAACCGCATAGTATATGAGTTTCGTTGATACAGCGGGCATACGTCATCGTAATATCGACAATATGTTTGGCCGAATATGTTTTTGTAGGTTGCTATGTCGTAGGTATACTTATGTAGCAGTAGTTGGGGGAATTGGGAGTATTAAGATTTGGCATTATGGCATGTTTGACACTATGTTTTATTGACCAATCTCTAAATACATATTTTAAAGGACTTAATGATTAAAATCGAGAATGATTAAAAGAGAGAGTTTCTTGAAGAAGATTTTTTGGAGGTAATAATAAATTTTAGAAGTCAGTTTTATCACAGATTATAATAATACCCTAGTGGTTTTATAAACATACTTGTACCTACATAGTTATATTGTCCGTGGCTTTATTCGTCCATGCAAAAAATCATACAACATAGTTTGTTACTATACCCATCTTAAATATTCACATACATTCATTTTGTATACACGTGTATGCATAATAATAATATCTATGTTTCACTTCATCCTTTTTTGCAGGGGACTCAACGAAACATCACCAACGAACGCCTTGGGCAAGTTAGTGCAGTGAGTTGCTATATGCTATATTATAACGAACATATAAATAATACCTATCAAAAATTAAGTACTCTTAAAAATCCTAACCCTAACTAATATTATAAAGGTGAAAGTGAGTTTATTTGTTACCTCTCCACGCTTCATCTACTGAACCAATCTTGCTGAAATTTCGCATACACATAGTTAGAAGTACTGAGAAGGATATTGGCTACTTTTCACCCCAGGAAAAAGCACTGTTCCCGTGGGAAATTCTCGCGGGCGAAGCCGCGGGCAAAAGCTAGTATTTGTATAATTTTTTTCTGGTATCGGAGGCCTAGATCCTCTTTGGATCGTCGAGCCATCGAAGTAAGTAAGCAAGTAAAAAAAATGCGGTAGCTGTGGTGGCCAAAATGACACCCGCCTGAGGTCGGATAGGACCCGGGTTCAAATCTTACCTGTTGTAGACCAATCTGACTCATATATCACTTGCTTCCGGTGAAGGAAAACATCGTGAGGAAACCCGCACATTGGCTGACTGTTTAGTTTACTAGTGTGTATACGGCTACTGCCACTAGATGGCGGCAGTCGTAAAAGTCATGACAGATGCCTTTAGGCGACTTGAATAAATTCTGACACCAGTGTTAGTAATAACTAATAACACACTCGATATGAAGAAGTAATAGTACATGGTTAACAAGTGGGTGAAAGTAACCTTTTTTAAGTCCCGAGACGGGGTCCCGAGACGGGGAACTATTGGCCATTAGTTCGAGGGACTTAAAAAAGTCTTTCACCCGAGGTAATCACTGTGCTTTTCGTTACGAATACAAGGAAAGTAAAAATAAAAACATGAATTAGCTAAAGAAATGATGAGTGAATTATACGGAAGCATAAACAAAACCTAAACTTGAAAAAAAAAAAGATCAGATTACGGCTTTAGCTTCCAGCATATTTTTTTTCTGTGGCCGACCAACTATTTAGCTATTAGATTATTTTCATTTGGTTCCATCTTTGAAAAAATAATAAAAAAATCTGTATTATAAAAAATTATAAAAAAACTAGCTTTTGCCCGCGGCTTCGCCCGCGTGAATTTCCCACGGGAACAGTGCTTTTTCCCGGGATAAAAAGTAGCCTATGTGCTATTCCAGGTCATTATCTACCTCTGTACCAAATTTAATCGAAATCCGTCCAGTAGATTTTGCGTGATTGAGTAACAAACATCCTCACAAACTCACAAACTCACAAATTCACAAACTCACAAACTCACAAACTCACATCCAAACTTTCGCATTTATAATATTAGTATGGATATATTCTTTAACTTCATGTTATTTCAATTTTACATAATATGTTGAATGGCTGTATAGGAAGTTGGAATATGGTTCAATAGAATAACGTGAAAATAGAACTAGTTTTTTTAAAATAATTTGACAGCTATTAGTTGAAAACGATTCTCCCTAGGGCTGAAAAGCATTACTTTCTCCACCCTCCTCAGGCAACTTCAGACTTACTTTCAGAGTATGAGTAATGAAAAAATTATTTGTCTTTTTATTTAAATATTTTTTTTACACTCAATACGACTGGTGGACGAGACGTTTTATACAAAAGTCAATTGTGTAAATTACGTAACGTTTCCAAATTTCCTGAACCGACATTACTGCATGCAACATTGCTATTTCCCAAAATAAATATGGGTTATTTTCCATGCTAATATTATTGCTACGGTACACAAACATGAGAGGTAGAAATATAATAGTAATATATATAGTATATATATATAGTACGTGCCTGAACTGTCAAAACCCAATGGTGGACGACCCCCTGTTTTGATCATAGGTTAGACGCCAACAAGTCCAATCAGATATTTTTACTAAATGTCCAAAACAATACGATTTATCTGTGCAAATTATTGATTTGAACGGGTAAGAATTTTTCTTTAATCGAAAAGAATGAAAAATAATTTTTTTTAAAGATTTTTTTTATAATGAACGTAGGTTTTTCATGAAGCTGAAATAGGTAAGTAATTTGATTTTTTTAAAGCATTTTTTCAGAGTTAATTTAATTACAAAAAAAAATTCGCTGAATTAAGGGTCAATAAAACTGTATTTTGGAATATTTTCCCTATGACCCACTTTGTTGACCCACGAAAAATCGCATGATGCGCCGTGCCACGAAGCTCATTATTTTTTACATCTGTCGGGCGTCCCATGACACCTAACATTTTTTTAAATATACCAGGTCTTAAAATAGATGTAGTATCTACTTATAAACATGTATTTTAGTACATTAATGATATCTGAAACCTCTGAAACTAACAAATTTTGTAAAAAGCTTCAGTAAAACATGTAATTGCACAAGTGACCAATCTATCCCGAAATTTCCATACGAACAAAGCCCCAGGGCTCGCCTAGTATCTATAACTTAATGTGGAATAGTTCCTATTCTCCAGGTACCCTCATTCGTGTAAAAGATCCAATTAATTTCAGCCCGGGCGCAAATTTCCTGAGTCTTTGTTTGGGCGCGAGCGTGAGCGGCTCTGCTACGATGATTTTCAAACATTTTTAATTTTTTTAAACCCTTATTAAAAAAACCGGCCAAGTGCGAGTCAAACTCGCGCACCGAGGGTTTTATATACACGCAAAGCATCTCGCATTATAGTTCTTGAATAGTTTAAAAAACAAACTTAACTTTGCAGTTCGATCCCTAAGATTCATACTGAATCCAGCGCAAAAATAAGTTTGTAACACTTTTTTTTCAGACTTCTAACAACAGATTTACAGATTTTATTTTCAAATTTATTCCTGTATAAGTACTGTTAGACCTTGCTTTTTGCCAAATTTCATAATTTTAGGTCAACGGGAAGTATAGGTTTTGATTGCTGTCTGAAATCGCAAGATATGCTAAAATTCGCAACAACTGATCGCGTTGACGTATAATTTTGATTTTTTTTTTTCTGAAAGATACGGTGGATCCAAGTATTCGATATTAATTTCAACTTGTCCTGAGAAAATAAGTTTGACAGACAGATCTTATGAGGGTTCAGTTTTTGCCTTTTGAGGTACGGAACCCTAAAAAGAGATAGGTATAGGCTTTTTATTTCGCTTATCTTTTGTATTTTTCTTAAGTGTATGTGTTATAAAGAGTTTACGAACAAATAAACTATATTTCTATTGAAACACTTTAAGGCATGCGTCACCTACTGTACAAGTAAGGTATTTTCGATGTGCAGGATTTAAGGGCTCTTAGTAAGTGAAAACGGCAATATTAGCTGTTTTCTATAAGCTGCTGTTTAAAGAATTGAAGAGTTTTCGCCCTGAAATTTCTGATATGTGTTGTAGAACGTATGTTTAAAGGGAGGACTGTTTCCAAAACACGATGGGAAAAATTTTGCTCGATAGAAAAAAATCCTGAAGTTACCTCTAAAATTTCATATGAATACAGATAACATCCGTGTTTTATAATAAAAAATGTTTTAAAATCACCAACACAAAGGTATTTTACCTTTTCGATTTCGTGACTGATTTAAATTTTTGAAAAACTAAACATTTCTATTAACTTTTTGATAAAAATGTGAATGGCGCGTAATAGATTAAGTAAATAAAAATATTTATATATGTATGTATATTTATATATATATTTAATGTTATTTAATAAATGGCTATGATTTTAATAATATAGTTTGTACTTTTACTTATTACTCAACAATTCATAATGTAGGTAGAGGTAATACAAATAAAGGAACAATAGAATCTACTTTAAATGTTTATTATATAATATCGAGCCTCAATCTCAAAGCTAAAGACTACTAGGACTTCGGAACGACCACTGCTGAGAAGAAATCCCGAAAGAAACTCATTAAAACAGTATTGGTCCCTATCATGACGTGGGCTATATTCATTACTATAATTTATAGAAATCCACAAAACATAAAACATGTAATATCAATGAAACACAAGAAATATTCATATGATCAACAACAGCAAAACGGTATACAGTTAAATAGTAATATCTAGTACTTATCTTTATGTCTGATCACCACCAGCTACAACAATAAAGTGAATCAGACGACTATTGGCAAACGCCTTGTAAACTGAATCTACCCACCTCACAAATCGAATCACGACAAGATGTAAAATATACCTACCTACTCAATTATTAATTTCGTATTTACAAATTAAAGAGTATTTATATTAAATTAAACATAAATAAGGTAACCAATATTTATAGTAAAATTTGATATCTAACACGCGCAACCGGGACGTCCCCCCCCGCCTCAGCCGCTTCATATGAATTTTCGCTGACCGCCTAACCCCCCTCTCAGTTGGAAGAGCAAGGTCGTATAAAGACCTACTCGGGTTCAAGTACTGCTCTCATGGAATCCATCATATCTAATTTCTATATTAAATTAAATAAGAGTACTTTGGTACTAATTGCATCTTGGCTGCTTTTAAATCCAAAAAATAAAATAAACAATATTTTAAATGCTAAAGACTGTTTTCTATCTTTCATACTTAAATTATAAAGCATTGGAACTCCCTGCCTGCGTCTGTGTTCCCGAGCACGTACAACCTGACTCTTTTCAAAACCAGAGTGAATACTGTGAATAGGCTGCTTCTGGATAAGCTCGCTACTCCGTAGACCTCATCTCTGTCCTCGGGCAAGATTGTGGTCAAGAGCAAACCCATCTTTAATTTAAAAAAGTTATCATAAAGCCGGAATTTTATCCCGAATTTCCCACTTTAGCGAAGGCCCAATATTTAGTGTAGGTTATTTAATTGAGTAATTCGTCAGTCAAAGGTAATTTGTGTACGAAGATGTTTGCTCAATTACTATTCTAGTCCAATGAGTAGGTATTTAGCTCATTAGCCGATATTGATATAGTGGGATATACTAGTATATCATATGCAAATACTAAACCTCATTAAACTGCTTGCGTTTATTACGGGCCGAGTTATAAGCGAGAGCGATTTTATTTATCAGCGTATATGCAGCGTCACGGGGAGGGCGCTTCATTGAAACGGGGCGTCATATATACCTACTACTACTACAAATGAAACTGTACATCCGTGAACACGTCAGTAACACGTCAATGTGTGCGTTTTCATAGTAATAGCGTCGCAATCCGCAAAAAAGGGGGAAAAGTGCGGGGTATGCGGGGGGGTGCCATATTGCGGGAGGGGCAGGGAGTTTCCTTTCTGTACGTAGTACTTATATTAATTCTGTGGCAGCGTGTAAATTTAAACATAGTTCTATAGGTTAGCGGGAATAAGTATCTTCATTTCGGTCTATACATACTTTCATGATTATTATAGCTTATGCCCGCGATTTCGCCTGCGTAGATTTTATTATTTTTAATATCTCAGATTCTTAGAGACATCTTCAGCAACACAACTATAAAATACGCATCTATTTTCATCCAGTAGTTTTTTTGTGATTCGCACACAAATATACAGTCAGAGAGATGTCCAAACTTGCCTGAACTGCTGCAGTTGCGAATTAGAATTAGCAGTATTTCGAATACCTTACTTACTTCGATGGCTCGACGACCCAAAGAGGATCTTGGCCTCCGATACTAGAAGCTTCCACTCCTTCCTGTTCTACGCTACTTCCTGCCTATTTAGAATACCTACTTTATTATTTTTGTCGAATCAAGTATTTTTCTTTCTTTCTTTATACCAATTTCTAAATCGCTACCGCTCATAATTTGCCCCACAAATCAACAGCTTGCGACTCGCTATAATCCCGTGGAAGCCGAAGCCGATAATTCTGGCCATTCTAATGATACCAGCGATAATTATCAGCCCTTATTCCCCGAAGAGTCGGAATTGGTGAATAATTGATGTGATTTATAGATAATGCTGAGTTTAACTCCTATTTGTCGAATCACCTGGGACTTTCGGAATAGGAAAACTATTGTGTTGGTGATTTTATAATTGAGTCATCATCATATTGGGAGCCTCTGTTGAATCCATTCTTGGACATAGGCCTCTTCCCTCTCTTTCCATTCGTGGTCTTTTGCCCGTCTCATCCAATCATGGCATCATCATCACAAACATAACATGTTTTATTATATTTATATTTGTTTCTTATATTTTATTTTATTTTTGATTGTACACAATCTAGTATAGTTTATAAATAGCCCCTCTGGCATGTTAGGCGACCAAGACTGTTTCATGAATTTCTTTCGGCATTTCTTCTCAGCAGTGGTCGTTCCGAAATGCTAGCAGTTTGTAGCTTTGAGTCAAAATATATTATGATAAATAATTAGTTTTCGACGTGAAAAAGAGCCTTCTTTGAAGGCCAAGTTTCAATAAAAAAGTGGTCGTTCCGAAATGCTAGCAGTTTGTAGCTTTGAGTCAAAATATATTATGATAAATAATTAGTTTTCGACGTGAAAAAGAGCCTTCTTTGAAGGCCAAGTTTCAATAAAAATAATTGACTTTGACTTTGGCCTCCGTGTCTTCGGATGTCATCAACCCATCGTTGTAATTGATTTGATTGATTGAGTTGTTATTGTGTCGTCATAATTGAGTACTGATACTGCCTTACTTGAGCTGGTCGAGCATAATATTAGAATAAAGAGCTTAAAGTTACCAAAATAACCGGCTTCGCTCTGGAGGTATATACATAAATTGTAGTATAAATAAATAAATAAATATATACGGACAAATCACACAGATTGAGTTAGCCCCAAAGTAAGTTCGAGACTTGTGTTATGGGATATTAACTCAACGATACTATATTTTATAACAAATACATATATAGATAAACATCCAAGACCCAGGCCAATCTGAAAAAGATCATTTTCCATCTTGACCTGACCGGGGATCGAACCCGGGACCTCCGGTGTGGCATCTGGCGTGATAACCGTTAGGCCACGAAGGTCGTCTTATTCTATGTCACTTAGGTATAATATAGCTTTCTATTGGTAAATTAACTTAATTACTATCTTGTACTTTTCTGTTATGCATTTAGTTTTATTTCTTTACTGTGCTATATCGTGTTACGAAAGAGCAGGACTCACCAGACACAGTTTTTTTATAAAACTTAATTGGTGAGCCCCTGCCACCATGTTTTATGCAGAATAAAGAATATTTTGATTTTTTTTATTGATGAAAGAATTTTCGAAATTGGTTCAGTAGTTACAAAGATTACCCTCTACAAACACAGACCAGTTACAGTTTTATTATATGTATTGATTAATATCGTAGAAAAATATTTTCCATACATTGCTACAATTTCAGCCGCAGACGACCTATTGACGACATCTCAAAGCAAAACATCACCTAATTGGTATTTACGTCACCGCCTTTGATCGCTCACCACAGAATTTGAAATAAAAATACAGTAGAAGTGTCAAAGACGCTCGCTCACACAGAGAGCTTGGTGACCACCCGGGTTAAAACCCGAGATTGGGTTAAATCCCAGTTAGGTACCTTTCTTTCACACACAATCGAATTTCCGTTCGAATTAGAATTATCAATTATTCAACTAAGTGTATATGTATTTACTAAGTTTGGATCAAAATTATTCAACTACGTATAGTATTTATTTACTAAGTGAATTCTAAGAATGGAATTTCGGAAATGACACCACTGAGGGGAAGGGAAAATGGGTGAAAACGATATTAGGCAAAAGCTAGTATTTTCATGCAAACGAAGTTAGCACTTCTTCTTATCTTCATGCCTTTTTATTCTAAATTCTGTGATCACCACACACCCTGTAATTATCGTCTAATCAGATTGTTTGTCTGTTTATTGATTATTGGCTGTCATTACACCTCGTTAGGGTAATTTGTGTTAAGTTTGATCAATCAATACTTCAATACTTATATTAATAACTTGCTTTTTCTCTCTGCATGAATTTCGATTGTCTTCTATTTCATCCCCGTAGAGGTGAAATTTCCATAATTTCTTTCATAGTGCTCACTTACGCTATATAAATAACCTCTCTGTATAATTTTAAGTTTCTACATTCAGTGGTTTTCGGTTGTTTCTGCGTGGATATACTATCAGTCATTTGAAAAATTATTATTCTATAATGACAAAAAAAAAGTGCTTTTGCATTCCATTATTAATACTGGCAATTTCTTGAGGATGTAAAAAAAAAGAAAATCGTAGTTTACAGTCCGCACGTGAAGTCGCAGCATTCAGGCTATTCAAAGAATTCAAAGCGGTTTACAAAAAAAAACCATAGCATTCGAATTTGAAACAATTAAAAACTCATTCTGAGTGAAAACGAGCAATAGCTGGCTGGTAGGAATATGGATTTGAATTTTATTGTTTTAAGAATTAGCGGGCTCGCTTTTTGAATTTCGTTGTTAGTGGTCATGTGACATTTTTTTTAAATGGCTGAATTATTTTGTTTTTAGTATAAAAATACACCAGCAACCAATATCATTATCGTTACTTATTTAAAAACTGTTGTTATTTTCCCTATTTGATTTAAATATGTATTATACGCCTAAATTAAAAATGCTTTGTGGAATTCATAACGCACGATAGATATCTTCTATATTCGAAGCGCAAGACAGAAATTGAGGTAATCTTTATAACCAAACACCTTCGTAACGTAGGTGCGTAATATATGTAATATTTGGCAATATGGGCTTAGGCCCGAGGTAATAAGACCCATTTTAAGAGCAAGTGTGTCAAAAATCAAATAATGCACTTACTGTTTGTTACCAAGTGTCAAAGCTTCCTTTTATATTGACTATATCATTATATTTTACCTATGCAAAACTTAATAAGAAATGCCAGCTTTGAAAGGGTCAAAATTAAAGCGTCGTTTCTTCAAAGGAAAAGATGGCTTTTTGACGCAATTTCTGTTTTGTATGATGGAGGGAAAATCATTATGGCATTTTCTTTTCTTTTAACCGTGATTTCATCATTATTTCAGCACGAAGCCTACTGCTGGACAACCCAACCGATGAATTTTCAAAAATACTGGTTGAAAGCAGCATCCAGCGTTTGCCTAAGGCCTTAGTCAGGTCATCCGACATCTGGTCGGTGGATGTCCAACGCTGCCAAGGCTTCGGTTAATCATCAATATCAATCAATACATATAATAAAATTGTAACTGGTCTGTGTCTGTACATAAGACATATTTAAATAAATATGTGGGGGTCTTCATAGGGCCAATAGAAGCCAAAAATATTTTTTACAATTTTTCAGTCTGTATGTTTGTACGCGCTTCACGCAACAACTACTGGACGAAATTTGATGCGGTTTTCACAGTTGTATTGTTGAAAGTCTAACTTAAAATCTGGCGTAGGTTTTATCTTGATACGTCACTTAGAACCTGAGATATTGACAATAGTAAATAACGCGCGGACGAAGTTTGTGTTCACCATTTTCGTTACTGACTGACTGACAGACAACGCTCAGCCAAAATAACAGGGCTAGGAAGCTGAAATTTGGCATGTAGGTTCCTTAGGGAGTGTAGAGGAGCACTAAGGGAGGATTTCTCGAAATTACCACGGGAAGAAAGTCGCGGGCCCATGCTTGTAGATATATAAAATGCCAAAACTCACTGCACTCGCCTTGAAAATAGAGTAAAGTAAAAAGTCTTTTATTTGCCTGAATTATTTTTTACATTAAGGTAGGTATAATGATTTTGATACGGATACTAACGCGTCTTTTTAGCCGGATTTGCCGACTAGTTTCGACTTCATACGGAAGTCATTTTCAAGGCGAGTAAAATCAAATTAATCAAATTATTAAGGTAGGTATTTTAAGTTCAGATATTTATGTATATGTGTATATAAATAAAAGGACATAAAACTAGCAAGTAGTGAAGACGGCCAGTCCATCCTCCGTCCGGGAGCTCACCTCCGAACTAGACATAGGTCTGTATCTCGGGTGATGAACAAATCGGTTGATGGAAAGAGCGCGGTACATTTTTATAATTCGAGTAGGTCGTGATACATACCTACCTACACTACACTTCCAACAGGCCACTAAAATTAAAGAATAGAGGCTTTGCTTAGGCCCAGCTAGTCTAATCTGTGATTGGGCCTAAGTGGACTTCTGAAGGGTCCGAAACTAGTCGGCATTCTCCGACCTACAGTAACATAAGTGACCCGTTAATTTTAACTAAAATATCTTCATTTCACGTTAGTTTTAAGGCTAAAAAAATCATTAGAAAAATAGATCAGACCATTCTTTGCCCAATAAAAGCAGGTTTTTTTCAAGCGCTTCAAAACGGTTTTCTCCTTTTGTTATCGCCCTCTAATTGCCTTGCCGTCGACACGCTCCCCGATGGTTCCGTACGCAAACTATGTAGGTATCGCCATAGATTAACGGATACCACAGAAGTGACATTTCTTTCTTGTCTTTGGCATTGAGTGTTCATTTAATTATTTAAAACTTTACTGCACAAAAATACAAAAATTATGAACAAATGGTGGACTTAACGCCAAATCTAACTGTACACATTTATTCTTAGCAAATATGGCCAAAACCTCAAAATATCTTAACGTAATATACGTTGCTAATCCTACAAATATTATAAATGGGAAAGTTTGGATATTTATGAGTTTATTTTGGTTTGTTATTCAGCCACGCAAAATTTACTGGACGGATTTTGATAAAATTTGGTACACGGGTAGAAAAATATCGGAAATAGCACACAGTGTACTTTTTTTTTAGAAATGAATTTTCATACAAATTTCCCGGCCTAGGCCAGGAAGTAATGTATGCTAGTAACAAATAATTATAAAAGTTTAATGTGAGTCTGGGTACGACCACGGCGACTGCAACGATCGCTCGAAACGTTAGCTACTATCCTAACTAATATTATAAATGCGAAAGTGAGTTTGTTTGTTTGTTTGTTACCTATTCACTCTTTATCTACTGAACCAATCTTCCTGAAATTTCGCATACACATAGCTGGAAGTACGGAGAAGGACATAGGGTACCTTTCGTCCCGGGAAAAAGCACTGTTCCCGTGGGAAATTCACGTGGGTGAAGCCGCGGACGAAAGCTAGAAACAGGATTACATAAATATAAAGATTCATTAAGTCCCTTTACATAAATAGTTATGTGTTTTAAACACAAAAGTTTATAATAAAGACGTCAATACATATCAAAAAACTGTTAATGGTATGTACACAGAAAATATTTAGGAACTTAAGTCAAAAATCCTTTTAATCCATACTAATATTATAAATGCGAAAGTTTGGATGTGAGTTTGTGAGTCTGTGTGTTTGTGAGGATGTTTGTTACTCAATCCCGCAAAATCTACTGGACGGATTTTGATGATAATTGGTATACGGGTAGAAAAATACAGGGAATAGCACATAGCATAGGGTACTTCTGTGGCTAAATTGATTCGATAAGTAGAAATTAGAGTACACTATCAATCCCCACATTGGATCGAATACTTATTGAAAGCATTCGCCGTTAATAAGCGTTGCTACAGACGATTTAGACAATAGGAACAATGCACAAACCACTTACCATGTAGGCAGGCTTCGAGCACGATTCCTCACGAATAGTTCTTCCTTTAGACACCTGGCCGGCCAGCCACACACGATTATAAAGTTCCAAAAACACTGTTGAGCACTTGAAGTTTTATTAAGAATAATTGAGTAAAATGTAATGTTTGATGCGCGCGCGCCTTCACGTACAGACACGGAGAGGTTTTACTGGTTCTGCCACCAGCCTTCTGCTACCAGCCTATGGCGTTGATCTCTCAGACACCGGTAGGATCTGCGCATGCGCCAGCGGAAGTCCGGGCGCCCCATTGGCTAAATAGAACTGCAGCACAGCGAATTGTGATGATTGATAAGTGCATCGGTAAGGCGCGCGAAATTCAAATTGAAAGGTGTAAACAAGATTTGCGTTGAAAACGGAACATTCACGCCCACCAAAATACCAATAGGATTTTCCCAGAGTAAGAATAAGAAACGGTAATTAACGATAAATATGTTTAAGTTATTATTCTAAACTTAAAAGCTAACAAATGATAAGTTGAAACGATTATACGGAGGGTAGAGGACATAGTTTGACCAAAGGTCTCTTAATCGAGTGATCCCTGGCTGTTCTAAC
Source organism: Ephestia elutella (assembly GCA_018467065.1). NCBI lineage: Eukaryota > Metazoa > Arthropoda > Insecta > Lepidoptera > Pyralidae > Ephestia > Ephestia elutella. The sequence continues at coordinate 1,893,789 of CM031594.1, forward strand.
GGTTGCGACTCGAACTACCCCATCAGGGCCAGGATGCAAGGAAACAACTCGTCCTAATGCCCATTGAAGAGGAGGCCGATTGTCCTCTTTTATAAGTACGATTGAGTTTACAATTAACGGTGTTGAGTCCGTGATCCATTTTGCTCGCTGAGTTAACCCATGTAAATATTCATTTTTCCAGCGTTTCCAAAATTGTTGTTGAAAAGATTGGATAAGTTGCCATCGATTTAGTCGATTGATTTTTACGTCCTTGTAGTCGGAGTCAGGAACTGCTGTAAGAGGTTCCAGCGTTAAAAAATGACCGGGCGTAAGAACGTTCAAATCGTTGGGATCCGAGCTCAATGGACACAAAGGACGCGAATTTAAAATTGATTCGATCTGAGCGAAGAGTGTGGTAAGCTCTTCAAACGTTAAGACCTGATCGCCAACAATACGGTACAAATGACTCTTTGCGGCTTTGATTTGGATTTCCCACACCCCCTCCAAAGTGAGGGGAGCAGAAGTTGCGTACGCGTTACGTTTAAAATCTATTTTTTCCGCATGAGAGGCTTGTTCGATACCTGACGCTAGTTGTGAACTTGCACCAACGAAATTCGTACCGCAGTCAGAGTGAATAACATTGCAGCGGCCGCGACGAGAAACGAAGCGACGCAATGCCGCGATGAAGCCGTCAGTCGATAAAGTAGAAAGTCCACTCTCAAGGTGCCAAAATTGCTTTTGTGCTCAAGCATACAGAATAAACACAAGTACGCTTTATCGATTTTAGCACCACGATGAAGCCCGAGCTTAATTCGAAAAGGCCCTCCTAGATCGACACCTAAGACAGAGAAGGGTTTTGCCTGATTGACACGAAAGGCCGGAAGGTCGCTCATAAAGGGTTGCAAAGGTTTCGGTTTAAGACGGTAGCATCTTATGCATCTTGAAAGATGATGAGCGTACAGCATGCTTTTGCCGCAGAGTATCCAAAACTGTTGTAAAATCAGATAGTTGGTTGTGTTCACACCGGGATGAAAATTGTTTCGATGAAGAGATTCGATTACAGCTGATGTAAGAACACTCTTTTTGGGCAATAATGCGGGATACTTATGTTCGAAGTCAAGATCGGAGCGCGATAGGCGCCCGCCTACTCTGAGTATACCCTGCTCGTCCAAGAACGGGTTTAGCCGGATTACGAAAAACTGCGAGGTAATCTGTATCTTTTGATTGTAATTTGGATATGACATCCAAAAAAACAACGATGTTGGAAATGTTTGACGATAATTAGTAACGCACGATGACGCTCCAGCGTCCGTTACGAAAAGATTATCTGATCGCGGAACAGTGTTACGCATGTTATTACAAAACCTGCGAACGTAAGCGATAATGCGACAGATTTTTATCTAAAGAAGAATATTTTTCGAATAGCCGATCAATTATAGACGATGTGATTAACTTTGCTTTCGATTTGATCCGAAACGAGAACCGTGGTGCGACGCTGCTCAGAGAGCACCGCATTGTCATCGTTTGAACGATTTTTCGATGTATCGATTGGCCACTCAGACTGTGGTTGAGACAACCATTCTGGGCCCCGCCCACCATAGGGCATTGTTTAGCAAATCGTGGAGGCAATTGCCCACGCGAACCAAACATCTGCAGGATTTGTGACAGATGGTACGTGCCTCCAGCACTCGGTCGGTACGATATCTTGAATGTGACTTACGCGGTTTGCAACGAATGTCACCCAGCGAGAAGAAGGAGCTCGCAACCAGGATAAGGTAACGGTGGAATCACACCACAGATAAGTGTCATAGACAGGAATCCGCAGCGTGTCCTTGACAAATTTGATAAGGTCTGTAAGCAAAATCTGCACCACACAGCTTCTAAGCCGAGGTAACGATTGACGTTTTCAAAGAGAGCTACACGACGCCTTTGCACATACGAGAAAGACGCGAACGGAGCCGTCAGACTCGATAACACGCAGGTATATAACGGCGCCATATGCTGCTTCGGAGCTGTCACAAAATCCATGCAGTTGATATGATTGAGCGCTATCGGTAGCGTATTTACGTGGAATTTTAAGATTCCCTAACTTGAGGAAAGCTGTTCAGAGAACTTTTCCCATTGAGAGATAATTTCCGGTGGGGGCTTATCATCCCATGAAAGACCCTAGAATCCAAAGCTTTTGGAATAAGACATTTGGCATGAATTGTCAAGAGGAGATAAGAAAACCCAGAGGATCGAAAATTCTGGCAACCTCACTCAAAATCGTTCCAACTTGGTGCACGGTTGATTAGATGGATTAACGGTAAAGACGAACGAATCCGAAGCAGGCTCCCACTTAAGGCCCAGGAATCTTGATAGTTGTTGTCTTCGAGTTTCGGTAAAAGTGATTGCTTCTGAAAGACACGCACTCCGCGGGAAGATCGCTAAGTAGCTCGGGTCGGTTACTTTCCACCCATTTTCGGAGCTCAAACGAGCCAAGACCGAAAAGAGCGATGAGTTGAGGTTTTGATTTCTCTGGCGTCCTTCAGCGATGAGCTTCCGGATATGACGTCATCAACGTATATGTCGGAAGTTAAAACGGTTTTGGCCTTTGGGTACTTGTGACCCTCATCGTTGGCCAGTTGCTGAATAGAGCGGCACGCCAGGAATGGAGCGGAAGACACTCCGTACGTTACGGTATTTAATACGTACTCTTGAAGAGGCTCATCTGGGTGAGCTCGCCAGAGAATACGTTGATAATCACGATGTTGAGGAGCTAGTGTTGATTTGACGGCGGACATTTGGCGCACGTCTGCCATGAAGACAATTGCCGTGCTCACGGAAATGAAGAAGGATCTCTACGATATTTGATTGTAGCTTCGGTCCCGTCAGCAGCGAGTCGTTTAGCGATTTGGAAGTTGCATCTTTAGCCGAGGCGTCGAATACAACGCGAAGCTTCGTTGTAGCGCTGTCGGGACGTAGCACACAATGGTGCGGTATATAATACTTGCCTTGACCCATTTGCTTGGCAGGTACCAGAGTCATGTGACCACTGTCGATGTAGTCAGTCATGAACTCCACAGTGATTGTTGGTTTAAATTGTGATCGCGATACAGACGCCTTTCAATGGCATGAAAGCGTCGTAAGGCTATCTCTCGAGACCCTTCAAAGACTGGCTCCTCGTCGTCCTTGATGGGGAGACAAACTACATATCTACCTGTCTCGTCACGGTAGTGATTACTGAGAAAACTATTTTCACAGCGTTGCTCTTCTGGGGTCAATCGGGAAGATTGTGGAACGTTATCGATTTCCCAGAAACGTTAGAACAATTTTTGTTTAAACTATCGTCTACGGTAGAAGGGGCCCCACTCCTAGTAGACTGGACGATGCGAGTCTGCTGACTTCCCAAGAAGAAGCCAGCCGAAGACTGAGTAGAAAGCTCGCGGTTGAGAGGCGTTACCCTTCAGACTGATTGTTCGAGAAGTGACTCAGCAAAGACGTCGGCACCTAACAAGACGTCGATTGGACCAGGGATGTCAAAACCAGGATTCAGCTAGCGGTAGTGTTTTGACCTCCTCCCATCCTTTCGTATTTAGCCTTGCTATCGGTTGATCTCCGCAAATGCTCGGTATGACGAGCATTCCCAGACGAAACTTTACGTTACAGTTGGTGCCAATGTCGCATGTCACAAAGCCACTGACTGAGGCAGGGCTGCCCCCTAACCCATAAACGTTGATATTACCAGTTATAGGTTTTAGATTTTAATCGTTGAGCGGCTGGCGTGAGCCAGTGAGGAAAAATTGTTTTGTGCCTGCCGGTGTCAAATAACTTGCGCAGAACATGTATGAAATTCACCAGAAGCATCACGAATCTGGACTAGAGCTGTTGCCAGTAACACGGTTGTGGTTACGGTTGGATCAGACTGAGTCAACGAATCCTTAGCCACTAAGGTCGCCGAGCTTGCCGCCGACTCCTTATGTAGCAAAGTGTGGGAAAGTTATACGTCTACATTGTCGACATGAAAACATTGATCGTGCACTCTCGCACTGAAATGGGATGCGTTAAGACAATTGTAGCACCATTTCTTTTCAGTGGCCACAGCCAATGCGCTCATCTATTGATTTTGCCAAAAAATCATTACAGGCCGAGATGTGATGTTCATTGCGACCCAGTAGGCACATTTACGAATCGGAGTGCTCGAATTGTGAGCAGGTTTCGCTTGTTGTTTATCACCAACATTTTTATGAGTAGTGACGGTGGGAGCGACAAGCGAATGCGTGACGTTATGTCGCTTGGAACTTCTTGTGAAGTTCCCGGTGTGTCCTTTGAAACGTTAGCGGTTTTATTGGTAACATTCGAAAAGTGCGTGTCGCGAATTAATGCTTCACCTTTTTAGAGTGTAAGAATGCCCTTAAATGGTTATACTGTGGAAGCTCAATATCGGTATGTTTTTCCTCAAACTCGCGTCTTAATTTGGTATCGAGTTTGGCCAGAACATTATAACAAAGAACAAAATCCCATTTATCGGTAGGTAATTTTAAAGTTTTTAAAAATTGTTACAAGTTCTCATCGATCGTGTCTAAGGCGCGTCGAAAATCTTGAGCGTTCGAAGTCTTTAAACTAACGTCCAAGATAGTATTTCACGCCAGCACGTAAAAACGCTAAATTCGCGTTTATCTTCATAACGGGACTTGAGAGCCTCTCGTACGCACTTAAATAATGTTCACTTGCAACAGGAAAAAGTTCTAATGAACGATAAAGCATCACCACTTAAAACTGACACGAGATAGTGAAATTTCTCCAATATTACATAAGGAGGTGTAGAATCATGTATCAACGCGTTATAAGTTGCAATGAACTCAAGGCCATTCCTTGATAGCACCGGAAAAAAGTTGGCAACGAAATTTTTTGGTAACCGCATATTTCCACTGTGCGAACCGGTCAATGAATTATGTTTCGAAGTGTCAGCTTGTTGAGATAGAACGTTGTTCAAATTTTTCGTTGAATCTGCCAACACTTGAAAATACAATTCGTCAAATCGATCCTGAAGTTCATCGTGTCCTCCTCATCGGCATCATCCTTAAGAAGGTCCAAAATAATAAAAATGGGAGTCATGAAAAACTATCAGCAATCGTTTTTATTTCATGACAATATGAAAGAAATAACCCTACTTGTGATTCATCGAAATTATTGGCTAAGGTACCTACTTCCCAAAGCCTTCGTTAAGCGATTATATGCTATAGTTCGTTTACGTCGCAAACTGGGCAAATTATTAATAGTGTACGTATTTTCGATACCCTTTTTAATAGTAGGTTTAAGATTTACGCCTTGATAGTAAAGACATAATTAATATCAAAACAATAAAACCTGATAGCAACAAATATTCGGATTCGATAAAAAAGTTTAGTTGCGAACGTCTTCAGTGAGACCGCGTTCACAAGAATCGACGAGAATCACTGGGGCGGTATTACACGACAACAGGTAATATTGTCACCTCGGTCACCTGAGTTTTAAATTGAAATAAATTAAATTGATAAGGATGAATTAAATGAGCGTTAGGAACACTAAAAACGGTTTGCGATATTCGTTAATGTACGGTAAATAAAAAAAATAAAAATCAGTTTTTTTTGTAAAAACAAAAAACTATGATTTTTAACCTAAAACGGTAATAATGAAAATGTGAACGCACCAAAATTCTTTGAAAATATGATACGATAAACGATACAACGTCACGATAAAAAATATTTCGTAATTTGAAACGAAATAAATTTTCGATAAATAAATATCAAGAGGAAACGTTGAACGGTTGGAAAAAAGTAGTCGAGTTATAACGAACTATCAACATAAAATTATGAGAAGGTGGATTTGCAATATTGTATTATTGCGAACGGTAAAAAACGGTAGATAATTTTATGCTAATAAATATAAAAACGACAAAAGAATTTATTGCCCTTCAACAAATATTCTAGAAAGGCTGATGGAAGCCATCTTAAATCGATAAAACGGTAGGTAAGGTACTCAACAAAAACAAAATGGAACAAAAGAAGACTTGTTTTTCCGATTAGTAATTGAAACAAAGTATGTTATGTTTATTCGTTTTAGCTGTACTAGTAAGTATAATAAGCGTGGAATACGGTAAATGAAGTAGCAATTACTAAATCGAATTGGTATTTGGCGGCAGACTGAAGGTAGGTATCCAAAGTTCCCGGGTTTCGGCACCAAAAAATGTGGCTAAATTGATTCGATAAGTAGAAATTAGAGTACACTATCAATCACCACATTGGATCGAATACTTATTGAGAAGCATTCGCCGTTAATAAAGCGTTGCTGAACAGACGGATTTATAGACAATAGGAACAATGCACAAACCACTTACCATGTAGAGCAGGCTTCGAGCACGATTCCTCACGAATAGTTTCTTCTTCCTTTAGGACACCTAGCCGGCCAGCCACACACGATTATAAAGTTCCAAAAACACTGGTTGAGCACTCTGAAGTTTTATTTAAGAATAATTGAGTAAAAATGTAATGTTTGATGCGCGCGCGCCTTCGCTTTCACGTACAGACACGGAGAGAGTTTTTACTGGTTCTGCCACCAGCCTTCTGCTACCAGCCTATGGCGTTGATCTCTCAGACACCGGTAGGATCTGCGCATGCGCCAGCGGAAGTCCGGGCGCCCCATTGGCTAAATAGAACTGCAGCACAGCTAATTGTGATGATTGATAAGTGCATCGGTAAGGCGCGCAGAAATTCAAATTGGAAAGGTAAACAAGATTTGCGTTGAAAACGGAACAGTACTTTTTATCCCGAATTCCCAAGCAGCAAGCCCTGGGGCGTGGCTTGTGCTCTATAAAGGACCAACAACAAAATTCGAGTGACTTTCAACGGCCCCGGTAGGTCGGCCCCGGTGACGGGGCCGTTGAAAAAAAATCAAAAATGAATGGGACGGATAGCATAAAAAATTTATAGTATACGCTCCGGTAGTGTTTAAGGGGGGAAATTGTGTATTATTTAGTAGACCTTAAATATGAAATGAAATCAAAAAAAGTATATTATGTATTCTGTGTCATAATAAAACAAACATCATGTATTTTATTTTCTTATTGTTGATATTTTTTTTCAAAGATAAAAACTGTTTGTTACATACAAACTTACAAAACAAAACAAGCACACAGTGTACTTTTTTTTGAATTTTCTTTTAAATTTCCCGGCCTAGGCCAGGAAGTAATGTATGAGCCAGAAATTACAAACTTCCTGTCAACTTTTTACTACAATAATGTCTACAAATGCAGAAAATCATATTTTCTAGCTCTATGATGTAACCTAAACCACAGATTAGGTAGGTAGGTAATGGAAACTATTTTTTAATTTAGGCCACAACAGTTTGAACCTTCTACAAGGTTAGTCTATGCAAAGGAACGCGCTGCCTCAAACAAAACGGAAATTCCGGTGTAGACGGAGGCTAGTTTTAGACACGAGTGGGGGGAGGGGGTGCATGGGGGGAGGGGTGTAAAGTTCAGGATGTTGTAGGTAAGTCTTTCTGGTTGTAGTTAGTTTTCAGTAAATACTTTCAATAGTTAACTAGAAAAGTTATGTGATGTTATCGTTTGTTTTTTAAGAAATAAAAATAACTGACAAGGTAAAAAATTAAGTAAGTAGGTACCTACTATTAAATCAAATTGAATGCTGCTGACTGACTGATTGGGATATCAACGCAGATACGAAACCGCTAAACGTAGAGCTTGGAATTTTGCAAAGGGTCCTTTATAAAGCAATAAAAAGGAATTTTTGATTTTTAACACGACTGACCAAAAAAGAAGTGTTATGTTTCAGGGTTCATGTATGTATGTAAGTTTCTTTATTCCATCATAAGTTCTGAACGGCTTAACAGATCGTGGTGCCGTATCCTCACTCACACGAACCTTTTGTAATCATTTGCTTATCTAGCTTTTGCCCGCGGCTTCACCCGCGTGAATTTCCCACGAGAACAGTACTTCCCCAGGATGAATGGTACCTATGTCTTTCTCAGTACTTCAAACTATGTGAATGCGAAATTTTAGGAAGAATGGTTCAGTAGATAAAGAGTGAAGAGGTAACAAACAAACTCACTTTCGCATTTATAATATTAGTTAGGATTAGGATAGCTAACGTTTTGATCATTGCAGTCGCCGTGGTGGTGAGGGTCCCGGCGAGTCGACCCGGTGCTCACTCGACCCGCGGCCTGAGTCGCCGGATTTTTGAATTTTATTATATTTCTTCCGGCGACTGGGGCTACTCACAAATAAAAAAAAAATTCTATTGTTTTAGCCAAAGAGAGTACAGTCAGGCAAAAAATGTTGACAGGAATATTTGAAAAACAGAACTTTATTAAAAAATATCATTTATTTAAGTATAAAATAGGTATAAAAAGGAAAAAAAAATGTTGCTCTTTAATTTTAATGTTGTTTAAAATAATACATACAAAGCATGTTACAATAACTAAGTAAGTAATTATGTGTCACAAAATAAAAAAAGAGTTATTTAATTTTTTCGCTAGTTTTTTAATACAAAATAAAGTCGGCATATCATATTTCTGTTTCTTTACAAGAAACTTATTTACTTATCCTAGACATGAATTTATATTCCTTATAGTGGTGGTTGAATCATCCTTGTGGCTGAATTATGAATATATTTTTTATTTTAATATTGTTAAGACTGATTTTGGGACATATAATTACTTAATTGTAGTACCATGATTTTTGTATATTATACAACATACTTACATGAACGATAATCAAAGGGCATTTTATGCCTTTTTATATCTATATCATACTTAATTAAATAATATTTTTAAATCAAGTTACGTTTTTTAATTATTCCTAAAACATTTTTTCGCCTGACCGTACTCTTTTAGGCTTGAACAATAGATTTTTTTTTTTAATTTGTGAGTGGCCCCAGTCGCCGGAAGAAATAAAATAAAATTTAAAAATCCGGCGACTCGACCCGCGGGTCGAGTGAGCACCGGGTCGAGTCGCCGGGACCCTCCCGTGGTCACAGCCAGACTCGTGTATAGACATAGATCCATGATTATATGTAGAGAAGAAGTCATCTACATATTCATAAACACTGACAAAGTTGATGTCAGTGTTTGTTACAGTACGACAAGGATCTTTTTGCACGTGGTAGAAAACGGAACTAATGTCTAAACTATTAGAATTTCTTATTTAAAACGTAGGTGGCGCCCTCACTCACGTGCAAAAAGATCCTTGTCGCACTGTACAAAAATAGTTCATTTAAATAACAGAGTCACCTGTCCAATCGATACGTCCTTGAAGATGAAACCTACCCATTATGACAACATGCTACAGCTGACAATTTGCAGATGCGACAGATGCATTTATTATTCGCTACGCAGGTGAAATGACTATTTTTAAAGATAGCTACTTTGTTTTGAAGCGGTGGTGGCTGAGTGGTAGGGCGCCCGCCTGTGGCTGCAAAGGTCCCAGGTTCGAATCCTGCCCGTGCTATATGAGTTTGCATAGCAATCTGACTGATGTACCTATGTTAGTTTTCATCGACCACTACTTGCTTCCGGTGAAGGAAAACATCGTGAGGAAGCTTGCACTATAGTTGATGGTTATCAGCTAGTGTGTGAAATGGTGAAGGCAATGGCAAACCATACGTGTATGCGAAATTTCAGCAAGATTGGTTCAGTAGATAAAGCGTGAAGAGGTAACAAACAAACAAACTCACTTTCGCATTTATAATATTAGTTAGGTAGGATAGACAGATTTTTTATATAGACAATATAGACAGATGAAGCTAGTCACATAAAAAAATAAGTGAAGCCACGCGCTACAAGTATGCCAATAAAAATAAAACTACTAGGCAATCAGAATCGCTCAGATAACTGCGTAGAATGTATATCTTTTAGTACAGTAGAGCCCGCGTAACAGGCGTAGAATGACAAAAAGTCTCATGTCAGATGCCTTTACTTGGGGGACTTGAATAGAATCTGACATACTAGTATTAGTTATAATTATAATACTCTCTCTCTTTAGTCGTATTTCTTCATGACTGAGGGTCGTGGTCATTATATGAAATGAAACAAACACAACGACTATCCTGGTAATGTTAATGGAATGGTTTGACATTGCCTTCTCCATTTCACACACAAGCTGATAATATCAACCAGAGTGCAGGTGTCCTCACGATGTTTTCCTTCACCGGAAGCAAGTGGTGGTCGATGAAAACTATCATGAGTCAAATTGGTATATAAACTCATGTAGCCCGGGCAGGATTCGAACCCGGGATTTTGCATCCACAGGCGGGCGCTCTACTACTCGGCCACCACACCACCGAATTATAACACACTCGATAAGAAATAAAGATTCCCTTTTATTAAGCTTACTATCCCGGTATCTGTCTGTCGTAAATCAAATCGTACCAGTTAATTTTTTCCACTTTTGCGTTTTACCGTCCTTTAGTCGTATTCCTCATGACTGAGAGTCGTGGTCATTATATGAAATGAAACAAACACAACGACTATCCTGGTAATGTTAATGGAATGGTTTGACATTGCCTTCTCCATTTCACACACAAGCTGATAATATCAACCAGAGTGCAGGTGTCCTCACGATGTTGTCCTTTAGCCTTTACCAGGCCGCTTAATTACAGAGTTAAAATTTTACACATGGTTACGATGTTTTCCTTTGTCATCCTCATGAGTAGCATTCGAATCGCGCCACACGACGTCTTAGCCTATCAACACGAAAGTAAAAAAAAACAAAAAAAAACAAAAATAGTTTATTGGAACTTTTCATTTTCAGGCACTTTTTCACGTCAAAAATGAATTATATCGTATCATAAATATCAAAGCTACAAACTACTAGCATTACAGAACGACCACTGCTGAGAAAAAATGCCGAAAGAAACTCATTAGACAGTCTTGGTCACCATGCCAGAGGGCCTTTTTTATATTCCATATAATAAAAAATAATAATAAAATAAAATAATTTATTTAGGTAAATTGTTTTACATAAATCTACAGGTGTTGAAGCCTACTTTTAAGTTATAATATACTTGTGCCAGTAGGCTCCGTTCTTCCATATCTTTTTAGTATTTACCTTATATACCTAGTCTAGTTTATAATTAAAACAAGAATTACAGACTAAAAGTGTGTTGTGTATGTATGTGATGTATGTGTGTGTGTATGTATGAGTAAGTGAATTTATTAGGGTGTATGTATTGGTGGGTAACTTCTTTAAATATTTTGAGTATCTATAGTGTCAAAAATACTATAGAGAAGTATTGGTAATTAAACTCTCCGAATCATCATAGGTTAAGTCTTTAAGCCAAGATGTTATTAGCGATTTACACTCATGAGATGGTTTATTATATATGTTCAGTTCTTTATTTAATTTATTATATATTACAGCAGAGCGAATATTATATTGAATTTGCGCAAATTCAGTTTTTTGCAAAAGGAACAAAGGCTGCAATTTGTCTTCTTCTATTAGCAATTTGGGGTTTATACGGTAAACTTTTATGTTTTTTAAAATCATTTGGAGTAAATATAACTTTCTAATTGATAATAAATCGCAGGTTTGATACAATAGGGTTGTAGGGAAAATTCTTTTCTTGAAGTACATAACTTTCAAAAGCGTACGTTGTGACCTTTCAACCTCTAGGAATTTAGTCTTATGAGCACCACCCCAGACCGGTATGCAATAAATAATTATGGATTGTACAAGAGAAATATAAATTTTATTAAGAAGAGTTGGTGTAACAATGTGTCTTAGAGTTTTAAACATCCATATGAACTTTCTTATTCTTCCCGATAGTTGTTCGATTTGTCGGTACCATGAGAGATTTTGATCCACCATTACACCAAGATATTTAGTGTGATTTAGTTTAGTAATAGAGGGACACGTACAATTTAGAGCTTGGTCACATGTGTGGATTTTTATATTAAAGTCAAGAGGTGGTTGCGTATTGTTATATATGCTGAAACAGATGTAATTTGTTTTTGACGTGTTTAAAGTTAGGAGATTGTGTTTTAACCACAAAGCTACTTGGGCCATGCCATTTTCTGCATGATTACGAGCGGTATCCCAGTTTGGGCCAGTAAAGACTATTGCAGTGTCATCCGCGTAGGAAAATAATTTTGCATTTTTCAGCGACATATTGCATAGGTCGTTAATATAAATGAGAAACAGAGTCGGACCCAGTACGCTTCCTTGCGGAACGCCATAAGTCACACTCTGTCCCTCACTTATACATTCATCTAGTTTTACCTTTTGAATCCGGTCCGATAGATAATCCTTAAAGATGTTCAATTGTTGGCCTCTAATACCGATTTTTCTAATTTAGTCAGCAAGATGGAGATGGAGACAGTATCGAATGCTTTTTTAAGGTCAATAAAGCATGCTAAACTCTTCACGCCTTTATCTAAATTTTTGATTATAGTTTCAGTTAGTGAGGTTACAGCGTCTTCAGTGGAAATACCCTTTCTGAAACCGAACTGTGAGCTTGAAATTATATTATGTTTTTCGAGGTAATTTAGTAATCTTATGTTTAATAATTTTTCTATAATTTTTGCCAAAACTGATATAACTGAGATAGGCCTATAATTATTGATATCGTCTTCATCTCCACCTTTGTGTATTGGGGTGATAATGGATTCTTTGAGAAGTGAGGAAATATACCTTTCTCAAAACAAGTATTCACTAGATGAACTACAACAGGGATAATTTCGTCTTTTATATATTGAATGTAGCGGGTTGAAATGTTGTCCCATCCCGGAGCGCTCTCTGACTTTAAGTTCCTAATGATAGAATCAACTTCTTCGTGATCGGTTTTTAGCAGAACGAATGACTGGGACCATATGGTTCTTTAGTTTGTACACTGTAATTATATTATTATGTTTTTAAATATAAAAATAACAAAAATATATATTTTTTGCTAACAATAAGTATCCCAATAGTGGAAAATGGTATTTAAAAGGATAGGAGAAACAAAAATGAGCGCGCTCTAGTTACAACTAACTCTCTAAGCATTTCTGAGTACCTCATAACCTAGCAGGTACATTTGGTTCCGCTGTCAGTACATTCTCAAGATGCCTTTGTGATATTGCCATTTTTCAATATTTTTCTACGTACACGAGCAAAAGGAATATTGAATTTGTTATGTAGGTTATTTTCGTTTGAAAATTGAATGTGCAACTTTTTAGGTTTCCGCTGTTCAATTGTGAAAGGACAACGGTATTGAGTTGACTTGACTATATATATGAACAAAATGTCTCCCCTTAAATAGAGACAATGAGAAAAGTGCCGATGGACACATTTTTATACTACGTACTTCATTAAAATAAATAAATATATACGGACAAATCACAAAGATTGAGTTGGCCCCAAACTTAGTTCGACACTTGTGTTACGGGATATTAACTAAAATATATAGATAAACATCCAAGAACCAGGTTAATCTGGAAAAGATAATTTTCTATGTTGACCCGACCGGGGATCGAACCCGGGACCTCTGGTGTGGCAGTCCGGCGTGATTACCATTAGGCCACGAAGGTCGTCGTCTTTATGTACTGGTGGCAAAAATAAAAGTTCCTAAATAACAGTAACAAATACTAAAAAAAATAATTTTAGTCCACTTATTAATCCTCTAACCTATAAAATTAAAGAAGTTAAATTTTAGTCCACTTATTAATCCCCTTACCTATTGAGGATTCCGGCAACTCGGACCGAGGCTCACTCGACCCGCGGGCTGAGTCGCCGGATTTACTTAACTATGATAAGGCAATTTTCAACCTAGCTTGTTGACCGGTAGACAAAGTTGGCCTTAACGGTCTTACGAAGTTTGCTTGACAAGGCATCGCCTCATAACTGTTATAGATAACTTAAGTAGTAGACTATTAAATCCTAACTAATATTATAAACTAGCTGTGCCCCGGGGCTTCGCTCCCGTGGGAATTCACGATAAAAAGTACTCCGTGTGCTATTCCCGGTATTTTTCTATCGGTGTACCAAATTTCATTGTAATCCGTCGAGTAGATTTTGCGTAATTGAGTAACAAACATTCCCAAATTTACATCCAAACTTTCGCATTTATAATATTAGTAGGATGCGAAAGTGAGTTTGTTTATTTGTTTGTTACCTCTTCACGCTTTATCTACCGAACCAATCTTTCCGAAATTTCGCAAACACATAGTTAGAAGTACTGAGAAGGACATAGCCTACCTTTCACCCCGGGAAAAAGCACTGTTCCTGTGGGAAATTCACAGGGGAAAAGTCGCGGGCAAAGGCTATTTGAACATAAATAAACTATACACACTTGTAACAAGGACGCGCCGAATCAATTAGCAGTCAACGCAAATTATTGCGCTCTGGGGCTTTGCCCCTGTAGGAATTTCTGGATGAAAGTACCCTATATGCTATTTCCGGTATGTTTCTACCCGTGTAACAAATTTTATCAAAATCCGTTCAGTAGATTTTGCGTGATTGAGTAACAAACATCCAAAGTAGCTCATAAACTTATATTCTATCTTTCGCATAATATGAGATACGTCCTTGGGCTTCGCTCTCGTGAAAATTTCGGGATAAACAAATACCTACCCTGTATGCTATTACCTGTATTTTTCTACCCGTATGCCAAATTTCACCGTAATCTGTCCGGTATCCCGTCCAAACTTTCGCATGTATAATCTATACATATAATAAAACAGTAAAAATATTTTGTCTGTACATTTAGTATTTTTGACTGAAATGGATAGAGGGACACTTAAAAAGAATAATAGAAAGCAAAACACATTTTTTGGAATTTCTTGTCTGTCTGTCTGTCTGTATGTACGCGTTTCACGCAAAAACTACTGGACGGATTTGAATGAAACTTTTTTTGTTGTCTGGGCAACATTTAGGCTATAATTGATTTTGAAAACTGGAACACCTGATGAAGAACCTAAACAGAACAGCTAAACTATAAGAAATATGGAAATGGTCCCTTTGCAAAAGTTAATCAATCTGACGAGCATTTTCTATTGACGTATAAAAACCGAAGATCAGGATCATCTGATGAAGAATTCCAAGAGACCAGCTACACTATTACATATATGGAAATGGCGCCTTAGCAAAAGTCCTTCAACCTGATGAGCATTTTCTACTGACGTATAAATAGACAGGACACGGGATAGCACAAAGAGGGACTCGGGGTGGGAGTGGTGGTAAACGGGAAATTGTAGATAACGAGCAGACGAAGATCGTTTATTGAATGAAATATCACTTTTGATTCATTTTAACACCGCAGCTGTACAACGTGTACCTAACATATTCCCGCGGGACACGGGATAACCAAATGGCTGAAAGTTTCAGTACTGGAGTTTAGGTTACTACAGTTTGGAACACAAAAGATTTTTCATCTAAGTTAAACTCACGCGGGCGAAGCCGCGAGCAACAACTAGTTTAGTATAATATAATTGATTAAATTGGCTATTTTGTATCTATTCGAATATATAGTCTATGACGTTAACAAAATGGCCTGCCTTAACACACAGCAGTTAGTCCACGGATAAGTCAGCATTCCTTTTGTGCCTCAGTCCAAGTTACCTCTTTGTTTTCTCTATGGTTTACGACTAACTTTGAGCTGAAACTTAAGTTAACCTGAGGCTAGGATTAACTTTAGGATTCCGTATCGCGAAATGGTAAAAGTGATACTTACTTACTTGATGGAAATAGAAACATGATTATGCTCTGTAATGTGGTTAACTTTCTTTTAATGTTAACTTTCATATTAGGCGACCAAGACTGTTTCATGAGTTTCTTTCGGCATTTCTTCTCAGCAGTGGTCGTTCCGAAATGCTAGTAGTTTGTAGCTTTGAGACATAATATATTATGATAAATAATTAGTTTTCGACGTGAAAAAGAGCCTTCTTTGAAGGCCAAGTTTCAATAAAAAAATTGACTTTTGACTTTTTAAATAAAAATAACAGTCTATTATCAAAGCTTGTTGAATTTTACCATTATAGGGTTCTGTTTTTTACCATTTAGGTACTTTCTTATCGAATGTGTAGGTGGATCCAGTCTTCGCGCCAATGCACCAACGGAGGGGTGGGTAGCTATCATGGTCGAGTGCGTGGTCTATACTCAAAATAACCTCGGGAATAGTTTTAAGTATAGATAAAATCATGCGTGATCGAATCAGAAATGAGGAGATCCATAGGAGAACTAAAGTAACCGACATAGCCCGCAGAATCGCCAAACTTAAGTGGCAGTGGGCGGGGCACATAGCTCGTAGAACAGATAGCCGTTGGGGCAGAAAAGTTCTCGAGTGGCGACCACGAACCGGAAAACGTAGTGTTGGCAGGCCTCCCACTAGGTGGACCGACGACCTGGTGAAGGTCGCGGGACGCGCATAGATGCGGGCAGCGCAGGACCGGTCGTTATGGAAATCCTTGGGGGAGGCCTTTGTCCAGCAGTGGACGTCTTTCGGCTGAGAGAGAGAGAGATAGATAAAATCATATACCAAGAAAGTCCCAGGGGGGTGATAACCCCCCTAAATCCGCCCCCAGTGTGTTATAGTTATAGATAACTCTGGTGTCAGTTATTTTTATCAATTCGCCTAAAGGCACTTGACATGTCTTGATAACTAACGGTACCCTTGTCTTTGTCGGTCATTTTAATGTCAAACTTTCGCATTTACCTATCCAAATCCTAACTAATATTATAAATGCAAAAGTGAATTTGTTTGTTTGTTGGATTGTTTGTTTATTTGTTTGTTTGTTACCTCTTCACTCTTCAACTAATGAACCAATCTTCCTCAAATTTCGCATTCACATAGTTAGAAGTACTAAGAAGGACATAGGGTACCTTTCATCCCGGGTAAAAGCACTGTTCCCGTGGGAAATTCAAGCGGGCGAAGCCGCGGGCAGAATCTAGTACCTAATACATTATTAGTTTATGTTAAAAAAAAATATATACCTATTTACAACCCAAAATTAATCAAATGATTTTGATGATTTGCATACATACATATTATCACGCCTTTAGAGACTAGCGATTTCCCTTGCTACGATCCTTACAGATCTCTCTCGCTTCCTCTACACTCATCACTCTCTTCATACATGCTCTCCTATAGCACCCATAGGTGCTCCTAATATCTCCCTTTTTAAGGAGGTCCGCAATCTGGTCGGAGTGCGATCTTCGAGGTCGACCCTGACCAACTCTTCCATTTACCTCTGCTTTATAAATACCTTTCGTCAATCTCTTTTCATCCATCCTCTCAACATGCCCAAACCATCTTAACATTCCTTTTTAGGGTTCCGAAGTAAACAAGGAACCCTTATAGTTTCGTCATGTCTGTCCGTCCGTCCGTCCGCCCGTCCGTCCGTCTGTCTGCGGCTAATCTCAGAGACTACTAGTACTAAAAAACTGTAATTTGGTAGAGATATACATATTTATTACGCGGAGCGAACTGTAGAATAAAATTAGGAAAAAAAATTTTTTTTAGGGAGTTTCCCCTACACCTATAGTGGGGATGATTTTTTGTGGGGTATCATTTGATAGATCTTTTAAAAATATTATGAGTGTCTGAAGAAATTTTTTTGATTTAGGGATCCGTGTGCGAATATAAAGCAAATATAATGAATTTAAAAGGAAAATTATCACGGCTATGTAGACTTTACACGTTAATGAGTAATAGACGATAAACTTAAAAAAATGATTTTAGTATGAATATTATTCGTAGGAACAATTTTCATTCTATATGATGGTATATACTTAGGTTATTTTCATTAGTTATATAAAAGTGGAAGTAAATATAAGTTCATGTGTCCGCATTTCTACAGGATAGGTACCTTCGGAACCCTACATTGCGCGTGGCCCGACACGCACTTGACCAATTATTCAATTTTGGTTACTACATCCTCTTTCATTCCACACATTTCTCTGACATCAATATTTTATTTATTAAATATTATTTTATTTATTAATTTTTTATATTTTATTTTTTAATATATTTTTTTGATGACTTAAATTTTAGAATTTATTAATAGTATGGTATTTTATTCCCAAATTTCCCACGGGAACCCCATAGCTTGGCTCATAAAATAATTGAAGTCAAACAGAAATAAAGAAATTTGAACTTGATACGACAACTTCCATATTATTCTCAAAAAATACAAACGTAATAATAACTACAGGTGAAGGTTACACGTCCACCTGCGCAAACGCAAGGTGGTTGCCCATCTGCCTCGCGCGTGGCATTTACTATGGTATTGTAACTGGTTGAAGACATTACCCTCCTTTATAAGGTAGGGTAAGGTCTTGTAAGGGTTATGGCGGATAAAAACATGTAACAGATAGACACTTGACACTACACAAATCAATATATAAAAAAATCTTCCGTTACTGACTGAGTGACTGACAGATAAAATAAAAAATAAAATAAAAATGTATTTATTTGCCCATAACACTTTACAGTTTCTCTCATAAAAGTAATTATTAATTAGAAAACACTTTTTAAAAAGACATAGGTGTGTAATCATAAAGATATTTAACATGATGAATGTTACAACATGTATTATTTCGTTCAGGTCCATAATGTCCCTTTCTCAAAATGTCCCTTCCACAAAATGTCCCTTCCCCAAAAAGTCCCGATCCTAAAATGTCCCCACCCCAAATATCCCTACCTAACAATATTATTAATGAACTAGTGACCCGGACTTCGCACAGCTATAGTAACAAATTTCATGGAAATTGGAGCAGATTTTTAATATTTTGCATACAAACTTTTAACCCCTATTTTGCACACTTAGGAGGTGAATTCTAATAAACCATGAAACAGTTATTCAATAAAATGTTTTTTAAGAGCATAAATCTCAACATTTATCAAAGTAAGCAGATTTAAAGATTTTCCATACAAACTTTATTAGGACTGTGTTGTATAAAATGTCGTGATAAAGTAAATTAAACTTAAACTTTACTTCTCTGTTTATTTATTTACTTTTAAATCAGGAACATAAAGTTTTTTGACACATTATCTAGAACAAAGAAAAATCTGCACCGGATTCAGCTACCGCTATCCTCGTTATTATTTCACCAAAATCCGTCCAGTTGATTATGCGTGATTGAGAAACAAACATACACAAACAAAACAGACATAAACTTTCGCATTTATACTATTGTAGGATATTCTAGTCGTCGTAATATTCGTCCACATACACAGTCATTTAATTGTAAGACATATGTTGTAAAGTGACGTCTTTGGAGAAAAATGCAGCAGTGGAGTTTGTTGCGCCGCCTCTTCTCCACTTGCGCTTTGGAGGCGGTGGTAAACTTAGCTTTAAGTAATTTTATGACGTCAACTAACTAAAAAACAAGAATGTGACGATTTATGAGTGCTATTTTTAAGCCTATATGAATAAAAATAATTGACTTTGACTCTAGTCGGGGGTTGCCGACTATACGTAAGTGACCCGTCTATTTCAACTAGAATGTTTTCTTCACATGTTAGTTTTAATGATATAATTTGTAGGATATATTTAGTATTCAGTTTTACCCGATTTCACCCCGATTAAAAATTACCCTTTTTTATGGTTCCGTACCTCAAAAGGTAAAAACGGAACCCTTATAAGATCACTTTGTTGTCCGTATGTCTGCCAAACTCTTTTATCTCAGGAACGCTTCAAGGTATCAAGTTGAAATTCATATCGAATACTCGGATCCACGGTCTCTTTCAGCAAAAAAATAATCAAAATTATACGTCAACGCGATCAAAAGATATTACCGTAAATGTTGCGAATTTTTGCATATTTTGCGATTTTAAGCAATCAAAACCTATGGGGTACTTCCCGTTGACCTAAAATTATGAAATTTGGCAAAAAGCAAGGTCTTACAGTACTTATACAGGAATAATGAAAATTGTAAATATGTTGTTGGTAGTCTAAAAAAAGTATTACAAACTTATTTTTGCGCTGGATTCAGTATGAGTCTTAGAGATCAAACTGCTAAGGTAAGTTTGTTTTTTGAAACTAGTTGTTTTTTTAGTTAGAGCTATAATGTGAGATGCTTTGCATGTACAGAACCCTCGGTGTGCGAGTTTGAATCGCACTTTGCCGGTTTTTTTTATTAATATTCAGAAACATACCACTGTCACTCTCTCTCAAAAGCTAACAATTTAAAAATCGCGGAAAGCGTAAGATATGTTTGCAGCAACTTGTTATAAAAAATAAATAATTATAAAAAAGGAAATGCTCCCATCTCATGGCAGGTGGCACGTGCGGAGGCTGCGTTTGCTACTGGTTTGAGACGCAAGTCATGAGAGGCAGCGATTTGCGAGCGTCCGGCTAAAATTACAAACGTTAAATGAATAATGAAAATGATTTTGTTTAAATAGTCTAAAAATAGCACTTTTAAATCATCATATTCTTGTTTTTTAGTTAGTGGACGTCATAAAATTACTTAAAGCTAAAGTTACCACCGCCTAAAAACGCAAGTGGAGAAAAGGCGGCATAACAAACTCCACTGCTGCATTTTCTCCAAAGACGTCACTTTACAACATATGTCTTACAATTAAATAACTAAAAAAATTAAAGTTAAGTACTTCTCATCTACTTATATTTTCTCTCTCTAACATTAAGTGTTAAATGACCTTTTATTCATGGCCAAATAACTGAACAGGCATAATAGGGGATAACTTTTTTATGGTTCTTTTAATATCTAACAATAATAGAATCTTCAGTGAAAGAATCACATCAGTTACCAAAGTATTTCCCAAGATATAATAAATTCACGTTATAAGCAATGTTTGTACAATACCAAGACGCCCCTTGGCAAAGTACATTCAATGACGTCACGCGTAGAAAATGGACTTTCCCAAAAAGTTAGACCTCTAAGTTAACTCAGGAGAATAAACTCGTGCCGAAAAGTCACAAAATATGTTTAATTATAGGTAAGTACATTATGTATCCTACTAATATTATAAATGCGAAAGTTTGGATGTGAGTTTGTGAGGATGTTTGTTACTCAATCACGCAAAATCTACTGGACGGATTTCGATTAAATTTGGTATACGGATAGAAAAGTACCGGGAATAGCACATAGGGTACTTTTATTCCCGAAATTCCTACGGGATCGAAGCCCCAGGGGGCAGCTAGTTTATCATAAAATTACGTATTTTTAACAATTCATACTATCGTCGCTTCAGTGCTTGTTTGTTCTATCTACCATCAGTCAAATTTTACAGGAGAAGCGTTTTTTGCTGTATTTATTTAAAAAAGCTTTAGCTTCTACTTTTGAAAGGTCTTTAAAAATACATGAGTTACCTATGAATTAATGGTTATAACTTTTATCTGTAGAAGGGAAATTATTATACCTTTTATTACAGTTTTTATGTGGAGATAGAACAAAAATGCACAAAAATAATTACGAATGTGGACATAGAACATTACCACATTCGACATAGGACAAAGTGACTATATCATATTTGCGTGCTTAATTGTTCTATCTCCCAGGTATATTATACAGGGTGGTGTTTAATTCACGATATTATTCATAACAAATAAAAAAGCAAAACTATTTTAGTTAATAAGATGTTTTATAGGTTTAAAAGAAAAAGTAAAAACACTATGCTGAACTCAATTAGTTTACTACTTACTAACTTTAGTATTTTTAACACGATTGCCTAAAGAGGACTGTTATGTTTTTAGGGCTTTGCTTTCTTTATTCTACCGCATAGTTCATGAAAAACTTGCACACGAAGCAAGCAAGTTTTGGCGTCTAGGACCGCGGTCCCGGTCCCGAAAGACTCCTACTCCGTTCACAATAGCTCAATAATTGAGGAGTGTAAACCTTAACTAGTTAATAGTACCGTGTTGCTGCCAAAAACCAAATGCAGGTATTGAGTTACAAACAGCTGAGCTGAGCTGAGCGGAGTCGGAGAATCGAATTCTACGCGGGCGGTTGCTAGTAATACCTACTTATATTCTTTGACATTACTAAGAATAGCAATGTACTTATACGATAACACTCTTGGACTTAGCTTGGAGATGGTTCAACAAAGTCGCTGAAAAACAACACCCTGTTATAAATTCAAAACGAACTCAAGTGAAAATTTAAAAGTGCTTACTGCACACTCTGAGGCAGCGTCTGATTGAATTCTTGTTTATAATCAGACCGTGACTTACTTTTAAACAATTTATGTATGTATAAAATAAGATTAAACACCAAAAACTTCGTCAAAACAAGTTTTTTCGAATTATTTTCGGGAGCAACAAAGTACTTGTTGCGATGTCTCCTGCCACAGTGACAATCAAACAAAATGGCGGACATGACGTCGCGGGCTATGATTGGTCGGTTGAGTGGACATAGAACAAGCAAGCTCTGAACGTCCTATACGAGTGAGGACATAAAACAATCGCTGGATATAGAACAAACAAGCACTAACATTTCATTACAGTGTCGTGTGACAAATAAAATTGGAATTAATTTTTTGTTATTTTAAGAGTAAAAAGTTATAAATATTTTTTATCTAACAGGACTGAAATTTAATTTCTAACAATACTGCATTCAAAGTTCATTTTTGATAAATTTGGTAGATAGAACAAACAAGCACTGAGGCGACGCTATGGTAAAAAAAATCGCTTCAGCTTATATTTTGCGCCACAACCACTATCATCTCTGTACAGTTAAGTCTAGCAAAAAGGTAATTAGTGCAAAACGATCACCTGCACCTTGGCAGCTGATGAAGTACAGTACAGACATACACACACTTGACCATAGCGTCTGAGCAGAGAGATAATCGACTTGACTATCAATTTATTAGTTCAAAACTAAAAAAAACACGCTTTGTTCTATGTCATCTAATGATCCCAAATTTCTTATAAAAATAGAAAGAAAATCGTGACATTTAAAATTTCTTTCTTTGACTATGGCACAGAATTAATACAAGTACTACGTACAGAAAGGAAACTCCTTACCCCTCCCGAAATATGGCACATCCCCGCACCCCCCTCACTTCTCCCCCGTTCTTGTGTGTATTGGGACGCTATGACTATGAAAACGCAAAACATTGACGTGTTACAGCTTGTTCACGGATATACAGTTTCATTTGTAGTAGTATTAGGCCCCGTTTCTATGAAGTGCCCGTCCTGTAAATATATTGGTTAATTAACCATTACCTTAAGCATTACCACAGGGCGGGCGCTTCATAGAAACGACGCGTCAAATATGCCTACTACTACTACAAATGAAACTGTATATCCGTGAACACGTCAGTAACACGTTAATGTGTGCGTTTTCATAGTCGAACGTCCCACAGTTACACAAGAACGGGGGAGAAGTGCGGAAGGAGCGGGGGGGTGCCATATTGCGGGAGGGGCAGGGAGTTTCCTTTCTGTACGTAGTACTAATATTAATTCTGTGGCATTACCCAACTTACTAACTAATACGAGTATTAAAAATGAGAAAGTGGGTTTTTTAATTGTTTGTTACCTCTTCATGTCTTTAGCTACTGATCCAATTTTTCTGAAATTTCGCATACACATGTACTGAGAAGGACATACGGAAAAAGCACTGTTCCCGTGGGAAATTCACGCGGGTAAAGCCGAGGGGAAAAGCTAGTAAATAATAAAAATCAAAAGACACTTCTCCATTGACTTGAAAAACTAATTTCACCTGCTACGAATGTGTTGCCAGCTGTTGTTTTTAAAATGCATAGTTTCATGCATTTTTATGCATGTGTGTCTATTTTTTTTATTTTACGCATCTTGCATTCCGTATATTGAGAGCGATCGAGCTGGCTGTTAGCGAATCAGTCCGTCTTTCTGTTACGCTTACACGACTTAACCACTAAATCGATTTTGATGAAATTTGGTATCAGAAATAGGCTATTTTTTCCAAAATTATCTCCCAAGGAACATGGGGGTAAAATTTTGTAAGTATGAAAATGTCGTGGATGAAGTCGCGGACAACAATTAATTTACTTATGAATTAGTTTCTGTCGAATTTAATAGCGTTAACAATACAATAACACAAAAGAGAAATATATCCCGAAATTAATAAAAAAGACCCATCCAATAACACTCTATACGATATTTTTTCAGTTATTGACGTTACGGAAACGGAAGTAATAAACGTAATAAAATGGCTGCCGATACCCTCATAAAAAGATAGTAAGCGATAAAACCTTTCAATCGCTACCCAAAAGAATTGTAATTAAACTGAAAATAAAAATGGCGGGGCAAACAGGCAGTGGTAAAAATCCAATTAAATGGAGAAAAAGGGCGGGAAGCGAGATGCGACAAGTTGGACGCACAATTGCAAATAGGACCGGGCAACTTTTTTTTGATGCTTCTTTGATATATCTCACAATAATAGAATCATCCGTAAAGAAACACATCAATAACAAAGTATTTTCAAGATATAGCAAAAAACAATTCACATTTTTAAGCGATGTTTTGACAATACCATTACGGCCCTAACTAAACGTGCATTCATATGACGTCACGAGTAGAAAATAGACTTACCCAAAAAGTTTGAACTCTAATAAATTAGCTCAGGAGAATAAACTCGTGCTGAAAATTCGCAAAATACGTATTCTATCATAAAATTACATATTTTTAACAATTCTCATACATAATTCGGTCCCCTATATTACAGGGATTTTAAATCTGACTCTAAAATATGGGTGTATATGAACGAACGTACGTTTGGTTTTCAACCGACTTCAAAAAAAGAAGGTTCTCAAGTCTGCTGTATTGTTTTTGGATCTCAAAGTCCTGTAAGTTAGACATAGGACATACATTCACTTTTTCACATACATTCATGTTATCACGCCTTTGCCCGCGGCTTTTCCCGCGTGAATTTCCCTCGAGAACAGTGCTTTTTCCCGGGATAAAAGGTACCCTATGTCATTCTCAGTACTTTGAACTATGTGTATGCGAAATTTTAGGAAGATTGGTTCAGTAGATAAAGCGTGAAGAGGTAACAAAGAAACAAACTCACTTTCGCATTTATAATAAATTTTTTTTATAACATAGGGCGGCAAACGAGCAAGTGGGACACCTGATGGTAAGCGATCACCGCTGCCCATGGACAATTGCAACACCAGGGATATTACAAGAGTGTTGCCGGCCTTTCAAGAAGACGTAGACTCGTTTTTTGAAAATTCCAATGTCGGAAATACCGCCGCAGGAAGTTGATTCCATAGATTGGATCCTTCAATATTAGTTAGGATTAGGATTAGTTAGGATTAGGTACCTATTTCAAACGTTAAATTAGGATAACTAGTACTCAGACAAATGCGTTTAGTCGCAAGCGTGCGCCCACTAGTTTTAGACAGCTACAATTACTAAAAAGAAAGCGACCATTTATACGAGAAAAGTGACAAATTCGAAGCGTTCCATTTCAAGTGTCCCATTTTACTAATTTATGTGTTAAAACAATTAAAGGATTTTAGTTTGTTTTTATGACGCCGTACGTAAAAAAGGAGTTTTTTATATCAGAAGGTCGTGTCCTGGCACTCCTGGCAGGATCGCTATGTGATGAACGGGTGGATATGAATGAAAAATTATTTATTCACTCGAATTAGTAACTTTACTTACTGTTAGAGTATTATGACAGTGCTTAAAGTGTGTTATATATAACCGCTTTCTAAAATTAACTGCTACTAAGTGGATAAGTTCGGGAAAGAAACATTAGAGAAGGTTTATTTCAAATAGTGGCCAGATTTTTAGGTACTAGCTTGTGAAAAGAATGGAAATCGCTAGTCTCTGCCCTGTAGTAGTAGTCTGTCTGGGGGTAGCCCCACAGGAAAAAGGCTCGATAATATGTACTCGTATGTATGCAGAATGTAGGGTATGTAGGTATTGTCACCTGACAATACCTACATACCTCCTAGGTATGAAGTGACGTATATTAAGTTAGACATTCAACAATACAACTGTGAAAACTGCATCTAATTTCGTTTAATCGTTTTTGTGTGATGCGCGTACAAACAGAAAGACTGACAAAAATTGTCGTTTTGGCCCTATATACAGACCTCTTAAATTTTAAACAGGTACGTCACAAATTCCACTGCAGCATTTTCTCCAAAAAGCAATTTACTAAAAATTCGTCGAAGAATGAAGTCATTTAATTACATTAAAAATAAAACTACCAGCGCCCGGGGAGCGATGTAAACAGAAGCTGCACTTTTTAAAATTTTCTTTTATAAATACATTTTGATTTTCGAACGTCTCTTCGGTTTAAATCTTTTTAATTTGGCGTTTTTGTTTTTTATTTTGGCTTTTTGTTTAATGAAAGTTTCAATTTCAAGTCAGAATTTCTGCACACAAGATGTCCAATGTTGGGCATAAATAAATTACACTTTTTTAGCCTATAATAGTGTCCCACTGCTGGACAAAGATCTCCCTTCTGGTTCGCCATTCCTCTCTATCCAGTGCGTTAATTAGCTTTCCAAATTATACATCTTTTTTAACGTTATAGCAGCTTCCATGATAGTCTGGGAGCGAAAAAAAACATATAGTGTGACAGCTGCTTCTCTTCCCGCGCAGATTGTAAAAGTTAATCGAGGGAAAGGGCTTTAAACTGGGGATTCATATCATAGGCGATGGGCTAGCAACCTGTCACTATATCTGAATCTCCGTTCCATCAGAAAGGCCACTATTCAGCTAAGCGTGGCCTTCGAGTCTCACGACTCTTGGCTCTGTCTACCCCGTAAGGGATAAAGACGTGATTGTACGTATAAATCCTAATCCTAACTAATACTATAAATATGAAAGTGAGTTTGTTTGTTTGTTACCTCTTCACGCTTTATCTACTGAACCAATCTTCCTGAAATTTTGCATACAAATAGTTTGAAGTACATTGAAGGACATAGGGTTCCTTTCATCCCGGGAAAAAGCACTTTTCCCGTGGGAAATTCACGCTGACTAAGCCGCGAGCAAAAGCTAGTCATACTAAAAAAAAAAAATACATTTTTGGTTTCTTTTTATGTACCTAATTTTTTTGTATCATGTATTTTTCTATATATATCTAAGTAAGTATCTTCAATCAAAGAAAAATAAAAACCCAATAATTTTCAAAGACAGGAAACAAAAAAGCATGTCCAATAGACAAAAAGTAAAAAAAAAAATGTCTCTGACTTTCCCTCCAATGTAATGTTTCCTGTAAGAATCGAACTTAGACCATTGTTGATTCGACACGGTCGGGGTTCAAAGAACTAGACTATTGTTTCGCTTTGTGTGTACTTTGTTTGCTTAGAGACAACTATGACATCGTAGATAGGATTTAATAAACTTGTTGTTGCTTGAGGCTTTAGATTTAATAAAAAACCCATCTTTAATTAAAAATAAAAAAAATAAAAAAAAATGTACGAAAATTGCATTGCAAAAAAAATTACTGGTATGGGACGCCCGGCAGCTGTAAAACAAAATGAGTATCGTGCCATTTTCCGTCACCGCATTCAAGTTGGTTTTACTGAAAAGCCGTGCCTATAGATGTGATGTGATGATTCATACAGTATAAGAAAGGGATTTTGATAATTCCACCTGCAAGGGGGAGATATGGATGAGAAAAAAATTCTTATGGGCGAAGCCGTGGATAAAACTAATGTTACATCTGACATGACTTAACGACTACCGCCATCTTGTGGTAGCCGTACACTACTGAACTAAACATTTAACTTGTAGCCATATCATTATTATCAGCCATTTTAATGTCCCCACTACTGGGGCAAAGGCCTTCCTTATGGGATGGATAAGGATGATGGACCATGACCCACCACGCAGGCCCAAGAACCAACCACTGACCAACAGAGCCAACGGTTTAATATGCCTTGCGTTCCATGAATTTCGAGATACATTTTTTGGTCACCCATCCCATGACCGACCATTACGAGAGTTGCTTAACCGCCACTATCGCAGGCCGAGCGCGCGAACCACTGCGCTACCGAGCTCCTTAAAGCTGGTTATTAAATTCCTATCCTGTCCTGGTATCCTGGTCACAGAATTAATATAAGTACTACGTACAGAAAGGAAGCTCTCTGCCACTCCCGCAATATGGCGTACCCCGCACTTCTCCCCCGTTTCTTTGCGGATTGGGACGCTATGATTATGAAAACCCACACATTGACGTGTTCACGGATGTACAGTTTCATTTGTAGTAGTAGTAGGTATATATGACGCCCCGTTTCTATGAAGTTTCCTTCCTCCCTGTGCCCTGGTACCAAGCAATATGTGTGTGAAAATCCTTGACACTATGCGATTGTCGCATGCCAACGTCCAACTTCAGAGACCCGGAAGTCTCACTGAGTTTAGAATATAATAGAGTTAAATAAATATTGGCCTGTGGTGTGGCCCTAGAATAGCACCAACCCATCTCTTCCCGTGGGTGTCGTAAGAGGCGACTAAGGGATTAAAAACACCGGAGGATGGGCAGCAGCATCTTTCCGCGTAATATGCCATTACACTGCGATCGCCAACCCGCCTGCCAAGCGTGGCGATTACGGCAAAACCCTCCATGGATGAAATCCTTGGGGGAGGCCTTTGTCCAATAGTGGACGTCTTTCGGCTGAGAGAAGAAGAAGAAGAAATAAATAAAGTATACGGACAAATCACACAGATTGATTTAGCCACAAAGTTCGAGACTTGTGTTATGGAATACTAACTCAACGATACTATATTTTATAACAAATATGTCGAAGCGTTTACATTAGTTAAAGTAACTATGGTTTATTTTGTTAGTTAATCAATGGTTTTAAACAGTTTTCAAGACGGTACTAGTCGGAAATGTGTCAAAGTGACACTGTCACTTGTGTCACCCCCTTTTTAATAAAATCAACGTGCGATCGTTATGACATTATAGCGAGGCAGTCTTATTTGTGGCGCGGTGCGGTGCGGACCTGTCGTCCGGTTGTGTTGAATTCTCTGTAGCTATGTAGTCAGTGATAGAATAGTGTTATTGTCATGTTACTTAGTTGATGTCACTATGTGTGACTAGTAAGTATGTAATGTACCTATTTTCACCGAGAAAGTTATTCCATTTTAATTATAAAAACATTTCGGTAAAATGATTATTAAAGGATAATTATCAAAAATTTTACTTCTTTTATTGTTCTCAATCAAACCTTTGACGAATATGTGTAGTTAATAAAGAATATAAGCACTTTCAATAATTCCGATATTAACATCGGAATTTCGATATTAGACTGTAATATCGGAAATCAGTATCGGAATCGAAAACCGTCCGATATTACATGCCCTAGTGTGATGGACTGATGGTGTTATCAGCGCGTTATTGGAGATCTTCGTTGTTGGACAGTTTTGATGGTTAAACTGTGTTTGGATAGTAAGCACGGAAGACCATTCAGTAGAACTCACTGGTTGAAATGGATTGATACGTGCGTGGTGGGGCACGGACCCTTGCCGAGAGTAGGTTAGGGTTGGACCCTAGCCGTGACACGTGGACCAAATGAGAGGTTAGTGCTAGATGATTTCTTAATCCGTTAATTTTCGATGAATCCCTGGATGCTTTGAGCTGTAACTTAGGAGTTGTCTACCCTATCTATTATAAGCTGTGCATGTTATTTTTTTTTTTTTTTTTTATTAAATATGGGTTTGCTCTTGACCACAATCTTGCCCGAGGACAGAGATGAGGTCTACGATGAAGCGAGCTTACCCAGAAGCAGCCTATTCACTCTGGTTTTGAAGAGAGTCAGGTTGTATGTGCTCGGAAACACAGACGCACAGGTAGGGAGTTCCAGTGCTTTGCTGTGCGCATCAAGAATGATGACGAAAAACGCTTGGTGCGTGCGGGGGGAATGTTAACCAAAAAGGGATGATAGCCCGCAGTGCGTCTGGTTGTCCGGTTGAAGAAAGGGGCGGGCGGTATGAGCTCATGCAGCTCATGAGCACACTCTCCGAAGTACAATCGGTAGAAAACCGACAAGCAGGCAACTTTTCGACGATGAGCTAGGCTGTGGAGCTTAGCGTTCGTTAGTTTTTCATCGCCGATTATTCTTTTGGCTCTGCGTTCCACCGAATCCAAAGTGGCCAGTTGGTACTTCGCCGAGCCGTCCCAAAGGTGACTGTAGTACTCCATGCAAGATCGGACTTGAGCTTTGTAAAGAGTAAGAAGCTGTCCAGGTGTGAAGTATCGCTTCACCCTATTGAGAATGCCCAGCTTCTTGGCAGCTGATTGGGCTTTGGTTTCGATGGTGGTGCCGAAGTTGAGGTTTTTTGTCAACTCCATGCCAAGGAGTTCAAGCTTGTCGGTTATAGGATCCGATGTACCCCGAAAAGTAGGAGCCAGGATGAAAGAGCTCCTTTTTGCGGTGAATAGACACGCCTGTGTCTTGGAAGCGTTAAAAGTGACCAGATTACTCTCTCCCCACTGGGATACGTAGTCTAACGTCTGGTCAATTCGCTCAACCATGGCCTTTCTCTCAAGTTTTAACTGATCCCCGCTAATCCCTGCACCGGACAAGTACCTCTCCACAACAGTACTATCATCTGCATACCCCACAATACCGGGTGTAAGAAGGTCATTGATATGCAGCAGGAAAAGAGTTGCAGAGAGGACCGACCCCTGAGGAACACCGGCGTCAATAGCCATTGGATCAGACGAGCAGCCATCAATGACCACTTTGATCGATCGTTCACTCAGGAAATCAGCTATCCAGCTACAGAGGCCAGCGGGGATGCCGTAAGCTGGAAGCTTGCTCAGCAGACTAGCGTGCCAAACCCTGTCGAAAGCCTTCGAGATATCAAGAGAAACACCAAGTGCTTCACCATGTTTCTCGATGGCCTCGCTCCAACAATGTGTCACGTACACAAGAAGATCCCCAGTAGATCGTCCCTGGCGGAAACCATATTGATGATCACTGAGGAGATCATTTTCTTCTAGGTACGCGAGCAGCTTTTTGTTGAGAACCCTTTCCATGACTTTGCACAGTATGGAGGTGATAGCGATGGGTCGATAATTAAGGGGGTCGGCGCGATTTCCCTTTTTGGGTACTGGTTGTACATTGGCAACCCAACTAGCAAAATTAGTCGTATAAAAAACTGCAGCACGTTTTTCATTCAGCTATTGGTGGAGAGAAAGATCTGTAAAATGTCGAAAGAGAGCTCTGTTCACGTTCTCTCGACCCGATTTGGGCGCACTTCTCTCAGCTTCAAATGCTATGAATATTGTAAAATCATCGCTTAAACAACCAAATAGTCGAAAGAATACCGAGTAATCGCAACTCGAATGTTAAAAAGTGCTATGCATTGATATCAGACTGCCATCATTCCACACATTAGCTGTTTACAAGTCGGTAGAACTTCTTTAATTCGACTTATTTATAGTAAAATAGCAGCCCGCTTGCTATCACTCGACTGTTTAATCGCGTAAACATTTTTTTTTTTTTTTTATAGAATAGTGGGCAAACGAGCATGCGGGTTGCCTGATGGTAAGCAATCACCGCAGTCCATAGACACCAATGACCCAAAGAAGGTCACTGATGCGTTGCCGACTTTTTGAGAAAGCGATAGGCTCTTTTCTTGAAGGCCCCAATGTCGAACCTATTCGGGAACACCGCTGAGGGAAGTTTATTCCATATTTTAGTACAGCGCAGTAAAAAGCTGCGCGAAAAACGAGCGGTGGTTGAACACCAGCCATCAAGGTGGTGGGGGTGGTACTTCTGCTTAAGGCGGGTGGTACGGTGGTGGAATAAAGCGGCTGGTACAAGGTCGAACAGCTCCTGCGAACACTCCCCATTATAAATGCGATAAAAGATGCAGAGGGACGCGACATCTCTGCGTAATGCCAAGGGTCCAAACGATCAGAGATTCTGGAATCGCCGACAATTCGAGCAGCTCTTCGTTGAATGCGGTCAAATGGGCGGAGTTGATAATCCGGTGCTCCAGCCCAGAGATGCGAGCAGTATTCCATATGTGGCCGGACTTGTGCCTTATAAAGTTGCATCCTGTGATGTGGCTTGAAATACCGCTTCGCTCTCCCGAGCACACCAATCTTTTTAGAAGCCAATTTGGCTTTACCCTCCAAATGACCACCGAACTGAACCGTGCTCGAAATGTCGACCCCCAGAATTCCAATACTTGGCTTCGCATTTAAGGCAGTTCCTTCAAAATGGAGTTCCTTCTTGGCAGAGAACACACAGACTTGTGTCTTGTTGGGGTTGTATTGGACTAGGTTTAGTCTGCCCCATTCCGAGACTCGCTCTAGAGACACGTTAACGTCTGACGTAATTCTGCTCCGACACTCCTCAGTAGCCTCACGAGAGAGATTAGCACGTCCGTGGTATAAGGCATCACCAGTACTGTCATCTGCATAGCAATGCATGTTGCTAATTTGCAACATATCATTGATATGCAGAATGAACAGTGTGGGTGATAGGACGCAACCTTGGGGAACGCCAGCATTCACATGTTTGGATTCAGAGCATGATCCGTCTACAGCGACTTTTATGCTACGTTCCTGAGAAAGCTGTCCAGCCATGTGCACAATCTTTCAGGGAGCCCGTACGAAGGTAATTTGGAGAGAAGCGCCTTGTGCCACACCCGATCAAAGGCCTTCGTCACGTCCAAACTAAAGGCCAAAGCCTCGCCCTTACACTCAATTGCCTCAGCCCAACGATGTGTAAGATAAACAAGAAGGTCACCAGCTGAGCGGCCGCGACGGAATCCGTATTGGCGATCACTTAGCAGCTGGTGATCCTCAAGATAGCCTAGGAGTTGCTGATTAATAATGGTTTCCATTATTCTGCAAAGAATGGAGGTAATGGCAATAGGCCTATAGTTCGCCGGATCCGAGCGATCTCCCTTTTTAGGGATCGGGTGCACAAGGGCCGATCTCCAAGACTTCGGGACAATGCCTGAGGAGTAGGAGAGCTGAAACAACCGCGTTAAAACCGATGCCAGCTCAGGAGCGCATGTTTTTATTACGATAGCAGGAATGCCATCCGGCCCACACGACTTGTTGATGTCCAGGGAACAGAGTGCTTTGCGTACAGTGCTTTGCACGAAGCGGACGTCTGGCATAGAAGCATTACACTCTGGGATTGATGGAGGGGTGTTTCCCTGGTCATCAAGGGTTGAGTTCGCCGCGAAAAGAGAGGCCAGTAGGTCGGCTTTGTCCTTCGGGGAGTAGGCAAAAGAGTCGTCAACCCTGCGTAGAGGTGGGAGCGATGGACGACAGAAGTTACCTTGGACAGCTTTAGCGAGAGACCAAAACGCACGACTTCCAGAGGGATGGCGGGTTAGCCTCTCGCCAATTCTGCCAATGAACTTGGCTTTGGCAGCAGCCATTTGTTTTTTGTAGGACCTGGAGGCAGAGTTATATTTTTTCTTTAAACATTATCAAGCGACGTTCATAGAACGTTATATTTGTCGTGAAATTACAAGTCCGTGTTGTATGAGTTCGTGATTATAATTAAAGTAAGTATTCTGCCATTTATAAATTTTGCCACAGTTTTTGTGAAAGTTAAGTACTTGTCTGAAGTCACAAACATTTAGTTATCCGAAGCGATTATCATAGCGGATTTAATTTTTTCGTCTATATACCTCAAATTCTAAGTAATATTTTCATGGGCCCCACGATTTCTTGGTAAAAACTGAATCACATATAATATTAATTTAATTATTAAAATTGACTCGCCATTTATAGCACTAACTTTATCATCACAAAGCATTCACTCTGCCTTTAGCCGAGAGACAGAATCGAGGATTCCATTTTACAACTTCTAAGAGCGCCATTACAGCTTGTTTAGGGTTCCTCGTGTAAAATGTTAAATCACTGTTTTTTGTCATTAACTCATACTGGTGCAAAGTATCTACACTTTTCAAGCTTGACGTCACAAGTTTGGTGTAAGCTACAATATTATTAAACTATTTATAAGCAGGTATGGATATGTATAATATTTTATTTTGTCGTTTTTAGGTGCCTGATAATAAAATGGTAAACTATTTGGATACCTATTGATAAATTTATAACAAAGGACGACATAAAGCAGCTTAAGAAATCGGAATGGCCTTGGAAGGAAACGTACTTTATAATTATGCACAACTGTTACTCATGCGGCACTTTTATTGATAGTAGTGCGGGAACAAAGCCTACTCATTTTATATTGTCTGATAAAAGAATTAAATTATTACAGAGCTCGTTATTTTTTGGTGCCCGAGTTGCTCAAAATATTCAATTTACAATCACTATCCAACCGACGAATGTTATTATTGTAACTAGGATTATTAAAACGTAAAACGATGTAAGTATGTATCTCCATACCTTTATATGTACTACACGACATTTTTTCAGCACGAAAACTTTCTTTATTAGAAGATGGTAAACAGATTCCTTTATTAGGTGTGTGAAAATTACCTACGGAACCCTCACTAATATTTAGCGATTGTTCTTTGCCATCTGTTACTGTCAATGAACATGTTGCCTGTTTCAATTGAGCGTAAATTATTTTATTTACTTTCCGTCGGTAACCACCACTTCTTTTAATTTTTTTCCACCGCTTACAATCCATTGTCGCAAAACGAAATAAATACGGTTGTTGCAAAAGCGTACACTGATTTAACAAAATGGCGTGCATAGTGCTGTAAAAGATTTCATTTAGCTATAACGCTGTATACTGACTTTCAAATAATGTTTAGACCACCTCCGATGCTGTAATAGATAATTTAGAAGCATTTTCTCAACTTCGAAATTTTAATCAAATTAAAGCCTCCAGAAAGCTGTCATATAACATTTGAGTGCAGAAATAGCAACTGTAATGCTATTTTGACGAATGAGTTGCCTTTACTCTACAATATTGTTCTTAGATTCAATTGTCGAATAATAGTGCTGTAAAAGGTATTTTGATGATAATTTGGCAACTCAATTGCCTTTAAAGAACTGTCATGAGAATTATGGTCGTATGAACGTCATTCGAAGATGTATTTATAGAATTATCGAGTGAATGCAATATAAATCTGCCGAGTAAACGTTTACTAGATATGTTTACACAGCCAAAAAGCATTTGATGCAATACAATCTAGAAAGATGCGTTTATACGTCTTTTTGAAATAATGGGATATTTCATACGAGTGTTTCTCGATCCATAGTCGGGAGAGAACTTTCTTATACGATTTTTTTGCTGGTTGGGAAGCTTCCAAGATTTTGGTACGGCATTGGAAGAAAGAGACAGACGGTACAGACAGATGTTATTTTGGAAATACACTCATCCTGACAGTTAATTTTATCTGAACCCATTGTTGAAGTACCTGTACTGTGTTTACCGCTCTAGTCATCTATTTCTTAGCTCGGCCCCCCTGAACCCATGATGATCTGATTATTCTGATGTTGTTATGTATGTTAATCCGACAAATACATAAAATGGTCATTTTTTAGATTGGCCTGAGTTTTGGATGCTTATCTATATATTAATAAGCATCCAAGAAACAGGCCAGTCTAATAAAAGATCATTTTCCATCTTGACTCAACCGGTATCACAATAAAAAAATGCTCAGAAAAGCAATCTCAATGGGCAAATTTTTTCTTGGAACTTTCACATTTGGACCAAAAACGTATGAAAGCCCGATGATATCCTTTGGGAACTCGATATTCGATTCGTAGCTCGTTGTATTCCCGGTACAACCCACCAAAATTGTAAGATTGAAATTTCCCGAATTCTCTTTGACTGAAAATCCGAATACTGGTCAAAATACGCCACCCCTTTCACCAACTATTTTCGAGCGTAAGTTTAAAAGGCAGGAATCCTATTTCTAGAAATTTAAGTCTAAAGAAATAGGAAATTCGATTTGGTAAAAGGCTTTTTGGATGACTTCGTTTAAGTTACTCATGATAAGAAGTGAGCGAGGTAAAAATGACTTTGAATGTTTGTCTGTCGGTTTTCTACCGATTGTACTTCGGGGAGTGTGCTCATGAGCTGCATGAGCTCATACCGCCTGCCCCTTTCTTCAATCGGTCAACCAGACGCACTGCGGGCTATCATCCGTTCTTGGTTAATATTCCCCCCGCACCAAGCGCTTTTCGTCAACATTCCGAAGCAATGGAACTCCCTGCCTGCGTCTGTATTCCCGAGCACATACAACCTGAAGACTTTCTTCAAAACCAGAGTGACTGAATAGTGCTTCTGAATAAGTTAGACCTCATCTCAAAATTGTGGTCAAGAGCAAACCCATCTTTTATAAATATATTTTTTTTTAATTATCGTAATAATATAATGTCGTCACCACTGCCAACAGCATTTAGAACAGATCAGACAAAATCTCCAAACTACAAGATAATATAGCGATAAACTCAAAAAAATTCATACTTTTTTACCAATTTTTTGAAAACCCTAGGTACAGTCAGATACTGAGAAAGATCAAGGTTTTCACTGCATTTG
Organism: Ephestia elutella; assembly: GCA_018467065.1. Classification (NCBI taxonomy): domain Eukaryota; kingdom Metazoa; phylum Arthropoda; class Insecta; order Lepidoptera; family Pyralidae; genus Ephestia; species Ephestia elutella. The sequence continues at coordinate 1,930,124 of CM031594.1, forward strand.
ACTGTATATGTTCTTTTGAAATTATAACTTTATACATACTTAGTGCAGAAAATTCAAGAACCCTCTTTTCTTAAGCTCGGCTAAGAAACCTCACGAAAAAAAGCTATACTTCACAAAAGCACTCAGTATAAATTCCATTAACAATACGTCAAAGAATAAAATCGTAATACAAAAAATTACATTTAAATCCGAAAAGCCATTGAGCGGAAGTGACGTCACCCGACACGTGAACCGCCGGAAGCGCCGCCATAACGGCTTAAGCGGAGAAAAAAATTACGCGCGTTTTTGGCGGGAAACGACACACTTCCGTTTCCGGGGGAGGCGAAAATCCCTAAGTGGTGGAGGTGTTAAATCATATGTAGGTTTATGAGACAACGTTGTCACATACAGACTGATTTTGTGAATGAAGATAAATTGATGATTCGTCTTATTTCTCTTTGCATTACCGTCGTATTAAAGGTTTTTTGATGTAAAACATCTATTCACACGGCTTATCAATAAAATCAAATGGTATGACTGACGCTGTCGAGCCACGCTGCTCAGATTTTTTACATCTTCTGGGCGTCATAATCATTATCATTTATTCCTTTACAGGTTGGTCAATAAAACATAGTGTCAAACATATTTTGTCAATTCCGTGACAGCCAATTTTTTATAATATAAGGACAGCAAACAAGCAAGCGGGTCACCTGATGGTAAGCGATCACCGCTGCCCATGGACAACTGCAACACAGGGGTATCACAAGAGTGTTGCCGGCCTTTCAAGAAGACGTACACTCGTTTTTTAAGGTTCCAAAGTTGTATCAATCCTAACTATCCTAACTAAACCTAATCCTAACTAATATTATAAATGCGAAAGTGAGTTTGTTTGATTATTTACTTGTTTATTTATTACCTCTTCACGCTTTATCTGCTAAACCAATCTTCCTGAAATTTCGCATTTACATTGTTAGAAGTACTGTGAGGGACTTAGGGTACCTTTCATCTCGGGAAAAAGCACTGTTCCCGTGGGAAATTCACGCGGGCAAAGCCGCGAGCTAGTAGATTAAATAAATGACACGCGACACGACAGGTATATATACAAAATAATATTTATTTATGTTTACTCAAAACGGAAATATATACAAAGAAACTGAACGAAAAGTGCACAGCAAAACGATAACAGTGGACTGACCGGCCGTCTCTATATTTAGTGCTCGTTATAACAAAAACTACTGCAAACCTGTCTGGGAAGGATGTGGGAACGTATTCATAGTCTGTATCTGACGATAATCGCTTTTATCTGGCAGATAAAACCAAGCTAACAGGGGTAGCTAACAGAATCATTAATATTAAAAGTATACCCTTGAAATACTGTATCATTGGGTCGACGATGTAAAGAATGTTTTTGGCAAGAACTGGATTGCGATGGCCCAGGATAGGGAAGGTTGGCCTAAACAAAAGGAGGCTTGCGCCAGGGCTGTGGAGCGAGAGAAGCACACGGTCCTGGCATATATGCGGTAGTGGTTGACTCCGTGTGGTTTTAGTGGGTTCAAGTCCCACAAACCCGTCTGGCTTCCCGTGGCTGGATGGACGAGACGAAGGTCTTTCCACACGTTAAAAAAAAAGACAAAAGGAGGCTTATACCCAGCAGTGGGTCATGGAAAGCTGACGATGATGATGATGACTGTATCAATGTGCAAATAAATGGCTTTTTTTATTTTAATTGGGGTTCAACACTAAACGGCACACATACTAAACATTAACCTTATTGCCACTTTTACTACCAATGCTACTACTAGTAGTAACATCGGTATTTTTTTCCCTTTGTTACTACTGCAGTTGTAAGAAGGCAAATACTAAATAGCCCGTCTTGCGACTAATCTTTTATCGTCGGTCCGATGGACACAAACATAAAAAAGCACAACATCAAGAACCGTACACAAATATCTATGAAATGTAGTAAAAATATTTGCTCGCGCTGGGTCTCATGGTCTCCTGGCTGACGAGCGTTATAAACACTACTCCGCTGAGGTCGGTAGTCGTCAGATTATTTTTCTGCCTCAAACCAAAACCCAATTATTTAGTAAAATAAAGGAATCGACAACGTTCAAGTATTGAAGTGCTATAGTTGTATATAAGAAACTTTGGCTAATGTAGTTATGTGTCAAAATAAAAAAAAATGTCAAATTGCCTGTAGATTAACGCGACTTCCTAAAACACGAGAGCATTGTGTAGACTTTCTGAGATTTCTTGACTAGCTTTCGCCCGTAGCTTCGCCCGCGTGAATTTCCCACGGGAATAGTGCTTTTTCCCGGGATGAAAGGTGAAATGTCCTTCTCCGTTCTTCCAGCTATGTGTATGCGAAATTTCAGGAAGATTGGTTCAGAAGATAAAGCGTGAAGAGGTAACAAACAAACCAACAAACAACTTCACTTTCGCATTTATAATATTAGTTAGGATTAAGTCTTTGCTTTTACTATGAATATGACTCACATATACAGGCTTGAAAGCTCACCAGAATATGACTCACATATATTGCAGTATCGATGTTACATACACATACATAGTAAGTAAGTACATTAAAACAAGTGCTTTGATCTCATTTTTAAAGGGTAAGTATGCATTTGTCACCAATTTTTTTTAAGGATGGTCAACGAGAAAGCGGGTCACCTATGGTAAGTAAAAAAAATATATTTAAATTAATCACTCCTAGTCTTTTTTTCCTTGTTATATTCCATTTTGCTGAGGGATAAGTTGTGATCAATACGTGGAATGAAACACACAATACAAAAGATATAAATTACTTACACTGTTTCGAAAATTAACAGAAATTCGAACTTCTTACGAAATATTCATTTTTAAAACATATCTCCATGCATTCCTCTGAGTTGGCGTACCACAACCGAATAGAGAATTTTATGAATCAAAAGTTTATTTATAAAAAAAACGTTAAACCATAAAAAACTCTAGGTACTTTGAAAAACAAAAAGCGTTTCGTTCCACGCAAATTGTTTACGAAGTTACGAATGTTGGAAAGTGAGCTTGTAACGGAATGAGAAATATTCCGCGGATGAGTTTGTTCCTCATTCGGCCCACTGTTTTTTGTCCCATATGAAATACTAGCTTTTGCCCGCGGGAATTTCCCACGGGAACAGTGCCTTTTCCCGGGATGAAAGGTACCCTATATCCTTCTCAGTACTTCTAACTATGTGTATGCAAAATTTCAGGAAGATTGGTGCAGTAGATAAAGCGTGAAGAGGTAACAAACAGATATTCAAACTCACAGTGGTTCGCCGCGAACTTAGACCTCGCGATTATTATTTTAAAAATATGCGTTTATCTCAAAAATGGCTGAACCGATTTTGTTGTGCAACGAACTTAAAAATTCTATGGGTAGTTGCTCCACGTATTCTTAATATCATCGAAATTAATTCGAACTTAAAATTCGATTTTGAATTAAAACGAACTGTTCACTGTTCGTTCTGTGTGGAATAAACATACTCGTATATAAAGTACTCTCATATAGAAATAAGATATGGTGAAAAAATTCCATGCGAGCAGGACTTGAACCCGCGACCAGGTCTTTATACGACCTTGCTCTTCCAACTGAGCTATCGCATTTCAATCCTGCACATCGAAAATCTTCACCATATCCAATTTCTATTGAAACGCATTAGGCATGCGTAACCTAATGCAATGAATGCGGGTTCAAGTCCTGCTCGCATGGAATTTTTTCACCATATCTTATTTCTATATGAGAGTACTTTAGTACTAATATTGCATCTGAGATGTTCAAAAATCCAAAAATTAATACTCGTATAATATACATACAATCATCACTCGCAACATCGCTCGCTCGGTCAATTAGTTGGGATATTCTTCCGTCCCAAATGTATGCTTTCTACTCGTCCTAAATTTGGGACTATTACAATTATTAAAACTTGGGATCTTTCGACCATAGGTAGACGATTTTACCACATTTTTTTATAACATAGCGCAATGAGCAAGCGGGTCACCTGATGGTGTAAGCGATCACCGCTGCCCATGGACAACTGCAACACTAGGGGTATCACAGAAGTGTTGCCGGCCTTTCAAGAAGATGTAGACTCGTTTTTTTGAAGGTTCCAATCGGCTATCATCATTACAACCGCACAATATCCACTGCTGGATAAAGGTCTCCCCCAAGATTTTGGGGGGATTTGCCATACTCACCACGCTTGGCAGGCGGGTTGGCGAGCGCAGTTTTTTTTTTGCTTTGTGAGCTTCCGACGCTGCTGCCCATCGGAAGCATTTCCCTTAGTCGCCTCTTACGACATCCATGGAATGAGATGGAGTGGTCCTATTCTAACCCGGGAACCACACGAGTGAATCGGCTATATATGAGTATTTTGAGCTGGAACTCAAATTATTTTAAAGCAATATACAGTTTTCAATTTTATACGCTGGCTTTGAAGTCTCCTCAGCTTTTAAAAGTATATAAAGCTTTTACTACTCCATAAATACAAGCTTTTGCGCTCTCAATAAAAGTGATAGTTTTTTTATTTACTGGCTTTCGACCTCATTCTGTAATGTATTGTTTCCCCTTTTATTTTAGCTGAAATGAGGGCAGTGGGAGTTTCTTTAACCAACTACCATGAAGTGAAGGGTCCGAGTCGCGTCAGTTTTAAGACACAAGTGTACAAATTCTATCTATGAGTTTCGGTGCTTATATTATTTGTATATATCTCTCTCTCTCTCTCTCTCTCAGCCTAAAGACGTCCACTGCTGGACAAAGGCCTCCCCCAAGGATTTTATCCATGGGGGGTTTTGCCGTAATCGCCACGCTTGGCAGGCGGGTTGGCGATCGATGTGATGGCATAGTACGCGGAAGGATGCTGCTGCCCATCCTCCGGTGTTTTAAATCCCTTAGTCGCCTCTTACGACACCCACGGGAAGAGATGGGTTGATGCTATTCTAGGGCCACACCACAGGCCCTATTCCCTACTAATATTAAAAATGCAAAAGTTAGGATGTGAGTTTGTGAGGATGTTTGTTACTCAATCACGCAAAACCCACTGGGCGGATTTTAATGAAATTTGGTACACGAGTAGAAAAGTACTGGAAATAGTACATAGGGCACTTTTTATCTCGAAATTCCCACGGGAGCGAAGCCCCTGGTCGCAACTAGTCACAAAATAAAGTTAAAAAAATAATTAGTCAAATTGTAAATAGTTTGTTCAGTTTTAATTTTTTTAATAATCCAGTATAAAATCTCGTTTAAACTAAAGAGACTAGAAAGTATACTTCAAATAAATAACAATACAAAACACCTTTATTTTCCAAATCGGTAAAAATGATTGCAGGTTCAATTCCCAAGCAGATAAGTCGACGATATAATAATATATCGATGATATAGGACTTAGTTGAGATAACCCGTCAGAAAAAGTTTAAACTCGTCCGGAGTCGATAGATGCGTTGTACGGGAATGGCTTTATGCAGTATAGAGACAAGAAGTTTACTTCATTATGTGCGGATTTAAACATAGTCTGCTACTGTTTATAATATTTTATAACTTTTAAAGTGGTTCTGTATGCTGACTCACTTTGCACTTTCTAATCTTTATCTGTTAAACTTTAAATACATATCTTTTAATATAGCCGGTTAGGATAAACTTTTTCGCTTACCATATATTGCTAAGTATTTCGGGCTGGCACAGGATAGGCATTTTGCCTAGTGTAGGACCAATGTTAATAATTAGCTTTAATCTTTCCATATATTCGTCATGTTGTCCTTAAAATGTATGTAACATTTGTCTCAATAAATATAATTGTATTTGAAATAATTTTAAAAACGGATACTTACGCGTCTTGTTAGCCGGAACCGCCGACTAGTTTCGACTTCTATTTCTCATGTTAGTTTTAATCAAAGAAGTATACTTCCAATCTAATTAATAATACCAATACTGATAGACGGCATTCTAATTGCCGTTTCAAGTCCATTGATTTGGATTGAACGCGTTAAGAACATTGACGATTTTTTGTAGACTAGTAAATTAGTGACACGGGTTTCCAAAAAAAACTATGTTAGAAAATGAAAAAAAATTTTTTGCTCTCCATACAATTTGGTTGTTATGCCAAGCTAGAAAGTTGATTTAGGCACTTACAAATCCTATCAAGCCTATAACTAAACGTAACTAATAAGTTACGGTCCTATCTTAAATGAAAGTTACGTCACGTCATGTCTTGCTGACTAGTAACTTGAAATTTTGCAGATAGCTTCTTTATTAGCATAATCGTAATACAGAAATTTAAAAAATTACTCAATTAAAAAATAGCCAGTGTATAAGCCTTAAACAAATATATTTAAAAAAGTAAAGATTCGCTGGCCGCACTGGCCAATTAGAAAATTAGAATAAAAAAGTGTAATGAAAAAAGAGCGCGAATTTAAAATTGTGAAAAAATATAATGCAATTTTTTTATTGTCGTAGTTGGTCGTAGTTCAGTTCGGTTTAAGATCAAATTGTATTTTATGTTACAAATAATTTTATTTATATGTTAAGTTAATTATTAGTTCAACAGTGAAAAGTGAAACTCAGTTCTTCGAACAGTGCAATATAATTAATCCCAATAGTTCAACAGCTGCATTTTGATTTCTCCAGTCCAGTTACATTTACACCTCCCTACTTGATATACTTTTCCCCACCACGCTAGTATCACGTTGTACAGCAAGTAGCCATGATTATCAAGATTATCGATATGATTATCATCTTAAAACATGATTATGAAGTTAAATGATCATTAATTTTGGACCAAAAATGAACGAATCGTTCGCTCGCTCGTCCTTTGGTAATGTTTATATAATAACGACATACAGCATAAACCCATCCAAAGAGTCCACATACAACCGGTTTGTGGTATAAAAAGTGACAGTACAGGTGCTCATAGCAGATGCAGCATTTTATGTCGCAGTGCGTATACTAAACAAGACATTTTATCTGACGTCCAATTTAACAACTATTAATCTTAATAATTTCTAGTAGTTAATACCGAACGCACATTCCTTTCTGTTTTTTCCGGTCGTTTCGCTACAGATTGCATCCGATATGCATTTATTGTACATATTTATTAAGCCAAGGATGAGTCCTTGGTACTAATAAGTACTTATTTTTATACCATGCGATAGGTAAATAAAAATGTATATTAAATGGTAATAATATACTTATATCAAATGGTTAAAATTTAAATTTTTCACGTGGCTTCAGTTCAGATGACGATGCTATTATGATAAGCATGAGCTGAGGTGCACCCAGGATCGGCTCCCAACGAGGGAACTCCTCAATGGTTAACAGCACGGACATTAAATTTATAACCAACCCTGGCGTCAATGAAAACTTGTGCCAAATCCTATCCAATATTATAAATGCGAAAGTGATTTTGTTTGTTTGTTTATTTATTTTTACCTCTTCACGCTTTATCTACTGAACCAATCTTCCTGAAATTTCGCATACACATAGTTCGAAATACTGGGAAGGACATAGAGTACTTATCATCCCGGGAAAAAAGCACTGTTCCCGTGCGAAATTTACGCCGGCGAAGTCGTGGGCAATAGCTAATGATAATAAAACTATTTTGGTTTGAACCCACGGCCTCCTGATCGTAAAGAAATCATCCAGGCCACTACACCACAGGAGCCTAATTACTTTAGAAATGTTTGGAGAAGCGTCTTAAGGCCTTAGATTCCCGAACGAAAGACAAGTTAATTATATTTTTTCCTTCCCCGTTTTTGTATTTGCAAATTATACTGGTACTAATTACTTCTCCTTCATTAGGAGCTAAGGGTGCGGTTATAGAAATGTAATAATTTGGAAAAGTAGGATTTTGATATCCTTTACCTTTTGGACCTTGATATTTTAAGTCCTTTACATTTTTAGTTTTTGACATTAAACATTGACACTAAACTTTTCATGTAAAAGCTACTCTTAAAATACCCATTCCAAAAGGATCTGTAAACTTAACAGAAAACAGACAAGAAGTTTAATGGGAGCCCTGACCGGACATTTCGAATGTTGTGGCACCAGTTCAAGCTAAAACTTGTCGAAAGCATACTATGTCGGGTGTGTGCAGAAGCAGAAGATTCTGTGGAGCACATTATGTGTGAGTGTTACTCGCTGGCTAACAAGCGGCTGGCCCTCTTTGGAACTGCTGCGTATCCGAAACTGGAGGATTACAGGCACATCGCAGCCGGTGATATCCTGAAGCTTATGCAGTCCTTCTTCAGGAATCCCGCTGTGTGTGAGTAAGGCTTGGGGGTAAGTACAAAAGGGTCCATGACTCGACGTGCTACCTTGAACACGGACCTTGCTGCAAGTTAAGATCAGATCCACTCCAAACTATTCTAATAGAGTAAAGCTAAATAGAATGTATGCTAATAGAATATCTATGGCTTTATATCAGTCTAATTTAGTTATCAATACTAGAGTGATTGCTATCGGCCTTAAAATTTAAAGATCCTAGTTATCATGCAAAAACAACTGATTAAAATTCAAAGCGCTTTCATAGTTGTATTGTTAAATGTTTAAAATGTTACATCTTAATTAACATTTCTTTATACAAAGATATTAACAATAGTAAATTTCACATGAAGTCGCGGTAAAAAGTTAGTCAAATCATAAAGTTCAATGAGAAGCTAGCCCTTAACTACGAGATAAACAAATAAACACAAATCAGTCGCTTTTTCTATACCAATGGGCTCAACCTTAAACATTTTAGGGTAAATATTTACGCGTATTCAATATTTATTTTCCTCAATAAGTCCGTTGCTATTTATCTTTTTACGTAATATTCCGTTGAAATTCATTGTCACCAAGGAAAACTGAAAAACATTTTGAAGGGATTTTCGTAGGGACGATATTTTCCGCTATCATACTAATATGATATAGAGGAAGTGTTTGTAAGTTTACCTACTTATTTTTAACTAGCTTTTGCCCGCGGCTTCGCTCGCGTTAATCCTTTCTTAGCGGATGCCTACGTCATAACATCTACCTGCATGCTAAATTTTAGCCTGATCCGTCCAGTGGTTTGGGATCTGCGTTGATAGATCACTATGTCAGTCAGTCACCTTTAAGTATATAGATGAGCCTAAGAGCACCATTCATTGACATATTTTATGTATGTAACAAGGTATACATTCTGTTAATTTACTCTTTACCCGAAATTCCTACAGTAACATTACTATACCAAGTAGGTAATAATACAAAATATTAGTAATCAAAAATAAATCGATTTCGTAACTTACCAATTACATATTTTGTTTAAACCTAGTCATTTTTCCCACTGCCATATTCCGCACATGACCTGCAACATGCACTGTCCATGTAGCACTGCACTCCCGGAAGACGCGTCGAAATCTCGTTTAGTTATTACTATGTTTTTATTACAACACTTCCGTTGGAAGTTTTGGTTGACGACTAACGGTTGTGTTGACAGAGAGTCCTTATATTTATTGATACTTACTTCTCATAGATCATCTTCTTGTACTTCGAATAGATCGGACTAGAAACACCGACCTGCGCTCCAGACCTCGGATTGTAGACGTAGGCGCCAGGTCAGCCAAGATAAAGTTGAACTGGGCTGGACATGTTTTCCGCATGCCGCCTAATAGATGGGCCGACTACCTACCCTATGAATTCCAGAGGTGCGTAAGCGTAGGGGAAGACCGCAAAAGAGATGGCGAGATCGAAAGTTATCTGCGGGAGTGGAAGCGGGCTTCACTCAACAGAGAATTGTAGAGGGAGACATCACCAGGCTTTTTATATAAAAAAAAAATTGTACTTCGCCAACCGGCACAACTTCGTCTTCAGCAATCTTTCAATTGGTTGCCTGGAAGAAATTGCTTACAGTGATAAGGCCGCCTTTTGCGCATCTACCTCTCTTTTTAGGGCTTCGTACCTAAAAAGGCAAAAACGGAACCCCACAACAAAGTGATCATAAAATGATCACAACAAAGTGATCATAAAATGATCACAACAAAGTGATCATAAAATGATCACAACAAAGTGATCATAAAATGATCACTTTGTTGTCCGTCTGTCTGTTAAACTTTTTTTTCTCAGGAACGCTTAAAGGTATAGAGTTGAAATTAATATAGAATACTCGGATCCAAAGTCTCTTTCGGTAAAAAAATAATCAAAATTATACGTCAACGCGATTAAGAGATATTACCATAAATGTTGCGAATTTTCGTCCAATCGGTCCAGCGGTTTAGTCGTGAAGGCGTAACAGACAGACAGACTTTTGTATTTATATGGGTATTTTTGTATGGTTATGGATAATATGCATAAAAATTCGTAAGGAATGTATGTTAATATTTTAGAATCAAATTAGGATATAGGTACAATACGAGTAGTGTTAATTTGATATGAAGTAGGTTTAGTATCGTTGAGTTCATAACACAAGTCTTGAACTTGAATTGGGGCTAAATCTGTGTGATTTATAAATATACTAGCTTTCGCCTGCGGCTTCGCTCGCGTGAATTTCCCACGGGAACAATGCTTTTTCCCGGGATGAAAGGTACCCTATGTCCTTCTCCGTACTTCCAGCTATGTGTATGCGAAATTTCAGGAAGATTGGTTCAGTAGATAAAGCGTGAAGAGGTAACAAACAAACAAACAAACCAATAAACAAACTCACTTTAGCATTTATAATATTAGTTAGGATATATTTATTTAATTACTATCCGAGACCCAGAAAACGATAATGTTCCATCTTGACCTGACCGGGTACGAACCTGTGACCTCCGGTGTAAAACCCTGGCATGATGACCACAGAGGTCGTCACACTTGCCAAATACCCGGTGGACCGGTAACCGTATTACCCGGATAACGTGAATTACGCCCGGATTTGATTGCGCTGTTCTGCATAATCATTGCCGGTTAATGTCGGCGTTCGGATACAAATATTTTTGACATTTAATTTAATTTTACGCAATTTAAAACAATTGTATGTAATTAAAACGGAAAATGCAAGAGAAATGACATTAACTTGCATTGTTAAAAGTATTTATATTTCACTTAAAATGACAGATATTTTGAATTAACGAATGAATTGTTATTGCTGTAAAAGATGTTACAATATACAAATTTGCAACAGACAACATGCTAAAAAATATCACTTTTAAATCGTCATATTCTTGTTTTTTCAGTTAGTTGACGTCATAAAATTACTTAAAGCTAAGGTTACCATTGCCTTCAAAGCGCAAGTGGAGAAGAGGCGGCGCAACAAACTCCACTGCTTCATTTTCTCCAAAGACTTCACTTTACACGACATTTAGGAGTCACATTCGTTTTATTAAATACACTTCAACTAATTAAGCACTACTTATTGTAATCAAAATGTGCTAAATAGTTTATAGCCTTCTTTATAAATAAATGAGAAAATAATTCACAAATTGGAGTAATATACGACACATAAATCGGCGGCTATTCCTACAGATCCGTGGCCATATATTGAGAAACACGCAATACCATCTCCTTTAAATCATCATGATGGGAAAGATTGCTGGAAAGCGTAGAGTGGGAGGACGGAAGATGTCTTGGCTCAGGAACATCAGAGAGTGGACGGGAATCAAAACAGTGGAACGACTGTTGACTGACTTTGTACAAGGCTAAATTTAAGGAGCTGACTGCCAACATTCAGTGATGAATAGGCACATAAAGAAGAAGAAGATCCTACAGATGGAAAGCGAAGCGTAGGACACACTGCTGCTAAGTGGGTCGACGATGTAAGGAGTACTGCTAGCAAGAACTGAACTGCGATGGCCCAGGAAAAAAGCTTAGCGTAGACAGGGGGAAGCTTATACCCAGCAATGGGTAGTAGAAAGCTGATATATATATTTATTTTATTAAAGATGGGTTTGCTCTTGACCACAATCTTGCCCGAGGACAGAGATGAGGTCTATGATGTAGCGAGCTTACCCAGCAGCAGCCTATTCACTCTGGTTAATAAATAAATATATGTATACAGACAAATCACACAGATTGAGCTAACCCCAAAGTAAGTTCGAGACTTGTGTTATTGGGACACTAACTCAACGAGTGGCGACCGCGAACCGGAAAACGTAGTGTTGGCAGGCCTCCCACTCGGTGGACCGACGACCTGGTGAAGGTAGCGGGATGCGCATGGATGCGGGCAGCGCAGGACCGGTCGTTATGGAAATCCTTGGGGGAGGCCTTTGTCCAGCAGTGGACGTCTTTCGGCTGAGAGAGAGAAAGAGAGCTTGTGCCTGCAAACTTCGTCCGTGCGTAATTTATTATTGTTAATATCTCAGGTTCTTAGTAACGGATCAAGTTGAAACCTACGCCATATTTTAAGTTAGACCTTCAACAATACAACAGTGAAAACCGCATCAAATTTGGCCTAGAAGTTTTTGCGTGATCCTCGTACAAACATACAGTCAGAAAGACAGACAGACAGACAAATACATACATACATAAAATCACGTCTTTGTCCCTTACGGGGCGACAGAGTCAAGAGTCGTGAGACTCGAAGGCCACGCTTAGCTGAATAGTGGTCTCTCTGATGGATTGGAGATTCAGGTATAGTGACAGGTTGTTAGCCCATCGCCTATGACAGACAAAAATTCAAAAAAAAATCGTTTTGACTTCTATTGGCCTAGGTTTTTTTCTTAAATATCTCCTATGAGACACAGACCAGTTACAGTTTTATTATACCTATTTATTGATTTAACTCCTCATTAACGTCAGAAGTAAAATACAATTTAACGAAGAAGCTAGCTACTGTTTTCCACAATTCATAATATTCGAAGTTACAGCTCACAAGCGATAATACAAACCGAATTGGCGCTTCTGGCCAATACACAAAGGAACGGTTAACCGTAACTGCATTATCCGGATAATAACGTGAAGTACAACCGGGTACAATCAGTACAATCGGCTCGTGTTATGTTTTGTTACGTCTTCGTGTATCTATCCGAGTCATAGAAATTGTAATATACAGGGTTATTTTGAAACCAACGGCCAAATTTTCGCAGCAGATTTGGTTAATGAAATTGAGCAGGTTTGTGCTGTGTTAGAAAATGGTTTTTTTTTGCTTCCCATACAAATTGGTCGATCAGCTGATGGGACTTAGTATGGAAAGTTGAAATTTTATATTATTCTTCTATACATATAATAAAACAGTAAAAATATTTTGTCTGTACATTTAGTATTTTTGACTGAAATGGATAGAGGGACACCTAAAAAGAATAATAGAAAGCAAAAATATTTTCTTGCAATTTCTTGTCTGTCTGTCTGTCTGTCTGTCTGTCTGTCTGTCTGTCTGTATGTATGTATGTACGCGTTTCACGCAAAAACTACTGGACGGAATTGAATGAAACTTTTTTGTTGTATAGCTATTAAGCCTGGGCAACATATAGGCTATAATTGATTTTGAAAACTGGAACACCTGATGAAGAACCATAACAGAACAGCCAAACTATAAGAAATATAGAAATGGTACCTTAGCAAAAGTTAATCAATCTGACGAGCATTTTCTGTTGACGTATTAAAATCGAAGATCAGAATCATCTGATAAAGAACTCCAAGAGACCAGCTACACTATTACATATATGGAAATGGCGCCTTAGCAAAAGTTGTTCAACCTGATGAGCATTTTCTACTGACTTATAAATATTGAAGATCTGGAACATCTGTTCCCGTTCATCAACACATATTCCGCGGGTCACGGGATAACGGCTGAAATTTTGAGTACTGGAGTTTAGGTTACTAAGAAGCGAAACTCACGCGGGTGAAGCCGCGGGCGACAGCTAGTTTACTATAAATTTATTTCGGACGTTGTTGTATTCCACGTACTGAGCATATTGTAAAAAATTGGCCAGTAGTTAAAAAATAACCCTGTAATACAACCAGCTAGGTTTCTATTAAAGAAATGGAATTATGTAATACAACTGGAAATGGTTTTTGCTGAAGCTTTTGCCTTTGGCTTCGTCCGCGTGAATTTTGTTTTTCACCTTTTTTACACGACTGACCAAAAACGGAGTGTTTTCAGGATTCATGTATGTATGTAAGTTTCTTTATTCCTTACTTACTTTCTTAATGATTCCTTACATTCCACCGAGTGACATGGGCATTTATAATTTATTAACGATCGCTTACCTTCAGGTGACCCTCTTGCTCGTTTGCCGCCCTATGTTAAAAAAAAATAAAAAAAATAACGCATTATTTTTCGTTATTTTACAATCTACCGTCGTGAAACCGTCATATTATCTACAAACTAGCGCGCTGAATGGTTCCATGTGATGCAAATGTATTAAGCCAGTGAAGGAATGGAACTCCCTGCCTACGTCTGTGTTCCCGAGCACATACAACCTGACTCTCTTCAAAACCAGAGTGAATAGGCAGCTTCTGGGTAAGCTCGCTACATCGTAGACCTCATCTCTGTCCTCTGGCAAGATTGTGGTCAAGAACAAACCCATCTGTATTAAAAAGGGATTCAGGGAGTTAAAGCAGCCTCTCCTTTACACAAAATACAATTCAACAACATACATCTTTCTCCAGTGTCATTAAAAATAAAATGTTTGAAATGCCTCCGCCCATCCCATCTACACCTGATCATCACAATAGGCACAAAAGGACACAAAAAGGGCCCAAAAGGCGAGCATTTCATATAATTTGAACCGGTATAATTATACGGTTATACCCGGGCGTGCGTACCCCGGATGTAGACTTGAAAATGTTTAGACCTGTTAATATACAAATGCGAAAGTGAGTTTGTTCATTTGTGTGTTACCTCTTCACGCTTTATCTACTGAACCAATCTTCCTGAAATTTCTCATACACATAGTAAGAAGTACTGAGAAGGATATAGGCCTTTCATCCCTGGAAAAAGCATGGTTCTCTGTTCTCTGAAGCCGCGGGCAAAAGCTAGTATGACATATTCCTTACCATATCCCATCATCTGAAGTAAGTGGCTGTACAGTCAAGAATTTTAAGTGCACTAGCTGTACCCCGGGGCTTCGCTCCCATGGGAATTTCGGGATAAAAAGTACCCTGTGTGCTATTCCCGGTATTTTTCTACCCGTGTACCAAATTTTATCGAAATCTGTCCAGTAGATATTGCGTGATTGAGTAACAAACATACTCACAAACTTTCGCATTTATTATATTAGTAGGAAGTAGGTTTCATATCTAAACGACCTTATTTTCTTGCCTTAAAGATCATAATGCCTTGTAGATTTTCACTGCAGTATTAAAGCATACTGTACAGCTCTACACCTCCACAAGTCTATGGCGAGGAATTAATTCAGGATTACTTCCAGTCCGTTTTGAACCGTGAAGAAACCATTCAGGATTGCTAATGAAAAAATAATTTTTGAACTGAATCGAATGCATAATTAGTTGCGAAACAGACTTTGATAAACAAAGCATGTTTTAATTCAGCTCACCAGCTTTTTATTTTTATTTCAAAAAGCTGGTCGAGGTATCCCGCGACCAGCTGGCAGCTTCTTTGGCCAAAGGCTAAGCATTGCCGTACAACTTGGCAATGCAGCCAGCCTTTTGGGCACGTTGCCGCGTGGCTACGCGCTTTACAACTTGTAATTATTTTTATTTTTGTATTCTTTAGTTTTAATTTTAGTAGGTATTTTAAATTATCTTGAATTTTAGTTTTTAAATGAAATGTATGTATAAGTTACTTGCAGAGTTGGTCTTAAAAGTATAATAAACTTTGCTATATTTGAGAAAAATCTGACACTAGAGATTTAACATACATACATACATATTATCACGCCTTTTTCCCGTGGCAGAGACTAGCGATTTTTACTTGCTACGATCCTAACAGATCTCTCTTGCTTCCTCTATACTCATCACTCTCTTCATACATGCTCTCCGGTTATGGGTGCTCCTAATATCTCCCTTTTTAAGGAGGTCCGCAATCTGATCGGAGTGCGTTCTTCGAGGTCGACCCTGACTCTTCCATTCACCTCTGCTTTATAAATACCTTTCGTCGAATCTATTTTCATCTATCCTCTTAACATGCCCAAGCCATCTTAACCAGAGATTTAACACACTCGTTAAGAATGATGAACGACTCAATGGGACCTTTCAAAAAATCAAAATCAAAAATTATTTATTGAAACTTTGCCTTGAAGGCCAGAAGGAAGGAAGAAGGCTCTTTTTTACGTCAAAAACTACACTTCATAAACTGCACTTTTAAATCGTCATATTTTCGTTTTTTAGTTAGTTTACCACCGCCTCCAAAGCGCAAGTGGAGAAGAGGCGGCGCAACAAACTCCACTGCTGCATTTTCTCTGAAAATAAGTCTAACATTAAAAACCGTGTGTGAATACAGAATTGGCAATTAATAAAAGCTAACACATTGTCGGGAGCGACGCATATTTCATTCCAATCTAATTAAATTTGGTCGAGTCTGAAAATGAGCGTAACTCGAGTAATTTATCGTCTGTTGTTTCGCTTTTTACACGACTGACCAATAAAGGAGTGTTATGTTTTCAGGGGTCATGTATGTATGTATGTATGTAAGTTTCTTTATTCCACCATAAGTCCTGAACAGCAGAATAGATTTTGATGTGAGAGATATTTTTGGATTCCTTGCATTTCTCCGAGTGACATAGGCTTTGTGAGTTGTCAGTCGTATTTTTTTATTTTTTAATACGGATTATTGTCTAATTTTAATATTATAACTAGTTGTATACAGGTGCTTTGCCCTCGTAGGAATTTCCAAAATTTTTCTTCATAAGAATTCCTAGTAATCCCTACTTTTTCGGGCAAAAGTACCTACTTAACTACTTAAATTAAACTAACGCTGTAAGCTAAGCGAGCTCGGTGACGCAGTGGTTCGCGCAGTGAAGGTTAAGCAACTCTTGCAATGGTCAGTCACAGGATGGGTGACCAGAAATTCCTCAACTCAAATCACTCGCTGAACGTAAAAACTTGAATTTTTGCATAAAGAGGTTCTCAATAAATAAAATAAATATATACGGACAAATCACACAGATTGAGTTAGTCCCAAAGTAAGTTCAAGACTTGTGTTATGGGATACTAACTCAACGATACTATATTTTACAACAAATACACATAGATAAACATCCAAGACCCATCTGGAAAAGATCATTTTCCATCTTGACCTGACCGGGATTGAACCTCCCCGGTGTAACAGTCTGGCGGGATAACCATTAGGCCACGGAGGTCGTCAATATTATATTTATAGCGTGAAAGAAATTTTGGAAAATCCAACCCTAAAAAAGAGAAAGGGTTAAAAAGACATTCACGTGGGCGAAGCCGCTGTCAAAAGCTAGTTGTAGTATACATACGTAACGCTAAGTATGACAGATGACCAGACAGGTCATACACAACAATCACTATTATCGTAAACCTGTGTTAGTGCGTGATACGTTCTGATTTTTATGTTTAATTGTAATGTACAGTCAGCAAACCAACTCAGAGTATTTATTCAAATCATACTAATCTTGCTACCATACTAATCCTAATTAATATTATGAATGCGAAAGTGAGTTTGTTTGTTTGTTACCTCTCCACGTTTTATCTACTGAACCAATCTTCCTGAAATTTCGCATGCACATAGTTAGAAGTACTGAGAAGGACATAGGGTACCTTTTATCCCGGGAAATGGCACTGCTCCCGTGGATAATTCACGCGGGCGAAAGCTAGTATTATAAGTGCGAAAGTGAGTTTGTTTGTTTGTTACCTCTTCACATTTTATCTACTGAACTAATCTCCCTAAAATTTTGCATACTCATAGTTAGAAGTACTGAGAAGGACATAGGGTAACTTTCATCCCGGGAAATGGCACTGTTCCCGTGGGAAATTCACGCGAGCGAAACCGCGGGCAAAAGCTAGTACATTATAAAAATAAGTGTTTGTATGTTTGTCAGTTTGTTTTATTACCCACTTTAGGACAGGCGTGTAAAACACGGCCTGCCACCGGTGGACAAACGCACAGCCAGCTCAGTGGTGCGTTAGGTAGGAGACTCCGGAGTGGGTCGATGAGTTCTTGTCGCTCTGTGGAATGTTACATTTGAAGAAAGGGACCAGATGTATGTTGTGTTTCAATTCTAACAAGGGCGCCATCAACTATTAGTTGAAATCAATTAAACTAGTTAATTGTTTATATATCAAGTTAAATATATTACAGGAAAATATACATATTTGGTAAACTCACTTTTTAGTAGTTAAATATTCTTATTCCTTATTACTAATTCTTTCTATAGGAATGTTTTAACAAATCCTTTCTTTTCTTACATGTTTCTTAAAACAAACTAATTAAGACTAAAGTCTAATTATCATAACCTATGAAAACACATGACATAGAAAAATGTCCTTATTCTTAATATTGGTTATAAGACCTACCTTTTAACAAAGGTTGAGAGCGTCCTCTCTATGTGATAAGACTAGGAACAAATCATATTAGGCAAAGTCTCTGCCTTAAAATAAATTCTAAAGTTTAAGTTCTAGATATAAAATGGATGTTACTTGGTAAATCCCATTTAAGTCCTTTCCTTTCTTCCAGCAAACTGTATCACCTCGTCACTCCCAGTAATGTAGGAACAGCTGGGGGTCCTGGATTGTTGATTTGGAGACATCTGGCCATGTGGTCTTATATCAAATGGTGGTCGGCAATCCTCTTTGCTTACATGAAGTGTTATTGTTTTACTGGGATAAATAGGGGTTATTTATCCAAGGAAGATGATTACCCTTAGAATCAGAGTCATTGTAACCAGTACAACGAAAAGAAAGTAAAATATGAGTGGGAACTTATTTTGAAGTAACCATGTTACGACATTAAATTACGTGCCCAAGCACGAGGAAAAATAGTTTAAACGAGTAAACTAATAAAGTATAACACGTGGAACGTGGAATATTGAAAAATAAAGCGTAAACTAACAACTTAAAACCTAAGCTTAGCACTTAGAAGTTAGGGGTTAGGAGCGGCACTTTCTGTAACAATATAGAATGCTATTAACATCGTGCCGACAATATTCATACAAAGGCTAGCAGAACACCAGAGAGATGAACTCACATGACCGCTCCATCTTATCTTCCGCTCATGGTGGCTCTAACAGGCTAGGCGAGTAGCCCTGAGACGTGTCGGAACCAAACAGAAATCCCATCTTGATTCTTTAAAGCAAATCTTAACCACGTCACATCAGCGTTGACACGAAATCAGAGACAAACATAGAGCTCGACCAGAGACAAAATTATAGAAATGCGGCATTCATCTCGAAGAAAAATATAGTTAATCTAATAAAATCCTTGTTTAAATTATTATTCTATAAATTTTGACCAATTACCTATATTATTTAGAAATATAAGTAAATAAAAAACATTCTAGCAACACGTCCGTCGCAACACACCACCTA
Organism: Ephestia elutella; assembly: GCA_018467065.1. NCBI lineage: Eukaryota > Metazoa > Arthropoda > Insecta > Lepidoptera > Pyralidae > Ephestia > Ephestia elutella. The sequence continues at coordinate 1,949,498 of CM031594.1, forward strand.
TGTACAGGGACCATTTCCAAACGTCATCTCAAACGTCACTGTCAAACGTCCAAAGGTGACAAGTTGACTTTACATAAACAAACAGACCGGTGTGTTTGTAAGGACGATTAATTAACACTAAAAAGCGTTAAAATAATAGTTAAACAAACAATTATGTGTAAGGAATGTGCGAATCAACAGACGTAAGTGCAGTATATGTGAAATTTAACACGGTTGCGTATACACACGCAACAGTTTGTAGGGAGTAATCTACGGAACTACTGAATTGATTTCAAAAATTCTTTCACCTATAGAAAGCTACATTATACCATTATACATTCTAATTTATGTATGTACCTCCCGGTGTAGCTGGGCGGGGCGCTAGTCTTTACTTAAATAAGAAAGCTGAATGAATGAATAAAATTGTATGTATGAATTGCTTTATTGCTAAAGAGTTTGTTTGAAGGCGCTAATCTAAATAATAATATAGAAAACGATTAAAATAATTTTTTTCCAAAAAAATGAACCGATTTCCATTATAAAACTGAAAATCATGAAAAAACTTAATAGGCAGATTAATCAAAAAGAAAAATGTATTGGCATGCTACCTACTGAACGAGGTGAAGTCGGTGCCAGCCAAGTGCAGGAGTAAAGATATTATGTATTTGTTTTGTTAGGCATTTTATATAAACTACATGATTCTTAAGCTGATTTAGATTATTTACAAATTTTTAATTTGGCACCAATTTCACCTCGTTCAGTAGGTAGCATGCCAATACATTTTTCTTTTTGATTAATCTGCCTATATGTTATTTCATGATTTTAAGTTTTATAATGGAAGTCGGTTCTTTTTGAAAAAAATATTTTATAATTTTTAGTGCATCTATAACCCCAATATAATACCTAGTTTCATTAATTTTGTTATCATAAAAACTTAAAACTTATTTTATCACTGGCCGAAAATTAAGAAATCGAAACTTTTTATGTCAGTTTGATTTGAAATGTCAAAATATGTCAGAATTCTACGGAAGTTTTGGCACATAAATAGACCAAGAGCCCGCGACGACCAAACCTTTCTTATTTTAAAAATGCTGACTGTTTCTTTGTGTGGGATATACGGATAAAAAAGATTAGCGAATAGGCATGAAGTTTGGATCTTAGTTGCTTATGCGGGTAATATGGATAGCAAAAGTGATTTTTATAGGTATAAGAAGCACCCTTGGTTACCTCTCAAATTAACATTAAATTTAGCTTTTATAATAAAACAAATATAACTATAATTTAGTAAAGTTACAATATCTGGCAGGGGTTTTAAATCTACACCAATTGCTTGGCAATGGATGGCAAGATTTCTAATATTATTCGGAATAGAATCTTAAAAAAACTTTTACTTTGAGGAAATTGAGCTAGCACTTTAAATATTATTGCTAAAAATAATATGATTAAGTAATCATGATGCAACTTTTATTGTCTACTGGCTTTCGCCCGCGGCTTCGCTCGCGTGAATTTCCCACGGGAACAGTGCTTTTTCCCGGGATGAAAGGTACTTTATGTCCTTCTCCGTACTTCCACCTATGTGTATGCAAAATTTCAGGAAGATTGGTCAGTAGATAAAGCGTGAAGAGGTAACAAACAAACAAACAAACCAACAAACAAACTCACTTTCGCATTTATAATATTAGTTAGGATTATCGCTATTTCTGTGTTGGGGACATGCAAAGAGAATCTTGAGTTTTGATATAAAAAACGAAGGGCATGCTGTCGCAGGCTTTTGCTCTATAATCCAATGTGTGTATTTTAATATTTTGATAGGTATCTTTAAAATTACCGAACAGATTCTGACGTGGTTAAAATGAGACCAACTTGGGAATAGACCCTTGCGAATAAAAAAATAATTTCGGAAATCAGTTTACAGTATTCGAAGAAATCGGCGAACAAACATAAAAAAAAAAACATACATTCATCGAAACATATAACCTCCTCCTTTTTTGGGAAGTCGGTTGAAAATATTTCTGTGTATTGTACACATGCTCATTTTGTCTTCTTATATGACAAATGAGGAAGTATTGGATATCGTTAGAGAAAAAAGAAATTTTCTGCGAGCGATAGAGACAAGGCGAGGAAAAATGTTTGGCCACCTTATACGACACGACAACTTCATGAAATACTGATTGAAGGAAAAGTCGAAGCTAGGAGAGGGAAAGGAAAGCCAAGAAGGGCATTTATAGACCAAATACAAGAGAAGGAAGGTTACATCGGCGGCAGAAGATGGAGGATGCTCCACCGACAAGAACATAGTTCTTAAATATGTGATGATGATGTACAATATGCTTCGGGTAATACGAGTATATTCATTCATGGGGACAGCTAAAATCGAGGGAGCAAATCCATGTCGCACAGCAAGTATGTATTTTTAAAATCCGTTAAGTAGTTCAGAAGATTTCAAAGACAAACAATCTCACCTACTTACATTACATTACTCTTTACAATAAGTGTGATAGTGTGATCAATAAAACATTGAACGTTTATGCTAACGATACTTTCACAGAAAAAAAAGCACGCAACTAAGTTAATAAAACGGTTCATTAATTACCTAGGGCCATTCAGGGGATCTTCTTGAGGGCGAAAAAGGTATCCTTACTCTTTTGTAAAGATATTTTTATAAGACAGATTTTTTTCTTGTAGTACTTTTACGCATCTTCCTTTCTTTTTAGTTTTAAATTTGCTTTATGTATACCTTGTAATAGAGGACCGGCCAAGGTATGAGAATTGTTAAAAATATGTAATTTTATGATAGAATACATATAATTAAACACATTTTGCGACTTTTCAGCACGAGTTTATTCTCCTGAGCTAATTTATTAGAGTTCAAACTTTTTGGGAAAGTCCATTTTCTGCGCGTGACGTCATATGAATGCACGTTTAGTTAGGGGCGTTTTGGTATCGTCCAAACATCGCTTAAAAATGTGAATTGTTTTTTGCTATATCTTGGGAAATACTTTGGTTATGGATGTGATTCTTTTAAGGATGATTCTATTGTTGTGAGATATTTCAAAGAAAGTTAAAAAAAAAAAATTTGTTCTGTCTCCTATTACTTGTGTGCAATAATGAAGTATTTTTGTATTGTATTAGAAGGTAGGTGAAGTGGTTAAGACGCCTGTGTTCGAAAGGTACGGTTTGAATCTGAATCGTGCCTCGTTTGTTTACCAATCTGACGATCTCCGTGGTTCAACGGTCATCACGCCGGACTGTCACACTGGAGGTCCCGGGTTCGATCCCCAGTCGGGTCAAGATGAAAAATGAGATTTATGAATGAGACTTTTTAAGATTGGCCCGGGTCTTGGATGTATGTAGCGATGAGGTTCTGAAAGACCTACAGAGCCTCAGAGCGGAAAACTGGCGAGAATTGGTGCAAGACCGCAAAACATGGCGTCATCTCGTGTCGGAGGCCAAGATCCACTTCGAGTCGCTACGCCGCCGCAGTAGTAAGTATGGTAGTTTGCATGAACCTACACCAGTTTCAGATACCAGATTGTAAAAGTAAATCAAGGAAATAGTTTTTTAAACTGGGGATTCTCCTCATAGGAGGTAGCAACCTAGGGTAGGGTCACTATATCTGAATATCTATTCCACTAATATGCTCACTATTCAGCTTTATTTTAAGAGATTTGAGTGCGTTTGAACCTTTAGTCTTACCTGATGGGAAGCAAAGATGAGGTCTAGGGTGGTACACGAAAACTCAAAATATGCCTCACTCTTGCCTTGAAAACCCATAAATTACATTTGTCGGGAAACAGCGATGCGGGGAGAGAATTCCATACCTTAGCGGTTCGCAAGATGAAGCAAAAGGCGAACCTACCAAGCTGTAGCAGCTTTCGAGTCTCACGACTCTAGGCTCTGTCTACCCCGTAAGGGATAAAGACGTAATAATGTTTCTGTCTGTATATATATTCTAACCATAATTACTTACATAGGCCTCTTCACAATAATTATGGCGCTCATAAAAAAAAATCATAAAACTAAAAAAATATATTGCTCTAATAAGTCATGTGGAGTATTTAAGACATCAAAACTGTATGAATCGTCTCACGGTATGAATGGATTGTTCATAGGTTCAAATCCGAGGTTGTTACGGCGTGGTTACACTTGAGGTTAAATACAGGATGTTCACAATGTTCAAATTTAATTTACAAATAATTTAATTATTTAAAAATTAATTTAATTTATTCTTTTAGATGATTCTTTTAATTGTAATTGTTAATTTTAAATACTTATTAATTACTAGCTTTCGCCCGCGGTTTCGCCTGCGTGAATTTCCCACGGGAACAGTGCTTTTTCCTGGGATGAAAGGTACCCTATGTCCTTTTCCGTACTTCCAGCTATGTGTATGCGAAATTTCAGGAAGATTGGTTCAGTAGATAAAGCGTGAAGAGGTAACAAACAAACAAACCAACAAACAAACTCACTTTCGCATTTATAATATTAGTTAGGATAATCTATCTATTGCTATTACTTCTATGCTGGTCTGGGAGCGAAGAAAAAACATAGAATGTGCCAGCTGCTTCTCTTCTTGCGCAGATTGTAAAAGTCAATCGAGGGAAAGGGCTTTAAACTGGGGATTCCTCCACTCATAGGCGATGGGCTAGCAACCTGTCACTACGAGTATATCTGAATCTCCATTCCATCAGAGAGCCCACTATTCAGCTAAGCGTGGCCTCATGACTCTTGGCTCTGTCTACCCCGTAAGGGATAAAGACGTGATTCTATGTATGTATGTATGTATCTATTGCTAACTAGTGAAATAAATAACAGCATTGAAATAGTCAACAAATCAGTAATTTTTTTCCTTAGCTATTTGTGTCCCACTGTTGGGCAAAAGCCTCCCCCTAACTTCCTCCACGTATCTCTATCTTTGGTCTTTTCCTTCCATTCTCTGTCAAACGCTCTCAAGTCGTCCGGCCATCTCGTGTTTGGCCTTCCTCTTCTCCTTCCATCGGTTGAAATGGAACCCAGTTGGTTATAGACCGAGAGGTCACGGGAATTTTCGTAACGATCAGGGAAACGGATAGACTTGCTTTTATGGGTTGTAGAGTAGTCCCCTAATGTGAATGATGTCGGTCTGCCGGCTCTCAGTGGTAGCTTCTTCGAGCTATAGGGCCTGGAAGGTGCTTCATTGTTGCGAAAAAACGATCTGAGAAATGGTTAGTTTTAGTACATATTCAAAGTATGGCATCCCCGCATGTGAAACAAGTTGGTCTGCCGGCTGTCAGTGGTTGCATTTCAGAGCTATGAGGCGCGCAAGTCACTGCATAGTTACAAAAAAAAACGATAAGAGAAATGGTTAGTTTTAGTACCAATTGGAAGAATGGTGTATCCACAGATGAAACGAGTTGGTCTGCCGGCTGTCAGTGGTTGTATTTCAGAGCTATCATCGTTCACGTAAGTCACTTATTTAAGGAAAAAGTCTAAAAAAACATTGAAAAGCGGGAAAATAGGCGAATTTTTCTAGTTCATGCCAGCCGCTGTCGTATCTGCGTATGTTTGACCCAACCTCAAACTTGCGCCGCGCACCACCGCACTGTGGGGAAAAAAATCGCCTCTAGAGAAAAAAAGGTTTTCTTCAGAAAATCTACGTCGATTTTGGTAAAAACTGATTATGTATTTCATTTTTGATCTTAATAAGAAGACTTTATTAATACTATTTTTGCTAACATTGCATTCTTTTAATAGGTACTAAAACTGACCATTTCTCTTACCGTTTATTTTCGTAACTAAGCAGTGACTTTCGCGCCTCATAGCTCTGAAATGCAACCACTGACAGCCGGCAGACCAACTTGTTTCACATGCGGAGATGCCATACTATGAATATGTACTAAAACTAACCATTCCTCAGATCGTTTTCTATTTTTTGCAACAATGAAGCTCCTTCCAGGCCCTAGGTATAGCTCAAAGTGGCAACCACTGATAGCCGGCAGACCAACTTGTTTCACATGAGGAGATGCCATATTTTGAATATGTACTAAAACTAACCATTTCTCTGATATTTTTTTTTTCAACAATGAAGCCCCTTCCAGGCCCTAGGTATAGCTCGAAGTGGCAACCACTGAAGGCCGGCAGACCTACTTGTTTCACCTGTGGAGACACCATTCTGTCAATAAGAACTAAAACTGACCATTTCTTTTACCGTTTTATTTCGTAACTATGCAGTGACTTTCGCGCCCTCATAGCTCTGAAATGCAACCACCGACAGCCGGCAGACCAACTTGTTTCACATGCGGAGATACCATACTTTGAATATGTACTAAAACTTACCATTCCTCAGATCGTTTTCTATTTTTTGCAACAATGAAGCTCCTTCTAGCCTTTATAGCTCAAAGTGGCAACCGCTGACAGCCGGCAGACCAACTTGTTTCACATACGGAGATGCCATACTTTGAATAAATACTAAAACTAACCATTCTTGGGATCGTTTTCTATTTTTCGCTACAATGAAGCCCCTTTCAGCCCCTATAGCTCAAAGTGACAACCACTGACAGCCGGCAGACCAACTTGTTTCACATACGGAGATGCCATACTTTGAATATGTACTAAAACTAACCATTTCTCTAAGCATTTTTTTTCGCAACAATGAAGGCCCTAGGTATAGCTCGAAGTGGCAACCACTGAAGGCCGGCAGACCAACTTGTTTCACCTGTGGAGACACCATTCTTTCAATAAGTACTAAAACTGACCATTTCTTTTACCGTTTTTTTTCGTAACTATGCAGTGACTTTCGCGCCTCATAGCTCTGAAATGCAACCACTGACAGCCGGCAGACCAACTTGTTTCACATGCGGAGATACCATACTTTGAATATGTACTAAAACTAACCATTCCTCAGATCGTTTTCTATTTTTTGCAACAATGAAGCTCCTTCCAGGCCCTAGGTATAGCTCAAAGTGGCAACCACTGACAGCCAGCGGACCAACTTGTTTCATATGCGGAGATGCCATACTTTGAATATATACTAAAACTAACCATTCCTCGGATCGTTTTCTATTTTTTGCAACAATGAAGCTCCTTCTAGCCTTTATAGCTCAAAGTGGCAACCACTGACAGCCGGCGGACCAACTTGTTTCACATGCGGAGATGCCATATTTTGAATATGTACTAAAACTAACCATTTCTCTGATTTCTTTTTTTTGAAACAATGAAGCCCCTTCCAGGCCCTAGGTATAGCTCGAAGTGGCAACCACTGAAGGCCGGCAGACCAACTGGTTTCACCTGTTGAGACAACATTCTTTCAATAGGTACTAAAACTGACCATTTCTTTTACCGTTTTTTTTCGTAACTATGCAGTGACTTTTGCGCCTCATAGCTCTGAAATGCAACCAATGACAGCCGGCAGACCAACTTGTTTCACATGCGGAGATACCATATTTTGAATATATACTAAATTTAACCATTTATCTGATAATTTTTTTCGCAACAATAAAGCCCCTTCCAGGCCCTAGGTATAGCTCGAAGTGGCAACCACTGAAGGCTGGCAGACCAACTTGTTTCACCTGTGGAGACACCATTCTTTTAATTGGTACTAAAACTGACCATTTCTCTTACCGTTTTTTTTTTCGTAACTATGACAGCATGCTTAACTCGCAGTTGAGCAATCATGTCATTCCACATGATAACCAGTTCGGTTTTCGAAGGGGACTCTCCACGGAAAGTGCAATTGTATGTTTAAAGCATGCTGTCAAATATTATACCGCTCGAAATACGCCTGTCTATGCCTGTTTTCTCGACATGTCGACGGCGTTTGATTTGGTTTCATATAACATCCTATGGGAAAAGCTTAAAAGCATTAACGTTCCTTCAGAACTTATCAATATTTTGAAATTTTGGTATGGAAACCAAGTTAACAATGTCAAATGGGCGGGTAGGCTGTCGGATTCGTACAGATTGAATTGTGGTGTGAGACAAGGCGGTTTGACTTCTCCGACCCTGTTCAATCTGTACGTTAACGAACTTATCGTCGAGCTCAGCAGTCTCCATGTCGGATGTCATATTGACAGAGTTTGTTTTAATAATATTAATTACGCAGACGATATGGTGCTGTTGAGCGCGTCGATAGGAGGTCTCAGAGAGCTCATATCCGTATGTGAGCGATACGTCAGCGAGCATGGGTTGAAATACAATGCAAGTAAGAGTGAACTTATGGTATTTAAGGCTGGGACCAAATGTCCGACAGTTGTGCCCCCTGTCTGGCTGGGTGGGGTGCCCATAAAGCGGGTACAGCAATTTAAATATTTAGGACATATTGTCACAGATGATCTTAAAGACGACAAGGATATTGAACGTGAAAGGCGGGCGCTGTCGGTTAGGGCTAATATGATTGCCCGCAGGTTTGCTCGGTGCTCTAAAGCAGTAAAAGTTACTTTATTCCGCGCGTATTGCACCTCTTTCTATACCAGCAGCCTGTGGGTTCTCTATTCGCCAAAGGCGTACAGCGCTCTCCGCGTTCAATATAATAATGCATTTAGGATACTGTTGCGACTGCCCCGTTTCTGTAGCGCGTCCGGGATGTTTGCAGAAGCCAGGGTTGACTGCTTCTTCGCGCTACAATGCGAAAGCGTGCGACATCCTTAAAGCGCAGGATGCGGGGCAGTACCAACAGTCTCCTGAATGTTATAGCAGAGAGGACGGACGGCCCGTTCTCGAGACATTGGTCTGAACTACATTCGCCAGTGCCTCGGGAACGAGTACGGCAATATTAATCTTATGTAAAATGAAAGTGATGTGCTGTATTTTAATATAATCTAATTCTTTGTGTCAGCAATTTAATGAATGGATCCATGGTCTGAAATAAATGATATTATTATTATTATATTATTATTATGCAGTGACTTTCACGCTTCATAGCTCTGAAATGCAACCACTGACAGCCAGCCGATTAACTTGTTTCACATGCGAAGATGCCATACTTTGAATATATACTAAAACTAACCATTCCTCTATCGTTTTTTTTTTCGCAACAATGAAGCCCCTTCCAGCCCCTATAGCTCAAAGTGGCAACCACCAACAGCCGGCAGACCAACTCGTATCTGAGAAGCTTGATGCGAAACAAAAATTATCAGAGAAATTGTTAGATTTATTACATGTTCAAAGTATGGCATCTCCGCATGTGAAACAAGTTGGTCTGCCGGCTGTCAGTGGTCGCATTTCAGAGCGATGATGCGCGAAAGTCACTGCATAGTTACGAAATAAAACGGTAAAAGAAATGGTCAGTTTTAGTACCTATTGAAAGAATGGTGTCTCCACAGGTGAAACAAGTTGGTCTGCCGGCCTTCAGTGTTTGCCACTTCGAGCTATACCTAGGGCCTGGAAAATTGCCTTGAGGAAAATGGCCTTCATTGTTGCAAAAAAAATTATCAGAGAAATGGTTAGGTTTAAAACATATATTAAAAATATGGCATCTCCGCATGTGAAACAAGTTGGTCTGCCGGCTGTCAGTGGTTGCCACTTTGAGCTATAGGGGCTGAAAGGGGCTTCATTGTAGCGAAAAAAAAAACGATCAGAGAAATGGTTAGTTTTATTATATATTCAAAGTATGGCATCTCCGTATGTGAAAAAAGTTGGTCTGCCGGCTGTCAGTGGTTGCCACTTTGAGCTATAAAGGCTAGAAGGAGCTTCATTGTTGCAAAAAATAGAAAACGATCCGAGGAATGGTTAGTTTTAGTATATATTCAAAGTATGGCATCTCCGCATGTGAAACAAGTTGGTCCGCCGGCTGTCAGTGGTTGCCACTTCGAGCTATACCTAGGGCCTGGAAGGGGCTTCATTGTTGAAAAAAAATATATCAGAGAAATGGTTAGTTTTAGTACATATTCAAAATATGGCATCTCCTCATGTGAAACAAGTTGGTCTGCCGGCTATCAGTGGTTGCCACTTTGAGCTATTAAGGCTAGAAGGAGCTTCATTGTTGCAAAAAATAGAAAACGATCTGGGGAATGGTTAGTTTTAGTACATATTCAAAGTATGGCATCTCCGCATGTGAAACAAGTTGGTCTGCCGGCTGTCAGTGGTTGCATTTCAGAGCTATGAGGCGCGAAAGTCACTGCTTAGTTACGAAAAAAAACGGTAAGAGAAATGGTCAGTTTTAGTACCTATTAAAAGAATGCAATGTTAGCAAAAATAGTATTAATAAAAAGTCTTCTTATTAAGATCAAAAATGAAATACATAATCAGTTTTTACCAAAATCGACGTAGGTTTTCTGAAGAAAACCTTTTTTCTCTCTAGAGGCGATTTTTTTCCCCACAGTGCGGTGGTGCGCGGCGCAAGTTTGAGGATTGGGTCAAACATACGCAGATACGACAGCGGCTGGCATGAACTAGAAAAATTCGCCTATTTTCCCGCTTTTTAATGTTTTTTTAGACTTTTTCCTTAAATAAGCGACTTACGTGAACGATGATAGCTCTGAAATACAACCACTGACAGCCGGCAGACCAACTCGTTTCATCTGTGGATACACCATTCTTCCAATTGGTACTAAAACTAACCATTTCTCTTATCGTTTTTTTTTGTAACTATGCAGTGACTTGCGCGCCTCATAGCTCTGAAATGCAACCACTGACAGCCGGCAGACCAACTTGTTTCACATGCGGAGATGCCATACTTTGAATATGTACTAAAACTAACCATTTCTCAGATCGTTTTTTTTTCGTAACAATGAAGCACCTTCCAGGCCCTATAGCTCGAAGAAGCTACCACTGAGAGCCGGCAGACCGACATCATTCACATTAGGGGACTACTCTACAACCCATAAAAGCAAGTCTATCCGTTTCCCTGATCGTTACGAAAATTCCCGTGACCGCTTAGACTATTATATTTTGAGTCCATCTCTCCGGGTGCATAGTCAAAATATAAAAAAATAAAAAAAAACATTTAAAAACTAATCTTAAAACAGCGTAATCACGACTTGGTCTACATTATTTCTTATTAGGGAATCATACGCAGAAAGTTTTTTTTAGATTTTTGCGTTATAACATTTCAAGTAAAAAGTCAAAAATACTTTAACTGTTCCACGTCAAAAACTAATTACATTATTATAATTACATAATTACATGCATACATACATATTATCACGCCTTCTTCCCGTGGGGGTAGGCAGAGACTAGCGATTTCCACCTGCTACGATCCTTATAGATCTCTCTTGCTTCCTCTACACTCATCACTCTCTACATACAACATCATCATCATCATTTCCCATCATCTCTCTACATAATAATTACAATTTTAGTAAATAGATAACACAATAAATTCTCACCTCAAGAACACCCTGTAGGTGAAGAAATCGCGGCGTTATCTCGAAACCCTAGCCGTCACAGGCGCTGCGTCTCGTGGGACTTCCCACGCCGGGTTCGATTCCCGGCCCGCTACCATTTTATGTGTAATTAATTTGGGTGTTAATTAAACGCGAGTTTTGGTGCGTAGGTGATCTTTATAAAAAAAATTACTGTTTGTAATATATTGGGTAAAACTAAACGCAGGCGTTTCCTGTTATCGCCGCCAGGCGTTTTGGGGTTCTCACACTGCTAGCGTGGATGGCGTCGCGTGTGGTCCGCCATTGCATTGTCCAGGGCGATATCGGTTTGATTTTAATACGCGGAGCGGTCTCGCGTCTTTTGCTTGTTGTTTAGTTTGAGTGATAATTGTGAATTTCCTGTTTGTTAAATAACTATTGAATTTGTGTTTGTGAAAAACTCTGTTATTGTGACTTTTTCTTGTGAGAGGTGAAACGTGGCTGGCTGTTCACATCTGGCTGTTCCCGAGTGAAACTACGGGAAGAAATCTATTTAGTTGTTCTGGGGAATTGAGATCTCAAGGGTTAGGTAGGGTGATTAGGAATTCCCCCTTCCCGAAGACACTCAAGTTTGGATCCGAAGAGAAAGAAGATTTAGTTTGGTAAGTGTTCAATTGTAGTTAATTTATAGGTTAGGTTATCATATAGGGCCCTGTAGCTCCCTTCATAAGCTACGGTGGTAGCAGACTGCGTTAAGTTAGTTAGGTTTTAGTCGGGCAAACGTGGTGCCGCGTGGAGATTTTTTCCCGGTACTTATTTTTACCGGTGGTTTTTTCCCGGTGAAGTTCCGGTACAGAATTCTTCCCGCCGCTTCGTTTGTCCGGATTCTCTCTGCCACATTTTCTGGCAGCAGAGCGTAGTTGCTCTGCACATTTTCTGGTAGCAGAGCGTAGTTTATCTACCCTCTATTTGTTCGTTTGTAAAAAATAATTAATTGTTTGTAAAAATTATTAGATTTTTCTTAGTTTGTTTGTATAAGAATATTTGTAACCTTTTTTGTATTTGTTTGCGGTTTGTACCGTGCGTTCCGGGTTTGTGCCATTCTCATACCTACCGCGGTTCTTCGTGTAGTTGCTTGATTTTGTTGTTTTTTATTTACCTTTTGTTATTTTTGTTTGTGACTTGACGCGATGGCGAAGGCCTCCAATGCTAGGGCGACACTCGCCAACGAATTGAGATGGTTTGTGACGGCCGGAGGACTCCTGTCCCGGAAGGACAGGGAGGGCGCCATACTGCTAAGAGCGGATCACCTCCACTCACGATTGATTAGCGCGGAAGCGGCCATGGCGGCGCTTACCGAAGCCGATCTTACCCCGGAGGTCTACGCAGGTCACATGGCGGACATGGACCAGATCCTGAGTCTGCACGATGATATCGCGGAGGCGGTGACCGCAATAAGGGCGAGACAGGCTGGCGGACCAGCCCCTCGCACACCTGTTAGACAGGAAGGACCAGCGGTTACTGGTCGGCTCCCCACCCTTCAGCTGTCCCACTTTGGGGGTAGGATGGAGGAGTGGGTAGCATATAAAAATATGTTTGAGTCCCTGGTCGTAGCACGACAGGATTTGTCGAAGGCCCAGAAGATGGCCTACCTCCTCTCCACTCTTGAGGATGAAGCGCGGTCGCTCATCCAGCACCTCCGGGTGGAGGACGACCAGTACGATACGGCTTGGGAGTTATTGAACTCCCGCTACCAAAACTTACGTTTGTTAGCGGATGCGCACGCCGCACAGTTGATGGCCCTGCCCAAGGTGGCCAACAGGGCACAGTTGCGCCTGCAGTTGCTCACGCCCGTTACAGTGGCCTGTAACGCGCTCCGCACACTGGGGCTGCCGGTGGACCAATGGTCCTTTTTGCTGGTGCACATTGTATTGGGCAAATTACCCAATGACATCCGCTCGCGATTTGAGCGCGAGAATGCGGAACGGGATAGCACCACCCTACCAACATTCACTGACTTGGTGAAGTTTTTGGAGTTTGAGGCACGGGCTGCTGAGAATACCATGACGGACTCAGCGCCATCCAGAGCGCCTGAACGTAGGCCCTTGGAACCCTCATGGCGAGGAAGCCCCAACAGGGACGGCAACCGCCACCGCGTGGAGCTGGTGTGCGGGTTGCACACACGGCAGCAGTCGCGGGGGACGCGGACTGCCTGCAATGTGGCCGGATGGGCCACAGCCTGCTGCAATGCAGGGACTGGCAGAGACTGCCAGTACAAGATCGGCGCCGCATGGCAAGGCGGCATGAACTTTGCTTTTACTGTTTGGGCAGTCACTATGCACGTGACTGTCCCAGAGCCATACCATGCAGTGCATGCCGTGGGCTGCACCACGTGATGCTCTGCATGAACCGGAACGGGGATGGCCCCCGGTTCTTGAGGCAGGGGTCCTCTATGGGCGGGGGCGCTCCTGCGCGAAGCCCTCCACCCTCGGACGGAGGACGCGGCTTCGCTCGTCGCACCCCCCCTCGGGAGGGGGGTCGCGTACCTGCGCGGGTCTTGGCGGACCGGGACCACGCGCCCCAAGGTCGTGGCCAGTATGTGACTGGCCAGGCCCCGGATAGGGCCCCCATGGGCGGGGGCCCTAGATCGGACGTGAGAGTGGGGACACCCCCCTCCACGCGGGTTACCAATGCCCAACACATGCAGCCGCAGCGGTTTTCTCCGCCGCTGCACGAGTACCCACGGCTGGAGTACCACCCGCCGTACCATATGTATGGCCGGGCCGCGGGTTATGCCCCCCTCAGATGGGGATGTGCACTCGCCCGCCATATTATCCGGGTCAGTGGCGCGCCCCTGGTTTGGAGAGAGTGGGGAGCCCGTAACTAGCTTGCTCCCTTGCTGGGACAGAGCCGCGGACGGTTCTGCTCCCTACCGCGGTGGTCCGCGTATGGGGTCGTGGGGGAAGCCATTAATTTGAGAGCTCTGTTGGACTCAGGGGCTCAAAGCAGTTTGGTTACCACTCGAGTGGCACGCCAGTTAGGTTTAGTCGTGGAAGACTCGCCTGTGCCACTTCTTGGAGTTGGTGGCATACAAGTGAAGTGTCTGACGGGCCAGACACTTGTCACCTTTTTCTTCGCTGAAGTCCTCCACAATGAGGATCACGACTTCGGCTATGGTAATGGATACCATTGCGGGTTGGCACCCCTCGACAGACATACCGCCGGGTGTGTTGTCTTTGGTTTCGGGTCTGGATTTGGCCGACCCCTTTGTCTTTCATCCCGGCCCAGTGGACTTGCTCCTGGGCTCGGACGTATTGGGTTGGATTTTGTTGGGTACACAGAAGGCTCTGGGTTCGTCTTCACTGATGGCAGTGTCTACGATTTTTGGTTTTGCCCTGATGGGCCCTGTGTTTGATAATGGCACCGCGGAAGGAGCCACCGGTTGTCGCATCTGCGTCCTTGGCCAAGACCATGCAAAGGTTTTGGGAGGTGGAGGAGCCACCTATGAGTTCCAGGATGGATCCGGAACACGCTGAGTGCGAAGCCCTTTTTCGATCGACCACGGAGAGGTTGCCCTCCGGTCGGTTTGTAACTAGGTTACCTTTTGTTGCCTCTCGTCCTAGCCTAGGGCAAAGTAGGGCGCTTGCGGAGAAACGACTGCTGTCCATGGAGCGACGTATGCAGCGTGACCACGTACTTCGCGATAAATATATTGAATTTATGCGCGAGTACGAGGATTTGGGTCACATGTCTCCGTCTCGAGTTGATTGGAGCTCAACTGAGCATTACTTTTGCCCCACCACGCGGTGGTGAAGGCCTCAACAGGCAAATTGAGGACCGTCTTCGATGGGTCCGCACCCACTTCGAACAGGGGTTTCGTTGAATCTATGTTTGCATTCAGGTCCCAAATTGCATAGGGACATAATTGACATCATCTTGAACTTTAGAAGACATCAAGTGGTTTTTGGCGCGGACATCCGGATGATGTTCCGCCAGACAGTCATACATCCTGAGGACAGGCGATTCCAGTTGATACTCTGGCGTGAGCGCCCTGAGGATCCTGTGACGGTGTATGAACTCAACACAAACACGTATGGTTTGAAATCTAGTCCCTATATCGCCATCAGATCATTGCTTGAATTGGCAGAGCGGGAACGGATCCGCTTTCCCCGTGGGGCTTCCGTGCTGTCACGTGACTTGTATGTTGATGACGTGTGCACCGGAGCCCAAAGTATTGAGGAGGCCCTCCTACTGCGGGATGAATTGATTGAAATATTGAAGACAGGTGGCTACGAGCTACGTAAGTGGTTGTCTAATGAGCCTAAAGTTCTAGAAGGGATCCCGGAGGATCACCAACAGAACCCTCACCTGTTTGAGGATGTGGATGATCCCAACAGGATAGCGGTGCTGGGCATGCAGTACCAGCCGCTAACCGATATTTTTACATTCCAAGTGGACTTGGAAATACCAAAGGTCTGGACTAAGAGAACGGTGTTGTCCGTAATAGCCCGTATGTTTGATCCAAGCGGTTGGATCAGTCCAGTGATATTCTCTGCAAAGTGTCTTCTTCAGAGACTTTGGACTTTGGGCGTCTCGTGGGACGAGCCGCTGTTTGGTCCTCCATTGGATGATTGGCTCGAGTTGTTTTCATCGATTAAGGAAGTCAATCGGATTGCCTTGCCTCGTCGAATATTGCCCCCGGGAAATATCGAGCCAGCCTGCATGGCTTTTGTGACGCGTCGGAGCGAGGCTACGCCGCGTCAGTCTATATGCGGACAGTTGACGCCGATGGCCGGGTCAATGTCTCGCTTTTGTTAGGGAAGAGCAAGGTCGCCCCCATCAGGACTAGGCTGACTATTCCCAAGCTTGAGTTGAGTGGAGCTCACCTTCTCTCTAAATTGTTGCATCACGTTGCCAGTGAACTGGCGGCCACGGTCGAAATACGGGACATCTTCGCCTGGTCGGATAGCCAGGTCGCGCTTGCATGGTTGCGCGCGGCCCCACATACCTTGGAGGTTTTTGTTGGAAACAAGGTTTCCCAAATTCAAAATATTGGAATGGATATAACATGGAGACATGTGCCGGGAGAGCTTAACCCAGCGGACTGTGCTTCCCGAGGTTGTACGGCACCAGAATTGGTGTCACACCCGCTCTGGTGGGGTCCAGAGTGGCTGATGGGATCAGAAACTTCTTGGCCTGTCTGTCAGACAGACGTTACTTCTTTGAGTTTGACTGGGCTCCGTGTACATGCTGTAGTCGCTGAGACGACGTCGGAGCCGGATTGGCTACTTGCTCGGTATAGCAGCTTGGATAAGCTTCTGGGTGTTACCAGTTGGATTAAGCGTTTCATACATAATTGTAGAAACCCACAGGCAAAGCGGTTGGAGCCGATTGCAGGTGCAGAAGAGCGCCGGAGCGCATTGTTGCATTGGGTCCGTGTCGTGCAGACCGGACGGTTTGAGTCAGAGCTTCGTATCTTGCGCGACGCACGCGCTAAGTTGAAGGGCGCGGTCGCTCGTTTGAACCCGTACATCGACTCGGATGGGCTTCTTCGGGTTGGAGGCAGGCTCCGGAAGGCGGATCTTCCATATGAGACTCGCCATCCTCTGTTGTTGCCCAAGGGCGGACCCTTGGTGCAGCTTTTGGTGTCTGATCGACACATTCGTAACGCCCATGCTGGGTGCAATGCTTTGTTGGCTATTTTGCAACGCGAGTTTTGGATTTTGTCTGCCCGAAGAGCAATCCGTAGCGTTCTGTTTCGATGTATTGCATGTTATAGGTTGAAGGCATCCACGATGCAACCACAGATGGGTGATTTGCCCGCTGATCGAATCCGACCTTCGAGACCGTTTGACGGCGTTGGAACCGATTTTGCCGGTCCCTTTTCGATCAAGGCTTCTCCCTTTCGTAATGCCCGTATTGTGAAGGGCTATTTGTGTGTATTTGTTTGTTTGGCCACCAAGGCTGTCCATTTGGAGGTGGTATCGGCTCTGACTACGGAGGCCTTCGTCGCCGCGTTGGATCGCTTTGTTTCGCGTCGAGGTCTACCTTCCCTTATTAGGTCTGACAATGGCACAAACTATAAAGGAACTGTAAATTATCTTAAGGATGTTTCTGTGTTTATTGATAAAAATTGTACTAGTTTAAGTCAAATTGCTGCCCAAAGGGGAATAACCTGGAAGTTTAGTCCCCAAGTTGCCCCCATTGGGGAGGGATTTTTGAAGCGGCTGTGAAATCCGCAAAGACCCACCTCCGCCGCATTATCGGAGAAACGGCTCTAACTTTTGAAGAGCTGGCCACAGTGTTTTGTAAAGTTGAGGCGGTCCTCAACTCTCGTCCTCTCTGTCCGCTATCTCCAGATCCAAATGACTTGGAAGCTCTCACCCCTGGTCATTTTTTGGTGGGAGGGCCGTTGAATGCCCTGCCCGAATACCCGTGGAAGGATGAACGCGTATATCGGTTGTCGCGTTTTCAAATGTTGCAGCAAATGAGCCAGGACTTTTGGCGTCGCTGGTCGCTTGAATATTTGCATTTGCTGCAGCAAAGAGTGAAGTGGACAGACAGGACTGAGCCTCCCAGGGAGGGTGATTTAGTATTGTTAAAAGAGGCAAATTTGCCCTCATTGCTTTGGCGACGAGCTCGCATATTACGTTTGATTCTTGGCGGAGATGGCACTCCGCGTGTGGCTGAGTGTTGGTCGACGGTTCGATTTTAAGGAGAGGTGTGACCTCTCTCGCCCGCCTTCCCGTAGAGTAAGCTAGCGGTCTGCTTCTCAGACCGGGACGGGGGATGTTTGTAATATATTGGGTAAAACTAAACGCAGGCGTTTCCTGTTATCGCCGCCAGGCGTTTTGGGGTTCTCACACTGCTAGCGTGGATGGCGTCGCGTGTGGTCCGCCATTGCATTGTCCCGGGCGATATCGGTTTGATTTTAATACGCGGAGCGGTCTCGCGTCTTTTGCTTGTTGTTTAGTTTGAGTGATAATTGTGAATTTCCTGTTTGTTAAATAACTATTGAATTTGTGTTTGTGAAAAACTCTGTTATTGTGACTTTTTCTTGTGAGAGGTGAAACGTGGCTGGCTGTTCACATCTGGCTGTTCCCGAGTGAAACTACGGGAAGAAATCTATTTAGTTGTTCTGGGGAATTGAGATCTCAAGGGTTAGGTAGGGTGATTAGGAATTCCCCCTTCCCGAAGACACTCAAGTTTGGATCCGAAGAGAAAGAAGATTTAGTTTGGTAAGTGTTCAATTGTAGTTAATTTATAGGTTAGGTTATCATATAGGGCCCTGTAGCTCCCTTCATAAGCTACGGTGGTAGCAGACTGCGTTAAGTTAGTTAGGTTTTAGTCGGGCAAACGTGGTGCCGCGTGGAGATTTTTTCCCGGTACTTATTTTTACCGGTGGTTTTTTCCCGGTAAAGTTCCGGTACAGAATTCTTCCGCCGCTTCGTTTGTCCGGATTCGCTCTGCGCACATTTTCTGGCAGCAGAGCGTAGTTGCTCTGCACATTGGCCAAGACCATGCAAAGGTTTTGGGAGGTGGAGGAGCCACCTATGAGTTCCAGGATGGATCCGGAACACGCTGAGTGCGAAGCCCTTTTTCGATCAACCACGGAGAGGTTGCCCTCCGGTCGGTTTGTAACTAGGTTACCTTTTGTTGCCTCTCGTCCTAGCCTAGGGCAAAGTAGGGCGCTTGCGGAGAAACGACTGCTGTCCATGGAGCGACGCATGCAGCGTGACCACGTACTTCGCGATAAATATATTGAATTTATGCGCGAGTACGAGGATTTGGGTCACATGTCTCCGGCTCGAGTTGATTGGAGCTCAACTGAGCATTATTTTTTGCCCCACCACGCGGTGGTGAAGGCCTCAACAGGCAAATTGAGGACCGTCTTCGATGGGTCCGCACCCACTTCGAACGGGGTTTCGTTGAATCTGTGTTTGCATTCGGGTCC
This sequence comes from Ephestia elutella, assembly GCA_018467065.1. Lineage (NCBI taxonomy): Eukaryota > Metazoa > Arthropoda > Insecta > Lepidoptera > Pyralidae > Ephestia > Ephestia elutella. The sequence continues at coordinate 1,968,707 of CM031594.1, forward strand.
CAAATTGCATAGGGACATAATTGACATCATCTTGAACTTTAGAAGACATCAAGTGGTTTTTGGCGCGGACATCCGGATGATGTTCCGCCAGACAGTCATACATCCTGAGGACAGGCGATTCCAGTTGATACTCTGGCGTGAGCGCCCTGAGGATCCTGTGACGGTGTATGAACTCAACACAAACACGTATGGTTTGAAATCTAGTCCCTATATCGCCATCAGATCATTGCTTGAATTGGCAGAGCGGGAACGGATCCGCTTTCCCCGTGGGGCTTCCGTGCTGTCACGTGACTTGTATGTTGATGACGTGTGCACCGGAGCCCAAAGTATTGAGGAGGCCCACCTACTGCGGGATGAATTGATTGAAATATTGAAGACAGGTGGCTACGAGCTACGTAAGTGGTTGTCTAATGAGCCTAAAGTTCTAGAAGGGATCCCGGAGGATCACCAACAGAACCCTCACCTGTTTGAGGATGTGGATGATCCCAACAGGATAGCGGTGCTGGGCATGCAGTACCAGCCGCTAACCGATATTTTCACATTCCAAGTGGACTTGGAAATACCAAAAGTCTGGACTAAGAGAACGGTGTTGTCCGTAATAGCCCGTATGTTTGATCCAAGCGGTTGGATCAGTCCAGTGATATTCTCTGCGAAGTGTCTTCTTCAGAGACTTTGGACTTTGGGCGTCTCGTGGGACGAGCCGCTGTTTGGTCCTCCATTGGATGATTGGCTCGAGTTGTTTTCATCGATTAAGGAAGTCAATCGGATTGCCTTGCCTCGTCGAATATTGCCCCCCCGGAAATATCGAGCCAGCCTGCATGGCTTTTGTGACGCGTCGGAGCGAGGCTACGCCGCGTCAGTCTATATGCGGACAGTTGACGCCGATGGCCGGGTCAATGTCTCGCTTTTGTTAGGGAAGAGCAAGGTCGCCCCCATCAGGACTAGGCTGACTATTCCCAAGCTTGAGTTGAGTGGAGCTCACCTTCTCTCTAAATTGTTGCATCACGTTGCCAGTGAACTGGCGGCCACGGTCGAAATACGGGACATCTTCGCCTGGTCGGATAGCCAGGTCGCGCTTGCATGGTTGCGCGCGGCCCCACATACCTTGGAGGTTTTTGTGGGAAATCGGGTTTCCCAAATCCAGAATATCGGAATTGATATAACATGGAGACATGTGCCGGGAGAGCTTAACCCAGCGGACTGTGCTTCCCGAGGTTGTACGGCACCAGAATTGGTGTCACACCCGCTCTGGTGGGGTCCAGAGTGGCTGATGGGATCAGAAACATCTTGGCCTGTCTGTCAGACAGATGTTACTTCTTTGAGTTTGACTGGGCTCCGTGTACATGCTGTAGTCGCTGAGACGACGTCGGAGCCGGATTGGCTACTTGCTCGGTATAGCAGTTTGGATAAGCTTCTGGGTGTTACCAGTTGGATTAAGCGTTTCATACATAATTGTAGAAACCCACAGGCAAAGCGGTTGGAGCCGATTGCAGGTGCAGAAGAGCGCCGGAGCGCATTGTTGCATTGGGTCCGTGTCGTGCAGACCGGACGGTTTGAGTCAGAGCTTCGTATCTTGCGCGACGCACGCGCTAAGTTGAAGGGCGCGGTCGCTCGTTTGAACCCGTACATCGACTCGGATGGGCTTCTTCGGGTTGGAGGCAGGCTCCGGAAGGCGGATCTTCCATATGAGACTCGCCATCCTCTGTTGTTGCCCAAGGGCGGACCCTTGGTGCAGCTTTTGGTGTCTGATCGACACATTCGTAACGCCCATGCTGGGTGCAATGCTTTGTTGGCTATTTTGCAACGCGAGTTTTGGATTTTGTCAGCCCGAAGAGCAATCCGTAGTGTTCTGTTTCGATGTATTGCATGTTATAGGTTGAAGGCATCCACGATGCAACCACAGATGGGTGATTTGCCCGCTGATCGAATCCGACCTTCGAGACCGTTTGACGGCGTTGGAACCGATTTTGCCGGTCCCTTTTCGATCAAGGCTTCTCCCTTTCGTAATGCCCGTATTGTGAAGGGCTATTTGTGTGTATTTGTTTGTTTGGCCACCAAGGCTGTCCATTTGGAGGTGGTATCGGCTCTGACTACGGAGGCCTTCGTCGCCGCGTTGGATCGCTTTGTTTCGCGTCGAGGTCTACCTTCCCTTATTAGGTCTGACAATGGCACAAACTATAAAGGAACTGTAAATTATCTTAAGGATGTTTCTGTGTTTATTGATAAAAATTGTACTAGTTTAAGTCAAATTGCTGCCCAAAGGGGAATAACCTGGAAGTTTAGTCCCCCAAGTTGCCCCCATTGGGGAGGGATTTTTGAAGCGGCTGTGAAATCCGCAAAGACCCACCTCCGCCGCATTATCGGAGAAACGGCTCTAACTTTTGAAGAGCTGGCCACAGTGTTTTGTAAAGTTGAGGCGGTCCTCAACTCTCGTCCTCTCTGTCCGCTATCTCCAGATCCAAATGACTTGGAAGCTCTCACCCCTGGTCATTTTTTGGTGGGAGGGCCGTTGAATGCCCTGCCCGAATACCCGTGGAAGGATGAACGCGTATATCGGTTGTCGCGTTTTCAAATGTTGCAGCAAATGAGCCAGGACTTTTGGCGTCGCTGGTCGCTTGAATATTTGCATTTGCTGCAGCAAAGAGTGAAGTGGACAGACAGGACTGAGCCTCCCAGGGAGGGTGATTTAGTATTGTTAAAAGAGGCAAATTTGCCCTCATTGCTTTGGCGACGAGCTCGCATATTACGTTTGATTCTTGGCGGAGATGGCACTCCGCGTGTGGCTGAGGTGTTGGTCGACGGTTCGATTTTAAGGAGAGGTGTGACCTCTCTCGCCCGCCTTCCCGTAGAGTAAGCTAGCGGTCTGCTTCTCAGACCGGGACGGGGGATGTTTGTAATATATTGGGTAAAACTAAACGCAGGCGTTTCCTGTTATCGCCGCCAGGCGTTTTGGGGTTCTCACACTGCTAGCGTGGATGGCGTCGCGTGTGGTCCGCCATTGCATTGTCCAGGGCGATATCGGTTTGATTTTAATACGCGGAGCGGTCTCGCGTCTTTTGCTTGTTGTTTAGTTTGAGTGATAATTGTGAATTTCCTGTTTGTTAAATAACTATTGAATTTGTGTTTGTGAAAAACTCTGTTATTGTGACTTTTTCTTGTGAGAGGTGAAACGTGGCTGGCTGTTCACATCTGGCTGTTCCCGAGTGAAACTACGGGAAGAAATCTATTTAGTTGTTCTGGGGAATTGAGATCTCAAGGGTTAGGTAGGGTGATTAGGAATTCCCCCTTCCCGAAGACACTCAAGTTTGGATCCGAAGAGAAAGAAGATTTAGTTTGGTAAGTGTTCAATTGTAGTTAATTTATAGGTTAGGTTATCATATAGGGCCCTGTAGCTCCCTTCATAAGCTACGGTGGTAGCAGACTGCGTTAAGTTAGTTAGGTTTTAGTCGGGCAAACGTGGTGCCGCGTGGAGATTTTTTCCCGGTACTTATTTTTACCGGTGGTTTTTTCCCGGTGAAGTTCCGGTACAGAATTCTTCCCGCCGCTTCGTTTGTCCGGATTCTCTCTGCCACATTTTCTGGCAGCAGAGCGTAGTTGCTCTGCACAATTACCTTTCGTAACTTTCTTAAACTTTCGTGCTTAAAATACAATTATTAATATTAACGGGACTTATCATTTTTTTTATTTCTTTGTCGCAGCTGACGTTTCGTACAAACGTTGGCGTTGCAGTCGCCGTGGTTGTAGCCAGAGTCTGGCTAAATCCTAACTAACATTATAAATGCGAAAGTGAGTTTGTTTGTTTGTTACCTCTTTATCTACTAAACCAATCTTCCTGAAATTTCGCTTAGGTAAAAGTACTATGAAGGACATAGGGTACCTTTCATCCCGGGAAAAAGCACTGTTCCCGTGGGAAATTCACGCGGGTGAAGCCGCGGGCAAAAGCTAGTAACAACTTTCGCATTTATAACATTAGTTAGGTATGATACTTTTTTTATAACATAGGTCCGCGAGCGAGCAAACGGGTCACCTGATGGTAAGCGATCGCCGCTGCTCATGGACTACTGCAACACCAGGGGTGTATACTGTATCACAGGAGTGTTGATGGCCTTTCAAGAAGATGTAGACTCGTTTTTTGAAGGTTCCAATATTTAAATAGCTGTCTTTATTAAACTTTTGCGTAGGTATTATCGGGACTTTACATTTTTTTATTTACATATTTCTTGTAGCTGACGTTTCGTACGAACGTTGCAGTTGCGGTGGTCGCAGCCTGTTTGGCTAAATAACATGAAATTAAAAAGGGTTCGTGCTTAATCCCGTTAATATTATCACTATTCTTTGATAATTATTAAAGTTAAAAAATGCCTTCCACTATCTCCACGCAGAAAATACATCAATTCCTGCTCTGTTTTGAAGTGAAATAAAAGATTTTGAGGTATGAGTAGACTCGACTCGACCACCACAACTTGGCATGAGTAACTCAATACAATGTCGACGAAAATATAGCCATTTATTTGCTATCAGCCAAGGAATTTATGAGTCAAGTAAAAGTATCAATATTCCAACCCTAAGGAGCTAAATATAAACATACTACCTCAACGTTCTCAAGACGTAGGGCAGACGCCTGCGCATCGAGCGGAACAGGTGGTCAGGTACACTGGCGGGCAGGGAAAAGGGAACAGTAAAAAATATCAAAAAAAAAATCTTATTTATTTTCTCCAGTGTAATAATAGAAAAATTGCACATCGATTCTTTACATACATAGAATCACGTCTTTATCCCTTACGGGTTAGACAGAGCCAAGAGTCGTGAGACTCGAAGGCCACGCTTATCCATCAGAGAGCGTAGCCTTCGATTTTTTAAAACTCCGATTTCTTTTAAAATAGCATTTTGAAATTACAATAATTCTAAAAAAATTATGTATCCATCAACTTACGGCCTCCGTGATGCGCCTAAAAGAGTAGAAATAAATATAATGATACTAGCTGCGCCCTGGAGCTCCGCTCCTGTACGAATTTCGGGATAAAAATACCCTATGTGTTATTCCAATTTTCATACTACCCGTGTACCAAAATCGAAATTCGTCCAGCAGTGTAAGCGTGAAAGAGTCGCCTAATCCTAAAAAACATCAATTTAATAGTAGAAAGTAAAACATATGCACTATTTGTTGTCAATATTTTCCATTTTTAGTGCGCTTCATTTGGTGCGCTTGAAAAATAATGCGTTTCGAGGAATAACCTTGAATATATTGATGAAAGTTGTAGTCCCGTGACCCACTACACTTGCTCAGCAGTGTACACTGGCTATTGTTGACACCTGCGCGCCGGCTGCTCCCAAACCGTCTACTTTTATTATTTAGCCTTTAATTGATGCACCATTAATCTTTAGCCTGGGAATTACCCTGGCGATACTTGTAAGAATCAACCTGGCGATATATGAGTAATTTTTTAATGAAGAGCCCGAAATTTTAGTGGTGTTCACTCAAACTTGTTAAGGAATCCAGCGCGAATTATTTGAAAATTGATCAAACCAATGTAGGTAATTAGATTACAAAAAATCTAAATAAATCTTTGACAGTGTACTTCTAGGTTTTTAAAAATAATCAATTTCTCTTATCGTCTCATTAATTTTTGCACTGGCTGCAAAGAATACAAAAAAAATATTAGGTAGGTAATAAAAATTTGTGTTCTTCGTTCAAATATTTTATTATTTTGTTGATAATTTACACGGCTATTGAGTTTTGAGTTGTGTAATTTTTATACTTACTTGAATGGTTAGTTCATTGTTACCATGGCATTCTTATTTAATTAATATTTCATTAAGTGCACTTCAATATTTACTAAGTACTTACTCGAATACTAATACTTACTGTACAATGTAAAAAGCAATAAATTATTTTAATTGAATTGAATATAATTTAATGACAGACCGAGCAATTCTATGGGTCGTATAGTAACGGGGTTGGAGTATAAAAAAAGATTTTGAAAAGTACCATACAAGCCAGAAATCCTGCTAGAGGCTATAACAAACAGACAGATGAAAAGTTTCTAATTTTATTATCATAATAAATCTTCTAAGTGTCAAAACTTTTTTCATCCAGATTGCGACATGATAAATACTTGATTTTAACTTAATATTTTGTAAAAAGCGGAAAATTTTTACTTATAAATTACTAACTTTACATTGTTCTTTCGTGTAATAAATAAGAATTTGATATCTACATATTAAAGTACTACCTTTTACCAGCGGATTCGCACGCGTGATTTCCCAAAGGAACAGTGCTTTATCTCGGTATGAAAGGTACCCTATGTCCTTCTCAGTACTTCTAATTATGTGTATGCGAAATTTCAGGACTATTGGTTCAGCAGATTAAGCTTGAATAGGTAACAAACAAATAAACTCACTTTCGCATTTTCACTTCATAGGGCCAATAGAAGCCAAAATAATTTTTATCGAATTTTTGTCTGTCTGACTTTCTATCTGTATGTTTGTACGCGCATCACGTAAAAACTACTGGACCAAATTTGATGCGGTTTTCACTGTTGTATTGTTGAAGGTCTAATTTAAAATCTGGCCTAGGTTTCACCTTAAACCGTCACTTAGAACCTGAGATATTAACAATAGTATATTACGCGTGGACGAATTTCGCGGGCAGACTGCTAGCAAAACGTAGAAGTCTTACAGAGATCTTGTCACTTCATTTTAATTTCTTTGGCTCTTGAGACAATTGAGACACGACATTTACGTTTGTAATTTGTAGAATCAGCCCCCTGCACGTACCAAGAGACGAAAGGAAACTCCTTGCCCCTCCCGTAGTATGGCACCTCCCGCACTTCTCCCCCGTTCTTGTGTAACTGTGGGACGTTCGACTATGAAAACGCACACATTGATGTTGTGCAGAGCAACTACGCTCTGCTGCCAGAAAATGTGGCAGCGAGAATCCGGACAAACGAAGCGGCGGGAAGAATTCTGTACCGGAACTTTACCGGGAAAAAATCTACCGGTAAAATTAAGTACCGGGAAAAAATCTCCACGCGACACCACGCTTGTCCGACTAGAATCTAACTTAAGCTATACGCAGTCTGCTACCACCGTAGCTTATGAAGGGAGCTACAGGGCCCTATATGATAACCTAACCTATAAATTAACTAGAATTGAACACTTACCAAACTAAATCTTCTTTCTCTTCGGATCCAAACTTGAGTGTCTTCGGGAAGGGGGAATTCCTAATTACCCTACCTAACCCTTGAGATCTCAATTCCCCATAACAACTAAATAGATTTCTTCCCGTAGTTTCACTCGGGAACAGCCAGATGTGAACAGCCAGCCACGTTTCACCTCTCACAAGAAAAAGTCACAATAACAGAGTTTTTCACAAACACAAATTCAATAGTTATTTAACAAACAGGAAATTCACAATTATCACTCAAACTAAACAACAAGCAAAAGACGCGAGACCGCTCCGCGTATTAAAATCAAAACCGATATCGCCCTGGACAATGCAATGGCGGACACCACACGCGACGCCATCCACGCTAGCAGTGTGAAAACCCCGAACGCCCTCTGGCGGCAGCAATGCGAAACGCCTGCGTTTAGTTTTACCCAATATATTACAAACATCCCCCCGTCCCGGTCTGAGAAGCAGACCGCTAGCGTACTCTACGGGAAGGCGGGCGAGAGAGGTCACACCTCTCCTTAAAATCGAACCGTCGACCAACACCTCAGCCACACGCGGAGTGCCATCTCCGCCAAGAATCAAACGTAATATGCGAGCTCGTCGCCAAAGCAATGAGGGCAAATTTGCCTCTTTTAACAATACTAAATCACCCTCCCTGGGAGGCTCAGTCCTGTCTGTCCACTTCACTCTTTGCTGCAGCAAATGCAAATATTCAAGCGACCAGCGACGCCAAAAGTCCTGGCTCATTTGCTGCAACATTTGAAAACGCGACAACCGATATACGCGTTCATCCTTCCACGGGTATTCGGGCAGGGCATTCAACGGCCCTCCCACCAAAAAATGACCAGGGGTGAGAGCTTCCAAGTCATTTGGATCTGGAGATAGCGGACAGAGAGGACGAGAGTTGAGGACCGCCTCAACTTTACAAAACACTGTGGCCAGCTCTTCAAAAGTTAGAGCCGTTTCTCCGATAATGCGGCGGAGGTGGGTCTTTGCGGATTTCACAGCCGCTTCAAAAATCCCTCCCCCATGGGGGCAACTTGGGGGACTAAACTTCCAGGTTATTCCCCATTTGGGCAGCAATTTGACTTAAACTAGTACAATTTTTATCAATAAACACAGAAACATCCTTAAGATAATTTACAGTTCCCTTATAGTTTGTGCCATTGTCAGACCTAATAAGGGAAGGTAGACCTCGACGCGAAACAAAGCGATCCAACGCGGCGACGAAGGCCTCCGTAGTCAGAGCCGATACCACCTCCAAATGGACAGCCTTGGTGGCCAAACAAACAAATACACACAAATAGCCCTTCACAATACGGGCATTACGAAAGGGAGAAGCCTTGATCGAAAAGGGACCGGCAAAATCGGTTCCAACGCCGTCAAACGGTCTCGAAGGTCGGATTCCGATCAGCGGGCAAATCACCCATCTGTGGTTGCATCGTGGATGCCTTCAACCTATAACATGCAATACATCGAAACAGGACACTACGGATTGCTCTTCGGGCAGACAAAATCCAAAAACTCGCGTTGCAAAATAGCCAACAAAGCATTGCACCCAGCATGGGCGTTACGAATGTGTCGATCAGACACCAAAAGCTGCACCAAGGGTCCGCCCTTGGGCAACAACAGAGGATGGCGAGTCTCATATGGAAGATCCGCCTTCCGGAGCCTGCCTCCAACCCGAAGAAGCCCATCCGAGTCGATGTACGGGTTCAAACGAGCGACCGCGCCCTTCAACTTAGCGCGTGCGTCGCGCAAGATACGAAGCTCTGACTCAAACCGTCCGGTCTGCACGACACGGACCCAATGCAACAATGCGCTCCGGCGCTCTTCTGCACCTGCAATCGGCTCCAACCGCTTTGCCTGTGGGTTTCTACAATTATGTATGAAACGCTTAATCCAACTGGTAACACCCAGAAGCTTATCCAAACTGCTATACCGAGCAAGTAGCCAATCCGGCTCCGACGTCGTCTCAGCGACTACAGCATGTACACGGAGCCCAGTCAAACTCAAAGAAGTAACATCTGTCTGACAGACAGGCCAAGATGTTTCTGATCCCATCAGCCACTCTGGACCCCACCAGAGCGGGTGTGACACCAATTCTGGTGCCGTACAACCTCGGGAAACACAGTCCGCTGGGTTAAGCTCTCCCGGCACATGTCTCCATGTTATATCAATTCCGATATTCTGGATTTGGGAAACCCGATTTCCCACAAAAACCTCCAAGGTATGTGGGGCCGCGCGCAACCATGCAAGCGCGACCTGGCTATCCGACCAGGCGAAGATGTCCCGTATTTCGACCGTGGCCGCCAGTTCACTGGCAACGTGATGCAACAATTTAGAGAGAAGGTGAGCTCCACTCAACTCAAGCTTGGGAATAGTCAGCCTAGTCCTGATGGGGGCGACCTTGCTCTTCCCTAACAAAAGCGAGACATTGACCCGGCCATCGGCGTCAACTGTCCGCATATAGACTGACGCGGCGTAGCCTCGCTCCGACGCGTCACAAAAGCCATGCAGGCTGGCTCGATATTTCCCGGGGGCAATATTCGACGAGGCAAGGCAATCCGATTGACTTCCTTAATCGATGAAAACAACTCGAGCCAATCATCCAATGGAGGACCAAACAGCGGCTCGTCCCACGAGACGCCCAAAGTCCAAAGTCTCTGAAGAAGACACTTTGCAGAGAATATCACTGGACTGATCCAACCGCTTGGATCGAACATACGGGCTATTACGGACAACACCGTTCTCTTAGTCCAGACTTTTGGTATTTCCAAGTCCACTTGGAATGTGAAAATATCGGTTAGCGGCTGGTACTGCATGCCCAGCACCGCTATCCTGTTGGGATCATCCACATCCTCAAACAGGTGAGGGTTCTGTTGGTGATCCTCCGGGATCCCTTCTAGAACTTTAGGCTCATTAGACAACCACTTACGTAGCTCGTAGCCACCTGTCTTCAATATTTCAATCAATTCATCCCGCAGTAGGAGGGCCTCCTCAATACTCTGGGCTCCGGTGCACACGTCATCTACATACAAGTCACGTGACAGCACGGAAGCCCCACGGGGAAAGCGGATCCGTTCCCGCTCTGCCAATTCAAGCAATGATCTGATGGCGATATAGGGACTAGATTTCAAACCATACGTGTTTGTGTTGAGTTCATACACCGTCACAGGATCCTCAGGGCGCTCACGCCAGAGTATCAACTGGAATCGCCTGTCCTCAGGATGTATGACTGTCTGGCGGAACATCATCCGGATGTCCGCGCCAAAAACCACTTGATGTCTTCTAAAGTTCAAGATGATGTCAATTATGTCCCTATGCAATTTGGGACCTGAATGCAAACATAGATTCAACGAAACTCCGTTCGAAGTGGGTGCGGACCCATCGAAGACGGTCCTCAATTTGCCTGTTGAGGCCTTCACCACCGCGTGGTGGGGCAAAAAATAATGCTCAGTTGAGCTCCAATCAACTCGAGCCGGAGACATGTGACCCAAATCCTCGTACTCGCGCATAAATTCAATATATTTATCGCGAAGTACGTGGTCACGCTGCATGCGTCGCTCCATGGACAGCAGTCGTTTCTCCGCAAGCGCCCTACTTTTGCCCTAGGCTAGGACGAGAGGCAACAAAGGGTAACCTAGTTACAAACCGACCGGAGGAGCAACCTCTCCGTGGTTGATCGAAAAAGGGCTTCGCACTCAGCGTGTTCCGGATCCATCCTGGAACTCATAGGTGGCTCCTCCACCTCCCAAAACCTTTGCATGGTCTTGGCCAAGGACGCAGATGCGACAACCGGTGGCTCCTCCGCGGTGCCATTATCAAACACAGGGCCCATCAGGGCAAAACCAAAAATCGTAGACACTGCCATCAGTGAAGACGAACCCAGAGCCTTCTGTGTACCCAACAAAATCCAACCCAATACGTCCGAGCCCAGGAGCAAGTCCACTGGGCCGGGATGAAAGACAAAGGGGTCGGCCAAATCCAGACCCGAAACCAAAGACAACACACCCGGCGGTATGTCTGTCGAGGGGTGCCAACCCGCAATGGTATCCATTACCATAGCCGAAGTCGTGATCCTCATTGTGGAGGACTTCAGCGAAGAAAAGGTGACAAGTGTCTGGCCCGTCAGACACTTCACTTGTATGCCACCAACTCCAAGAAGTGGCACAGGCGAGTCTTCCACGACTAAACCTAACTGGCGTGCCACTCGAGTGGTAACCAAACTGCTTTGAGCCCCTGAGTCCAACAGAGCTCTCAAATTAATGGCTTCCCCACGACCCCATACGCGGACCACCGCGGTAGGGAGCAGAACCGTCCGCGGCTCTGTCCCAGCAAGGGAGCAAGCTAGTTACGGGCTCCCCACTCTCTCCAAACCAGGGGCGCGCCACTGACCCGGATAATATGGCGGGCGAGTGCACATCCCCATCTGCGGGGGGGCAGAACCCGCGGCCCGGCCATACATATGGTACGGCGGGTGGTACTCCAGCCGTGGGTACTCGTGCAGCGGCGGAGAAAACCGCTGCGGCTGCATGTGTTGGGCATTGGTAACCCGCGTGGAGGGGGTGTCCCCACTCTCACGTCCGATCTAGGGCCCCCGCCCATGGGGGCCCTATCCGGGGCCTGGCCAGCTACATACTGGCCATGACCTTGGGGCGCGTGGTCCCGGTCCGCCAAGACCCGCGCAGGTACGCGACCCCCTCCCGAGGGGGGTGCGACGAGCGAAGCCGCGTCCTCCGTCCGGTGGTGGAGGGCTTCGCGCAGGAGCGCCCCCGCCCATAGGGGACCCCCTGCCTCAACATCCGGGGCCATCCCCGTTCCGGTTCATGCAGAGCATCGCGTGGTGCCGCCCACGGCATGCACTGCATGGTATGGCACTGGGACAGTCACGTGCATAGTGACTGCCCAAACAATAAAAGCAAAGTTCATGCCGCTTTGCCATGCGGCGCCTATCTTGTACTGGCAGTCTCTGCCAGTCCCTGCATTGCAGCAGGCTGTGGCCCATCCGGCCACATTGCAGGCAGTCCGCGTCCCCCGCGACTGCTGCCGTGTGTGCAACCCGCACACCAGCTCCACGCGGTGGCGGTTGCCGTCCCTGTTGGGGCCTACGTTCAGGCGCTCTGGATGGCGCTGAGTCCGTCATGGTATTCTCAGCAGCCCGTGCCTCAAACTCCAAAAACTTCACCAAGTCAGTGAATGTTGGTAGGGTGGTGCTATCCCGCTCCGCATTTTCGCGCTCAAACCGCGAGCGGATGTCATTGGGCAATTTGCCCAATACAATGTGCACCAACAAAAAAGACCATTGGTCCACCGGCAGCCCCAGTGTGCGGAGCGCGTTACAGGCCACTGTAACGGGCGTGAGCAACTGCAGGCGCAACTGTGCCCTGTTGGCCACCTTGGGCAGGGCCATCAACTGTGCGGCGTGCGCATCCGCTAACAAACGTAAGTTTTGGTAGCGGGAGTTCAATAACTCCTGCCGTATCGTACTGGTCGTCCTCCACCCGGAGGTGCTGGATGAGCGACCGCGCTTCATCCTCAAGAGTGGAGAGGAGGTAGGCCATCTTCTGGGCCTTCGACAAATCCTGTCGTGCTACGACCAGGGACTCAAACATATTTTTATATGCTACCCACTCCTCCATCCTACCCCCAAAGTGGGACAGCTGAAGGGTGGGGAGCCGACCAGTAACCGCTGGTCCTTCCTGTCTAACAGGTGTGCGAGGGGCTGGTCCGCCAGCCTGTCTCGCCCTTATTGCGGTCACCGCCTCCGCGATATCATCGTGCAGACTCAGGATCTGGTCCATGTCCGCCATGTGACCTGCGTAGGCCTCCGGGGTAAGATCGGCTTCGGTAAGCGCCGCCATGGCCGCTTCCGCGCTAATCAATCGTGAGTGGAGGTGATCCGCTCTTAGCAGTATGGCGCCCTCCCTGTCCTTCCGGGACAGGAGTCCTCCGGCCGTCACAAACCATCTCAATTCGTTGGCGAGTGTCGCCCTAGCATTGGAGGCCTTCGCCATCGCGTCAAGTCACAAACAAAAAATAACAAAAGGTAAATAAAAAAACAACAAAATCAAGCAACTACACGAAGAACCGCGGTAGGTATGAGAATGGCACAAACCCGGAACGCACGGTACAAACCGCAAACAAATACAAAAAAGGTTACAAATATTCTTATACAAACAAACTAAGAAAAATCTAATAATTTTTACAAACAATTAATTATTTTTTACAAACGAACAAATAGAGGGTAGATAAACTACGCTCTGCTACCAGAAAATGTGCAGAGCAACTACGCTCTGCTGCCAGAAAATGTGGCAGCGAGAATCCGGACAAACGAAGCGGCGGGAAGAATTCTGTACCGGAACTTTACCGGGAAAAAATCTACCGGTAAAATTAAGTACCGGGAAAAAATCTCCACGCGACACCACGCTTGTCCGACTAGAATCTAACTTAAGCTATACGCAGTCTGCTACCACCGTAGCTTATGAAGGGAGCTACAGGGCCCTATATGATAACCTAACCTATAAATTAACTAGAATTGAACACTTACCAAACTAAATCTTCTTTCTCTTCGGATCCAAACTTGAGTGTCTTCGGGAAGGGGGAATTCCTAATTACCCTACCTAACCCTTGAGATCTCAATTCCCCATAACAACTAAATAGATTTCTTCCCGTAGTTTCACTCGGGAACAGCCAGATGTGAACAGCCAGCCACGTTTCACCTCTCACAAGAAAAAGTCACAATAACAGAGTTTTTCACAAACACAAATTCAATAGTTATTTAACAAACAGGAAATTCACAATTATCACTCAAACTAAACAACAAGCAAAAGACGCGAGACCGCTCCGCGTATTAAAATCAAACCGATATCGCCCTGGACAATGCAATGGCGGACACCACACGCGACGCCATCCACGCTAGCAGTGTGAAAACCCCGAACGCCCTCTGGCGGCAGCAATGCGAAACGCCTGCGTTTAGTTTTACCCAATATATTACAAACAGATGTGTTACTGACGTGTTCACGGATATACAGTTTTATTTGTAGTAGTAGTAGGCATATTTGACGCGCCGTTTCTATGAAGCGCCCGCCCTGTGACTACGTACATAAAGGAAACTCCCTGCCTCTCCCGTAGTATGGCACCTCCCGCACTTCTCCCCCGTTCTTGTGTGTATTGGGACGCTATGACTATGAAAACGCACACATGACGTGTTCACGGATATACAGATTCATTTGTAGTAGTAGGTATATTTGACGCCCCGTTTCTATGAAGCGCCCGCCCTGTGCCAAGAGTCCCTAACAATACAGAAAATTAATACTTATCACATCACTTAAACCCCATTAAATCATAAGAACGCATTAATTACAAGTTCATTGACTGGTCATTCCCGCATTTCCCAGGAATGCGGAAATATGGGAATTATAGACTAGGTGACCCGTCCTGGCTACATGCGTATTATTATCGAGTGTGTGGCCAGTGTTCCTCAAAATGTGAAGTTGGTGGAGTCAATTACAATAAATTGTATTGTAATCAATAAAAATTCATACATAAAATCACGCCATTTTCCCGTGGCACGGGCAGAGACTAGCGATTTTCACTTGCTACGATCCTTACAGATCTCTCTTGCTTCCAACACTCATCACTCTCTTAGATGCTCTGCGGTGAATCAATAAAAAACATTTAAAACATACATACATAGAATCACGTCTTTATCCCTTACGGGGTAGACAGAGCCAAGAGTCATGAGACTCGAAGGCCACGCTTAGTTGAATAGTGGGTTTTCTGGTGGAATGGAGATTCTGATATAGTGACAGGTTGCTAGCCCATCGCCTATGAGTGGAGGAATCCCCAGTTTAAAACTTTCCAAGAAATTTTCGAGATGAAAGTACCAGTTCAA
The DNA here is from genome assembly GCA_018467065.1 of Ephestia elutella. Lineage (NCBI taxonomy): Eukaryota > Metazoa > Arthropoda > Insecta > Lepidoptera > Pyralidae > Ephestia > Ephestia elutella. The sequence goes on from CM031594.1 coordinate 1,983,778, forward strand.
GTAGCTTTACAGATTTTATTTGCCTTTTGTAAAGGAAATTAAACGAAATTAATTGAACTAATTTTATCAGCTGGCGTTAAGTCCAACATTTGTACATATTTTTTATTATTTGTGCAATAAAGTTTTTAAATAAGTAAATAAATAAATTATATTCATTGTTATGAGGAATATCAATCAATACATATTATAAAAATGTAACTGGTCTGTATCTGTAGTACATAGAAGATAATTAGGAAAAAAACTAAGAGGGGTCTTCATAGGGCCAATAGAAGCCAAAACCATTTTTTTTTAATTTTTGACTGTCTTTCTGTCTGTATGTTTGTACGCGCATCGCGCAAAAACTACTGGATCAAATTTGATGCGGTTTTCACTGTTATATTGTTAAAGGTCTAACTTAAAATCTGTCGTTTCATCCCGATAGTTCCGGACGAAGTCGCGGGCACAGGCTAGCTATCAAAAAGAAGACGCAAGGTCACGGTCTATACAACTTTGAGAACCACTGGAACTTCTAATGATCAGTTACTGTATCTTTTTACTGTAGTTTGCAATAGAGATATTTCTTAGGTTGCATTCATTGCTCCATTAAGGACTAGTTGCACCGCGGGGTTCCCTTCCTGTGGGAATTTCAGGATGAAAGATGACATAAGGTATACAGGGTGTTTTTTAAATCATTGGCATCCTTTCTACTGGTGAAAGTACTCATGAACATGAGCAACTTTTTGTATGGGACCGACTTAATCCGATGGAAAAAAATCAGCTGTTCCATACTATTTTCCAATACCTACTCACCCGAAATGTATGTATGTGTGTAAAATGCCAATGATTTAAAAAACATCCTGTATAGTTGTATTTATTATACTAGTTTGTATTTAATAGTATTAAGTAAGCGTATCCAATTGATCTCGTGACGGAAAGAAAAGTTTGTGTCAAATATTATGGTTTTTAAATGACTGCAGACAAAAGAAGTATTATGTTTTTAGGGTTTTTTTCAGAAGCGGTGGTGGCCAAGTGGTAATGACACCCGCCTGAGGTCGGATAGGACCCGGGTTCGAATCCTACCTGTGTCACATGAGTTTGTAGACAATGTGACTCAAGTATGGTAGTTTTCTCATAGACCACCACTTGCTTCCGGTGAATGGAAAAAACATCGTGAGGAAACCTGCACATTGGCTGACTATTTAGTTTACTAGTGTGTATACGGCTACTGCCACTAGATGGCGGTAGTCGTAAAAGTCATGTCAGATGCCTTTAGGCGACTTGAATAAAATCTGACACCAGTGTTAGTAATAACACACTCGAAAAAAGAAGAAGGGTTTTTTTTTATTAAATATGGGTTTGCTCTTGACCACAATCTTGCCCGAGGATAGAGATGAGGTCTACGATGTAGCGAGCTTACCCAGAAGCAGCCTATTCACTCTTGTTTTGAAGAGAGTCAGGTTGTATGTGCTCGGGAACACAGACGCAGGCAGGGAGTTCCATTGCTTCGCTGTGCGCGTTAAGAATGCAATGAATTAATAAAGTAATAATTAAGTATGTAGTTACTTTTTAATAAAATCTATACATATAATAAAACAGTAAAAATATTTTGTCTGTACATTTAGTATTTTTGACTGAAATGGATAGAGGGACACTTAAAAAGAATATTAGGAAGCAAAAAAAATTTTTTGGAATTTCTTGTCTGTTGTCTGTCTGTCTGTCTGTCTGTATGTATGTACGCGTTTCACGCAAAAACTACTGGACGGATTTGAATGAAACTTTTTTTGTTGTATAGCTATTAAGCCTGGGCAACATATAGGCTATAATTGATTTTGAAAACTGGAACACATGATGAAGAACCATAGCAGAACAGCTAAACTATAAGAAATATGGATATGGCGCCTTAGCAAAAATCGTTTAACCTGATGAGCATTTTCTGCTGACGTATAAAAATTGAAGATCAGGAACATCTGATGAATAACTCCAAGAGACCAGGTACGCTATAACATATATGGAAATGGCGCCTTAGTAAAACTTGATTAATCTGATGAGCATTTTCTGTAGACGTATAAAAATCGAAGATCCGAAACATCTGAAACAGTTTGGAACACAAAAAGGCTTTTCGTCTGTTGAAACTCACGCGGGAGAAGCCGCGGGCAACAGCTAGTAAATAAATAAAAGAAGACGCAATAATAGCAATAACCCGTCTATAAAAAAATTAATTCAAAAGGTCACTTCACCTGTTAAGTTGCATTTACCATTCAAATGGTTATGCAAAAAGGTTCATTAGAATAACTAGAACCATAGGCGTTTTTGCTATTATTGGATTGTTACAATGTTCTATAGAAAATTACAGTTGTAATTAAAATTGTAAGTGTTAAATTGGATGTTAGAACATACAGGGTTATTTATTAACTACAGGCCAAATTTTTACAATATGCTCAGGACTTGGAATACAACTACGTCTAAAAGAAATGTATAGTAAAAGAATAACATAAAATTTCAACTTTCCATACTAAGTCCCATCAGCTGATCGACCAATTTGTATGAGAAGCAATTATCATTTTCTAACACAGATTTTTTTTGAAACCTGCTCAATTTCATTAACCAAATCTGCTGCGAAAATTTGGCCATTAGTTTCAAAATAACCCTGTATAGACAGACAAACGGACAACAAAGTGTTCCTACAAGGGTTTCGGTTTTGCTTTTTGAGGTACGGAACCCAATATATGTTTTAAAGAAGTATCTACTTATATTTTATGTACCTGTTTGCACGTAATCTTTGTGGATTCATAGCCAAGGCTATTCTTTAGACACATTATTAAGAGATTATATAGGTACCTCTCTCTCTCTCTCTCTCTCTCAGCCGAAAGACGTCCACTGCTGGACAAAGGCCTCCCCCAAGGTACCTACCTATCTAATATTAACTTTCGATAAAAAAAATGTATCCTAGCATCACTCGCCGCGAAGAAAAAAATGTCTAAACACATGTATCAAACGTTAACAAGCTAATTATTAAAAATAAAAACACGACTGACTAGTTTTTACTCAAAAAGTACATACAAACATATAAGTTATATACATTTTTGAAATCGCCTAGTTTCAATTTGATACCCCACTCGATAAGATTGATCAAATTTTATTTTTTGGTCTGCTATTTATCGCATATATAATCCGCCATTTTGTTTTTATGGTGACGTCATATAGCCTATGTCACTGAATGTGCAAGGAATCTAAAAATACCTCTCACATCAAAATCTGTTAAGCCGTTAGGACTTATGGTGGAATAAAGAAACTTACATACATACATACATACATGAACCCTGAAAACATAACACTTTTTTGGTCAGTCGTGTAATAAAAATACCTGGTTTCGAAGAGATTTTTATAAGTTGAACCGTAAGTACTTATTTTATTTATTTATTGATTTTTGTACACAAAAATACATAAATAGGAAACTTAAAACATAGTAAAACCACAGCCTACCTATATGGTTCATACAGTCGGTCATCGAGGCCTCTACGCGGAGCAATCGTGGGGGGTGCGGGGCGGGGGATTTGTGGGGCGGGGATTGACGAGCGTACCGCACGGCCATACTAATTTCATTTTCGATTTAGTATGGCAGTGCGGTACTAATTCAAGGGTTGTATATTTTGAAAAAACTTGTGCGGAGCGACGCCGATCAGGCAGAGTCTCTCCAATCCAACAAAGCTATTAGGATGACATACTTATATCTTCCGTATCATTTTCCACCCAACTCGGAACCGACTAGGTAACTACTTTTTTATTTTTGAATCCAAGATGGCCGATATTTTTTAATTTTTTTTATAATATGTGTATCGTTTCATAGTTTTTTGGGAACGCTGATGACGAATAAAAAACATATATTTTGAGATCCAAGATGGCGGACAATTTTTTTTTTAATTTAACATATGGGTATCGTTTTATAGGTTTTTGGGGTCTCTGATGACGAAAAATAAAGTTTATTTTGAGATCCAAGATGGCGGACAATTTTTTTTTTTTTTAATTTAACATATGGGTATCGTTTTATAGGTTTTTTGGGGTCTCTGATGACGAAAATAACGTTTATTTTGGAGATCCAAGATGGCGGACAATTTTTTTTTTAAATTTAACATTTGGGTATCGTTTTATAGGTTTTTCGGGGTCTCTTGATGACGGAAAAATAACATTTATTTTGAGATCCAAGATGGCGGACAATTTTTTTTTTTAAATTTAACATGGGTATCGTTTTATAGTTTTTTGGGGCGCTTTTTGATTTTGCGAAAATAACGTTTATTTTTAATCCAAGATGGCGGACAATTTTTTTATTTATTTTTTTTATTTTACAATATGGGTTTCGCTTTATAGGTTTTCTTTATAGGTTTCGGGGGCGCTGATTACGAAAATAAGATTTATTTTTGTAGCAAATTAGAAAAAAATTTAACGATATCCATACTTACTGCAAAATTGAAAAAAAAAATTGTCCGTCATCTTGGGATCCAAAAAATATTATTTTTTGTAAACCTCTATCCCGAAAAATTGGCCACGGGATGCCAGATGTATGTCATCTTTAGCATCCTGGCGCGAAGGTCACGCCTTATTTTTCTGTCGCGGCATTCGAGTCGATTTTACTGTCTAGCCGCACTCTAACAGATGTATACATATAAATATGTCGGCCATCTTGGATTAAAAACACAACACAATCAACAAAAATTCAAATGGCTTCTCACCACTCGCACTCGTCTCCTCTATTTTTAAAATAATAATAAAAGTACATGCACTTTTGTGACAGCCCTGACACTGCTGTGTCGGATCACGCTGGCGGCGTGACCGTCATCATTAAGGCCGATGGACAACTGTATGTCTTATTAAACTGTGGTAAAACTAAGTACAAAGGTACTATGCTTATTTCTATAGAAATTTCTTCCAATAGACCCGCGAATAAGAAAAAGGAAAAAGAGGCATTGGCGTCATAGAGTAACAACGGACTCCCTTACGGAGGGAGAAGCCATAGCGACATGTTTTCATTCAAATCTTTCTGGCATTTCTTTTGCGGGGGTAGGTAGAAATTCACGCAAGCGCTGTTCGGTACACACATATTGATAATGAAAATCTGTCTCAATTAGCGACAAATTACGACACCACATATGAAAAATAAAACAATACATTGACAAATCCTGTCACCACCCGGGTCATATTTTTTGTGTACGAATATAAGACAGAACACACAGTAACATATTTTTAACTTTGTTTTCAATAGTAAATGGCAAAAAATGTAATTCTTGCATTATCGATGAATTATAAATTATCGAATTTCTCCGGGCCTTCAACTATATAATCAATAGGAAAATAGAAATATTTATTTGTTAAAATCAATAGCTTTAATAAAATCTGTGGAGTGGTTTAGCCGTCAGTATAACAGTATTACTTCCAAATTACTTCGCATTTATAATATTTATTGCTAAGGAGGTATGGAAATATGGATACGTTCTTATGAATGACATACCCGGGGCTCTAGCAGTGATTTGCATTTTTTATATACTAGTGGTTCTATCTGTGGGTCTGACGAAGAATGTGCACTTCGCAAAACGTGTACACTCGAACAAAAGATTGATTTCGCAATTGTTGCACTTCGCAGAGTGTGCACTTCTTGCATAATTAGCATAATCCTAACTCTCTCTCTCTCAGCCGAAAGACGTCCACTGTTGGACAAAGGCTCCCCTCCCCAAGGACTCATCCATGGAGGGTAATCCTAACTATATATTATAAATGCGGGAAAGTGAGTTTGGTTTTGTTTTGTTCCTTTTTTACCACTTTTATCTACTGAAACAATCTTCTTGAATTTTCGCATACACATAGCTGGAAATACGAACAAGAAGGGACATAGAGTACCTTTCATCCCGAGAAACAGTACTGTTCCCGTGGGAAATCCACGCGGGCGAAGCAGCGGGCGAAAGCTAGTACTAAATAAAATCACAGTTGCAAAGTTATCACGTTTATTAGTTAAGTACCATGAAGACAAGAAAAGAGAATACTTGTAACATTTAAATTATCTAAATATAACTTAATCCTATTTCTAGTAATTTTCTCTGACATATCACTGTCTTGCATATTCTATCCGAGCTGACATACACCATTCGTGGAAATCTCAAAGATGCCTTATAATGAGCTAAACAAACGGGACTTGTCTTTTTGGCATCCCAGGTTTGCTAGTTGTTGCACAAGTTTTTCCATAGCACACATCTCTAAGTAGGTATTTTTAGGAAAGCTGTAAAAAAATATGAAAATACACGTTACAACATACAACAATTTAAAACTATACCTATCGCAGTTTATCGATACAGGACTACAACACACAATGTAAGCAAAGTAACATCACTAAATCTAGATGTTGGACGGATTTATCACTCGACAAATCCGTGTTTCTATGGGCGACAGGACTGATGTTGGTAAACAAATCCAACAATGACATTATAATAAAATGTATGAATTTTTGTTTAATTTTATAATCATATGATAAGAATTTACTTACTAGAGAACTGTAACAACATCTTTCTGTAAAATAGATGTCCCCGACGTCTTTTTGCAGCACATAATTGAACAATTCGGAATTTTTTGGATTGCGGCCTATGTGTCATTCACCCTGACTGATGGATTCTGTCTAGCGAAAAGTCCGAATGCCGAAACAGTTTTTATAAACGCTCAAGTCCACCTGGACCTAAGCTTTGCCAGAGGGGAAAGACATCTATGGCGCCTCCCTTCCGGGCCGCGCGCGGAAGTCCTTGTTGCTCGAAGTCCTAATCCTAACTAATATTATAAATGCGAAAGTGAGTTTGTTTGTTTGTTACCTCTTCACGCTTTATCTACTGAACCAATCTTCCTGAAATTTCGCATACACATTAGTTAGAAGTACGGAGAAGGACATAGAGTTCATCCCGGAAAAAGTGCACGGTTCCCGTGGGAAATTCACGCGGGCGAAGCCGCGGGCAAGAGCTAGTAAAATATAAATGTACTTGCTTCATCATCTGCCTTACCTTATCCCATCATCTGGGGTGGGGTCGGCGTACAAAATGTCCTTTCTGTCCACAATTTTCTATCCTTAGCCATATTTTTATCCACTCCCAATACCTTCTTCATCTTCATATCCTTCCCAACACAATCCATCCATCTCTTTTTTAGGCCTTTCCTCTCCCCTATATCCCCGTAAATACTTGCTTATTTGTAATTCTAATTCAAAGTCTAGTGTGGATATCTACTCTTTCATCTGGGTATTCACAAACAATACTTGCGTAAGTCGATAAGGAATGCCAAGCGAAGTGAGGCATTTTTCAGTGCGTTACCGATGGCAAGCCTTTCTATTGGACGCGCAGTGACGTTTTGTCCCTCGAAAGTATCGTTTATGAATAGGTTTTTAAGTCCCTGTGAGCTGGATAGGCACTCATGAACCTCTCCAAGTAACGTTTGTGAATCATATTCCCCATTCCCACGAGAATTCAAATGAAAAACATTAATTACTATAAGGTTCATTTGTTTCCGCGTTAAGAGAGCAAAAAACAAACTAACATCTAACGCGTCATTTGCTTGTTCTATTTTTAAAACTGTATGATTTTACATATGAATGAATTTGCGCCTTACAGCTTTTTCTTCTTCACATAGATTATTATTATCTTTTTTTTTTACACGACTGTCCAAAAAGAGGAGTGAAAGGTGTTTCTAGGGTTCATGTATGTATGTAAGTTTCTTTATTCCACCATAAGTCTTGAATGGCTTAACAGATTTTGATGTGAGTGGGTGGCTTATTAGATTCCCTTGTATTCCTCCTCTGGAGTGACATGGGCTAGTGAGTTGTCAGTTGCTTTTTTTTATTTATTTTTAATAAGCTTGTTAGTCGTTTTCCTCATAGCTGAGGATTGTGGTCAACGTGGAATGAAACACCTATTTCGTGGCAATGGTAATTGAAGTGCCATTTCGTACACCATCCGTTCAACGACGAAATTTTGCAAAGATACTTTATTATAGCGAAAGCACCAGAATTAATATAATTACTACATATAGAAAAAGGAAGCTTCCTGCTCCTCCCGCAATATGGAGTGCTCCGAACTTCCCCCCCGTTGGTTTGCGGATTGTATCGCTTATGACACGCACACATTGACGTGTTCATTTTTACGGGTACAGTTTCATTTATTGTAGTAGTAGGTGTATATGATTCGGTATGTGAATTTTCTGATATTATCATCTTTCTCTCTCTCTCAGCCGAAAGACTTCACTGCTTCCACTGCTGGACAAAGGCTCTCCCCAAGGATGGTTATTATAAATGCGAAAGTGAGTTTGTTTATTTATTGATTTGTTTGTTTTGTTTACCTCTGGAAGCGTGAACTTCATCAGTTAAACCAATCTTCCTGAAGAAATTTCGCATACATATAGTTAGAAGTACTGAGAAGGACATAGGGTACCTTTCATCCCGGGAAACATGCACTGTTCCCGTGGAAATAGACGCTGATCGAAGCCGCGGGCAACTCGATTCTGATAGTGTCTGTCTTCAAGATTACTCAACTAAAGAAACCCACCCTAAAGATTATACTTGTTACAAGAAGCTGCGAACCGTGACGTGACTCAGCACGGGTCAGCGGTCGTATGACTGCCGTGGGAAACTCCAACTTCTTTGTTCGTCCGTGGTTGAACTAGTTTTGTAATATATCAATTCTGTGTTAGTTTTGGCTGCTATGTCTCTAAACTAAATAGGTTTTTTTACAAAAAAATTGGTTCCTACAAGCTTTTGTTGCGAATCGGACAAATCACACAGATTGAGCTAGCTCCAAAGTTCGAGACTTGTGTTATGGGATACTAACTCAAAGATACTATATCGAGCCCGGGACCTCCGGTGTGGCCGTCCGGCGAGATAACCGTTGGGCCACGGTGGTCGTCCGTGGGGCATTAAAAACAAAAAACAAAAAAAAAATTAATGTCCGTGCAGTTAACCGTTGAGGAGTTTCGTTCCTGGGTGTTCCTGTTCCTGGAGCCGATCCTGGGTGCACCATCAGATCATGCTCATCATAATAAATGCATTGTCATCAGAGGTTAGCATATTTCGAATTCAAACTGATGAATGACCCAGGATTGGATAAAATGTGTTTTTAGGGTTCCTAGATGAAATGGAGTTGAAATTCATATCAAATACTCGGATCCACGGTCTAAATAATCACATTACACGTTAACGCGGTTAGAAGATATTACTGTAAATGTTGCGAATTTTCGCATATTTTGCGATTTCAAACGGAAATCAAAACCTATTGGGTACTTCCCGTTTTCCTAAAATTATGAAATTTGCCAAAAAGGCAGGTATAACTGTATTTGTACAGGAATAAATCTGACAATTGTAGATATGTTGTTGGAAGTCTATAAACTTATATTTGCGCTCGATGTAGTATGAATACTAGAAATAGAATTGCAAAGTTAAGTTTGTTTTTGAAACTAGTTGGTCTTTTAGTTAGAGCTATAATGTGAGATGCTTTGCGTGTACGGAACCCTCGGTGCGCGAGTTTGACTTGCACTTGGCGCGTTTTTTTATAATTTATTTCATTTACCAACTTTTCCGACGTTTGATACAATGTTTCTTATAACTAGATAACATGCCTAAGACATTTGCTAATAGTTCAAGCACTACTATGATTTGCACAGGCATGACACTTTTGTGATATAATGCACCAAGATCTTGCGACAACCTGAGTTTTTTTTTCACAAAAAAAAAATGCTTTGTTTTCCAATCCGATAGCTACTATCATTTTCCATACCCAATAAATATTCATATGATGCTTAACCAATATTTTATCATGGACAATAACAAATTATAGTCTTGATCATAATGACACACATTAAACTGTTTCTGTGTGAATGGACGGGTCCATCGGTTAGGAGGAAAGGGGGGGGAGGTAAACACACGTCAGTGCGTCCGCTATATAATCTGTTTCGGATGCAGAACTCGTATCAATGGGTATTGCAAGATAATGTGGAAGGTTTTTAAGGATTCCTTGCTTGTCTTTTTTTAAGCCCCGATGCAAACAGAAAGGTGTTATAAGTTTGACGGGTCTGTGTATCTCTGGATCTGCTATGTTGTCTGTGTCTGAGACTCCCAGCCCAGACATATGAGGAACCGTTTTGGATCTAGTTGAGTAACTCACCTTCCAAATAAATCGATAGTTATATACAAGCCATGATTCACGAGAAAATGGGTTTAGCTATTTTAGGAGTAATCAGATTTTTTAAATTTAAGTTGAAATCGGAGTTAACTTAGCAAACGGAAAAAGCTAGGAAAATTCTAGCTTAATTATTTAAAAAAAAACGACAAACTCACATCGCCTGTGTGAATCTAAAAATACGAGTACTCTCTCACATCAAAATTTATTAAGCTGATTTCAGGACTTTATGGTGGTACAAAAAAATTTACACGCACACAAACATACATACATAAACCCTCCCGAATACGTAACACTCTTTTTTCCTTTTTGGTCAGTCGTGTAAAAAAGAAAGACCCAAAACGTGAAATCCATGAAACAATACTCAAAAAATGAACTTCATACATAAATAAACGAAAATCCCCCTTCAATAGTCCATTGAAAGACAACACAGAAATCATTATGTTAATCGTCTACTCCTCTACAAAAAAGAACCCTAAATGATTCGCCTTAGGACAGAAAGAGAGGGATGTATTCCTCTCGCTCGCACACCGGATCTGAAAAAAGCATAAAGCCATACTTGAGACATTTTGAGGAGCGCGCTAAAGTTTGCGTGGTTTTTGATGATGTTTAAATCCTAACTAATAGTTATAAATGCAGAAAGTTTGGAGACAGTTAGTTTGTTTGTTACCTCTACACGTTCTATCTCTCAAACCAATCTTCCTGAAATTTCTGGTATTAACACATAGTCAGATGTACTCCAAAAGGACATAGGGTACCTTTCATCCTGGAAAAAGCACTGTTCCCGTGGGAAATTTCAGGAAATTGGTTCAGATAGAGCGTGAAGAGGTAACAAACAAACAAATAAATAAATAAAAAACAAACAAACTCACTTTCGCATTTATAAAGTAATACTAATGTTGCCTGCGGCTTGCTCGCGTTGCCCGCGGCTTCACTCGCGTGAGATTTCGCTTAGATGAAAATCTTTTTGTGTGTTCTAAACTGAAGCATGAATTTTAAACTCCAGTACTCAAAATTTCAGCCATTTGGTTATCCCGTGTTCCGTGGGGAATATATTAGGTACTTCGTAGTACAGTCGCGGTGTTAAAATGAATTTTCATTAAAGAGATATCATCTATAACGATATTCGTCTGCTCGTTATCTACAATTAAACGACCGTGTAAGGTACCACCACTTTCCACCCCGTGAATTTCGCACTTTTTCCCCGAGTTCGCAATTTTACCTACCTGATGTCCCTTCTCTGTACTTCTGACTATTTGTATGCGAAATTTCAGGAAGATTGGTTCAGTAGATAAAGCGTGAAGAGGTAACAAACAAACTCACTTTCGCATTTATAATATTAGGATTTATTTTACTTCTAGACAAGTGAGGTCAATGACAAAATAGACTTTAATGACTCAAAAACGGAACTACTTTTAAAATAACCTCATAAGATTAGTCCGTGGATTAGTAAATAGAATGTCCACAAGGATACACGTTCGAATCCACCGGTATATGCCAGTAGGCCGGTGAAGGGTTAAGTGACATTATGTTTGTCCTTGACAAAGATGGGTCTAAACTAACAGATTTTATCATAGCTTTGATCTTAAGTAGGTTATTCTCTGTATGAGCTAGTTCTTTGTCCGTAAGTTCGTCCAAAAGCGCGGAGAGTTATACCAATTCAAATTGTTAACTAGCTTTCTCTCCGCGACTTGGTCCGCGCGTAATTTACTATAAATAATATCTTAGGATCTAAGTGGCGTGTATCAAAATGAAACCTAGAGACCTAGATTTTAAGTAAGACCTATGTGCTACTACTACTAATTTGGCCTATTGGTATTTTTGCGTGATATGCGTACAAACATACAGACAGAAAGACAGACAGACAGAATTCTACAAAAAATAGTGTTGGCTTCTATTAGCCCCATGAAGACACTTTATAGTTTTTTGGGGTTCCGTAGTCCGACAAGGAACCCTTATAAGAATCGTTCAGTCCGTCCGTCCTAGTCTGTCACAGTCACAGCAGAATATCTTCTACGTTTATGGACTAATTTGTATGTAACTTGGTTCGAGGATAGTTGATCATCTCGACATATGTGTGAAGTACATATAGATCTCATTTTTTAAAATATAAAAAATGAAAATTACTCCCTTTTTAAGGATACCTTCCCATACATGTAAAGGGGGGGTGAATTATTTTTGAGTGCACCCCTTGTGCACCCCTTGTGTGGGGTATCGTTGAAAAGGACTATAAAAATAAAGTAGGGTTTTCCATACAACACTTTTTTACATCCAGCTTTACCATTTGCGAGATTATAGCCCGCCAAAGTCGTTACCATTTGCGAGATATGTAGCCCACAAAAGTCGTTTACACGATGCCCTCAATTTATAAAGTGGACCTATAAACTTCAAATCACTCACGTAAAGAAACAGGCGCGGAAACTCTTATTTAAAATTGTTCCGGGTATCCTGTGATGAATACTTTTGAAATTATAAATAAAATAAAATCGTGATGATCGATGATGATGCAACTTGATGCAAGAACAGCGCGGTGCCAAAAATGACTACGGAACCCTACTTTATGCGTGGTCCGACACGCACTTGGCCGGTTATTCTTCATAAATACCTTCTTTGTACTGACACAGACCAGTTACAGTTTTATTATATGTATTGATGACCTTAAGTAATTCCACCGCGTCAAAATTCATTTAGTACCTACCTAGTTTTGCGTGATGCGCATAAAATTAGGATAACAGACGAATTAAAATTAAAAAAAAAAAATGGCTTCTATTGGCCCTATAAAAACCCATATACCCATATATAGGTAACTTCAAAGATCCAGGCCAATCTGAAAAAGATCATTTTTCACCTTGACCGGGGATCGAACTGGGGACCCAGTGGTGCAGAGTCAAGGACTATATGCCAAAGAAGCCGACAAAGCTTAACCCTTCGAATTGCCACGAGCACCGTTGCTAACTTAGCAACTTAATAGCTAGGACTAGGCATGTATCTCTTTTTGAGTCATGTTAAGTAACTAAAAATAATTGGTCAAGTGGCGTGTCGGGCCACGAACAATGTAGGGTTCCGAAGGTATCTATGCTGTAGAAATGCGGACACATGAACTCATATTTACTTCCACTTTTTATATAACTAATCAAAAATAACCTAAGTGTATACCATCATATAGAATGAAAATTGTTCCTACGAATATTTTTCATACTAAAAATCAATTTTGTAAGCTTTATCGTCTATTACTCATTAACGTGTAAAGTCTACATAGCCGTGATAATTTTCCCTTTTTAAATTAATTATATTTGCTAGTTATTATAATTTGTTTCCTCCACTATTTTCCCTGTTCGCTGAGGTGGGGGGACACTTGACTCTAACAAAATTTATCACTCTTTTAAAGTTAAATATTTCGCACACGGATCCCTAAATCAAAAAATGTTCTTCAGACACTCATAATATTTTTAAAAGACCTATCAAATAATACCCCACACGATGGTATAATCGAGAGAAAAAAAAATCATCCCCACTTTAGGTGTAGGGGAGGCCCCCTAAAAAAAAATATTTTTCCTAATTTTATTCTACAGTTCGCTCCTCGTAATAAATATGTATATCTCTACCAAATTACAGTTTTCTAGTACAAGTAGTCTCTGAGATTAGCCGCAGACAGACGGACGGACGGACGGACGGACGGACAGACATGACGAAACTATAAGGGTTCCTTGTTTACTTCGGAACCCTAAAAATTATGTCTCATACATTTTCAGACATTCTGGCAACTTTTTGACTACTGATTCTCCATACATTTTGTGACATTTAGCAACATTTCATGTTTTGAACAGGTGCTGGCCTAGTGGTAGGGCGCCCGCCTGTATCTGCGAAGGTCCCAGGTTCAAATCCTGCCCGTGCTATATGAGTTTGTATTCCAATCTGACTCATATGGTAGTTTTCATCGACCGCCACTTGCTTCCGGTGAAGGAAAACATCGTAAGCAAGCCTGCACTCTGGTTGATGATTATCAACGAGGAGGGAGCAACATTTCAACATAGTTTTAGGAAAACTGGCAACTTTCTAAAAAAAATAAATACTTTTATTTTCACTGAGTTGGCAACAGTGGCCATCATTCGTTCCATGTGTATGTATGTTTGGTAAATCCCCATAAAACCGAAGCTACACCAAAATTCATTTGTTTACGTTAAAACTACTGATAAATTACTGTCCAATAAAAAGTCGGTAGCGGCCCATACCCCAATTTTTTGTTCACACGGACCTTTTTTTCGATACCTATTTTTTGATACCTGATACCAACTTAAAGCTACATCTCTAAATTTAACCCACATCCTTATCGCAACGGGATTGAATTCAAAATCCTTTGATTTAAAGTTGTGAATATGACGAAATAACTTTGTCCAGACATTTTCAAGTATCAGTACTTGTTTAGACTTTTTTTTTTGTTTGCGACAGGTGTTTTGTGTCCGTTCGTCTGTCCCAACCCAACTCTATCTTGGCTTTGGTATGTTTGATATTAAAAATACGTATTGACAGTTTCGAGTTGGTAGTTTTTTATTTCAGTTTTTGGAGCTTTTTTTACTTAAAAAAAGTTTTTTATTTTTTTATTTTAGTTTATGCATCACTGTCAGTGAACTCTTGTAGATGTATGTTTGCCTTAAAACTGCCTTAAAACTATTTTTTTAAGTTTTAGTCAATTTTGATTATTAAAAAACTTAAATACTTACATAGATTCTAACTTAGGTTTACTAGGTTAAAATCGAATATTTGTAAAGTGAATTTTGAGTAAATCAATAACAGTAAAGTTTGCTAACAGCAATTTTTTTTTTCGAATTAATAATTAATTAATAATTTTAGTAATTTTTTTTAGAAGTAGATGGCGCTCTCTCGTATCGGAGGCCAATATCCACTTTGGGGTCACTGAGCCAGCGGAGTAAATAGTAAGTAAATAAAAAAATAATAATAATAATGTTTTATTTTCCATTACCTACAAATTCTTGTTTGGCACGATAATTCGTTCTACTTAATTGCATTTTCCGACAAGTATCCATCTATAGATGTTTTTCATGAAAACACTCATGAAAACTTCTTATTGAGCTAAATTCACCGTGTAAGTGACATAATTAATAAGGCTCAATAAGTTGATATATTTTATCGTACCAAAAAAAACTATTTTAACCTATAAAATTACTGGCCAGAAAACAAGTTCCCTGTATCGCATACCTGGCAGCTAAAAAGAAAAGAAAATTCAAACGCGTTCGAATTTCAAACGGCGTAGCAACGCAACCCTCATCAGGCTACGTCCACGCAGGATCTGGAACCCGGGCCGCTTTACTGATCCAGCCCTCCTCCCCCCGGCCGCGCAGCCTCTACCCCCTCCTACCACACCCTCAGTCAAACCGCTCGTAGCTCTCGCGCGGTACAGTCGTGTGGCCCGTCGCGTCGCCCCACACACCTGTGGCGTTTCGCCCCGCGAAAAGGACAGAAAGTGTGCGTATTCCTCTGTCCCGTTCCAATTCGTGCGTTCGATTTTTGTTTTTGTTTTTCGCAAGGATTACAGTGGGATAGTGTTGTGCTAGTGAGTGTTTTTTTATGAATGAAAACCGGTTTGCACCGGATGATTTAAATTATGAAACCAGTCGCCAAAATGCCGATTTCCGCTGATACAAAATCCGTGGGAGCCTTTGGCTGTTAATGATCTCTTTTAATGAGACCTGATAAGGTTTGGACGCCGGTTTTTTATGACTCACAGGAACTATAATATTTTAACTGTCTGATACTCAGACGCTGAATTTTAGGAACTATAATATTTTAACTGTCTGATACTCAGACGCTGAATTTTACGAGGGTACGATTGTAATTTTCAGGAGAAAATTCGTTCTGAAATGTTGGTATGGCGCGCTAAATAAGACATAGGAATAACCCGCACTGCAGATTTTCATCTGTTTTTGTAGGTGTCTGAAAATTTTCACGGTTGTTCGATTCTTAAAAAGAAATTCGAGATTTGTTTTTTCTTTTCTCGGTGGCCTGGGTTATATTTGAAAACAGAAAATTCGATTCCATTTCATATTTAGAATGTGAAAAGTTTTTTTTTTCGCTTCTTTTCGATTTCTTTTTTCGATTAGGATTTAAAAGGAACATAAAAATTCAATTCTTTGATATGCAGGTGGTTTTTGACTGAGAAAATTCTTTTTTTTTTAATCTTTATCTCACGTTCGTCAGGGGTAGACAGTGTCTAATTACATAGTGCATGTAAATCAAGATCAAAACACATTCAAATATGTTTTAAAAAGGTTGATTCTTCAAAGGCCGATTATCGTAAAATCAGATTTTAGTGGGAACCTAAATCATTCCTTTAATTTACTTTTACGCGGGAAATTGAGGAAAATCTTACACGAGTAAACAATTAACATGCTGAAATTATCCTACTACGAAACATTAATCTTATTAAGTAGGTACCTAGAACTTATCAAATCAATAGCTATGTTACCGTGGCTTCGTCCGCGTGAAAAAAGCTTGTCTATGAAAATCATCTCGAGTCTCGATATTAAAGTTTCCTATGTATGGGTTACCTTCGTTTAAAGTTTTAGACAAATTATCCATTACATATAAACAAAAAAAAATACATAGGTCGACCAATAAGCGTTAATAATATTAAAGTAAAGCAAAAAAAATATTTTATCAAAATTCATGGTTAGGTAAATACCGACTAATAAACATATTTTATTTTGTTAATTTTATAATGAAGTATGCAAAATAATTGAGTAGCAATACCGAAATGCTAGTAGTTTGTAAAGAAATAAATAGACAATTCTGTAATTAGTTTTTGCCGTGAAAAAGTATTTTTGATTTTGAGTTTCTTTTTGAATTTATTAGCAACGAAAATACTAGTAATTTTTCGCTTAGCAAAATTATAAATCAATATTGACGATTCTTCTCAAAACTTACTAATTTTGAATATAATACAATGATCAATTACGTAGGTATACTTACTAGTAGGTACCTAATAAATTTTGTAAAAGATTTATTTTATTATTATCAAATTGTATAAAAATATTTCATGTTAAGTATAATTAAAATTATTTGAATGAAATAAACTAGTTAATGTATGTTAACTGGTTAACTTATTAATTTTAATTTTATGGTAAAATGAATTATAATACAATCTCTATAGTTATATTTTTTCATAAATGATTATTTTATTATATTTTTTTTTGTTTTTCATGCCAGAAATTTATTCGAATGAAATGAATTAACCATAAAATAAAAATCGTTCAAATGTATTCAGATCATGCAGACTAATTATGTCAATTATTTTTTCCTAAAAATAACTTTTAAATTTATATTGTAACTTGTATTACCATTCCGGAATAAATAGGGTTTTATATTTTATTTATTTCATTTCATTTATTTATTCAATAACAATATTCATTGTATTCGAAATTACATACATAATATAAAACATTAGAAAATATAAATTAAATTATTGCATTAAACATTTAAAATATCAAATTATTAATATCAAATTATATAGGTCAAGTCATTAACAGTCCAATACATTGAGAAAAAAATCACATTTAAAAGTCATCAACACTGTAACATTGTGTGTATTTTATTATTGACGATTCAGATGTGCCAAAAATCAGTCAAATTATAGAATTATTATTACCTTCAGATCCTTACTGGATCCCTAGGGGATCGGTGACGAAAACATTTTTAAATATTTTCTATTCCGGTTTGATCCCCCGTATAGGGATCAGACGGGAATTACGTAGGATCAGACTGGAAATAAAGAAAAATTGTCAGTGAATTAGTTTGGGGGATCAAATGATAGGAAATAATGTACCTTACCTTACTGTACCTTCCTAGATTTAAAAAAATCGTTTTTGGAATCGTGAGGTCAAGTAAATTAGCTTTCTCATTTTTAAAATAATGAACGAATATGTAAATTAGAAAAAAAAGGTAGTAACGTATTCCCAGTGATCGCCGCCGTCCACAATTTTGAGAAATCTAAAGAGGGTAGAAAAATAATTTGATACCGTCTCATCTGACATTTTGCACGGCAAGCCGCACATCGAATAGGTGCAATCAATATAGTAGTATTTTAGTTATGCTGCTTCTCTTCCCGCGCAGATTGTAAAAGTCAATCGAGGGAAAGGGCTTTAAACTGGGGATTCCTCCACTCATAGACGAAATAAAAATCAAAAATTCTTTTTTGAAACTTGGCCTTCAAAGAAGGCTCTTTTTCACGTCAAAAACTAACTAGTAGTTCGCCGCGAACTTAGACCTCGCGATTATTACTCGCGTTTTTATTGATATACTCTGATTTCGACTTTTCTAACATAATTAAGTTCCCTAAATAAAATCTAGATGGCGTTATCCAAAGTTAGAACACGCTATGATTTCGTTTGCTACATAATCGCGGACGTTTTTATTAATATTTCAAAAACTACTAAACCGATTTTGATGCCCAACGAACTTGAAAATTCTATTGTTATTTCCTACATGCCTACCAAATTTCATCAAAATTGGACCATCGGTTCGGCAGTTATCGCGGTACAAACATACATACATACATACATACATACAAACAATGTGTTTCGCCCCAACTCGATTTAGAGACCTTCGCTCGCTTCGCTCGCTCGGTCAATTATATAATCATAGTATATCCTGTCTTAAAGCTACAAACTACTAGCGTTTCGGAACGACCATTGCTGAGAAGAAAGCTTAAAAGACGATGGGATAGCAACATGTCATTATACCTGAATCTCCATTCCATCAGAGAACCCACTATTCAGCTAAGCGTGGCCTTCTAGTCACGACTCTTGGCTCTGTCTACCCCGTAAGGGGTTAAGACGTGATTCTATGTATGTTTGTATTTTAGTAGGAAATCTCAACTTTGTTTTTTCACCTTATTTTGAAAACACTATAAAACAAAACTGTAAATATTACATTTAGTACGCAAACATCATACGCACGAAAATTCGTAAGGGTTAACCTTCCGTCAGCAAAAACATTTTAAATTCAACCTTAAACCCTCAACTACAAAGTCCAAACTAACTTCCCTGGAAAATCTTCGAACTTCCACTGTTAGTAACATTTGAAATTCGACTTTAAAGTTGTAGTAATAAGGTTGGAAATGGCTTTTAAAGGTCGATGGAGGGTCGAAGGGTGAAATGTCGCAGATTCTCAATTGCAGCCTTTTATCCTTTTCCCATTTGGCCTGTCTTGGCCCAAGTCGTTGGGTATTCGTTTTGGGAATTCAGTGTATAGGTGATCAGTTTTTTGAACCTCGATTTCTGTTCTAACTATGAGGTATCCTAACTTTTACGTACCTACAAAAAACGATGCTATTTTAACACATACATATTATCACGCCTTTTTCCCGTGGGGGTAGGCAGAGACTAGCGATTTCCACTTGCTACGATCCTTACAGATCTCTCTCGCTTCCTCTATACTCATCACTCTCTTCATATATGCTCATCATTCATGCATGCTATTTTAAGTATCTTTAAAAGTAAACCTACGCCAAATTTTAAGTTAGACCTTCTACAATACAATAGTGAAAACTGCATCAAAGGACATAGGGCACCAATAATGGCTCCGTCCCCACCCACCAACACAAATGTGACTGATGCCAAAGTGTTCCTAAAATGTCTATTATTTCATTAAAATACTTTTTTTTCATAAAAAAGTTTTGTAAAAATAATTGGGCTCCATATAAAAATGTATGGGACCTACCAACACAAATAAAACTAGTGCCAAAGAGTTCCTAAAGTATCTACTATTTCATTAAAATCCTATTTCTTTCATAAATCAGTGGGGTTAATTAAAAAAATAACATTTTGCAAAAATATTTGGGCTTCATATAAAAATGTATGGGATAAATAATTGTAAACCGTTCGATACCATGAAAACCCCATGCATTTGGGCAACGACCCCATAGTTAAAAAATATCAGCTTGCCAAGATAATGTCGATTGACCTATGTTTCATTTCTGTTGGTGGGTGGGGCCGATTCCGTCTAGTAGTTTTTGCGTGATGCGTGTACAAACATACAGACAAACAAAAATTCTAAAAAAATGTTTAGTCTTCTAATGGCCCTATGAAGACTCCTCATAGTGTCAAAAACTCAACAGCAATTTAATTACTAAATTCTAAAAGGGTACTGGCCCTAGTAAATTCATATGTGCCAAGCGCCTTTTTGTATTGAGCCATTTATTTAGATAGTCTATTCTACTGGCTTAAGCCATTTAAGATTAAAATTCTTACTTGAGGTCTAATAACATTACATGCCTTTTGAAAGCTGGCTAAAAACTCGCTTCGTTCGGCTATCGAAATCCTAAAATGTACACCGGCTTTAAAGAAAAATTGGATTTGATTCACCCCGCTGGGCTAATGTATTTTTTGGGTACAATTTTCTGTATTGTAACAAGATTTCGTCTTCCATTAGTGTCCATGGATTGATTTTGTCCTTGGAAAATTTTTCAGTTTTTTTTTCTTGTTTCTTATAAACTAGTAGTTCGCCGCGAACTTAGACCTCGCGATTATTACTCGCGTTTTTATTGATATACTCTGATTTCGACTTCTCTATCATAATTCAGTTCCCTAAATAAAATCTAGATGGCGTTATCCAAAGGTAGAACACGCTATGGTTTCGTTTACTAGATAATCGCGGACGTTTTTATTAATATTTCAAAAACTACTGAACCGATTTTGATGCCCAACGAACTTGAAAATTTTATTGATATTTCCTACATGCCTACCAAATTTCATCAAAATCGGACCATCGGTTCGGCAGTTATCGCGGTACAAACATACATACATACATACATACATACATACATACATACATACATACATACATACAAACAATGTGTTTCGCCCCCAACTCGATTTAGAGACCTTCTGCTCGCTTCGCTCGCTCGGTCAATAATACTTTTTCAGTTCCAGTCTTAAGTTACTGTATATATTATAGTTACTATAACTTTAAACTGTAGTATTATTTTTGGTATTTATATTATATCTCTATATGACTATTTGTTATCATAGAATCACGTCTTTATCCCATTTGTTACGGGGTAGACAGAGCCAAGAGTCATGAGACTCGAAGGCCACTCTTAGCTGAATAGTGGGCTCTCTGATGGAATGGAGATACAGGTATAGTGACAGGTTGCTAGCCGATGGGCCTATGAGTGGAGGAATCCCCAGTTTGAAGCCCTTTCCCTTGATTGACTTTTACAATCTGCGCGGGAAGAGAAGCAGCTGGCACATTCTATGTTTTTTCTTCGCTCCCAGACCAGCCTGGAAGTATATTTAAGTCGACTATTTGTTGCCATGACTAAAAAATAAGAAATCTTGTTTAGTAAAATCAAAACGGAAATTGCCGAGATCCGCAATAAAAATAATTTGGGAATGTTCGACTTGTCATAGAACTAATTTAAGAGAAATATTCGGAAATGAATATCTCGGATATTTTCGAAGAATTTTGCCATTTCCTTTGATGAGACATGATTATTTTAATATTTTTATTTTTAAAGGAAGTCGTGATGGTGCGGGATATTTTTGCTTCTAATGTATTTTGTTAAATATCACCGGGAAAACATAATTCCTTAAATAATGTTTCTAGCTCACAGAGAAACATTTTCTACGAGATTAAAAAAAAAATGGGATCAACCTTTTTTTTTTTAAATAAGTTTTTTTTTTAGATTTCTGACCGACGTTTCTAGACTTTGACATTAGACGCTTATACAGACAGAAAAAAACAAATAACTTTTTTTTCAGATCCCTCTGTAAATTAATAGTATAGACCCAAAGCAGTTCTATTCTAAAACACAACAATACAAAGGTCAAAAGTTATTAAACCTATACGAGTGGAATAAAATTTGATGACAATCGTAAAGGCCATGTTATTTGATAGGGACTCGTTGATATAAAACAGTTGTTACTAGATAAAGTAATACGCCCACTCGCGTTCACTTTTATCAAAATGGGTCGATTAGAAAAAGTTTAAGCTTTTTAAATTGAATCAAGTTTATTTTACAGTTTTAGATTTTAAACAATAATAAATATAATGGATTACTGTAGCCATCGCGAAGATTTGCCATCAATTTGAAATCTAAATTTGCCATCATGATACGAAACTATACGTTTATTTGCAACGGGTAGGTAAGGGTTATAGTTAACTAGCTTTCGCCCGCGGCTTCGCCCGCGTGAATTTCCCACGGAACAGCTGCTTTTTCCCGGGATGAAAAGTACGCCACATTTTATGTTAGACCTCCGTACTTCCAGCTATGTGTATGCGAAATTTCAGTGAATATTGGTTCAGTAGATAAAGTGTAAAAGAGCGTAACAAACAAATAAACATACCAACAAACAAACAAACAAACTCACTTTCGCATTTATAATATTAGCCTTAGAGAAGCTAGGATTTGCTATCAATTATTTATTTTGCAAAATCTTCTAAGTACCGATAGCAAACAAGTTCGCTCAAGGGGTCTGATTACATCTATTGATATTGATGATATTAATCAAAGAGGATAGATTTCTTCATTAATTCAAATCGCCAACTATTTAGTTAATTTCGGCCTTCAGCTTTGAGGTAACTTTTAATGCATTTTCAATAGCAATATTATAAAAACGTTATTTTATGTATGTAATACTTATTAATTAATAGCGCTGAGAAACGTCAAAATAAACTCATCAGCTATTTCTAGCAATGTCCTAAAAAACGCACCAGTGTGCAAAAAAACTACGCCATTACCAATCGTCCGGAAAATGGGGCCCGATTAGCACGACTCCCTTGGGAATGAGGAATAAATGAGATGGATATTTCTGTTTTGGAATTATAAGCTTTATTAACTGTAAATCTGACTAATTTGTGAATAACTAGCTTTACCTCGCGACGTCGCCCGCGTGAATTTCCCACGGGAACAGTGCTTTTTCCCGGGATGAAAGATACCCTATGTCCTTCTCCGTACTTCTAACTATGTGTATGCGAAATTTTAGGAAGATTGGTTTAGTAAATAAAGCAAGAAGAGGTAACAAACAAACAAACTCGCTTTCGCATTTATAAAATTAGTTGGGATTAGGATACTAGCGCCTTGTCCCGGCTTCGCTCGGGAGGTACATACATAAATTGTAGCCTATGTCACTCAGGTATAATGTAGCTTGTTGTTGATTGTGTCTTCCATGCTGGTTTGGGAGCGAAGAAAAAACATAGAACATGCCAGCTGCTTCTCTTCCCGCGTAGATTCTAAAAGTCGATCGAGGGAAAGGGCTTTAAACTGGGGATTCCTCCACTCATAGGTGATGAGCTAGCAACCTGTCACTATACCTGAATCTCCATTCCATCAGAGAGCCCACTATTCAGCTATGCGTGGACTTCGAGTCTCACGACTCTTGGCTCTGTCTATCCCGTAAGTATGTATAATGTAGCTTTCTATTGGTGAATTTTTTTTTAAAATCAGTAAAATTTTTTTTTTCTGTAGTTCCGAAGATTAACCCCTACAGACAAAGTCAAAGTCAAAGTCAATTATTTTTATTAATATTGGCTTCAAAATAGCACTTATAAATCGTCACATTCTTGTTTTTTAGTTAGTTGACGTCATAAAATTACTTAAAGCTAAGTTTACCACCGCCTCCAAAGCGCAAGTGGAGAAGAGGCGGCGCAACAAACTTAAAAACACTCCCCTTTATAATATTAGTATTATCACGCCGTTTGCCCTAGGGGTAGATATTTAAACACGATACTACATTACATATATTGCAATAATGAATAATTTTCACTGCCAACTTTACAAACCCGAAGCTCCAAGTCCCAAAGCTCACGCCGCCGGATGTGAAACTTGTAAGGTTTCAACCGGTTGGTCAACTTGACCATGTGAATGACCATATTATGAATGAGCTGGCGTATTTATAGATGATACTCGTAGGCAAAGTGATTCAGGCCTGCAATGCCAGGTTGATTGCAGAAAAAATTAATAAGAATCATGACATAGTAATAATCCGCTTGAAAATATTATTACGAATATCAAAAATAATATTCGCATATCTTCTGAAAGCTACAATTTTTAATTTTTAAGACCCGAATTACGAAATAATGAATAAAATAGATACCTAATGCGTAGATATTCTATTGAAAGTACTGTAATGATAGGTTAAGCTTTTGACAATTCCTAACTAATATTATAAATGCGAAAGTAAGTTTGTTTATTTGTTTGTTTGTTTGTTAACTCTTCACGATTTATCTACAAAACCAATCTTAATGAAATTTCGCATACACATAGTTAGAGGTACTGAGAAGGACATAGGGAATTAACTTTCATCCCGGGAAAAAGCACTGTTCTCGTGGGAAATTACCGCGGGCGAAGGCGCGGGCAGAAGCTAGTAAATACATAAAAACAAAAAAAAATAGTCAAATGGGATATGAAAAAGTTAAATATTTTTACAACTCTTCTATTACCTACTATTTAAATTGACACAATCTTAATCCGTTTTTGGTACACGTGCGCTCTATTTATGCATATGTGCGTTGGTCCGTGTGTATCTCCGAAAATATCTCGTAAACGTTTAGGAACTAGACACTACTGTTCGTAACCAGATTTTGGAATATAGGTGGATCAAAAAACCTTATTTATTTTTTACAAGGTAAAGGCACTAATGCCGAACTGTATACTAAAAGAAGACACTTTCTAAAATCCGCGTTATCTAAGAACTATAAATTAATAACACTGTAATGTTGATTCCATAGTCTTATTATAAACTATTTTCAAAAAAGTCATGCACAGTTTCGGAAAAAATTTATAATTTTGACAGGTATTGTAAATAATGTCACTGCGAGTTTCACGCCATCTTAATTTATTAGATTAAAGAAGCTGAAATTTTGAGGGTATGTTTCATCCATTTTTAATATGATTGTGAATATAGGCATATAATTTGTTACTTAATAGTGATAGACATTTTTTTCTTGGATTTACTATCTGATAAACATCAAACAGAGTGCAGGTTTTCCTTCACCATGACTCAGATTAGTTAGTTATTAGGTACTGGGACATAATAAAATAATAATAACAAAATAATAATGAGTCAATCATGGTATACATGGTAACAAACTCATGTAGCACGGGCAGGATTTAAAACTGGGATCTTCGCATTTGAACAAATTCACAGCACCCTGTACTCAGTATTTGTTTAGTGTAGGTACGTCAAACAATTCACAACACCCTGTAGCGACTCCCACGTCGCGGCAATGTGTTGCCCACACCCGGCAGATGTGTGCTTATTATATTTTTTGTTTATTGCAACACCCGCGAATCGTATTTATTTCACATTTTTATACGTTTTAGTTCTTCTGCTTTTGATGTCATTGCGAGGAATGTAACACATGCAAATTTCCTCACATGGATGATAAATCATCAACTTAGCTATGTATTTCTTTTTCAAGATTTTTCATACTTCGGAAGCTATGATAACTACAATACATGAGTCAGACGTTGAACAGTCAGTGCTAGCTAAGAATGGTTCTTAATGAGGGATTTTCCGAGACCCAAATTTAAAAAAAAATAGTTCCAGATGACTTCATAGATGGCGCTTAAGTAAAAAGCGAGTCCTAGAAAAAGCAAAAATTCACGGGATTAGCATTTAAAAAAAAATAAAACTTAGTAAAAAAAACAACATTGTGATTGTGCAACTGTCAAACTGTTAGGTGATTTTTTGTCTGCCTCTGGTTGACAAGAATAAGCGCACCATATAGATTCAGCCATTATTACGACTCGGCTTTCATAAAACACTATCTTTTAGAGAGACTTTTTTATACTGATTTTTTTTCTTAATTTAGCTGTCAGAAAATCGCTCATTAAATAAAATAAAAAAAAAAAAAAATAAGAAAAAAAAATAGATGAAAATTTTATACCAGGGTAGACTAGACACGGCAAAAACATTTTATGGTTTACTTTTTTCTTAAAATCCAAATGTTGTTATATTGTTCTAATCGGTTTATTTAAACAGCACTGGCCGGTTCGCTTTGTCAAAAACAAATTAAAAATAAAACAATCGTAAAATGACATTTGTATGGCACATGTGCGGATTCCCACGCGTTGGATATTTTTGTTTGTATGTCCGTGTGTCTTGGGTTCATGGACTTTGGGAAGCGAAATAAGTGGTGATAACATTAATTTAGAAAAATTATTAATAGAAATCATACATAGAATCGCGTCTTTATCCCTTACGGGGTAGACGGAGCCAAAAGTCGTGAAACTCGAAGTCCACGCTTAGCTGAATAGTGGGCTCTCTAATGGAATGGAGATTCAGGTATAGTGACAGGTTGCTAGCCCATCGCCTACGAGTGAAGGAATCCCCAGTTTAAGCCCTTTCCCTCGATTGATTTTTACAATCTGCGCGGGAAGAGAAGCAGCTGGCACATTCTATGTTTTTTCTTTGCTCCCAGACCATTATAGAAATCATACTTCACATTAATCCTTCGTCCTTCTTAGTCGTATTCCTCATGACTGAGGGTCGTGGTTATTATTTGGAATTAAACACACACAACGACTATCTTGGCAATGTTAATGGAGTGGTTTGCTATTGCCTTCTCCATTTCACACACTAGTTGGCAATCTAATCATCAACCAGAGTGCAGGTTTACTCACGATGTTTTCCTTCACCGGAAGCAAGAGGTGGTCGATGAAAACTACAATACATGAATCAGATTGGTACACAAACTCATGAAGCACGGGCAGGATTTTTTCCTTGTCAAAGATAGAATGAGTAGGGATGGAGTTTCGGATGAAATAGCAAGAAATAAATATATATATATATATATATATATGGGAACCCATCACTTTATCGCAATTTACTTCAACGATTTTCATGTCCCATAAAACCATTCGCAGATATTTTAATACAATATGTAACAAATCCTTAAATCTGTTTACATCGAAATTTCATTTACACGATTATTCATTACGTACAAACACACTCTATCGTTATTTCTTTTCATATTTTATGTATTTCATCGAAATAATGAAACATCAAAGTTTTGTTACCCATAATTTTATTTCCACGTAAGTTTCAGTTTGCAATATATTTGAAACATCAAATATTATATTATTATGTTACCCTATATAGATAGATTAATCTGGTAGTATTGTATTGATCAACAGTAAATTTATAGCTAGTCCATTAATTATAAATGGATCACAAATCCGACTCAGAGCACCCCGACTCCACGTGGCTCAACTTTGTCATATACTAGAGTGTTATTCCTTCGCGCGGAACCAGCCAGAAGGCTCGCGAAGGAGGTCCTGAGAAAATGAGGGCACGAGGCCGAAGCGAAGCGAGGGGGGGAGGTGGCGAGCGAAGCGAGCCGGCGACCTCTCGAGCGGAGCGAGGTTAAGTGCCCGAATGAATCGAAGGGCCGACGGAGCGAGTCTTCTGGTGGAGCCACCCAGAAATACTTGCTTGCTGCATGCCTGCTTGCATGTTTGCTGCATGCTGCATGCCTGCTTGCATGTTTGCTGCATGCTTGCTGAATGCTTGCTGCATGCTTGCTGCATGCCTGCTGCATGCTTGCTGAATGCCTGCTGCATGCTTGCTGCATGCCTGCTGCATGCTTGCTGTATGCCTGCTGCATGCTTGCTGCATGCTTGTTTCATGCTTGCTGCATGCTTGCTGATGCTTGCTACATGTTTGTTGTGCTTGCTGCATGCATACTTGCTGTATGCCTTAATCTTGTTATACCTTTTTGCATGTTTTAAGCAACAGTAAACGAATGTAGCGTTCGATGAAACGTTACTGCGATTAAAAGTTATGATGCGCATCGTTACATATTGAAACATGTTATTTATTATAAATGGTTACATCGATATCTTAATACATGTGTGAAATGTTAGTTTGATATATAGTTTTTCTTGGAATAGTAGAAATTTTATAACGTTTTTTTTAGGAAATGTTGTTCGATATTATGAAACTGCGATAATAAGTTTTTCGATGTTTTAAGAAAAAAATATATTGAAAAACGTGGAATAGTTTTCTGGGACATGATAATCGATGTGATAAAAATCTGTATTTTAATAGACACCCATATATATATATATATATAATCTTTGCAATCAACATAGGTCAAATGGTTTAAACTAAACCAAACGTTACTACTGCGGCGCAGCGACCCGAAGTGGATCTTGGCCTCCGACACGAGATGACGCCATCTTTTGGGGTCTTGCACCAACTCTCGCCAGTTTTCCGCTCTGAGGCTCTGTAGGTCTTTCAGAACCCCATCGCAACCAAACAAACAACCCAAACTCAACTCGCTGCAAACCAAACTTTATTTTTTGGATTTTTGTGCACTCAACTTTGCCTTATAAAACCGTTAGTTCGTCGTAAATATTATTATAAATACATATAATGTTATATGTCGTAAATTACACCACCAATGACAGTTTATACTGTGTTTTATTAACATATAAAGTTATTATGTTACGGTTTTACTACCAAATCATAGTTATGACTATTCTTTTGTGACTATGGAATGGATTTTATTGAACGAACTATAGGGAAGAACGAGTTAGTTAACCGTCATGGGTCCATCCATATCCTATACTTTTAACGAGCAAGTCTTAATATTTGTATGTTTTTAGTTTGGTCTAAATTTTGATATTTTTTTGTATTTAGATAAGAGTAGTCCTTTTCCAAATATCCCACGGAAACAGTGTTTTTTCCTCGGGATGAAAGGTACCCTATGTCCTTCTCAGTAATTCTAACTATGTGTATGCGAAATTTCAGGAAGATTGGTTCAGTAAATGAAGCGTGAACAGGTAACAAAAAAAAAAAAACAAATATAAAATCAATCAAATTCACTTTCGCATTTATAATATAAGTTAGGATTTCAATATTAATTATCCATATTTATACCTATATCTTTTGATTCAGCTCTAAATAAAGCTTTCAAAAGCTCCAATTCAATAGCTTTTTGCATCAATTAACAGTACTTTGGCCCAATCGCCTCGGATATCCGTTCAATATCAAGTTAGGTAGCCAAAACCCACTCTAAGTCATTAAGTTTCTTTTAACTTGATTTGTTGCGACATACTATCTTTTGAACCCACGCCTAACCCAGTTTGGCGTCGTCTTTGGTTCAAATTAGAAGCTTATGAGGATGTTAGAACAACATGAAGAAAAAAAATCTTTGTTTTCGAGTGAGTAAGGACTCCGATTTTTACACCACTGACCAAAAAAGGAGTGTTATATGTTTGTAAATTTCTTTATTCCCCCGTCCAAGTCGGCTTGACAGATTTTGATGATAGAGGTATTATTAGATTCCTTGCATTCCTCCGAGTGACATAGGCTATGTGAGTTGTCAGTCGTGTTATTATTTTTTTAATAATCATCTTGTTTGGGTTCCGTATCTCAAAAGGAAAAACTGGAACCCTTATAAGATCACTTTGTTTTCCGTCTGTCTATTTATCAAGACCCTTGTTCTCAGCAACGCGTAGATGTATCAAGTTACTATAGACTATAGATAACCAATATGGTTCTAGCTGTGAAAACTTTTAAGTGGCTAACTGTTGCTAATATTGTTGTTATTTTGTTTTTGTTTGAAATGTCCTAGTTTACCTCATAAATAAAAAAAAAGTTAAAATTTAAGTAATCAGATAGATCCGTTTATTTTCTTCTTATTTCTATTTAAGGGTCTTGTTATGATCATAACGTGAACACACTACTTTCTTCGCAATGTTCTATCTCCATTAACTAGTCTTAATGATAATTATCAATCTCCTAGTTTGCCATACCTATATTATAATTATAATTTATTTGACTAGGGCATAGGAGCCCTCTCAGTGGGAGGAGCAAGCCGCCCAAAGACCGGAGTGAAAAGTTTTGGTTAAAACCAAAGTCCTTGACTTTGAAATCCACTGACGCTCTGAGCTCGACACCAATCGCGATGAGTTAAAAGGCCGACTGGCTAACACAATACAATTATATTAACGGTGTGCTTACATACTCGCAGTGTGCGAGGATCTTCACCAATAACATGCTACATAAGCCACATGCGAGCTCACGAGAGAGCCCTGAATTCATGAAGTGGTCACCATGACCGAAATCGTCCGGACATCATCATCATGGTAACCTATTTGACTAGAATCAAACAAAAAAATAACCGGCCAAGTGCAAGTCAAGCTCGCTATAACTAAAAGATCAACTAGTCTCAAAAACAAACTTAACTTCGCAGTTCGATCCCTAGGATTCATACTGCATCTAGCGCAAAAATAAGTTTGTAACACTTTTTTTTTACTTCCAATATCATATTTACAATTTTCAGATTTATTCCTGTATAAGTACCGTTCGTTACCTTACTTTTTGCCAAATTTCATAATTTTAGGTCATCGGGAAGTACCCCATAGGTTTTGATTGCTGCCTAAGATCGCAAAATATGCGGAAATTCGCCACATTTATGGTAATCTCTTAAGTTTAAGTTAAGTTTTCATTTATTTGCATAGATTACATTAAATTTACACAGATCTTAAGTTTAAATGTAACCAACCTGCATGCAGGCGTGCAAATGTTAATATTTATAGGTACATACACTAAAATTATATTCAAAATTTAATTAAATAACAATAATTATATTTATATTACAAAAAAAAAAAAAAAAATTAATAGTAACCAAACGTCAGAGAGAATAATAGTCATATATCTAGTTGAATTAATGTTTACCGTCCATGATCATGTCTTGATCGCGTTGACGTATAATTTTGATTATTTTTTTGCTGAAAGAGACCGTGGATTTGAATTTGATCGTATTTGATATAATTTCAACTTGATACCTTCAGGCGTTTCTGAGAAAAAAAGTTTGACAGACAGACGGACAACAAAGTGATCTTATAAGGGTTCCGTTTCTGCCTTTTGATGTACGGAACCCTAAAAAACAACAGATAATTTAGTAAACTCAAAACCAGTCCAACCTTCGGCCGAAACAAAGGTAAAATGATTCCCTAATTTCCCTTGGGAGTAAAATAAGATCTAACCTTACTACTCACGGGATAGTCAATGTGTCTATCTGTCCTTGTCAATTGGGCTCGGGTTTCGGAGGTGAGGTAGCTGGTTCGATTAATTTGTAGCAACGAGCCACGTCTTCTATATTAATTGATGTCATTTACTAAGGTTATGTATGACTATTTTTGGCGGAGATAAAAAGAGGGTGTGTTAAGTTTGTCGTGTCTGTGTATCTGTATGTTAAACAGATGAATCGAGTTTGATTTAGTTTTTTTTTAAGTTTTTATTTAACTTGCAATGTATGTAAGGTTCATTCGGGTGGAATTTTAGAACTCAATTTTGAAGTAGATATCTTCAACCAATTGAGCTGAATTTTTTTACACACGTTTAGTTTGGATAACAATGCATGATATGGTATGTGACGTCATCCTAAATCCAATATGGCGGATCATCCAAGATGGCGGATCATGGTTATTTGTAATGCATTTATACAATATGGGTATCAAATGAAAGGGCCTTTTTAGAGCGTTTATAAAAGCGAGCGTTTAAGTTTTTTTTACTATTAATTTATTTTGTTTGAAAGAGTGTTTAGACATGATTCATGGAAATTTGTTAGGTCGTTTAGGAGTACGTATAGGACTGCGTATAGGTTAGGTTAGGTTAGTCGGACAGACGTAGTGCCGGGTCGAGGTTTTTACCGGTATTTTTTTTTACCCGGTAAATTTTTCGGTACCGAACCCTCCCGCCATTTCGTTTGCCCGGATTCTCTGCGCACAATAATAATTAAGATTTCTTCAACAGATGTGTTTTTTGTAAATTCTAATCCTAACTAATATTATAAATGCAAAAGTGAGTTTGTTTATTTATTTGTTTGATATTTCTTTACGCTTTATCTACTGAACCAATCTTCCTGAAAATTTGCATACACATAGTTAGAAGTACTGAGAAGGACATAGCGTACCTTTTATCCCGGAAAAAGCACTGTTCCCGTGGGAAATTCAAGTTTGTAATAATTCAAGTTATACCACA
This sequence comes from Ephestia elutella, assembly GCA_018467065.1. Classification (NCBI taxonomy): domain Eukaryota; kingdom Metazoa; phylum Arthropoda; class Insecta; order Lepidoptera; family Pyralidae; genus Ephestia; species Ephestia elutella. The sequence continues at coordinate 2,015,960 of CM031594.1, forward strand.
TATGTGTGGTCCACACCACAAATGCTTACAGTTCTTCCTCTTATATTTTGTACCAAACACCAATTGATGCGTAGGCGATTCTGAGCGGCAATTATTTTGTCTTTCTGTCTGTCTGTCTGTAGGCTTTGTTTTCCTAAAGTCCGCCGTTGAATAATATTACCATTTGTATACTTTTTGATTTATAAACATAAGTGATTGTTTTTCTTCCTTCGAGATATTTTGAGTTTGTGTTTGATAACAATGTTTAGTTCATGTGTTTTATAAATATGTTTGTTTACTACTTGGGTTCAAATCGTAAAGCATGTTACCAACACAGTAAAGGATACTTACAGCATATCGTTTTTTATGTCAAAGTCGGAAAAGTCTTACCCTTTGCCAAATTTTATATATGAGCATGCTCATACTGTTTCTTGTCTGAAAAAATTAAAAAATACATTTGTACAAACTGTTAGTGTAGTCTAAAAACTTATTTTTGCGCTTAATTCTTTCAGGTTTGGTGGTTAGCAAACTAACCACCTTTTTATAGAATTTTTTTTTTTGTGCCTGAAAGAGTTAATATAGTATGAACTTAGTATTGAACTGCAAAGTAATGTTTGTGTTTGAAACTACCTAGTTAGGTCTTTTGGTTGGCTGGCGCTGTAATGTGAGATGCTTTGCGTGTACGGAACCCTTGGTACGCGAGTTTGATTCGCACTTGGCTGGTTTTTATTCTAGGCCTCAGCGCCCCTAAAATCGTGTTTAGATTTTTAAGAATGAAATTCCAATGTACTTGTATGAATATTCACACAATTTAATAATAGACTTTGTTATACAAAGCAAAGCAATAAAATAAAATATTTTAAAATTATAAAGTTATAATAATAAAAACATACTATAAGTATCATACTTAAAAATGTGTCAAACATAGGCTTTAAATGCCATTTTAGGACCCATAAAAACTTTTTAATTTCATCTCGGAATCAAAAGATACTGGGCCAATTTTTTAGAACATAAAAAGACACATTAATTTAGTAGATAAACCAGTATTACGATCATAAAATATGGTTTCTATAGAAGTATAACTTAGTTATGTAAATTGTAAAGGAACGCACTCCAACCAGATTGCGTACCTCCTTAAAAAGGGAGATATTAGGAGCACCCATAACCGGAGAGCATGTATGAAGAGAGTGATGAGTGTAGAGGAAGCAAGAGAGATCTGTAAGGATCGTAGCAAGTGGAAATCGCTAGTCTCTGCCTACCCCCACGGGAAAAAGGCGTGTTAATATGTATGTATGTAAAGGTGTGATGACATCATAACACGTACGTACAGTTGGGGGCAGATCAAACTCATCGAATCCTATCTCGAATCCTGACCCAGGTTTTCCTGCCCCCGAATTTACGTAGGTACGAAAACCTGTAAAACAAAAGCTTTTATGTGAAACATTATTGGCGTAAAATCAACTTGAATGCTGTGACGGAAAATGACATGATGCGTCGTGTGCCGCGATGCTTGTTTGTCTTACATCTGCTGGGCTTCCCGTGACGGTTACTTTTTTTACAATAAATCAGTTTGGGACGTAAGAGGCATATTGTATAGGATGACCCGAGAATTTTTTAAGAAATTGACCTCCCCTATTTTCTTCCCTATTCTTTACTTTTGTCGCCTATGACAAGAATCCCCAATTTAAAACCCATTCCCTTGATTGACTTTTACAATATACGCGAGTAGAGATGCTGGCACATATGCTTTTTTTTTTCGAAACTGCATGGAAGCAATATGTAATCGAAAAATTCTGATTCGAATGGTAATTGGGACTACAGAATTCTAGAAATAAAAATAACGCGTCTGCCTCTTCTTTATATTTTTTGCAGATTCCTCAAAGTTATCACTCTGTAACTTCTATATTCTGCGTAATGTAACGGGCCGCGTTGTAAAAATCGACATAATATGATCCCCTCCGTGTCCCACCATAAAATTTTTGCTCGCTTAATAAATACTGAATGGGACTTTTTTACTTCGTAACAATTTTATGGTGAGTTTTTTGGGCCAAAAAAGATGGGACGTTGCATTAATGATAAGATTTTTTACGATTGTTTGCAGAAATAAATAGATAGATAGATAGATCAACACTTTATTGCACCATTTACAGAAAAGAACATACAAAGAAGTGACAAAAAGTAAATACATATAAATGAGCCCTGTCACTATATCTGAATCTCCATTCCACCAATAAGCCCACTATTCAGCTAAGCGTGGCCTTCGAATCTCACGACTCTTGGCTCTGTCTACCCCGTAAGGGATAAAGACGTGATTCCGTATCTGTATCTGTGAAATTATGTCTTAAAATATTCTTAACTGTGCTCAAAACATAAATCAATATTAAAAGCTTAACAGTGCAATAAAAAACATGGGCTTGGCTTTACATTAATTAAAAAAACTATGAATGAATTTTAAAAAAATGTTGTTAATTTTAATTTTATATTTCCTATTGTTTTACGATTTTGCATACTGGTTTCATAGTTTGAATCGTGTAGGTGTATTTAGTATAAATTAAGTTTATAAAAGGTCATATTTAATGATGCCGTTATACTCTCGACGAGACAGACAATATTCAGCTAATTTCTTTAAACCTACTTCCTTTTTACACGACTGACCAAAAAAGAAGTGTTATGTTTTCAGGGTTCATGTATGTATGTAAGTTTCTTTATTCCACCATAAGTCCTGAACGGCTTAACAGATTTTGGTGTGAGTATTTTTAGATTCCTTGCATTCCTCCGAGTGACATAGGCTTTGTGAATTGTCAGTCGTGTTTTTTGTTTTTTTATAATTAGCTTGTTAATAATTTAAATGTGATACTTAAATGAGGGAATTAGGGGAGGCTTTGTCCAGCAGTGGGGCATAAATAGCTAGTAAAAATAATGTGTTACCTACTGTCTTCTTACACGACTGACTAAAACAGGAGTGTTGGTATGTTTTCGGGGTCCATGTATGTAAGCTTCTTTATTCCACCATAAGTCCTGAACGGCTTAACAGATTTTGATGTGAGAGGTATTTTTAGACTTGCATTCCTCCGAGTGACATAGGCTATGTGAGTTGTCAGTCGTGTTTTTATTTTTAAATAATTAGCTTGTGTGACTGGATTTGTGTCTTGTTCGTGAGTGTATCGGCGAAAGTGTAATGCTGGCATATATTTTAACCTCCCAACGCCAAAAGTGGGTTGTCTTGACTACATTTATGTGACTTAAAAAAATATAGGATCATCTAATGCTCTTAAATCATCTTATGTTTTTATTATTATAGAAAATTACACATATTTCCTAAACACACAATCAAAATTAAATGAAAACTATGGTAAGCAGCAGTTTGAGAAAAAACCTACAGACAGACAAGTCAGTTTGAGAAACTGACAGACTGGCAAAAAACTGATTTAATAAGGGTTCCGATTTAACCTTTTGAGGTACGATACCCCAAAAATATTCAAAAACTAAATTTGTTCAGCCATTTGTTGAATCAGTTTTCATTTAAGTTTGGTTTAACTTTCAAAGTTAAACTTTCGAAATTAATTTTCGTGTTTTTCTTTCAGATACCAACGCAGCTACAAACGAACTAAATATGTGTGTACCAAAGTGTGAGTGACAGTGATCAGTGAAGGATTTAGTGAAACATGTTTAGATGATCAAAAACTGATGGATTGAAAACTATGTGCTGTGAAATTTTAGTGGGAAATAGTAAAATTGTGTGCCAAAATGTGGAACTTCGTAGCTGTGTTGAACGGTAAGCTTTTTTATTAATATCTATACATATAATAAAACAGTAAAAATATTTTGTCTGTACATTTAATATTTTTGACTGAAATGGATAGAGGGAGACCTAAAAAGAACAATAAAAAGCAAAAAAATTTTTTTGGAATTTCTTGTCTGTCTGTCTGTCTGTCTGTCTGTATGTATGTACGCGTTTCACGCAAAAACTACTGGACGGATTTGAATGAAACTTTTTTTGTTGTATAGCTATTAAGCCTGGGCACATTTTGAAAACTGGAACACCTGATGAAGAACCATAACGGAACAGCTAAACTATAAGTAATATGGAAATGGTGCCTTAACAAAAATCGTTCAACCTGATGAGCATTTTCTGCCGACGTATACAAATTGAAGATCTGGAACATCTGATGAAAAGCTCCAAGAGACCAGCTACACTATAACAAATATGGAACTGGCGCCTTAGCAAAAATCGTTTAACCTGATGAGCATTTTCTGCTGACGTATAAAAATTGAAGATCTGGAACATCTGATGAAAAGCTCCAAGAGAGATTTTTCATCTAAGCGAAACTCACGCGGGCGAAGCCGCGGGCGACAGCTAGTTAATAAATAAGAAAAAGCATATATAATGAAATAATGATTTTGATACGGATAAGACGCGTGAGTATCCGTATCAAAATCATTATGACTATTTCTCACGTTAGTTTTAATCAAATCATATATAATGAAATTCTTTATAAATTAATAGCTTGTGCCCGCGACTTCGTCCGCGCATATCTCAGGTTCTAAGCGGTATATCAAGATGGAAACCTACACCAGATTTTAAGTTAGACCTTCTAAACTACAATAGTGAAAACCGCATCAAATTTGATCTGGTAGTTTTTGCGTGATACGCGTACAAACATACAGACAGAAAAACAGGCAGACATACAGACAGGCAGACAGACAGACACAAATTCTAAAAAAAAAGATTTTGGCTTCTATTGGCCCTATAAAGACTCCTCATAGTATTCTCCTATGTACAGACACAGACCAGTTAGAGTTTTATTATATGTATTGATTGATATTGATATCTATATTAAACAACTGAATCACTTAAATTTCTCTCTCTAAAGTAATAAGATCTTAATATTGAAAAGTGTAACAAAGTTTTCAGTAGGCTACTTGATTACCATTCCAGTAATTGAACCAATCAAAATTTAACAATAAACAATTCAGATTGAGTTCACACAGCTCCCGTTACAGATTTTAATTAATGCCTAATTGGTCGGTGTCAGAGGTTTCAGGATTAGGTTTGATATTTTTACACGACTACTCTAAAAGGAGTGTTATGTTTTCAGGGTTGATGTAAGTATTTTTTTACACGACTAACCAAAAAAGGTGTGTTATGTTTTCAGGGTTCATGTATGTATGTATGTAAGTTTCTTTATTCCACCATAAGTCCTCAGCTTAACAGATTTTGATGTGAGAGGTATTTTTAGATTCCTTGCATTCCTCCGAGTGACATAGGCTATGTGAGTTGTCAGTCGTGTTATTTTTTTTTTAATAATCTTGTTAAATGTGTGTGTTCATTTCTTTATTCCATTGAAATTTCTAGGGTTTCTACCGATATACTGACACTCCGCTGGCTCAGTGACCCCAAAGTGGATCTTGGCCTCCGAAACGAGAGAGCGCCATATACTTCTATTCATGGCGGTGGCTCGCCAGTTATCCGCTCCCAGCTCACGCAGATCAGCCTCCACCTATATGGCGATTCTTCACCTATTCTACCGATATGGGCTAACCAATTTTCACTATATCTGAATCTCTATTCCACCAATAAGCCCACTATTCAGCTAAGCGTGGCTTTCGAGTCCCACAACTCTTGGCTCTGTCTTCCCCGTAAAGGATAAAGACGTGAAATTGTATCTGTGTGTTATTATGAATGTTTATCCCCGGGACTAGCGTTGACCATTACTTTTGAACTCCGCAAACCTAGCGAAGCAAAATTTAGCAAATCCAACAAAATTTCAAAGCGGCCTTCCTTTGATATCCAAAGGGTCACAAAATTAGCCGGATAATTAAAATTGGCTGCCTTGGACCCTGCTAGGTTGATCCCTTAAAATATTAAATTAATTTCGGGTACCGATGTTACGTTTCGTTTTGGGGTAAATGATTTATCAGTTTGGTAATTACAGATTATCTTGTTTAAATGAGGTTTATTATAAGCTATACGATTAATTTCTTAAATTTTAATTTTTACTAGCCACGTCCCGGGGCTTCGCTCCCGTAGGAATTTCGGGATAAAAAGTACCCTATGTGCTATTCCCGGTATTTTTCTACCCGTATACCAAATTTTATCAAAATCCGTCCAGTAGATTTTGCATGATTGAGTAACAAACATTCTCACAAATTCACAAACACACATCCAAACTTTCGCATAGGAAGTAGGGTTTAATAGCCATCAATGTCCAGAACTGGGTAATCTTGATCTATGGCTTTATCGCGCCACTCTTTGTCAAAGGGCATGTTGTATAGCAGGCTATATCATGAGCAGTTCCCCAAAAATCAGAAATAATATCAAAAACCGATTAAGACCATCATATAATTGTTTTTTCGTGATCTTGTTATGGCCTGTGGTGTGGCCCTAGAATAGCACCAACCCATCTCTTCCCGTGGGTGTCGTAAGAGGCGACTAAGGGATTTAAAACACCGGAGGATGGGCAGCAGCATCTTTCCGCGTACTATGCCATCACACTGCGATCGCCAACCCGCCTGCCAAGCGTGGCGATTACGGCAAACCCCCCCCATGGATAAAATCCTTGGGGGAGGCCTTTGTCCAGCAGTGGACGTCTTTAGGCTGAGAGAAGAGAAGAAGAGAAGATCTTGTTATGGCACAAAAATACATTTAATATCGCATAATATCGTATAATTGGCGATACTGACATGGCGCCCGTACATATGTTCAGAAATTATGATACAGAAAATCAGATATAATGCTCGATATTTTCATTATATTTTAGAAAATTAATTAAAGTAAATATTCCAAACACATGTTACATGCAAAATCACAAAAACATATGTGTATTTCACATAAATAGTCGAATAATAAATAAAATAAACAATTCTTTCCCGCGGGCACGTATTATAATAAAAGTAAATTTTTGAACGTACCGGAAATCGGAACTGTCAAATGAAGCGCGTCAACGTCAAATCATAATGGGTGTCGGCCATTTTGGCGAAACTAGCCTAACTTTCATTACGATTTTGTTAACCAAATGTACCATAGAAAGGCTACGAATTTATCGGATTTGCTTATAAGGCATTGATACTGACACAAAAATGAAAATTTCAGATAGGTGCTCATGATATAGCCAGTTCCTCATACATTTGTGCAACAACTCCTTTGTTTAATTAATTCGTCAACCCGGCTGTCTTCTGCATTAGGAGAAATCCAGTCTGTGTCGTTGGGCTCAAGTTTTGTGAGTAAATACAAATATATTTACTGAGGCAAAAAAACGTAAATTAGGTACCGAATGTCATTCATTTTCAACAATTATTTAACCCTTAAGGGGTCCGGTTATTCAAAATCGTTTATTTTGGTCCCTGCTATCACGCTATAAACGGCTTGTAATCTTCAACAAGCCATTAATTAAAAAATAAAAAATACGACTTACAACTCACATAGCCTGTGTCACTCGGAGGAATGCATGGAATCCAAAAAAACCTTTCATATCAAAATCTGTAACCCGTTCAGGACTTATGGTGGAATACAGAATACACATGAACCCTGAATACATAACACTCCTTTTTTGGTCAGTCGTGTAACAAGTGCAGTTTTCGGACAAAAAGTGTTGGAATAGCAACCAGTACCTACTGTTATCAATTATCTGGTTTAAAAAACACTCTATAATAACATTATTTCTAACCTTCACGGACTTTTGATTGAATGTTCTTAGAAATTATTGAAATGAAAAAATATCTAAAATCCCAACAAAATTAATTCGTGGAATTTTTGAATTCTCTCTTTCTCAGAAGGCCCTTTGATTTTTCCAAACCAAAACATTGATAATAACTTTTAGGTAACTTGAAATTTTATATAAAAAGTCAAAACTGATAAGCAATTTTGTTATCTTTCGTATGAAACTCACTGACTTTTTACGGATTATAAAAAATATTTTGAAAGCTTTGAAAAATTTGTAAGAATCGATTTTTATTACTCTTTCACTCATAAACTATTTGACAGATTTCGATAAAATTTGGTGCACGGGTAAATAAAAACCTGGTTTAGCACATAGGGTACTTATTATCCCGAAACTCACACTCGAGCAGAACCCAGGGGCGCAGCTAATAAGGTCATGAAACTGGGTATGGGCAGGATTCGAAACCTGGGACCTTTGCGGCCACAGGCCGGCGCCCTACACTCGGCCTATTACTGTAATATTAGACTTTCTATGAGACTAATTTACAGGGTGGTTTAAAGAGTCTCTTTTTGGTCTAAAACCATATAATTCTTCCCCAACTTTTACTCAAAAAAACGATCCCTATAATAGCTCCCTATACGCACCCGATCCATCACCCATAGATTTAGGATACAAACGCGTATTCATCATGTCTAATTCTTGTATTAATTCTATCCGTTCAGACAAAATACAATGAGTGATCTAGTCCCCTACTATTTGCCTCTTCTTTTTTTTTATTAGCCTGTACTGTCCCATTGCTGGGCAAAGGCCTGCCCTCTGGTTCGCCAATCCTGTCTATTCAGTGCATAAGCCCTCCACCTCCACTCTCTATCCGTCGCGTCAGCGTAACAGCAGTTTTATGAAAATATCTCTTTTCCAACTTACTTCACGACAAAAACATATATGACAAAATGAAACTAGAGAAAATTTTCTACAATTTATCTTATAACCTTTTTTTTCCTAAAGTCAATAGTTTGGATATACAAGCACCGTAAAGTTTTAACCTCCACTCCACGCACTTAGCGTAAAATTTTGTAAATGAGATTCTATTGGTAGATGGTTAAAATACATAATTGTCTGCAAAAGAAACAAAAGTAGAAGAATAAAGAAGTCTGTTGTTTTTCAAAAGACAACTTTAGTTGTTCCCCAAACTACCAACTCACTAAATTCTCATCCCAAACTCGATCCTGCATAAAGTACGGACATCCAGCACATCCGTCATTTTCGCGTACGGCGTTAATTGATTGTTATTTTTCTTGTTATTAATCGCCCGGGCATTTAATCTTGCCGGTTATCCGGCCCGGTTATCCGGCTTAGGACCGGTTCTTTTATTAATCGGGGGGAAATTTGGGCGTTTTGTGTCACATTTCTTTAGTCAATACATCATGCTACAAATATGATGAACGCGAAATAACGGTTGTTACTTCAAGTAAAATGTACTGTTTTTTCTAGCCTGCTTGGCTGATTGTTCCATTGCTGGGCTAACACCTCCTTTTTTTCAATCTAATGCTTTAGGGGCTTTTATCTTGACATATATACCGGCCCTATCGTTCCCTATAAAAGCCAGTCATTACTGAGACGTTAATAAAATTTCATACATTTTTTTTTGCTGCAATTGACTTTGGGCAAAGAAAAAATACACTACGAGAAAAGAAGCGACACTTAAGCATGTGTGCCATAAAAAAGCTTACGGCTATGTGTCAGTGACTGGATGTATGCGGGGGCGTTGAGAGGGGCGCGGAACGGGGAACCAACCTCCATCAGATGTTTAACTTTATTTTCGGCTTTCTCAAAGTCATTCCCATTTTCAAAACATAATTACTGATAAGAACTGGTCCTTTCTTTCAAAAACAGTACGAGTTTAAAAAATATAGAAGTACTTCCATCTTTTATTACTTAGACAAAGAGCTAGGGACCGTTTTGCTGAACTCTTAACAAAGTTAAAGAAGTGAGTCGAGTTTTGAATAAGGAAAGTGTTGTGTGATTATGAAATGACATTTTAAAATTTTATTATTTGTCAAAAAAAGATTAAAAACGTCAATTTTTTTATTGAAACTTGGCCTTGGAAAAAATGCCTGTGAGGTACTTTTTCACGCCAAAACTAATTATACTAGTGGTTCTGTCAGAACAGTAGACCTCGCGAGCCCTTCCACGCAATAACCGATATTTTACCGTGTCCCTGGCTAAAAGAGTTTTGAAACCAACCTACCAATGCTGGAAAGAAAGTAAAAAGTTCTCATATTTTACCCATAAGCCCAAACAAGTTCTTGTGGTTCGTCAATACCACTAAAAAAAATACTGAAACCTGCCTTTTTTTGCCTCAAATAATATAAATAATAATATAAAAATAAATATAGACGGACAAATCACACAAATTGAGTTAGCCCCAACGTTAGTTCAAGACTTTACGGGATGCTAATTTAACAATACTATATTTTATAACAAATACATATAGATAAATATCCAAAACCCACGTCAATCTGAAAAAGATTATTTTCCATCTTGACCCGACCGGGGATCGAACCCATTAGGCCACGGAGGTCGTCAGTCGTCAGAAATGCATGGTACCTGGTACCTATTGGTTATATGTATGTATATGTTATTTGCGCAACAAAATTGAAGTTCAAAAAAGAAAGTTCAATTTGAAATCGAATCTCTCTGATTAGTAGGTATGTAGGTAATATATATATTACTTTTTTTATAATAGGATTCTAATCATACAATGAAGTTTTTTGATATCAGATTTATTTCAAGTGTTCAAGATAATTCTACCATGCAAAGCAATCCACAATACAATACCATTAACCAAATAAATACACACAATTCAAAGCCAAGCAAGACAAAAAAAAAAACAATTAATTTTATTTAATAAATAAATCAAGTCACTCTTGTAAACGTATTAGCGATTTTGCGAGTATTAAAAGCTTTGCTGCGCCATCTATTGTTTTTTTTTGTGAACTAGCGTATGAGAATTTATAACATATGGATTTATAGCGGTTTTATTGAATTTTACTATGTTGTTCAAACACAAAAAATGCGTCTTAATAAGAATAACAAAAATGTCTAATGACATTTTTGAATTATTTTTTAAATAGCTTAGATATGAGGTTTTTTTTAAATATTTCGGCCATTTTTTTAAATTTCGAAAAACTGGCTCGACTAAAAAATTCTATAAAATTACCGAACCTGCTTACAAAATTTCATGAGAATCGGTTCAGAAATGCGACCTGTAGGCGATAACATCCGGACAGACAAAAGAATTTTCGGCTAGTGGAAACTGAGACGCTTCGCTCGCTGCGCTCGCTCGGTCGATAAGCATTGCATATTTGTAATTACATTAATTAATTAAAAATAGTGGTTCGCCGCAAATTTAGACCTCGCGATTAATATTTTAAAAATATGAGATTCATAAAAATGCGTATATCTCAAAAATGGCTGAACCGATTTTGTTGCGCAACGAAATTAAAAATTCTATGGATAGTAGTTCCTACACGTATTCTTAATATCATAGAAATTAATTCAACAGTTCGAGAGTTATCGCGGAACAAACATATATATACAAACAATGTGTTTTCGCCCCAACGATATGAATTATATTCCCTCGCTCGCTTCGCTCGCTCAGACAAAAAAATGAACGATGGCATTTAAAAAAATTGATGTATTGTTATTTAGTAGGTAAGCGTCAAAACGACAGACACTTTAAAAAATGTGTGTTCAATATGTATTGAATATCAAAAGTTGATAATATCATACATTTTTGTTGAACCTTACTTCCTTTTTGAATTCGAACTCTATAACAATCAAACGGAACATTTTAGAAATAATTTCATTATAGTATAAAAGCTAATGGCAAAAGGCCATCGTCAAAAACTTAAGCCTCGATAAACAGGATTATACAAACTCAAAATCGATACAAATCGAATTTGCGAAAACCACAGACGAATCCCGATTCTCGACAGATTCTACGAAAGCCAAATTATAATTCGGATTGAGCAATGAACCGTGGAAATGAGAAACAAAGTTAAAGATGGATCGATAAGAGAATATTGTGAAGAATAATTTTGCTATAGTAGTTATTTGTCGTGGGCTCTGGGACTTTATTCCCGTGGAAATTTCAGGAAATCCTCTCTTAGTGCTACCCTACACTCCCTAAGGAACCTACATGCCTTTCAGCTTCCTACGCCCAGTAGTTTTGGCTGTGCGTTGTCTGTCAGTAGTAACGGAAGAATTGTATTATATTGATCGATAAGCAAATATTGTGTACAATAATTTTGGCATGGTTATGCCGTTGTACTAGTTGGCTAGTCCAGGAGCTAATCCACACAAGTAATGAAAATTGGAGTGTAATTTCAAATTCACTAATATTTTTAATAGTAGTGTTATTAACCCGTTATCAGTAACCATTTTTTTTGTCTTTCTGTCTGTCTGTGTGTGAGCATATCTGATTTTGGTGGGATTTTCCTGGAGGGTTAAGGAGATTAGAGGGGTAAGGATTACGGAATTACAAATAAAGTAGTTTTTATCCCGGAATTATTAAGGGATTTTTTCGTGAAAATTAAAAATCCCTAAAATAATCTCATTTTTGCGAAACGTGTTATCCGATTTAGGTGGAATTTTCTTCAGAGGGTTAATGAAGATACAAAGTAATAACGTCAGTTTTTTACCCGCAAATATTGAGGGTTCCTTCTTGAAAATTAAAAAAAACGCTAAAACAAACTGACGGGTGAAGCCAGGCAAAGGCTAGTAAAAAAACTGAGCAAGTGAAAATCGCTAGTCTCTGCCTACCCCCACGGGAAAAAGGCGTAAGTATAGAATATCTCGTCCTAAAAAAGTTCAATCTAAGATTAAGAAAAGAAATCCCGCAAAACTTCACAAATTTCGGTCTTTGCGTAATAAAATAGGGCGGAGTAAAAAAAAAAAACTTGTGTAACTTTTCGAAAAAGTTCGTAAACGTCGCGCGGACTTATAAAGTATTCAGCCAAGTCAATGGGCGATTTTCGAACAGCTAAATAAAAAAAAATATATCAGTATAAAAAAGTCTCAACAGGTGGCGTTTTATAAATGCCGCGGGTCGTAATAATGGCTGTAAACTTCATTTTTTTCTTAATTGTCCTATTATGTAAACAATCTTCACAGTACTTTTTGTTGAATTTTGATGAAAATAAATCAAATATCAGTTTAATAAACATTCTAAAGAAAAACATTTAGGTATTAACCACCAAAGTAATTTACTAAAAAGTCTATTTTAATTTATATTGTTGTAAAATCATAAAAAGACATGGTAAGGTAAGTTTACATAATAGGACAATTATGAATAAACTGACTTTACCCATATTGTGCGCTTTTTCTTGTCAACCAGAGGCAGAAAAAAAAATTCAACCAGAGGCAGAAAAAAAATCACCTCACAGTTTGACAGTTGAACAAATCACAATATTGATACTTTGTAGATGTTTTTTTTATTAGGTTTTATTTAAAAAAAATGCCAATCCCGCGCATTTTTGCTTTTTCTATGGCCTTTTACTAAGTGCCATCTATGAAGTCATTTGGAACAATATTTTTTAAATTTGGGTCTCAGAAAATCCCTCATTACTTGAATAATAGGGATACTACAAATATACATCATCATGATCACATATTTAAGAACTATTATTTTGTCGGTGGAGCATCCTCCATTTGCATCACACAACATCACAAACACACAGACAGATAAAAATCATTTTGGCTTCAATTTACCCTAGAAAGACCGGTCATAAATTTATAGGGTTGCTTACATCAAAAAGCAAAAACGGAACCCTTACATTATCACTTTGCTTTCATAAATTACCTACTTGCCGCGCCCGGTCGGATTTACATCATCATCATCGTCATGTAAGTTTCTTTATACCACTACTAGCTGGCGCCCGCGGCTTCGCTCGCGTTAATCTTTTCTAAACGGATGCCTACGTCATAACATCTACCTGCATGCCAAATTTCAACCCTATCCGTCTAGTGGTTTGGGCTGTGCATTGATAGAACACTATGTCAGTCAGTCAGTCACTTTTGAGTTATATATATAGATAAATAAGTCTTGAATGGCTTGACGGATATTGATGTAAGAGGTATTTTTAGATTCCTTGCATTCCTCCACCGTGGTCATCATATTTTTAGATTCCTTGCGTTCCTCCACCGTGGTCATCATATTTTTAGATTCCTTGCATTCTTCCACCGTGGTCATCATATTTTGAGAATCCTTGCATTCCTCCACCGTGGTCATCATATTTTGAGAATCCTTGCATTCCTCCACCGTGGTCATCATATTTTTAGATTCCTTGCATTCTTCCACCGTGGTCATCATATTTTGAGAATCCTTGCATTCCTCCAAAGTGGTCATCATATTTTTAGATTCCTTGCATTCCTCCACCGTGGTTATCATATTTTTAGATTTCTTACATTCCTACACCGTGGTCATCATAATAAAAGCGTGGTCGGTCGACGAAGTACTCCTGAATCTGTGAACTTCCAGTTAAAACAGTTGAACACATTTTGGCTCAGTTGTGCGTAAAATTTTAATTGTACCACCCTTGTTATAAAGTATTTTTAACTCTGAACTGTCCAAACTCAATTGAATTACTTCATTTGGATAAATCCAATTCAATTCGTTAATTGGTAGGTGTTTAATAATTTTGTAGTTTATGTTAACTGTTGGCCCACATAACTATAGATAGCCCACATAGCAGATAGCTGCTGTTTTTAATGGAAATAAGTCCCATATAAATAAAATAAAAATGGTACAATCGGTAGAAAACCGACAAGCAGGCAACTTTTCGACGAAAACATACTTACATACATGAACCCTGAAAACAAAACACTCCTTTTTTGGTCAGTCGTGTAAAAATACATTGCAACCCGTCAGTCAGTTGTATGAATAAATACATACAACAACATGTATGACACAGGTAGCCATACTAGCCATAGACTCGACTAACGACTGCAGATAAAAAATGAAACTGGTAGGTAATTATGAGAACTTGTACCTGGGTTGATTAGGGATGGGCGTTTCGGTTTTAATATATCGATATTAAAACCGATTTTATTTATCGATAGATAGATATATATAGATAGATCAACACTTTATTGCACCATTTACAGAAAAGAAGATACAACGTAGTAACAAAAGTGTAAGTATAATAATATCGATAAGAACATCGACACTAATAAATAGGTATTAATTGTAGCCTCTATAGGTATATAAAAACATTTTATAACCTAATTTTTACATATATTTTTTCTGATTCTTTTTCAAATTTATTTTTGTGTCTCGCATGCTTTTAGGCATAGTTGAATGTCTGCCTAAATGTGAAAATAAAACTGGTAATTATATGTAACTGTTCCCATTTTTACCCTAGGTAGATTTTTTACGGTAGAATCTGTATGTATTTTATTTCATATGTAGTTCTATCAATTGCCAACTTAATTGAAAGAAAATGAGATTCGCATTTTTAACAATGTAAAAATGCTTATAATTTTTTTACGTAATATACTTTAGGAAGAATACAATCGAAATTATATAAACTGCCCAAATTAATAGCAATTCAGAAAGAGATAACTTGATAAGCAGGTGGCTGTACGTACACTATTATATAATTAATACACCGGAATCTAGTTAGGAAAATATTGACCTACTTAGTTGAAATCCGGATCCGTTACTATCAAAATTATTTGAGGCTTAATACGGATATCAATGTCTCCGAAATACCGGTTAATTCCTTTTAATCCCCACTCATCCCCTCACTACGTCATTATAGATAGGGAACTCTTCAATTATTACAAGTATTATAATTAACACTCACGCAACAATACACCAAACAATACTGAACTCTATTTGATACTCGTTAGAACTCATATTAAAATAGCACTTTTTAATTTCCTATAACACGCACACTAACGTACTTTAACATGCTAAACAATCTTCGGCTTTAACATTAAAATAATTAAGTTGAAAATCGTTTTCAGCTCTATTAAAAATTAATGTTTAAAGCATCATTGGAATTTCAACTTTAACAGCTTAAAATAGAGTTGAAATCAGTTTGTGTCGTCGTAATAGTGTTGTAGGAATGTCGATAGAAACGGGATCGGGATACCCTCTCATTACTTTTGAATTTAGAACGCTTAGTTGCGGTTAGTAAGGGGTAGTGCAGATTGTATCTCCATTTAAGTGCAAGTGGAAATTCTCTGTTAAATCGTCTCTAATTTAAGGCTCTGAAAAATGTTAAGAGGTGTTTAAAATGGGCTTTTATTGTGACATTGTTTTCCATTTTCACTACCTACTTAATTAATCAATGTGTCGTAGTTAGGACGAGATGGTCGAACGAGCTTAAGTTCGGCAATAAGTAAATGAAAAAAAAAAAAAACAGGGACAGGGATTAATGAGGGATTTTCCGTGACACAAATTAAAAAAAGAAATAGTTCCAAATGACTTCATAGATGGCGCTTAGTAAAAGCCGAGAGAAAAAATTCCATACAAAAAGCAAAAAATCCACGGGATTGGCATTAAAAAAATAAAACTTAGTAAAAAAAAAAAACTAAAAAGTATCTATATTGTGATTTGTGCAACTGTCAAACTGTTATGTGATTTTTTTTCTTCCTCTGGTTGAAAAGTAAAAGCGCACCATATAGGTTCAGCCATTATTACTACTCGGCTTTCATAAAACGCTATCTGTTGAGACTTTTTTGTACTGATTTTTTTTCTTAATTAGCTGTCAGAAAAATCGCTCATTGAAAGAGAATGGGCAATATTTTGTCCAGCATTGGGACATGTAAAAAAAACATCACTGCAGTCAGACGTCCTACCGGGTTGCCTGCAAATGCCCATTTAAATATTATTTATTAAAAACGCCCGCGGCTTCACCCGCGTGAATTTCCCACGGGAACAGTGCTTTTTCCTTGGATGAAAGGTACCCTATGTCCTTCTCCGTATTTTTAGCTATGTGTATGCGAAATTTCAGGAAGATTGATTCAGTAGATAAAGCGTGAAGAGGTAAAAAACAAACTCACCTTCGCATTTATAATATAAGTTAGGATTAGGATTTGTGATAATTCCTTTCATAAACCAAGTTAACCCGAAATAAAAAGCTTTTTGCATTGATGTTTCAAAATAGGATTTGTAAAAAATCAAAGGCTTGTTTACAAGATGTTGTGCACTCAGCTTTAGTTTTAAAGAATACGGAATAAACCAGAATGGGAAATTATGAATTTTATTAGGAAATAGGATAACCCTGTTCTCGGGTTTAATTGGTTAATACTTTATTATACGACTTAAAATAGGAGTTGTGTTTGAGAGATAATTAAAGTCAAAGTCAAAGTCAAAATTTTTTATTGAAACTTGGCCTTCAAAGAAGGCTCTTTTTCACGTCGATAACTAATTATTTAATCATAATATTGTATGTCTCAAAGCTACAAACTACTAGCATTTCGGAACGACCACTGCTGAAAGGAAAGGTCGAAAGAAACTCATGAAACAGTCTTAATTAATTTTTGTGAATGTTTAAATTTAACTATTCAAGGTAAAGGGCTTTTAACTGGGGTTTCTTCCACTCATAGGCGATGGGCTAGCAACCTGTCACTATACCTGAATCTCCATTCCATCAGAGAGCCCACTATTGAGCTAAGCGTGGCTTCGAGTCTCACGACTCTTGGCTTTGTCTACCCCGTAAGGGATAAAGACGTGTTTTTATGTATTTAATTTAACTATTCATTATTTCTATTTCTCCTGTAGAGTAGCACGCTCTGTCTGTCTGTATATTTGGTCTCTATCTGTATATTCGTTACAACACAGTAGCCAATTCATCATATAAATATGTATTGGATGTCTGTGTGTATACATGTTAGTTACTTACTCATAAATAGATACATATGTGACAGTCCACGAGAAATGGTAGTTAGCACTTACGTCCTTGTTATTATAAGCTAAGTAAACTTGTACGATTTATATATCTGAATGACTTAAGCGCCAATGACCATAATGTACCTTTTACCGTGGATTGACACATATTATCACGCCTTTTTCCGTTGGGGTAGGCAGAGACTATCGATTTCCACTACTTTACTCAACCACGCAAAATCTCCTAGACGGATTTCCATGAAATACACAGGTAAAAAATACCCGAAATGACACATAGGGTAAGTGCTTTTATCCCCAATGTCCCTAGGACGCAAAGCTGTGGGACGCTGCTAGTTTCAGAAAATGTCGAGTTGTTTGTACGTACACTGGGTCATATATAAAAGCATACCACCTGAATTATAATCTTAAGTAATATTTTAAATACGAAAGTGAGTTTTGTTTGTTACCTCTTCACGTTTTATCTACTGAACCAATCTTCCTGAAATTTCGCATACACATAGTTAGAAGTACTGAGAAGGACATAGGGTACCTTTTATCCTGGGTAAATTCACGCACGCGAAGCCGCAGCCGCTGGCAAATGCTAGTCCACTATAAAAAGAGGTAGGTATACTTTTAAATGTGGCTAAGTCAAATCTAAGCTCCACAGCCAAGCTCATCGTCGAAAAGTTGCCTGCTTGTTGGTTTTCTACCGATTGTACTTCGGAGAGTGTGCTCATGAGCTGCATGAGCTCATACCGCCCGCCCCTTTCTTCAATCGGACAATCAGACGCACTGCGGGCTATCATCCGTTCTGGTTAATATTCTCCCCGCAAGCACCAAGCGCTTTTCGTCATCGTTTTTAATGTCAAAGTCAAAGTTATTTTTTTTATTGAAACTTGCCCTTCAAAGAAGGCTCTTTTTCACGTCGAAAACTAATTATTTATCATAATATATTATGTCTCAAAGCTACAAACTACTAGCATTTCGAAATGACCACTGCTGAGAGAAATGCCGAAAGAAACTCATGAAACAGTCTTGGTCGCCTAACATGCCAGATAATGCGCACAGAGAAGCAATGGAACACTCTGCCTGCGTCTGTGTTCCCGATCACATACAACCTGACTCTCTTCAAAACCAGAGTGAATAGGCTGCTTCTGGGTAAGCTCGCTACACCGTAGACCTCATCTCTGTCCTCGGACAAGACTGTGGTCGAGAGCAAACCCATCTTTAAAAAAAAAAATGGCTCACTGTACGTACGTGTCCATGTCAAACAACACTATGTTATGTGTGCATGTGTGGTAGTTCGCGACATCTGCCGTCGTATTTTGCGTCTAACGCCCCGTATTAATTTTCACGCACTCCCTTATAGTGTCTGTCAAACCCGTTGTTCGTTTTAGCGTGGCGCGATTCATGAGCGAATTTGGCTCTATTTTATTTATTTATTTTTAATTTTTGTACACAACACATAAATAGAGAGGAAACATTAGATATAGTAAAACTAAGTACAAAGGTACTACTTTTGTATATAACTTTTTTTTAGAATATTCTTTGTTATTTTGTCATAACGTAAATTCGCCATCAAAAAATGTGTGGAGTACCTACTAGCCGCGCCCCGGGGCTTCGCTCCCGTGGGATTTTTGGGATAAAAAAACCTATATGCTATTCCCAGTATTTTTCTACCTGTACACCAAATTTCATCGAAATCCATCTGGCAGATTTTGCGTGATTGAGTAACAAACGTCCTCACAAATTCACAAACTCACGTCCAAACTTTCGCATTTATAATATTAGTAGGATTAGTGACGATGACGAATCTACTTTCTATCTGTGGAATTTACAAATATGTGGCGAATTGACCATGGCAAACACAGACTCGAGGAAAGAACGTTAAAGTCCTGCTTGCAGGAATTTTTTTATTATATCTAATTTCTATATTTATTACGAGTAATTTAACACTGGCTTTGAAATAAGTCGAGAACTGATCTGATCTGAGAATTGATCTGATGTCTGTTATTATAATATCTGCCGCTCCTTATGTACTATAAAACAAATCGTACGTTATAGCAATAAGTAATTGAAAATTTTAATTCATATTAAAATTCATTTAATCACATTAATTCGAAAATTCTTGTTATTAAAGCTTTACTAAATCGCTCCGCTCCTCTCCCTCACTCGAGACCCACCTCATCGTACGTTCACCTCGTCTCGCCGCACAAGTATACCACTTACACCCACTACCCAACCATCGTATTAGCCAATGACAGCGTCCCATTTTTAGGGTTCCTTACAAAATATCAAGAGATATTTACATGGTGACAAGGACGCTCATGCAAGATGAGTAGGTACACTAAAGCCTTTTGTAGTTTGATTATTATTGGACCATATAAGTCTTTCATAGTCGATGGCTGAGGGTCGTGGTCGTTCTGTGGAATGGAACACACGACTTTCTTAATGAAATGGTTTGTTAATGCCTTCTCCATTTTACATATTTTGTAATAAATCATCACCTGAGTGCAGGTTTCCTCACGATGCTTTCTTGCACCGAAATCATTGGTCTATGAATACTATCGTATACAAATTCATCAGATTAGTACTTATGGGGTAGGAAAAGAATTCGAACCTGGGATCTAGGCACCCCTGCCACAAGCGAACGTGTTAATAATTTGATTGACATTTGAATTTGACAATAGTTTTAATATTATGATATAAATTATCATTTAATTAAAAAGTCAAGATACCTAGTACGATGAAAAATTAAAACATAAAATACATACAGAACCATCGTAAAAATTTAAAATAATAAAATAATTCAGATTCTCAAATCGAAGTGATTGAAACAATTGATTGATCGGCTTGAATGTTTTGTATTTTGTGTTGATCCTTTTTCGTTTTATGATACATCGCTATTATGTTGCTTGTTGAAACTTAATTTACTCTGCCATTTTAATTGGATTTACCCGATAAAACTTTTATAGTTAGAGTCCTTTTATTTTTGCCCACCATATTGTATTGTACTCGTATTTCGAGTCTGCAAACTATATACTGTTAAAGATGTACTGAGATGGATATAGGATAAACTGTAATAATTTTTATTCTGTTTTTGACAAATAAACAATTTTCTTTCTTTCTTATGCAAAAATAGTACCTACCTATATTTTTTTGTTTATCGGATTCATCAAGTTTGTAAATGGTTGTGATGATAAAATATAAACCATAATCTTTTATAATATTATTTTGATGATTTTGATCTCACACCCTATAAATTTAAACAAAAACTATATACATGATTGACAACTATAGTTATTTAGCTTTGGTTTTTAATTTTCCACAAATACCTACTGTGTATTAAATTAATATTGGAGCTAATTTTAGAAAAAATACTTACTATACTTCGAAAAAAAATAATGGTTTAGCTTATCACGGTCTCGGTCTAGAGAGACTCCTTACCCTTACTGCCACAGTGGCTTTTTGCCATATGTACCCTATAACCTTCACGAAAGACCTGTTTGACACAACGGATAGTGCTGTCTCAGTGGCATCGTTCTGGTTTTCACAAAGATAGTTACGCTAACAAGAAGAAGTGTCATTTTCTCCGGCATATATTCATTTTTATTTCTCTATATTTTTTTTTTCTCTTTTTTTTTGGGGCTTTTATCTACATATATTCATAAAAATGTCCTTTTGTTCCAGTTCTAGTCTGCGTCTCCGCTGGCGGCTTCCAGCAGCAGTATTTCAGGATCATGCCCAAAAGCCTGAAGGTACACGAAGGGGCTGAGGCAGTACTGGAGTGCGCTGTCGGCAACCTGGCCGGCCAGGTGCAGTGGGCTAAGGACGGGTTTGCGCTTGGTAAGTTCAGTATCTTTCTTTCTCTCTCCCTCTCACTTTCTCTTAGCGGCTTCTTTTGCAGCAACAGTTCATTAAGTGTTTGACGACTTTCGTGGCCCAACGGTCATCACGCCGGCCTCCCACATCGAAGGTCCCGGTTCGATTCCCGATTGGGTCAAGATGGAAAATTATCTTTTTCAGATTGACCTGGGTCTTGGATGTTTATCTATGTATATGTTATAAAATGTTATAAAAATCGATGAGTAGTATCCCAATACACAAGTTTCGAACTTACTTCGGGGCTAGCTCAATCTGTGTTATTTGTCCGTATATATATATATATGTATATATAAATATATATATTGTCCGTATATATGTTCAGTGTTTCTGATCTTAGTCACAAATAGCGTTGCAATAGCGAATTTTAGCCATGTGAAACTATGTGTGACTCAATGAATAGATCTGGATATCAATCGCAACTATAAGAGGAAATGCGTGCTAATGTTCTCACAAATAAGGATGCCGAGACCGTGCGAAGTGGAGAAGGAAAAGTAGGAAAGCGGACCCTGAGCTCCGACGCGTATGCTGAGGTTGCAACCGGGAAAGCGCTCAGATGAGAGAGAGTTTATAGAATCGCTCTCTCCCATGACTTACACACCACTGACTGTTGTGGACAACTCACATTGACCAACTATTGCATATCACCGAACATAATACCAATATCTAAACCATATGTCCTATTATCTGTAATGTATTGTTTTCCGAATTACAATAGACTTGTGGTATCGTGTGTCGTCCTAATTTGATATTTTTTTGAAAGCTCGTAACAATATGTTTTGTGTTCGTAACAATACGAACTCGAACTCTGGCTTAGGCTCAGGCTTTTTGCTTAAAAGAGTTCCCGGGCCTTCTATAATTAAGTAACAATTGTACTTTTTTGAAATAAATAAAGAATTTATTATTTATTTATTTATTGCTAGCTTTTACCCGCGGCTTCGCCCGCGTGAATATCCCACGGAAACAGTGTTTTTCCCGGAATGAAAGGTACCCTATGTCCTTTTCAGTACTCCCAACTATTAGTATGCGAAATTTCAGGAAGATTGGTTCAGTAGATAGAGCGTAAAGAGGTATCAAACAAACAATATCACTTTCGCATTTATTTATAATATAAGTTAGGATTTAATGTTAAATAAATACAAACACTAACTCTGAAAACAAGCCGTATAAATCTGGGTGTCAAATTGGCTAGTATTAAGTCGTAATGGTTTTTTAATAATGAATTTTAAACAGTTCTCGTTACTAGTTGAAAAAACCTACTATTGACAAGTCATTGAGACAAGATTTTGACTTAACGTTAGCAAAATCTAAAATAAAATATCGGTCTATGTCATTTTGCCAGTCAATATATCAAGTACGGTACTGTAAGTTGATTCGTCACACTACGTCAGATGTTTTTTTGATGTCGAATTTACACTGATGACAAATCTACATACAGGCATCCTAAAAACAATAAAAAATCAATTCCTTTTTTTTGTAAGTCCATAGAATTTTTTTATAGTATAGAGACAATCGAATATTACCACGAGCGAAGACCCGAGGCGCAGCTATTATAGTAAACAACAAACAACTAAAAGAAGATAAATATTAGAATATAGAATAATTATGTTTCAGCGCTAAGCTTGTACAAAATGAGGTACAGTCAACTTAACTTGTTATACACGGCTTCATTGCAAAGACGTTTCTATACGGTGGTAATAGAGATGAATTTTCATTGCAGTGAAATGTTGCGTATATAAGCGAAGTACGCAGGCCGTGATGGGGTTTTAATCCTATCATTTCTAATAGTTACAGAGACTATTAGTTTACAAAAGCGAAGCCACAACCAAACTCTATTGTAATTTGCTACATTTAATTAAATTAATTTGTTTACTATCTGTGCTTCATGGTTTTTACACGACTGACCAAAAAAAGGAGTGTTATGTGTTCAGGGTTCATGTACGTAAGTATGTATGTATGTAAATTTCTTTATTCCACCAGTCCTGAATGGCTGAACAGATTTTGATGCGATGATCTTGGGTATTTTTTGCATTCCTCCGAGTGACATAGGCTATGTGAGTTGTCAGTCGTGTTTTTTATTTTTTAATAATCAGCTTGTTACCCTGTGGGAATTTGGGAATAAAATCTAGCTTAGTATGTTGTTTCAGATTTTAGATCTGCCGAAGTTTCTAGATTTGATAAATTTCAACAGAGTTCCAACTATAAGTCCCAAATGACCATGACAGTAGCACGTGGTATAATGACTTCAAAATAAGAGGTCATTGTAAATTCGCCATAAGAATTTATTAAGCATAGAACTGTCGGTGACGAATTTACACTTCGTAAGTATAACGAAATAATTGTTTAAGGGTTTCTCGATTACGTACCTACTTATAAAACATATCTTTCATACGTGCTTCTCGCAACAAGATAGAAAAATGATCTGTATAATAATTCTGCGTGCGTCGGTATCAGAATAGTTCGTAGTTTGGTCTAGTTTCTTAGACTTATGCATAAAATATCTAACTGCTACATAATGTTACATGCACAGCACCCTAGTTTGAGAAACCTAATATGATTGATATACGTTATATAGCGACAATTTACATGTACGCGTTGGTGTGTGGCCCAATTACCACGAAATAGCGATTCATGAAAATTAATACCGATAAATGATTTTAAATAATTTAGGAGCAAAATTCCAGGAATATGTTAGGCAACTCATTTCATAAACAAGAAATTAGATGTTGTCATTGAAATAAATATATTAACGTTAGATTAGGATTAAAATAAAAATATTTTACTAGATTTTATTACAACTTATGTTGAATTAACGTTTATTTAAATTTGACTGTGTTTTAATACAAATCAATTTAAGTTTTTGTCGTTTTGCTTTCCTAACAGGACATTTCGAATACCACGATGCTCACAGTATTTCAATTTTTAGCCAAATTGCGAAATTAAAAAAAGTTACAAACACGCCTTTAGTATTTTAATCACGCTGACTCCTATGACAAGCGCCACACCGCCAATGCTCACAGAAACTCAACATCTGTGAATTCGACCAAGCGTAACATTTACCAAATTGTCGTATGCCCTAATACCTCACTTGGTTCGGGTTTGGAATTGATGCTATTATTGAAATTACACTTATCTCTGCAGATTACACGGGTAACGACTCCAAATGAACATATTTATTCTCCTATTGACTGTGCTATAGGTAACACTTGTGGCAGATTTTTTACAAAAGAGATCCGCCATTTAGTGATAGCAAACGTAACAATCACTAGTGAACAGTCAGCTAGTGTAATTTCCTTACGATGTCTATTTCAAACTATGCAGGTGGATGAAAAATATGGTACTTCAAAATCGATCTTTAGATCAATCTTAGAGATATGAAGTCGCATGAAATTCAATATTTTTAAATTTGTATCCATGTATAACTTATCTTATCAACTTATTTGCTCGAAGATGTATTACATCCGAAACATATATTCAATACATAAGCGTGGTGGTAATCTACGTACACACACCACACACATAGTGAGTATCTCGATTATAGACTCGTCAGAACACTTAAATCGTCTTCAAAAAAAAATGTTGTGGCTGTGACGAATTAACCTTTATTGTGCGAGAAGACTTTTCTCCTAATTATTGACAGTTTTTTTGTGCATTACGTACCCACACAAATGAATTTGCAAGCACAGATAATTTAGTCTTAAGGCAAAGAATTTTAAATTTACCTTCATGTTTATAAGTACTTAGTCCAGTATTTAGGACCAAAATAAATGGAAAGTTGAAGTAATTAATTTGTAAATAAAATACAAGCAACATTCACCTTTAAAGTAAAATTCATTGAATGCGAAAGACTACGGGTCGAATGGAAAACAATAGAAGAACCCGTATTAAAATTAGTTAGATGACGGTGTTAAGGCTTAAGAGACGATTAAACTTGAGTTTGATAATCCCGTATAACTTTTAATCGGGTTTCTGGCCATTTCATTCTCTAGCTTAAAAATGTTAAATATAACTTTGATATCACATTTGACTTATCATCATAATTAGATATTTTAATATGGACTAGCTTTCCTTAAGGACGCATAAGAGAAAATATAAATATATACGGGACAAATTACACAGATTAAGCTAGCCGCAAAGTAAGTTCGAGACTTGTGTTATGGGATTCTAACTCAACGATACTATATTTTTTAACTAATACGTATAATAAACATCCATGACCCAGGTCAATCTAAAAACGATCATTTTCCATCTTGACCTGACCGGGGATCCAACCCGGGACCCCCTGGTTCAGAGGCAAGGTCTTTACCACTGCGCCACGGAGGTCGTCAAAAGATGGATGGGCCATGACCCACAATGCGGATGCAATGCGGATTGGTGGATATTATCGCCGAATTATAGTTGGAACTAACGCCTTAACTTTTGAATTACGACTCGTAAAAATATTTTTTTATTCACGATTATTTGTTTTGTATTGGACGAGGCTCTTGTTGGCGGATTTTTTTCCATTTTTCTATTTCCACTCCTAACTCTTACTTCATTTACGACACGACGCTTTCTTTATCCCTTACGGGGTAGACAGAGCCAAGAATCATAAGACTCGAAAGTCACGCTTAGCTGGATAGTGGGCTTATTATGTTGTGAAAACTGGTTCCCAATCGCCTATGCGCCCATGATAATAATCCTAGTTTTTTGTATCCTAGTTTCCCTTTCCCTTGATTATTTTTTACAATCTGCGTGGGATAAAAAGCAGCTGGCATATTCCATGCTTTTTCTTTTCCCCCGGACCAGCATGGAAATTTTTTGCTAATAATAAAAAATAAAATCGCTTCCGCTTACGCTTTACACCGCAGACCAATCAAACAATCGTTCGATAGGCTGACGTCACTGGCTCTGTGAACTGTTAATTCCGTAAAGTTCAGTTGCTTTCAGTAAACATGCTTTGACGGTTTGATTTTGACTGACGAAACGAAAAGAGGTTCTGGAAGTTGTTGTGCGCGAAAGTTTTTCTTATTTATTTCTTAGATATTAGTTATTATCGCTTGTTTCAATTGAAATAGTCAAAAATAAATATATATACAACTAGAAACAGCATCTGCTGCTGATTTTTCTATAAATGTCGCTCTCACGCTTACTTAATACATACACCAACTAATTTGACTTTAAACGGAAATTCGATTTGATTGAGTTTGAGTGAGTGAAGAAACTTTAGAACCCTAAGCAGCTTGTGTCAAGCGGAGGCCAAGCCTTTGCCCAGCTGTGGGATACTATAATCCTATTTTACTAATATTATAAATGCAAAAACTTAAATGTCATTTTTTTATAGAATAGTAGGCAAACGAACATGCTGGTAAGCAATCAGTGCAGTCCATAGACACCAACAACCCTAAAAAGGTCACTGATGCGTTGCTGACTTTTTGTGAAATTTTGTGAGAATGTTTGTTTCTCAATCACGCAAAATCTACTGGACGGGTGTTGATGAAATTTGGTATACGGATAGAAAAATATCAGAAATAGCATATAATGCAAATTTATCCCGAAACTTACATAGGAGCGAAAGCCAGGAGCGCAGGTTGAAAAATATTTTTTTTTTATTAGACTAGGGCTAATAAAAAAAAAAATATTTTTCACTATTCACATTTATTCAATCATTTATTTCATTCATTTTACAATATACAATATAATTTAACAGTTTTAAATGTTACAAACCAGTTTTAACTAATTGTAATAAATGTAATTACCGCTCAGCGCCCGTAACTTGCACCAAACATCAAAATAGTCCTGTAATAGCTGTTCAACCATAGGTATTGCCGGACCGTGCAATGACATGGCTGCTAGTATACGCTAACCAAATTAAACTGGCTATGCGAATACACGCACACTGTTATTTTTGCTGCCCCGACATTGTTTAGCTTGTTAGCCGAAAAAATGCTGTTGGCTCTCTGACTAAAACTAGAAAATACAAATTTATAAACAGATTTTAAAACTGGCTCTCGCATTTATACTTCCTACTACAAATACATAGAATCACGTCTTTATCCATTACGGGGTAAACAGAGCCAAGAGTCGTGAGACTCGAAGGCCAAGCTTAGGTGAATAGTGGGCTCTCTGATGGAGTGGAGATTCAGGTATAGTGACAGGTTGCTAGCCCATCGCCTATGAGTGGAGGAATACCCAGTTTAAAGCCCTTACTTCCTACTTGATGTTAGTGTGATCTTGATTATTTAATCATGCAATATCTACTGAACGGACTGTGATGAAATTTGCTACACGGGTGGAAAATTTCCGGGAATAGCACGTAAGAATCCGGGCCGCGGCCGCCCAAAGAAATGAAACCATATCAGATTTTAAAAACGTAGGTACCAATGTAAAAACCAAAACAAATTTCTTAACACCATTCAAATCTAGACTGAAAATGGATTGCGAAATCGATAATCGTTAGAATTCAATTTAATCAAATCGCTAATCGAAATCGTGAATTAGCTACAGTCTAGAGTTGAGATATTCAATTAATTTGATTTCGAAATAATACATCGATGCAAATTTTTGTATTTATCTGATTGGATACTCTTCATTAGAAATAACTAGTATAGACTCTTTCTTACTAGCTATTGCTCGCGGCTTCGCCCGCGTGAATTTCCCGGGATGAAAGGTACCCTATGTCCTTTTCCGCACTTCTGACTATGTGTATGCAAAATTTCAGGAAGATTGGTTCAGTAGATGAAGCGTGAAGAGGTAACAAACAAACAAACTCACTTTCGCATTTATAATATTAGTTAGGATTAGGATTAGGCGTATTTGTTTGTAAATCTTGTAGGGATTTAGGGTCCAACAGAACAATAGAAGACAAAAGTTTTTTTTATTTTTGTCTGTATTATTTGTTTAATAAGGTTCAAACATAAATACAATCCTAACTAATATTATAAATGCAATAGTGAATGTATTTGTTATCTCTTCACGCTTTATCTACTGAACCAATCTTCCTGAAATTTCGCATGCACATAGTTAGAAGTACTGAGAAGGACATAGGGTACCTTTCATCCCGGGAAAAAGCTCTGTTTCCGCGGAAAATTTACGCGGGCGAAGCCGCGCTCAAAAGCTAGTTATCTATACTAGGTATCTATACACACGTATTTATACATAGACATTTAAATATCTATTTGATTGTAAACTTAAAATTGGACGCTGATTTGTATATCAACGCTGAAACCAAGCAAACTTTATATTTTTTGGAATGTTTCTATTTTGAAAATTCCATCTCAAAGAGTATGAAAGGGATAAAAATCGTCATTCACGCAGGTGAAGCCGCCAATAAGTAAGTAAGTATAATAAATAACTCAAAGGACTGACATAGTGATCTATCAACGCACAGCCCAAACCACTGGACGGATCGGGCTAATGCTACTCTTCCATAGTGATCTGGGCCCATTTTTTAAAACATGTTGCCCAGATATGAAACTCATGCCAAACGGTAGTTATAATCACCACTAGTAACTTTCATTATGACGTTACCAAAATCCAACCCAGTGGAAAAATTATATAGGTACCTTAGAATATAAAAAAATAAAAGTTCTTAAAAGAAAATATTTCTATTGTTTTTGGACTAACCAATACATGCCAGGTAGCGTTAATCCCTTCGCCCGGCTTATCGATATGTACGACTGTGACATCTACGCGACCTATTATATTTTGATAGTGTAATAACAAATTATGATTAATATTATTTTCCGGTATGATTTATTTTTTTCTTGTAAGATTTATTTTCTTCTAATATCATGTAACATGCTAAAACTAGTTGTAGAATTTAATTAGGTTAATCTGATACATAGTAATGTTGTTATTTGCTTAAAAGAAATAAATGTTTGATAAATCATATCTTTGTTTCACTGGGGCCGATTATTTTTGTGTCATAATAAAAAATGACTAATTAAATGAGATCTACAATATGGCATAAGTTTCATGTGTGGGCAATCACTTTTATTTTTTGGGCCCAATTGGTTGCATTATCCTTTGGCATGCAAGTAGATGTTATGACGTAGGCATCCGCTAAGAAAGGATTAACGCGAGCCAAGCCGCGGGCAAAAGCTAGTTTAATATCACACAATCCTAACGTTAATGGAGTTATTGCGTGATCTTCATCTTGTTTTCCAAGCATCCTGTAATTAACTATTTTGGGCCTGTAAGCATTACCTGTCATAGAATTTGTTCTATTACTGAATATATTTTTATCCCAATTATGACGTATAAAAACTTATATTATTAGATATGTCTCTCTCTAAGTATGTTTTCTAGTAAGTACTAAATATGTATCTCAAACAATTTTTTGATATCGACAGATATATTCTGCGAATAATAATAATAATATATATGCAGGTATTCTGGGGTTATTGTATTGTAAGTTTGCCATCACGAAGATTCGCCATCAACTATTAATCTTCATCAAGATGATTTTATCCTGTGTATGACGTTTAAGCTTATATTACTATGTCTCTCTATATATATATTTTCTAATAAGTACTAAATATCTGGAACAATTTTCATGACGACACTACGCGATATACATTCTGCGAATAATATGTAGTATTCTGGGGTTATTGTATTGTAAGTTTGCCATCAACTTCTCTTAATGAAGTGTGTAGTCGAGTTTAAGACGTCCGCAAAATATCCCGACCCCGAGATAAGATTCTGATAGAGGGGTCTGGTTTCTCTGCATCCGACTATATATACTATAGAACTGTTTCATCAGTCTTTTTATCACTTATCATTATCTAAGAGCTAGGCTCTTGTTGGTGGAGTTATCACTACATAAACAAAACTTAAATTCCCTTTTCTAACATCCGCCTTCTCTTTCAGGGTTCTCCTCAGTAATCCCTGGCTACCCTCGCTACACTATGTTCGGGGATCGTCGGCACGGCGTCTACAACCTTCGGATTGTCAACGTCAGTCTTGAAGACGACGCAGAGTTCCAGTGCCAAGTCGGTCCGGCACAGATGCATAAGGTCATCAGGGCGAATGCGACGCTGACTGTTATATGTGAGTATTATTGTTGTTGTTGCATAATTTTATTGTAAGAAGGAAATACACAATACAAAAGAGGAGAAGAGAAGACAGAACACATAGCGGATTTATCTCAGTAAAGGATCTCTTCCAATGTACGCTTTTAATGCTGTCTGTGTTCAAAATTCGAATGTAATTTTTTGATTATATTTTCGTTAATTCGTCACGCCAACTACGAATATTTTTGATGACGAATTAATATTAAGACGAAACTACAGACATCCTTTCAAATATTTCACAATTTTTTTTCAACTGTCAAAATATAAGTTCAAAATACAATAAATCTTTATTCTGAGGATCGATAGTTCGATATTCGACAATTTAAGAAAATAATTACTATTGTTGTGTTTACAAAGTAAAAGTAATATTACGAAGTTAACTTTTGGGGAAAATGTATCATCTATGAATTGGAAAAATATTTTCCAAATTTTATTCTCTCCAGTGTCTTGTTTTTGCAATTTAGTTAAGATTTTTCAGGAAATAATAGTAGTTTAAGAGTAACTCGGAGAGCCCTATACGATCCTAAATAGTGGGGAAAGGCTGGAAAGAAAGAGAGAGAGAGAAGGAAGAATAATAATAATAATGGTTTAAGCATACAATTAATTCAGGGACGTCAAAAGAAATATAATTAATCAATAAATTCAACAAACATCAAATTAAATTTACTTTAACTTAGTAAAGTAAATTTAATTATTAATGACGTTTATCTAAAAAATATGTGTCTGCGGTTTCGATGGATTTAATAAATTAAAGTACTAATATTGTTATATTTTCTACAAAACACATCGAAGTTAATTCTCTTGGTTGTGTTATTAAATGGGAATTACTCTTATCAGTAGAAAGCTGGTGGAAAATAGAGCTTGAAATCGGTTATTTTCTTATCAAAACTTGCGCATTACCGTCTCTCAAGTACAAAAATAACATAACATAATACCACAGAATTATTATAAGTACTACGACTACGTACAGAAAGGAAACTCCCTGCCCCTCCCGCAATATGGCACCCCCCGCACTTCTCCTCCGTTCTTTTGTGTTTTGGGACGCTATGACCTTGAAAACGCACACATTGACGTGTTACTGACGTGTTCACGGATATACAGTTTCATTTGTAGTAGTAAGTATATTTGACGCCCCGTTTCTATGAAGCGCCCGCCCTGTGATAATACTAGTACCTTTCTCAAGTAATATTGGAACATTTCATAAGCAGTCTCTAACATTTTATCACCTTCCCAAGGGTTGGAATAAAATTTTATAATTTTCGTACATCGTTTCATAGGGTCCCCAATAAGGGATCTTATTGGTAACGGGAAGTAAGAATTTGAATAAAAGGACTGGGTGAAATAGTAGCGGACCTTAGAGTGGGTGGACTATAGAGCGCGCTTCAGGCTGACCACATAATCGGAGAGATTCAAACTCGAATTTCTAGTATAATAATATCGTTTATTTCTCTCTTATAAGGGTGTACATCCTTTTAATACAGACTAGTTCACCCTTGGTTGGAGACTAGCTTCTGAAATAGGTTTCTATAGGAACTTGGGCTACAGGTAGCTAGGCTCCTTCATTTGGTAATTTGTTGCCATTTGGTAGACACAAAAGTTGGTAAAATCTTGTAAGAGGCAAAAGTGAAAATAGAAAAGAAATAAAAATTATTACTAAATGTTATACTTAAGGATGGGAAGCTCGAATGGAAATGCATATGATATTGGTGAGTTTTAGTGTTAGTGAGTGGGAGTGCGCGGGGCCGGAGAGTGGGAGTGTGAGAGAGGGTCATGCAAGTATATAATTGGATATACAATTGGAAAAATAATGTATAAAGGTTATTCTATCCAGTGTCTTGTTTTCGCAATTTTAGTAAAGATTTTACAGGAAATAATAGTAGTTTAAGAGTAACTACGAGAGCCCTAGCCGATCGCAAATAGTGAGAAAAGAGCTGGAAAGAGAGAGAGAGAAGGAAGTATAATAATAATGGTTTAAGCATACAATTAATTCAGAGAAGTCAAAATAAACATAATTAATCAACGAAGTAATCCTATACCACTTAAATTTACGTCAGTAATACCTAAGTTAACAAAAATGACATTGCAGTGTTATCTTTAAAAACTATAGAATGTACATTTTCATGTCATATTAAATTTATTATGTGAATATAAAATGTTTACCTAACCCCCCTATGTATTTTGAGATTGTTATAATTCGATTGCGCGTTCTACTACAGACAAAAAAATGTATACTCTCTCCATATAGCGAACCTATTACGCCTAAAGTGATGGGACACATAAACTTAGGATTTTATCGATAAAAATTCCATTTCAGCGCTGTCGATTGGGTATTTTTTATATGCACACCTGATGGCGAGTTATTGTTAGGATTTATTTTATGTGTTAAGGGATTTCTTTTATTAATATTTATTTTGGAACGTGTTTTCTTGTGATTTCCATATTCCTTTAGATAAAATTTTACTCTGAGATTTTAATACATCCTTGGAGGATACAAGATACCATGCTAAATAAAAGTGCGTATGGTTGTAACATATAAACTTAAAACTAGAGGTACCTATATAAGAGAAGCCGATTAGCCGAGAAGCCGAGAGACAGATACTTAAAAAATAATAATCAAAATATCCTTTTATCTGATTTTACCGTTTTAAACTCCCACTAAAACTAAAAATTGACATAAACAATTCTTATATGTTATCCATTTGTATGCACTCATCAAAAACTTAAAAAAATATCACGAATACAAACAATCCAAACAGATTAATTTATGGATAAATGTCACTGGCCAGTTATGATATGAACTAGAAGTGACAGGACTTCACAATTAGACGTCAGATGTCAAAATGTCACTCGAGATCGTTTTATCTCGCCCTTTGAGGTTAGGCGGATAAACAGACAAACTATTTGTGACATAAATGGCAATATTACATCAGTTTCTATTTAGTTATTTCCACTAGATTATTAGATTAAAACTCTTGTCTATACTAATATAAACTAAAAGGGTTTGCATATTTATTATTCTGAATACGCTATTGCCTGAAACTAAGGGTTCAATTTTGATAATTCTTCTGCACATGTCATGTCCATATTTATTTCTGGTAAAATATTACAAGAAAATCAATTTTGGTACCATCTTTTATTGTCAAAATTTCATATCCGTTAAGTTCGGTTGAGGAGTTTCGTCGTGTTGGAAGAGTGAGAGAGAGGGAGGATCCTGGGTGCACAACCAGGTCATTCTTATCATAATAATTTATTGCAAAAATAGTTTAATTTTTATTGCAAGTTTAGACCTACATACGTAGTTAAATAAAATCTTAGTGCTACAGTCATATTATTTTCTCTCGTCGAAATAAAACAATTTTGTACAGAAAAAAGAGTTTCACATCACTAGTGTGTTAACCCTTTTCTGCCAATAAGGCAAGACCCGACCCAGGGTCATATAACACAAACAAATCAAAAATCAAGACCTTATTCTAAGAAGAGTCCCCACAGGTTTCTTTGTAATTTAGAAACATCTGTTTTTTTTTCGTTTAATCCAAAACTGAATTCAGTTTTACAAATCCTTATTTTTTTATGTAAAATTATGCAAATTTTCAGTGTAAATAGAAAAATATGTTAATTAAAGTCGCTCCTCGCCTCTGTAATCCCTTGTAAACTACAATATAAGGTTGTGAAATTTACATTACAGAAATTTTGAATTTTTGGAGCTTTGTCTCTTATTATCAAAACTATTGAAAGTAGAAGAGGGAAAATGTTGGGTCACTTGATACGGCAGGATTACTTCGTACGAAACATCATAGAAGGAAAGGTAAATGGAAGAAGGGGCCCAGGAAGACCAAGACAGAGTTACATAAGACAAATAATGGAAAAGGTTAGCGTCGGGTCGTATCAGGAATTGAAACAGTTGGCAATGGAAAGAGTAAAATGGAAGGAACTCCACCGACAAGAGCCTAGCTCTTAAATTTGATGATGATGTCTTTTAGGTTCGGGTCGTAAGGTTCCCTCTATTATGGTTGAGCTTTGCGATGGCTGACCCTCGCGTCAACTCGTGAACGGGTGTTGCCAGGGGGATCCTACTTCGATCCTGATTCGAATTTTATTTTTATTTTTTTGTTCTTAACCAATTTATTGTGGTTACTTGATCACAAACATAACATGTTTTATTATATTATTTTATTTATTTTCTTATATTTTATTTTTGACTGTACACAATCTAGTGTATGTATAAAGTTACTAAATAGCCCCTCTGGCATATTAGGCGACCAAGACTGTTTCATGAGTTTCTTTCGGCATTTCTTCTCAGCAGTGGTCGTTCCGAAATGCTAGTAGTTTGTAGCTGTGAGACATAATATATTATGATTAAATAATTAGTTATCGACGTGAAAAAGAGCCTTCTTTAAAGGCCAAGTTTCAATAAAAAAATTTGACTTTGACTTTGACTAGGCTTTATTCTTCACTGTTGGATAGGAAATTCCTTGAAAAGGGCAAGGCCTTGTCTTGACAAGGACTTAGGTCCTATATAAAGTACTTCTTCAACAAAGGCTTGTAAGTACCGAAAAATACTTAGTATTGATCAATCTCTAGATTTCAGATGCAAGAAACGATAAATTAATAATTTGTTACAAATTTTAACAAACGTCGTCAGTTCTGTGCAATATGACATCTGTGTCAGATCCTAGTTTGATATACGAACCTTCGATTACGAAAAAAATAAAATAGTTTCACATCACTACCTAACCCTTCACCGCATATAAAGTCACTCAGGCATATACGAGCAAACAGTCCACCCAAAATGGTCCCTTTTCAAAGCGTCCAGTTTTCGTCTCATGGGCTGTCAACGGGCGCTTTGAAAGGGTCTATTTTGGCCCCGATCGTTGCGCATGTGGACCCGGGGTCACATAAAGCAAACTTTACGCCTCCGATCTCAGGACACGAATTTTCGCTTAGAGTTATCGCAAATATAAAATGGTTAGGTCGAGGTTTTTGATTTAGTTAAAATCTTGTTGGGTTTTTTTGCATATCGAGTAGTATATTTTTAACAAGCTTTTGCCCGCGTGAATTTCGCATGGGAACAGTGCTTTTTCCGGGATGAAAGGTGTATGTCCTTCTCAGTACTTCTAACTATGTGTAGGTATGCGAAATTTCAGGAAGAACGGCTTAGTAGATAAAGCATGAAGAGGTAACAAAGCAACAAACAAACAAACTCACTTTCGCATTTATAATATTGATGTAGGATTTGTGATTCTCACACTTATACTCATGTTAAGTAATTTTGCTGATAGTAAGTCATTATCAACGGCGGATCCAGGGGGTCATGACCCCCTCCTGAGCACTACTTAAACATAATGATTTTATTTATATATAAATATTTTTAAGTACAGTACTTACGTACATTAATAAAGTACCTACTTTTTACTTGTATCTACTGTTATCAAAATTAAATTATAAGTTTTTGACTTGACCACGGCTATGTGACCCCCTCCTGGCGCCAAAGCTGGATCCGCCCTTGGTCATTATCGTGTCATAATTGCATCTTTACTTTTTTTTATTAGCTTAAAGCACTGCTGGGCAAAGGCATCCCCTCTGGTTCGCTATTGCAGTGCATTAGCATCACGACTGCTGAAAAAAATTTTTTTTTGATTCATGAAGTACAAGCACAGGGTGGGCTTTTCATAGAAACGGCGCGTCAAATATACCTACTATTACTACAAATGAAACTATATCCGTGAACACGTCAGTAACACGTCAATGTTTGCGTTTTCATAGTCATAGCGTCCCAATACACAAAAGAACGGGAAAGAAGTGCGGAGGATGCGGGGTGTGCCATATTGCGGGAGGGGCAGTGAGTTTCCTTTCTATACGTAGTACTAATATTAATTCTGTGCCTATAGCCCACTGTTGGGCAAAGGCCCCCTTTGGTTCGCCATTCCTGACTATCCAGTGCATTACCATCTTTACTGCTAAAAATAATATTTTGTTTTTGATTCATCAAATACAAGGTAAAGAAATTGTTACCTAATTTAATTATTGAAGGCTCTTGCCAAATTCAAGTTCCTCGTTCTTTGTAAATGACTTATGTTTACAGATTTTACTTACACAAAACTTTCTTATGAAAAATCATCAAAAAACGGTTATTTCCAAACTTTAGTATTTTTATTAAATTTATTAAATCATTAAGTAGAATATATAGTATTAGCCTATGCCCGCGACTTTGTCCGCGCTTATTTCAGTTTCTAAGCGGCGTATCAAGATGAAACTTACGCCAGATTTTAAGTTAGACCTTCTATAATACAACAGTGAAAACCGCATTAAATTTGGTCCAGTAGTTTTTGCGTGATGCGCGTACAAACATACAGACAGAAAGACAGAGAGACTAAAATCCTACAAAAAATGGTTTTGGCTTCTATTGGCCCCAAAAAGACTCCTCAAAGTTTTTTTCTTAAAAATCTTCTATGTACAGACCTGTTACAGTTTTATTATATACTAGCTTTCGCCCACGGCTTCGCCCGCGTGAATTTCCCACGGAAACAGTGCTTTTTCCCGGAATGAAAGGTACCCTATGTCCTTCTCCGTACTTCCAGCTATGTGTATGCGAAATTTCAGGAAGATTGGTTCAGTAGATAAAGCGTGAAGAGGTAACAAACAAACAAACTCACTTTCGCATTTATAATATTAGTTAGGATGTATTGATATTGATGAAAAGGTGCTGGAGGGAGTCCTGTGCTAAGTAATAAAAACTAGTGTTACAGGTACTCCATTCAATCGATACTCTATTGCAATCTTGTGGTCGTAAATATAACACATATTAGAAATTACTTAGCATTACGAGGTCAACAAATCAATTGACCATGCAAGTTGACCGATAAGAAGGAAAATTGTACAGTCAACGCGTCAACATCATCAACCTACAAATTCATTGCAATTTTGCCTATATTGCATCAGTCCAAGCTTATCAATAATAAGGCATTGTTAATATTGTCATAGGTACTACTAAGGTACCTACGTGTAGAATTTCATCGTAATTTTTAATTTATCTTGCGAGATTTTGACTAAGGTTTTGAAAATACTGACCAGCTGCTTCTCTTCCCGTGCAGATCGTAAAAGTCGATCAAGGGAAAGTGCTTCAAACTGGAGATTCTTCTCATGGACAATGGGCTAGCAACCTGTCACTATATCTGAGGGTCCGGCCGTTACGCCCTCATTCTGCCTCGCTCTCGGCCGCGACGCTCACGAATTTAAAAATTTGTTTATCCTCGACGCTCTCGGCCACGACGCTCACGATTTTCAAATCAACTTTTTTTTGGAGAAAGTACTGATGAGAACAAAAATGTTTTGTTTGATTTTTTTATTTTCATACAAACCAGCGGCGTATTTATGGTAGTTTTTTACACTACCACCATTCATGATCATTTTATTTTAAACATATGCTAAGTAAATAAAAAACTTAACATAAAAAAACAAAAACGAATATGAAATTATTGGCAAAAAATATATAAAAAGGTTACCGACATATGATTTTTATATTTTATAGATAATCTTTTATTTTCATTTATGAATTTAATTTATTTTTATAACCAAACGTAAGCAAACATACCTGCCTACATCACTTTAATAATACCTACTTATTTTTATTTTAACAATTCTGCTCTCAACAGTACTCATTCAATTTATTTCAAAGAAAAAATTAAAACGAGAGCGTGCCAGCCGAGAGCGTCGAGGACAAACACATTTTGAAATTCGTGAGCGTCGCGGCCGTGTGCGTGGCGGATTGAGGGCCTAACGGCCGGACCCATATCTGAATCTCCATCTCACCAAATAAGCCCACTATCCAGCTAAACGTGTCCTTTGAGTCTCGCGACTTTTGGCTCTGTCTACCCCGTAAAGTAAAAAGACGTATCTGTACCTGATATTCCCACATTCTCTAATACACAATGACTTTGAATAAAAATCCCGTGATCCTCAAAGAAACATAGAAAAGATAGAAATATAACTCCCAGCATGAACTACTTAGAAAGTCATATAAAAATCCTCGCCGAGACTGGTACAAAGTTACAGCTATTGCGCGCTGGAATAAGTTGGAGTGTGGAACACTGACGGTACAGAGAAACTTCTTTATTTTTAACTAGCAGCGGCCAGTTCCGGCTTTGCACGACATTCAAATATATTCTTTTAGCTTATGTGAATTTCTCACGAGAACAGTGCTTTTTCCTGGGATGAAGCGTACCCTATGTCCTTCTCAGTACTTTTAACTATGTCTATACAAATTTTCAGGAAGATTGGTTCAGTAAATAAAGCGTGAAGAGGTAACAAACAAACAAATAACTAAATAAACAAACTCACTTTCGCATTTATAATATTAGTCAGGTTGTTACTCTGTAGAGATAATGTATTTAACATTTTAATGGTGAAGTAGTTTTAGTGGTGGTGAGTTAATTCGTTGCTAATATTAAAAATACAGATATTTTCTCTATTTATAATATTAGTGTAGAAATATACATTTAACTGGCTGCGTGCTTTGGCTGGGATTTTAATAAAGTATTATCTTGTGCTTTATTTTATCGAAATTTGAGTGGAAACCAATAGATTTTCGTGATGGAAAAACTAACGTCCAAAAAAAACCTTTAATATCGTCTAATAAGATGAAGCTTTATATCCACACTATATCTGTTCCACATTTCTACATTGAAGTAACATAGTCTTGAGAACTCATTTGACGTCCCCTGGGGTTAGTTCTAGATAGCTAAAAACTGTGTCTTACCCGACTACAAAATAACGAGTATTTATTCAGAGATTTAAAATGGCGCTACGATATTGATGCTTTCCGGTAAGATTGGTCGAGAAAAGTGGAAGCAATAGAGGGAGATCTTTGCCCAGCTGTGGGTTAGATAAAAAAAATCAAGCAATTTGTCGTTTCAGCAGTTAATTTGATATTAACAGTTTAATTCAAGTTAAATCCCATTACCCACAAAATAT
Organism: Ephestia elutella; assembly: GCA_018467065.1. Lineage (NCBI taxonomy): Eukaryota > Metazoa > Arthropoda > Insecta > Lepidoptera > Pyralidae > Ephestia > Ephestia elutella. Next base: position 2,055,403 of record CM031594.1, read on the forward strand.
GTGAAAATTTTGTTTGTTCCCGATGAGTCATACCAAGTCAAAAGTCAAATTATTTTTAGTCATATTGGCTTAAAAATAGCACTTATTAATCGTCACATTTTTGTTTTTTAGTTAGTTGACGTCATAAAATTACCAAGGTTGCCACCGTCTCCAAAGCGCAAGTGAAGAAGAGGCGGCGCAACAAACTCCACTGCTGCATTTTCTCCAAAGACGTCACTTTACAACATACATATGATATACCAAGATTTGTAACACTGAGACACAAAGGAAAAAAAAGTATCGATGTGTTACAGTATTATCTCACTGCAACTGATGTTTTTCCCAATGAGTCACACTCTTACACATCGGCGCTCTCTATTCCCGTTGTGTAACACTGTTACTTAACGCAACTCAGTATTCTCGTTGAGTATCAGAATTTAAATAAAACAAATTTGGATATTAGTGAGGATGTATGTTTGTTACTCAATCACGAAAAATCTACAGGACAGATTTTGATGAAATTTGGTACACGGATAGAATGAAGCCTGTAATAGCCCATAGGGTACTTTTCATCCTGAATTTCACTCGGGAGCGGAGCCCCAGGGCTTTTATATAATACATAGAAGATAAAAGTTTATCTTCAACAAAAACTTCTACACTTGTAAAAATACCACTTTAATTTAATTTTACAACGAAAACGAATAATATAAACAAGTGTTTCCAACGTACGTACTAAAAACAGCAATTCAAGAGTAACTACACATCCGAAACTTCCCCAAAACTGTAATATTCTTAACACTAGACTCATAACAATGAAGATTGCTATCTCTTTCCAGCATCAGGAAAATGATAAAGATTAAATGTTCCGTCTCGCTCTGGCCAGCGCAATCTCGCCTCCGTATAAAATTTGCAAACGTAAGAAAAGTTATGTTTTTTGCCAAAGCCCTTCTAAAATATTGATAGGACGACCTTACGCAGGGTTGCCACTAGTTGGCAGGTTGTAACCCTATTATTCAGTTCAGGGTTTTGGTAATGAAATTCAGTTTGAATTTGAAGGTCTTATAGTTTAATATATAATCTTTATGTAGCGGCGTTTTCGATAACAATTGTTTAGCAATAGACGTAATGCGGTCTCGTCGTTGAATGGTTAAGTAAGCATTGCCAAGCAGCCTTCTAGGTACGCTTTTGTGAGTCAGTGATATGTGGGAGTTTTTTTTATTTATTCTTTTTTTTTGCTAGCTATGCCCCGGGGATAAACAAGCTAATTATTAAAAAATCGACTGACAACTCATATAGTCTATGTTACTCGGAGGAAAGCAAAGAATCTAAAAATACCTCTCACATCAAAATCTGTTAAGCCGTTCAGGACTTATGTTTAAATAAAAAAAACTTACATGTATATACAAATATACATACATGACCCCTGAAAACATAACACTCCTTTTTTGGTCAGTCGTGTAAAAAGCCCTGTGTCCTATTCTAAGATACGAGTATACCTATTCTAGTCGTGTACAAAACTAAGGACTCGTAGATTATTTTACTAATAAGATTAGAAGGAAGTAGAATTAGTTAGGTACTTCTTATTTAAAATAGAAATTAGATATGGTGGAAAAACTACTATGGTATCTTGAGTGCACAAAAAACCAAAAAAGTTTAGTAACTGGTTGAGTAAGTCTTATCTTATTCTATTTAAGCTTCTTTATAAACGACATATTTCTAAATCGTATGACTTGTAAGGATCGTTGCAAGTGGAAATCGCTAGTCTGCCTACCCCCGCGGGAAAAAGGCGTGATAATATGTATGTATAACCTGTATAAATTAAGCTAAAAGGCCACTTTGTATACCGAAATGTCTACAAAAGCAATGGTTCTGAAAAAAAATGAAAAAAAAGACTGCATTATACAGCCCTTAATTCCCGCTATAATATTATAAAAAATTACAACTACCATCCTGACAGCCCTGAGCGAGCGATAAAAAAGATATACAGGGCAGCGTAGGGTTAAAATCTTTACAAAAAGTTATTGATAACGTGGTGGGGGTCAAATGGGCCGTAATAAAACTGAGAAGGGTGCGTTGACAGGGTTAATTTTTTGGGTTAACCTCCTTTTTTTTGAAAAATATAAATTTGGTGGGTTTTTGTACTGTTTATGACAAAATTTTTGATAATTTTCTCTTTTTTTTTGATATTCTTTTGAATCTTTATATTTAAATAAATTTTATGATGAAAAAATAAAATAGATCCTATTATCCATACTAATATTATAAATGCGAAAGTTTGGATGTGAGTTTGTGAGTTTGTGAATTTGTGAGTTTGTGAGGATGTTTGTTACTCAATCACGCAAAATCTACTGGACGGATTTCGATGAAATTTGGTACAGAGGTAGATAATGATCTGGAATAGCACATAGGCTACTTTTTATCCCGGGAAAAAGCACTGTTCCCGTGGGAAATTCACGCGGGCGAAGCCGCGGGCAAAAGCTAGTAATATTATAAATGCGAAATTTAGGATTTGTGAGTATCATTGTTACTTAAATCACGCAAAATCTCCTGAACGGATTTCCATAAAATTTGATACACGGGTAGAAAAAACCAGGAATAGTTCATAAGGAACTTTTTATTCTCAAATTCTCACGAAAGCGGAGCCCCGGGACGCAGCTAGTAATGTATCAAAAATTATATCTTCTTCATCTTTGTATAATAGTGGTAATCAATATATATACTCGTAAAATGAGCGATTTTCTGACAGCTAAATTAAGAAAAAAAATCAGTATAAAAAAGTCTCAACAGATGGCGTTTTTTGAAAGCCGAGTCGTAATAATGGCTGAACCTATATGGTGAACGCTTTTTCTGTCAACCAGACGCAGAAAAAAAATCACCTAACAGTTTGACAGTTGCACACATCACAATATTGATACTTTTTAGTTGTTTTTTTTACTAAGTTTTATTTTTTTTAAATGCCAATCCCGAGATTTTATTGATTTTTGTATGGAACTTTTTCTCTCGCCTTTTACTAAGCGCCATCTATGATGTCACCTGGAACTATTTCTTTTTTTTAATTTGTGTCACGGAAAATCCCTCATTATTTCATTACTGACTGAGTGACTGACAGGCAACTCACATCCAAAACTACTAGGCGTAGGAAGCTGAAACTTGTCATGTAGGTTCCTTAGGGAGTGTAGGGGAGCTCTAAGAGAGGATTTCCCGAAATTCCCACGGCAACAAGGTCCCGAGCCGCTGCTAGTCTAAACTAAAATTGTATTATTCAGTCTAGTCTACAATGCCTGCTCTACACATCAGTGGCGTAGGGTGAATAAAAATAAAGGTAAAGCCGGGTCATATCTTAACTTGTAAAAAAAACATGCAATAAATTACATACCAAAATTGTGTATACCTACCTAGGTAGACAACCAAATATTTAAATCGTAATCTTTGTAAACAACCTATTTGTACTAATTAGCCGCCATTTCTCACCTAGCCTACGTGACGACAAGAAACAAATAAACCTTTACTATGAAACACTAAACAATATAATATACCACAACACAATCAAGCTAATCACTTTATCATCACAATTATAAATAAGCATACGAAAGCGCTCGAAACGATGGCAAGCTGGGGTGACTGACCATGACAGAGGCAATCGGGAACGCGAATAAATTGCTCTGATTGGACGAAAACTTTCGGGAGGCGATCTTAGATCGGCTTATAATCGCTGTTATATCGACGAGTGGTTGTATGTAGTAGTAATGTGTATGTGTGCGTGAATTGCATACATTTGAATTATTCGAAATCCCAATATTATAAGCGGGTTCCCCAGCCGCGGTACCGCGGGCGGAATGCGTCCTACGATAGTAAAATCGTGTATGTGTGCGTTTGCGCGATTTCAAATACATTGCGTATTTTGTGCCCAGCATATTGAAGAATATATTTTCAAAGCGCGCAATGTCATTATGTGCGTTAATTAATCACGCGCTCATATAAAATTACATTAATGGGTAATGCCGCCGATCCTCGGCTTATAGTAAGAAGTGTCATATAGGTAGGTATATAGTATAGATGTATATATATTTGAATCTGCTAAGGGAAGCCGGTAGGAATCGTGTTCTAAGGAGGCTTCGCCACTGCTACACATAACTCTTAGTTTACTTGAACTTATACGGCGCTCTCTACAGTCATAATACTAACTCTAAGGCCACTGAGTACGGCGCGTTCTATACACATAATACTAACTCTTAGGTTACTGAATACCATTTGGCAAGGAACCCTTATTGTGTCTGCATCAAGATTGCGTTGGTTATTATAATTTGGGTAGCCGGTCTTTTTGGAAAACGTCCATTTTCTCATGTATAATTTTTGACTAATGGGGCCAGGACGCTAAGTTTTAATGTGATATGAAAAATGAAAATATATTTATTAGCAAATAAGTGTTACATTACATAATGTGCGCCGACACCCACGATAGGTTACCGTGTTATGAGTGGCAGGCTCTTTCGTGGTAGATTGTTGCAAAAATTACTATTTACTTTATAAGACTTACTACAAAATTTTACTACTATAAGATTAATGTTAGTGTTTCACATAAAAAGAGAGTGATGAGTGTAGAGGAAGCAAGAGAGACCTGTAAGGATCGTAGCAAGTGGAAATCGCTAGTCGCTGCCTACCACCACGGCACAGGGCGGGCGCTTCATAGAAACGGCGGCGCGTCAAATATTCCTACTACTACTACAAATGAAACTGTATATCCGTGAACACGTCAGTAACACGTCAATGTGTGCGTTTCCATAGTCGAACGTCCCACAGTTACTCAAGAACGGGGGAGAAGTGCGGAAGGAGCGGGGGGGTGCCATATTGCGGGAGGGGCAGGGAGTTTCCTTTCTGTACGTAGTACTAATATTAATTCTGTGCCCACGGGAAAAAGGCGTGATAATATGTATGTAGTATGTATGTATGTTCACATAAAATTATAACAAGATTGATTACAATGATAGCTAATTCATTAAATAATTTATTAAAAATTCATTAATTCACACTTAACTAAAATTAAATGGAATAAAAAAAAAAGAAAATGTTTTGAGATAAAACTAAGCAATGTTTTTTATTTATTTATTAGGTTCGCCAACTGGCTTTGCAGTGCAACATACATGTTCATAGGAATATATTTACAATCAACCAAGTTTTCAGCCTTCTAGAAGCGAACACAGCATGCACATTGATATGCTCGCAGGTTAATGTTCGTTGATGTTCTGCAAAATTATACTCACCCTCGCCACCTGTCCTGGGTCAGCGACAGAACGCCGCGCGGCGCGATGCTCTGCTGTGATAATATAAGGGAATATTACTCGCAGACGATACACAAAGAGGACGTGCCCTAATGACATTTCTCTAAGATTTGTGTGACGATACGCGGGGTGGAATAGGGTGCATACACATAGTAGAAGTACTGAGAAGGGCATAGGGTACCATTAATCCCGGGAAAAAGATCGCGAGAAATTCACGCGGGCGAAGCCGCGGGCAAAAGCTTTTACTTAATAAAATCTTAATATCACTGTTTTAAAATTCAACTGCATTAAAAACCGTTGTTTCAAGCAATGTAAAAACTTAAGCAGCTTACAGGTTAATTTGAACTTTAGACTACAAACTGAGTTCCTCTGAGACATAAAAAGCTTCTTTTTAACATGAAAACTTTAGCAAAACGAACGCTCGCAAAGTTTACTGAGGGCCTAGAATTCAAAATATAGAGAGCACAGAGAACTACCATACATCGGCATTTCATACTCCGCTCTCGTATACTTAAGCACTGGAATACGTAGAACTCGGATACTTTAGAACTAACATACATCGTCCTCGCATACTTCGACATTGGTTACTTTAGCACTGGAATACGTAGAACTCGGATACTTTAGAACTAACATACATCGTACTCGCATACTTCGACATTGGTTACTTTAGCACTGGAATACGTAGAACTCGGATACTTTAGAACTAACATACATCGACCTTGCATACTTCGACAATGGGTACTTTAGCACTGGAATACGTAGAACTCGGATACTTTAGAACTAACATACATCGTCCTCGCATACTTCGACATTGGTTACTTTAGCACTGGAATACGTAGAACTCGGATACTTTAGAACTAACATACATCGTCCTCGCATACTTCGACATTGGTTACTTTAGCACTGGAATACGTAGAACTCGGATACTTTAGAACTAACATACATCGTCCTCGCATACTTCGACATTGGGTACTTTAGCATTGGAATACGTAGTACTAGGATACTTTAGAACTAACGTACATCGCATTCGCAAACTTTAGAACTAACGTACATAGACGTTTCATACTTAGACATTCCGTAGAGAAGTCAGGTTAAACATAATCGCAAAACCACATGAAATAACTGTTAAGTATGTTCCCGTAACAATTTCGGGATAAAAAGTACCTTATGTTCTATTTCCAGTATTTTTCTACCCGTGTGCCAAATTTCATCAAAATCCATCCAGAAGATTTTGCGTGATTGAGTAATAAACATATGTCCTCTAATTTTCGCATTTCCACAGGTACAAAAATACCGGGAATAGCACATAGGCACACATAGGGTATTTATTTTTGGATTTTTGAGCATCTCAGATGCAATATTAGTACTAAAGTACTCTCATATAGAAATAAGATATGGTGAAAAAATTCCATGCGAGCAGGACTTGAACCCGCGACCAGGTCTTTATACGACCTTGCTCTTCCAACTGAGCTATCGCATTTCAATCCTGCACATCGAAAATCTTCACCATATCCAATTTCTATTGAAACGCATTAGGCATGCGTAACCTAGTAGTCCTGCAGTGTCCTGTAGTGCGTAGTCCTGCTCGCATGGAATTTTTTCACCATATCTTATTTCTATATGAGAGTACTTTAGCACATAGGGTACTTTTTATTCCGAAATTCCCACGGGAGCGAAGCCCCGGGGCGCGGCTAGTTTGAATAGAAATTTGATAGACATATCGTAGTATGGACACAGTGTCATAGATACTTCCGACGCCTGTCATTAGCCGCATATTCCAGTGAAGGAAAACATCGTGAGCAAACCTGCACATTGGCTGACTGTTTAGTTTACTAGTGTGTATACGGCTACTGCCACTAGATGGCGGTAGTCGTAAAAGTCATGTCAGATGTTTAAGCGACTTGAATAAAATCTGACACCAGTGTTAGTAATAGCACACTCGATAAGAAAATGCCACATAGGACTCTGAAGCTCGCACACCCAGCAGCCATTGTAGCTATTCCAAAGCTAGGGACTATTGAAATCAATGCCATTATGGTCCTCTGAGACGAATTTCTCAATATCTTCTGTCTTAACTTTCAACAGAGAAAGTTGTATAAAATATCCTTAATTTATATCCCCAAGATAATAATCTAAGAGTATAAGTCACTGTCAATTGCTTTTATCAAGATTCAATCGGAGATCTAATTCGCGTTAAAAAGAAAAATTCGATTTTGCATTAAAATCAGCATTAACTTTCACTTAAATGGCTCCGTTTTGAGTTTTAAACTAGTTTTGAAAAGCAGTAATGGCTTAGTTGACTACGGGATTTTAAGTAAGACCTTCTACTATACAACTTTGTAAACCGCATCAAATTTCGTCCAGTAATTTCACAGACAGGAAGACAGAAAAAAAAATCTAAAAAAAATCGTTTTGGCTTTTATTGGCTCTAGAAAGATTCTCATAATTTTTTTCTTATATATTTCTACAGACTTGTTACAGTTTTATTATATGTATAGATATATTATATATATGGATATGAAAAAAAAAATATATAAACATCCTGAGAATCGTAAAAGAAAATAGTCATATAACCGGGGAATTACATTTTACGATGCGGGATCTTATAAAATGGAAAAAAAACAACAGCATAAATTGTATGATAAACATAACAAAAATAACCTTACAATGATGATAACAACATACTAAATTTGAAATATAGGTTGTATGTCCACGGAAAATATATATATGAGAACTGCCTTTAGGGTTGTGGCACACTAAATGATAAACATATAGTTTTGAAGCGATTAGTTTAGGCGCGATAAGCGATATATCTTGCGCGCTTTGTTAAGTACTGAACTAGATTTTACCCTTGACTTCCCCCGCGTAAATTTCTTTTTTCATCCATTCCTCTCACCCAAGTACAGTCAACAATAAATCAAGCCAATCGTTTATTTACTAATGCAGATAACTTAATTTGTATTTGACTGTACCGACGTTATTCCATTAAATAAATTTATTTTCGATCGATTATTTGGAACGGTTGATTGGTTATAAATATTTTAGTAGTTAATTCGAAGTACTGAATTCAAAAACCTCTCTTTTAATTCAGAATTTCGAATTATTAGTAATTCATACATCGTTAATTGAAGTAAATGCATTTGTTTAATAATTTTCAGAACACGTATGAAATATTAAATATACTTGCTTAATTTTTGCTTCCTTTTTTCATTAATAAATAAATGAATAACCTTCAAAATTGTGAAATACATTTTTTTCGTGATTTTATAATTTATATCGTCCTACTAATAATGTAAACGAGAAAGTAATAAAACAGATGTTTGTTACGCCTTCACGGATAAACTACTTGACGGATTTTGATAAAATTTAGTACACGAGTAGACGGAAACCTGTATTATCATATAGGATCTTTTTATCACAAAATACCTTTGAGAGCGGAGCCCCGAGACACTAGTATTCATATATTTTTATGCCTAATTGACGTGTGGATAGTAGAAAACTATAGAATAACAAATGGACCAAAAATTAATAAGAATTAGAATTGGACTCTATTTAAACATTTTTCATCACAAAAGCCATTCTGTTGATTTTACATAGACCAGGTTTAGAAACTCAACACCTTAGTGTACAGGTCTATTGACCTTGAATCCCTGCGAGAAAAAAAAGACGTTAACTTCCTTTGTCAGTTTCCTCTCAACGAATTTCCCAATATTTTTGTTACAGTCTTATTGTGTCCACAGCCTTATAAGATTAATGAACTATAAGATATAGATACCCTACATGTATAATTTATGTCATGGTAAATAAATACTTTGCGGCCTAGGGATGTCTTGGAGAATGTTTATAACGCATATAATGATGTTTGTATGCTTATGAATCGTTGAAATTATAAGCGCAAGCACAGGGCGGGCGCTTCATAGAAACAGGGCGTCAAATATACCTACTACTACTACAAATGAAACTGTATATACGTGAACACGTCAGTAACAGGTCAATGTGTGCTTTTTCATAGTCATAGCGTATCCCAAAACATACAAGAACGGGGGAGAAGTGCGGGGGCTGCCATATGGCGGGAGAGGCAGGGAGTTTCCTTTCTGTACGTAGTACTTATATTAATTCTCTGGCGCAAGTTAGCTTTGACACGGCCAAGGGTTCCGTGTAAAAGTTTATAGAAATCCTTAGAATCTTAAACTGGGGATTCCTCCGCTCATAGGCGACAGGCTAGCAACCTGTCACTATACCTGAATCTCCATTCCATCAGAGAACCTATTCAGCTAAGCGTGGCCTTCGAGTCTCACGACTCTTGGCTCTGTCTACCCCGTAAGGTATAAAGACATGATTCTATGTATGTATGTTAGAATCTTAAGGGTCAACATGTTGACCGATCTTAAGGGTCAAAATATGTGATTATAAAAAGCCTCTCTGGCATGTTAGGCGACCACTGTTTAATGAGTTTCTTTCGACATTTCTTCTCAGCAGTGGTCATAATTTCGCGACTAATAATTTGTGTAATTGCGGAGCTGTTCAGTCCATGGCCCATCTCCTCTCATGTCCCAACTGCCCTTGGTCTTGTACAATAGAGGATCTTAAAGACGCCAACGATAGAGCGGTTAAAGTTGCCACATACTGGTCCAAAACTATATAAATTATAGCCATTTTGGACTCGATAAGAAGAAGAAGCAGTGGTCATTAAGAAATGCTAGTAATTTGTAGCTTTGAGATTTATAATAGGAAACCGATTTCAATCTTAATCTTTAGTTTTATTATCACACTAATCAGATCACACTGATATTATAAAAAAAAAATTAGAGGGGTAATCTTTAGAACTACTGATATACTGACAGATTTCAAAAAATCTTTCACCAATAGCAAGCTACATGAGTGACATAGGCTGTACGGGCTCCTGCTTGGGTTCCGTACAATTAAAGATGCTATGCTGATTGTCAATTTAAGATGATTGTCAGACTGACCCGGGTCGCGAAGATGTCAATGAAACGACGTATGAATCTGTCGAATTCGTTTATTACTCTAAAGTAAAACTATGCTATTGTCAATGTCGTAAAAGTAGGTTGCACGTAATGCTGTGTACGACTAAATTGTTAAACATGAAAGAATGTAGAAATTATGTAAAAATGTTCTGCTTAGTCTGAACATAGGCTACAATTTATGTATGTACCTCCAAAGCGAAGCCGGGGTGGGGCACTAGTATCAGATATATAGATGTGCGTTTACCTTCAGAGGTATATCCCTAAAACTAATTAGCCAATAGGAAGCTACGTCTCGCGAGATTAAGTATATCCATTTCATTGGCACTTTCAGTTAATTTGAATGGGAGCTTTAGAGAGCTTTCGAGCTTCGGGAGATATAGCATAGTTAGAGTTAGAAATTATTATAAAACTAGCTAGGGCCCGGACCTTGTTCCCGTGGGAATTTTGGGAATTCCTCTCTTAGTACTCCCCTACACTTCCTAAGGAACCTACATGCCAAATTTCAGCTTCCTACGTCCAGTAGTTTTGGCTGTGCGTTGTCTGTCAGTCACTTAGTACAGGAATAATTTTATATCGATAACTGCTAATTTACTTTAATTATCATGACCTCATCTCTGTCCTCGGGCAAGATTGTGGTCAAGAGCAAACCCATATTTAATAAAAAAAAAAAAAAAATTATAAGTCGCCTCCGCCTTCTGTATTTCTGTCTGTTTGCGTCTTTGAGAATATATTTTATTTTTATTTATTCGGGAAAAACAAACAGTTACATAATAAAAGGTTTAACAGAGAAGTAGTTACAAACGAACTTAGTAATTACGTAACCTACTACATTTTTCACAGTTTAAACAATGAAATTAGAAGTAAAAACAAGAACATTACCACTAGAGGTTGACACGTAAAGAAGTAGAAATCAACAAATTAAATATAAGTACCTACATAAAGTGAATTAAATTACTCCACCGACAAGAACAAAGTACTTAAATTTATTGATTGACATAAAGTGAAAAAAAAAATTGAGAGAAGAAAAAAAAAAGAAAACAGCTCCATCCATACTAATATTATAAATGCGAAAGTTTGGATGTGAGTTTGTGAATTTGTGAGTTTGTGAATTTGTGAGTTTGTGAGTTTGTGAGGATGTTTGTTACTCAATCACGCAAAATCTACTGGACGGATTTCGATGAAATTTGGTACAGAGGTAGATAATGACCTGGAATAGCACATAGGCTACTTTTTATCCCGGGAAAAAGCACTGTTCCCGTGGGAAATTCACGCGGGCGAAGCCGCGGGCAAAAGCTAGTATATCATAAACTGTAGTAAACCTTCAACACCAAAAGCATAGGAAGTCGTATGCATTAACATGTCTGACTTAGATTTCCCTAAAGATCCTCTCTGACACGCTAGACACTGTCTAGAATAAGAAATGGGAGAATTACTACTACGTTTTTAGTCCATCGTGACCCCCCAAAGGATAATAGCTTGTAACCCATTGAAACAGAACATTATTTGCGTTGACAGTTTTCTTTTATGAGATGCAGTTTTAGTTTTTACGCTTTTGTTTCTTGCTAGCCAGGCTTATTTATTTGCCAGCTTTTGCCCTCAGCTGCACCCGCGTGAATTTCTATTAATTGTTATAAAAATTACTGAGGAACACCTTCAGTGTTATAGGAAAACTTTACATTACGTATACAAAGTTTTGCATTTTATGCTAGAAATTAAGTACATACATATAATTACTTCTTTATCCCTTACGAGGTAGACAGAGCCAAGAGTCGTGAGACTCGAAGGCCACGCTTAGCTGAATAGTGGGCTCTCTGATGGAATGGAGATTCGGGTATAGAGACAGGTTGCTAGCCCATCGCCTAAGAAATTAAGTATCTGTATATAAATCATAGAGTCCTGAAGTAAATGACACATTAACTAATTTTACCAAAAAAAAAAAAACACGAAATTCTAGATCTCATAATAATAACCCGGATAACTCAAGGAATCAAATGATACTTCACACTATAAGAAACTCACATGCATACGTGAATCCTACAAACACAACACTATTTTTGGGCAGTTGTGTATACAGGAATTAAAATATCCGTCTTTTTCAGAAACCAAATTGAAACCATTCGCAAGAAAGAATGAATAAATGCGAACATTGAATAATAGATTGAAAAGTAGTGACCTAATCTCGGAAGTTCGCTCACAAATGGAAAGCTAGATTCTCCAGCGACATAGTCTGGATTCTGTACAAAGATATCTTGCAAACCCCATTGGGAGTAAAATCAAATGGCTCAGCTTATAAAGAAAATTGTCCGTTTTTTATACTTTATTTTGAAACTACTGATTTGGTACGTGTTTGAGGATTTTGTTGCGAGTCATAATTTGGGAGTCCAATTCGCCTATGAATAGATGAATCCGCAGTTTTAAGCCCTGCTTAATATTTAATACTATTCACTGAAATGTAAATAACATTAAATAAGTAATTTTAGCAACAATTTACACATTGAGGTATTACCATATAATACCACATACCACAAATAATATAAAACTATTATTACGTATGTTGTTTCAATTAAAATGTAATTATTTCTCATTCGAATTAATTGTAACTTTACGAATACAAAGCTGCGTAATTAGCGAAGTATCAAAGCAGTTCTCTTTAAACTTTCAAATCCATTGCAACTTTTCCGAACTAATGACTTTTAATAAAACGCAACAACGATAAATACACGTCCGAGTTCCACAAAGACAAAATTCTCCGACTTAGAAATAGCGTCCAACACTATCGTCAAGCGAAAATATGGCTGAAAACGGGGTATATCCCTCGGGAATCTCGTAGGAAGCTTATACGTATCTTCCCAAACATTAATCTTGTTCATTTTGATGCAATGCGAGCGGTATGTAAGCAATATTGCGAGATATGTTTAGGGTGTCGCGCAGGGTACAATATTAGGACCGGTTCTATTTTTGTTTTTATGACGTGGTGGATGATTTGCTTTTTTTGTAAGGTAGCATTTTAATGATGTGATTTTCCTTTTTCAGGTAAGTACATTGTGACATGCTGGATTTTGGTAAGATAATAAATTATTGACTTGAAAATGTATTTTTTACGAATTATAAGTAATATTTTGTAATACAAATAATTGATTATTACTAAAGGATTTTGTCGAGGGTTTTTGTTGCTGAGAAGTTAAATTAATTTCTATTTAAAAAAAGTAGAGTTTATCAAAAAACACAAACTGCAAATCAATTTCAATATCAATATTCGCTACGTAAAAAAGGAAAAAAGAAACAAAATATTCAGACAAATAAAACCAAATGCAATGATTGTCAACAGTTTCTACAAAACTGTGAAAGACTTCTTTATTTGTATTGAATTTCATAGACTTACTTACAAATAGATACCTAGTGTAGCGTTACACCGCTACATAGTCAAGTCTATTTTAGTTTGCGATTCTATTTCTACGCAAACTTTTTTCTGTGTTCTTTCTTTATGATAAGTTTTTTGAAATTAAAATTCTGGAGGTTCGATTTTTTTGACTTACTGTCATTTGGGAGAAAATGGGGATTTTTTAGAGAGTTGATTTTTTTCTTTTTGATGTTTTTATCTATTCTTAACATACAAGTATCGATCTCTAGCAATGGTTTTTTATGGTGAAAAAACTTCTGGGTGGGGAATGCACAATAGAGGCTTTCCCAACGACATCTATTTTGGATATCAAACGACAGATTTCTTCACATCTGAAGATTCCAATTGAAGATCTAAAGTTGCTATTATTGGGAAGAACATTAGCTGACGATCAGACCGTTCAGGGGTGTCCTATTAAAGATGGCACAAAGTTGAATCTAGTTGTCAAAAAAAAACCGGAAGGATTATATGAAGTGGCACTGAAATATTTCATGTATGTATTGTATGGATTGTTTATTAGACGAGAGTGGGCAAAGTCGGCCTGCACCTGGATATTCGTCAGCGTGTTGTAAATCAGGTTGTGGACCAAGATGTGGGACTCAGCCGGGTTGAACGCGCTTCGAAATCTTCAGACGCGGCAAAGTCGGCTTGCACCTGAGAATGAGTCACAGAACGACGAAATGTTTAGTTTGTAACCGTGACGCCTGTGGTTCTTTTAAGATAGACTTTTTTAAACATATTGTGCTAACTTAATCCTCTAAATTCTAAAGGCCCCCCTTTTGTCGGGATAATTTTTGTTTCGGTATAGATTTGGAATTTTTATACATCATTTCATCCATTTCTTTCACTCATTTAATTTTCTTTTTAAAATAACAAGCAAATTCATGTATTTCTTATTTTACCTGTTAATATTCCTTTCCCGTTGTTAACTTTCCTTTCTTTTATTTTTATTTCTTTAGTGTGTCCGGATAATTTTTTGTTAAAGGACATTGGTCAAATTTTTTTTAGTTCAAAAATTATACTCGTGTTTTAAGCAGTGATTCTTTTATTTTGAAACCCAAGTTTTACTGCAAAAATGGCGCCCGATTTGCGGAAAGAATCCTGGTTTTTACCTGGTTTTTACCTGTTTTTTACCTTTTATTACTTTTCTTGAATTATTTTATTTTATTTTTTTTTTGTTGTTTTTGTGGGACGGTGACCGTTTACCGGTCGCGGTTTTCCATCCTGTGATTTTCTGTTTTAGCCTGCCGAAGCTGCCCGACGATTCTCCTTACTGTGGATTATTCACATTTAATTGATGGCTTTAGAGTCGGAGGTTATATTGCGGTACGGTGTTGCATCGGGTTGCTCTGGTTCTTGTATTAAATTGGCTACTGCTTACACCCCGAATTTCTTAATGTACGGTCGCGAGTTGTCGATGATTCTGCAGCGTGTTGAAAATCAGACTGTGGACCAAGATGTGGGACTCAGTCGGGTTGAACGCGCTTCTAATCTTTAGACGCTTCGTGCTCCACGCTTTGTTCAGTGCCGCGTGCTTAGACGAGTATCCCCGCAGGCTTTCGTGTTGGCGGATACGGATTCGGAGCACGTCGGTACTTATCATATTAAGGACATTCTCAAATGTTTTTTTGCTTAATCCGTTTTCTTATCTTTTTTTCAAAATTCTAAAATATTCACATTATTTACCTGGCTATGACAACCTGGATATTCGACAGCGAGTTGAAAATCAGGTTGTGGACCAAGATGTGGGACTCAGCCGGGTTGAACGCGCTTCGAATTTTCAGACGCTTCGTTAGGTATACTCGTATGACCAAGTCTCTGATTCATAGGGATAGCAATAAGGTTTAGTATTTCGTTTAGTTTTTATGTTAGCATTTGGTTGCGTTTTGCTGTTTGTTGGTTTTGTGTAGGTATCTTGTCCGGATTTTGTTTTAGTTGTTCGGTTGTTATGTTTTATTGGTTGTTTGTTGTGGTTTGTTTGTTTGTTTTGTTGGTTTGTTTGTTTGTTTTGCTTTGTTGTTTTTTTGTTTGGTAGGGAGATGCTGTAGCGTTACACCGCTACATAGTCAAGTCTATTTTAGTTTGCGATTCTATTTCTACGCAAACTTTTTTCTGTGTTCTTTCTTTATGATAAGTTTTTTGAAATTAAAATTCTGGAGGTTCGATTTTTTTGACTTACTGTCATTTGGGAGAAAATGGGGATTTTTTAGAGAGTTGATTTTTTCTTTTTGATGTTTTTATCTATTCTTAACATACAAGTATCGATCTCTAGCAATGGTTTTTTATGGTGAAAAAACTTCTGGGTGGGGAATGCACAATAGAGGCTTTCCCAACGACATCTATTTTGGATATCAAACGACAGATTTCTTCACATCTGAAGATTCCAATTGAAGATCTAAAGTTGCTATTATTGGGAAGAACATTAGCTGACGATCAGACCGTTCAGGGGTGTCCTATTAAAGATGGCACAAAGTTGAATCTAGTTGTCAAAAAAAAACCGGAAGGATTATATGAAGTGGCACTGAAATATTTCATGTATGTATTGTATGGATTGTTTATTAGACGAGAGTGGGCAAAGTCGGCCTGCACCTGGATATTCGTCAGCGTGTTGTAAATCAGGTTGTGGACCAAGATGTGGGACTCAGCCGGGTTGAACGCGCTTCGAAATCTTCAGACGCGGCAAAGTCGGCTTGCACCTGAGAATGAGTCACAGAACGACGAAATGTTTAGTTTGTAACCGTGACGCCTGTGGTTCTTTTAAGATAGACTTTTTAAACATATTGTGCTAACTTAATCCTCTAAATTCTAAAGGCCCCCCTTTTGTCGGGATAATTTTTGTTTCGGTATAGATTTGGAATTTTTATACATCATTTCATCCATTTCTTTCACTCATTTAATTTTCTTTTTAAAATAACAAGCAAATTCATGTATTTCTTATTTTACCTGTTAATATTCCTTTCCCGTTGTTAACTTTCCTTTCTTTTATTTTTATTTCTTTAGTGTGTCCGGATAATTTTTTGTTAAAGGACATTGGTCAAATTTTTTTTTAGTTCAAAAATTATACTCGTGTTTTAAGCAGTGATTCTTTTATTTTGAAACCCAAGTTTTACTGCACTAGGTATTAACAGTTAATTTTGATTTTCTGCTAAAAATAGAGATAAAAAAATTATACGTTCTAAATAGAACGCTGTTGTTTATAATCATTGGAAAGTGCAATTATTATGAAGACACTTAAAAACGAAAAAGAGGGTGTTTGTAGTATTTATTTCAAAAACCGCTGGACCGATTTACATACGGTTATCTGTAATGTGTTTGTAGTTCATCAGTAATAGTTATGAGCTAGATGTTATAGTATTAAATCACCAAGGGGCGCTGCAATTACCGTTTCTATGAGCACTTTTCATCGAGGCTTTTACCAATTTATTTTAATTACATTGCTTGAGTGTGTACACTGTAATAGTTATTATGTTTTCAAATAACTAAACATTATCATACAGCTTGGCAATGCAGCCAGCTTTTTGGGCATGTTGCCGCGGGGCTTCTCTCTTGACTGGGCTTTATAACTTGCAATTATTTGTTTTCAATTTTAATTTTTTAAAGTAGGTTCTATTAACGCTGACAGATTAACGGCCTATATTTACTTAATTTAGAAAAAAAAAATACCTTAGTTTCCGAATTCAATGGCATAATATCCATTCTCATTATTATTTTTTTCTTAATTTTGTTTTTATATGTGGTCTATTAAACGTTGGTCTATGTTTGAAAACCATTATATTCCTCGCAGTTGCAACCAAACGATACTAGTCGTAGTTTTGTTTTGTTTTGCACATTTTCTGTTTAAAATTTTGTGGAGAAAACAATACTTTTATATTTTACTGCATAATTCGAAATGACTTTTGTTTATCTACTTACTGTGCAATAGTTTGTTCAGTTTATTTTTTTGAACTGATTTTTCAAGGTCGATAATAGGGGTAGGGTGGCTCTCAATTGGCATCTAATTCTATTGTATCATTTTAAGTTTGTCGCATCCGATCTCTCTTCTGATTTTATTATATTGACTTTTGCCCTCGATTTAGCCCGTATTTTCGTTTTTCAGCAAAAAATGTAATAAAACCTATACTATGTGCGTGCAATTATCGGATATATTAATTTTTTAACAACCATCTTAACAACCGGGCAAAAAGGCTGTGCATTGAGGGATTTTCCGAGACCCGAATTAAAAAAAAAATTGCTCCAGATGACTTCATAGATGGCGCTTAAGTAAAAGGCGAGTCCATACAAATAGCGAAAATTCACGGGATTGGCATTATTTTAAATTAAAACCTAATAAGAAAACATCTAAACAGTATCAATATTGTGATTTGTGCAACTGCAAACTGTTAGGTGATTTTTTTTCTACCTTTGGTTGACAAGAAAAAGCGCACCATATAGGTTCAGCCATTATTACGACTCGGTTTTCATAAAACGCCATCTGTTGAGACTTTTTTATACTGTTTTTTTTTTTCTTAATTTAGCAGTCAGAAAATCGCTTAATCCTTCAAGCTAATTTTAATCTTTGATTGTTCTTTTCAATGCTACCTACTCTGTGTTTACATTTTTTGGTTTGTTCTGTTAGCTTTTCTTGCTTTTAAAGTAGGATTTTTATTCTAACTGAAGAATTGTTTAGCACTTTTGTTTTTTTTTTTGTTTTTGAGCCCCAGCAGTTTAAAATGGCTGGTAATTTTGATGAGTACTGCAAAGACGAGGAACACTTCCTCATTTTCCATTAAATTCTCCAAATACCCCGCCTCTATCGCACCATTAAATGAACATAATTACAAGAAAAATAACTCAGTATGTATGTTAGAAACTCTCTCACAAGAATAGCCTATTGTTTGACGTTTTCTCATCACATACAGTTGGTTCCCGTGGCATAACTGTTTTGTTAATCATTACTGGTTCATTCAGGTACTTTGTCAATGTTACAAGTACTTCCAAAATAACTATAGCTAATTTTGATGAACGCCTGAACCGCGTCTAACTTATTTACAAAAAGTCGTCGACGACCGAAACGCGCCCCGATACTAACTGCGCCCCTGAGCTTCATTGCCATCGAAATTTCAGAAAAAAGGTACCCTATGTGCTATTTCAGATTCCAACCTACCTGTATACGAAATTTTATTAAAATCCGTTAAGTAGTTTTTGCATAATTTAGTGATAAAAAACATTCAAACTTTCGTATTTATAACAATTCTAACTACGCCTCGAGGCTCTATTTCCGTAGGATATTCGAGATATAAATGACCCTATTTGCTTATCCAGGTTTATTCTACCTGTGCACCAAATTTTATCGAAATATGTCCAGTTGATTTTGCATGATTGAGCAACAAATATCCCCGTGCGTGTGCACTCAACTTTCGCCTAAGTAAGCTAATTTAGAATCTTCCTTTGGCAATATGACACTTACGCGGACGAAGTCACAGGCACTATGTCTTGTATATTTTACGCAGTTTCCGTTGCAGTATTCCTTATCACACTATATTAACATATACATGCTATAAGACCGGCTTCGTGTCTTAACATATCAGCTTCTGAAACAAATGTTAGCACTATATCACTTTAAATTTGCATTCTCTCATGTTTCTGAGCTCAAGACTGTTTTTGAGTGAATTCATAATACATATGAATTTTCATTTTAAAGAATCTTGTAAATTTTGTACACGGGTAGAAACATCACACACACATCCATACTTTTATATTTATATTTATCTGTAATTCATCATAATATAATTAATCTTTTATATTTATCTGTAATTCATCTTTTTCAAGGGTTTTGGTTCTTGGATCGTCGTGTAAATACGACGTTTCCTTTATTAAAGTCAGTAGGTACTAACCTAATGGAATGATAAGTAAAAATGCCTAAATTGGCGGCAACACTTTGACACTGACAGATGACATTGACATATGGCGCGCTGTCGTTAGACATCATTTAGGTACATGGAAAAAATTTGAACTTATTAGTTCCATGATCATTTTTCCCGTAATTCCCACTGGAGCTGTCTAGGGTGCAAACTAGTTTAAAAATACAATAAACCCACTTTAAGTACTTGCATCTCCATCAAGTCAGACAAATGGATTCAGTGGAATAAAGTTTTCCGTAAAACAATTCCTTCGGTTTTCCGCTGTCTTCAAAACATTAGCATTTTAACCGCTTAAGTGCTTCATGTTATTTTTAACCAAAGATGAGTTTTAAAATCAAATGTAGGTAGGTAAAAATTGCATTTGAAAAATCTAGTTTTAACATTTTTTTTCAACGTACACACACAGAAACGCCGACAAAATAAGTACTATAAAAACAAGTATTTTGCTCGCGCTGGGAATCGAACCTAGAACCTTAATTAATTGTTTTTATTTTATACACTAAATAAGAGCTTTTGTTTTAAATAGCCTTTTTTTTATAAGGTTTCACTTAGGATTTTTTTAAGAAAAAATATTCAATAATCGCTAAAATATGAATACCTAGGCGCAGAAAAAATACATAGGCTTTGTACAAATATAGTACCACATCTTTAGCCCTTACGGGGTAGACAGAGCCAAGGGTCGCGAGGCTTTATACGAGAGTAACAAAAACCACTTTATATATAAAAATAATTCTATAGAATAGAGTGATAGTGTTAGAACTAAATTCCTTAATAAATGTCTGTACATTAATTTGACCAAAATGGGAGAGTGTGTGCCCCCAAAATCCGGGATAAGCTTAATGCTGGCCCTAAGTGCAAAATATAGAGGCGCACAGAAGTATCACTATTTATGTGGAGTATTTTCCATTTCTATTTGTATTCTGTCATAGATTTTGCCTTTTTTATGTACTTATATGTGTCACTACATAATGAGGGATTTTCCGAGACCCAAATATAAAAAAAAGTTCCAGATGAATTCATAGGTGGCGCTTAGTAAAAGGCGAGACCAATCAAAAAGCTAAAATGCACTGAAGAGGCATAAAAAAAAAAACTAAAAAGTATCAATATTGTGATTTGTGCAACTGTCAAACTGTCATGTGATTTTTTTTCTGCCTCTGGCTAACAATAAATAGCGCACAATATAGGTACAGCCATTATTACAACTCGGCTTTCAATAAAACTCCATCTGTTGAGATTTTTTAATACTGATTTTTTTTTCTTACTTAGCTGTCAGAAAAATCGCTCATTAGAATCTGAGGGAAAAATAATATCGTCCTGGAGAATCACTCGAAGACATATAGTTTCCGGTTCTCATCTTGCTAACGGCGAGTATTTGCACAGACACAACCAAGTAGCCAGGATTATACACCAGCAACTTACCCTTAAATACGGCCTTGTAAGCTCTGACGAGGTACCGTACTATAAATATGCACCAGCACTTATATATTCTTTTGTCGGAGTTTCGTCGCGAAAATGGGTTACATACATAAGCCATTTTCGAGCGCACGAGTGTCAAAATAGCGGCTAGGAGTAGAAGTGGTCGCCATGGCCGAAATCGGTCGGACACACACACCACACATACTTTTGTACTATTTCTATTTTGTGCCCGAGAGAAAATGGACCACAATTGCACGATCAACCACTTTTATGCAGTGTTATACAGTAATCTAGTCTTGGATGGAGTAGACAGACATCCATGACCCAGGCCAATCTGAAAAATATCATTTTCCATCTCGATCTAATTCCCATCCAATCTCAATTATTTTAGTAACGCTTTTTTCACATATTTAAAACTTTTTTCTGACTGTATTAAAAAAAAATATATTTAATCAAATTATTGTACTAAAAAGCTTCAATAATTTGATGGTGTCCGAATTGTCAGTGAAAAAATATTAAAAATAAAAAGTGTCGATTGGGACAGAGTATCCGAACATCCATTCCATCAAAAAACCCACTACTCAACTAAGCGTGGCCTTCGAGTCTCACGACTCTTGGCTCTGTCTACCCCTTAAGGGATAAAAAGACGTGATTCTATGTATGTATGTCCGAACATATTGTGTCCGAATCGTCAGTTATTCCAGATCTCTCTTTTAGTCGTATTTCCTCATGACTGAGGGTCGTGGTCATTATATGGAATGAAACACACACAACGACTCTCTTGGCAATACTAATGGAGTGTAATAAATAGTAATACACACACTAGCTGATAATCATCAACCAGAGTGCAGGTTTCCTAACGATGTTTTCCTTCACCGGAAGCAAGTGGTGGTCGATGAAAACTAACGTGAGTCAGATTGGTATACAAACTCATGTAGCCCGGGCAGGATTCGAACCTGGGATTTTGCATCCAAAGGCGGGCGCCCTACCACTCGGCCACCACCGCTTCAGCTTATTCCAGATAAAAGACGCAAATTGTACTATTATTTATTAAAAAAGCTTTCCTCATCGAAGAATATCCCCCAATATAAACAAAAGCCACTCTAAACATGCAAATTTTTCGGGATGATTTTTTCCGGAAATGTCGCGTTGTGTCACCCTTAAAACGATATTTTGTTAACAATCATTTTTGTCACATGACAGGAAGGAAAATGGTAAGAGGACAAGATTTGAAAGCGCTTTTCATCGTTGTTTTTAAATATTTTGTTTTAGTACTTACTTAATTAGGAGTAAATTACTAAAAACAAAAAAAAACTTACTACTCTTGAGCGATTCGGACCGCGGTTCGAATTGCTAGTGGTGTAAAACGATCAAAGACCCATGCAGACTACTTATGTATAAAATACTAAAATTAAAAACTAAGGAATAAAAAAATAAAAAAGTTGTAAAGCCCCAGTAAAAGTATTAAGTAGTAAAATCACCTTTTAGTATTTAGTCAAGGCCTTAAATAGGGACTCTTGAATAATAAAATATACTGACTGTAAGTATTTCATAAAAGCAAACAAGGTTTATACAAATTAAGCGAGTCATCAGCTGCGACGAATAGACAAAAGAGTGTCATGTTTGACACATACGCAGTCCGGGCAACCGTCGTGCGAAGCAGTCGTGCCAACTGCCTAGGGTTGGGGTTGCCCAATATTTATTCTTTTTGAACATCAGCTTGTATTTACTTATTTATTAATTTATCTGTAAGTAGAAACACATAATATCCGTCTACATCTATCTATCTATCTGATCATCTATCTATACGTATGAAATTGGACGCTGGCTGATTGGTATATCAACGCAGAGACGAAACCGCTGAACGTAGTGAGCAGTAAGAAACCCGACCCTTATTGGCGTGAAATTGGCGTAAAACGAAATTTACGCAGACGAACCCGAGGGCAAAAGCGAATATATTGTGCTGCATAAAGCTCTTATGAAATCCAATATATTTAAGTACACATATAAGACTAAATGTACGTGCAATTCACAGAAATAAAGCCATCAGAATCAAATGTTTCCTCCGAAAATTTCTCAACATAATACCGCGTCGCTCCATATTTCATTTCACCAGTTCCACACTGACACGACCATTTCCTACCGTTCTTGGGCAATGATCCGGCCTTTACTTGGTCTGTTTCAAAAGGACCAGTTTCTGTCCTATATAATCCTGAGGCTGATACTGGATTTTTTGTAAAAAAGTCCTGTATTAGGACTTAAACCGTCTCCGTTTCTGTCTGCAGTGAAATTAAAAATGAATTTTTGCGTAGAACAATTCGTACTTCTATTTTTAACGTTTTTAGGGTTCCTTCAAGTCTTTGATTAGCATCTAAATTTTTTTTTTATTAGCCTGTACTGTCCCACTGCTGGGCAAAGGCCTCTCTGGTTCGCCATTCCTGTCTATTCAGTGCATGAGCCCTCCACTCACTATCCGTCGCGTTCGACCTTCTCGTTCTGGGCAAAACTATTTTAATAAATAAAAATTTAGTACGGACAACCGAATGCCAATGTATTGATGCTATGACTGCAAAATACTTTATGATAGAAAATGTTTTAATTGGAGCAGTCTTTGTTAAAGACTCAAACAAGTCCAAACTAGATTAGATTGCATTGTAATTTGTTGCACACAATGATACTATATTTTATGACAAATACGTATAGATTAATATGGATTCTGGTCAATCTTAAAAAGTGAATTTTCTATCATTTTTTTTTTCAGTTACTGTATTAGTAGTTATAACTGAATTGTATGATATGCAACGCAATAAATGATATGAAATGAAATGACCTGACTGAGGATCGAACCAGAGACCTCTGGTGTGATTTTTTTCCTTTTTCTGTAGGTATGAAAGACTGATACCTACCACTAAGCCACAGAGGTCGTGAAAAGATAACTTTCAAGATTTGATTAAAAACATAGTAGATTTTTCTTTAGATCAAGTAGCGCAGAACAGGAAGGAGTGGAAGCTTCTGGTATCAGAGGCCAAGATCCTCTTTGGGTCGTCGAGCCATCGAAGTAAGTAAGTAAGTAAGATTCTTCTTTTCTTCTTCTTAATTAAGAGCTGTTCTGTTCTCGATGGAGTATACGCCACGCCTCTCTATTCTCGGCTTTACATTTAAGGTCTTGATACGACACGACGACAACGCCTGCCTTCTCTTTCAGTTTACAGTTTTTCCTTCGGCTTACATAACTCTTTCTCGGTCTTCCTGGACCTCTTCTTCCCTTCAACTATCCTTAAATTATATTTAGCTGGCGCCCACGGCTTCGCTCGCGTTAATCCTTTCTTAGCGGATGCCTACGTCATATCATCTACCTGCATGCCAAATTTCAGCCCGATCCGTCCAGTGGTTTGGGCTGTGCGTTGATAGATCACTATGTCAGTCAGTCAGATTTGCCATGTCAAGTGGCCAATCATTCTTCCTCTCCTATTTTCAATTTCACTAAATAGAATCCTCTTTTCATTTACAATCTTCAGCACTTCCTCGTTAGTTTTCCTTTGTCCTAACTAATATTATAAATGCGAGAGTGAGTTTGTTACCTCTTCACGCTTTATCTACTGAACCCATCTTCCTGAAATTTCGCATACACATAGCTGGAAGTACGGAGAAGGACATAGGGTACCTTTCATCCCGGGAAAAAGCACTGTTCCCGTGGGAAATACATGCGGGCGAAAGCTTGTTACCTATATTTTTAATTAGGTCATGTCGAGTTGGAGAGGCACCTTTAGAAGAAGAAGAGTGACCAGTCATTCTCCGTCTCCTATTTTCAATTTCACTGAGTAAACTTCTCTTTTCATTTATAATCTTTAGCACTTCTTCGTAAGTTTACCTTTTGATATATAGAGTAGGTAATAAAGCTAAATAAAAATCTTGTACAAAAATTGAGAATATTCTATGCCGTTTCTGTCCCAAAACAGCTACCGTCTTTACTCCTAACTCAGTCTGATGCATATTTTAAAGGGTTCTCTGAAGGGGCAATTCATCTTGGACTATAAATCTCGCGAACTTACTGGCGATAATTTAGCCAAAAAGTCACAAATTGAATTCACATAAAAGATTGATAACGTAAGAAAAAACGAAGAAAAATTGTTTATTAACGTAGATTCGTTTTTTATGGAGCCATATATTTTCTAGCTTTAATTTTTGTCTTCAGGACAGATGAAGTTAAATTAAAGAATGTACAGAGACAGTACCACGTCTTAATCTCTTACGGGATAGACAGAGCCAAGGGTCGTGAGACTTTAAGTTAAGAGCGGGATAGTGAACCTATTGGTGGAATGGAGATTCAGATATAGTAACAGGTTGCTAGCTCATCGTCTATGAGGAATCCCTACTTTAAAGCCCTTTCCCTTGATTCACTTTTACAATCTGTGTAAAGAGAAGCAGCTGGCATATATTCTTTTTTTTCTTCTTTACCAGAAGAGATTGTCTGTGTATCATCAAATCTTGAAGTAAAAGACCTCTTATCCTACAAAGTTGAAATTTTACCCGTGATTTCAGTTCTGAAGCATTTATTATGATAAGCATGACCTGATGGTGCACCCAGTATCGGCTTTTAACGATGAACTCCTCAACAGATGATAAAATTACGCCTTTTCTTTTTCTAAAAAACTTTTGTATTATTTATCTAGAGTCCATCGCTTCTTTATAAAAACAAATCGCAATATTGCTATTTGACGAATTCGATGATGAATTTTTACTGCGTACTTTAGAAGCATCTTCTAGGTTTTATATTCGTCTCTTGGTAGGTTTTATATCAAAGTTTTATATCTTTCCAAAGAGACTTGTAAAGGACAAGTTTTTCCAAGAATGCCATCTTAAAATATATATTAAAATGTACTCTGACTGTTTAAAGCGTAAACTTCATTATTTATATAGATTTTTTCATTTGTAAAAGGAAAAGCCGGCCAAGTGCGAGTCATACTCACGCACCGAGGGTTCCGAACACGCAAAGCGTCTCTAACTAAACGACCAACTACTAGTAGTTTCAAAAACAAACTTTTTTAGACTTCCAACAACATATTATTAACATTTTTTTCCTGTACAAGTACTATTAGACCTTGCTTTTTGCCAAATTTCATAATTTTAGGTCAACAGGAAGTACCCCATAGGTTTGGATTCCCGCCTGAAAACGCAAAATGTGCGAAAATTCGCAACATTTACGGTAATATCTCTTGATCGCGTTGAAATATAATTTTGATTATTTTACTTCTGAAAGAGACCGTGGATCCGAGTATTTGATATGAATTTCAACGATACCTTTAAGCGTTCCAGAGAAAAAAGTTTGACAGACAGACGGACAACAAAGTGATCTTGTAAAGGTTCCGTTTTAGCCTTTTGAGGTACGGAACCCTATAAACGGCATGTGCTAGACAGTAAAGATATATTTACAACGTGTGTGGTCACATACATTATGCAATATTGCAAAGTAGGTGTGGGTTGCGAGTTTCAGCGGTTTTATAGAGAAGCTAGTTGCTGAGACCAGGGGCTTCGCTTCTGTGAGAATTTTGGGAAAAAAGTACCCTATGTGCTATGTTTTGTATTACGAAATTTGGTACACTGTTACACTTACGGTGTACCAAATTTCATAATAAATATGTCCAATAGGTTTTGTGTGATTGAGAAACAAAGATTGATACTCACATTCAAAATTTCGCATTTATAATATTAAAAGGGGTAGAGGGTTATTGAGTTAACTGATTTAACGAAAACATTGGGGCGGCACTTATATTTAACTTACCTAAATATTAGACTTAATCCTACTAATATTATAAATGCGAAAATTTTGATGTGAGTTCGTGAATTAGTGAGTACATGAGGATGTTTGTTACTCAATCACGAAAAATCTTGGACGGCTTTCGATGAAATTTGGTACACGGGCAGGAATATATCAGGTATAGCACATAGGGTACTTTTTATCCTGAAATTCCTACGGGAGCAAAGCCCGGCGCGGCTAGTAATAAATATAAATCGGTAACTCTACACCTTAGTCAAATACCTATGTGACTGGTAGCGAAAAGGCCAAATTACATATGTCTATGGTGTAGAAGTTAGAGCTTGTAGAATTAGAAGCTTGCCCTCAGATTTTATCCATAGTCGCTGTCACTGACACCACACCCCAATAGAGCTTTAACGCACACACGCTGCAAATTGCAATAAATAGTATTCGCTAAAACGTATCAGTTACATTCTAGTTTGTCCAGTAATACCTATGATTTTAGTTGGTTATATTATTAGCATAGGGAATGCATGCGGTGGTACCAATTTGTGTTTTAATGCGCTTGTAATTATGAGTAAAGTGCTTGTTTTAAGGCGACGCATATCGCGAAACAAATAATTATATTTAAGTACAGACGGTTTTTTTATTTCACTTAAAAATACTTTTTTTTCTTTTTTTACACGACTGACCAAAAAAGGAGTGTTATGTTTTCAGGGTTCATGTATGTATATATGTAATTTCTTTATTCCACCATAAGTCCTAAACGGCTTAACCGATTTTGATGTGAGAGGTATTTTTAGATTCCTTAAAAAAGACATAGGCTAAATAGCCCGAAAGACATAGGCTATGTGAGTTGTCAGTCGTGTTTTTTTTATTTTTTAATAATTAGCTTGTTGAATAATCCAAATGGCATTGAATTTTGTTATTAAGCATTTTCGACAAAAAAAAATTGGTTGAAATCGGCCTGGTTTGTCTGTATAATGCAAATCTGTTTTGAAAGAGGTTTTTAATATAATTTTTTGTTGTAAAAGTTCGCATCACAGACATAATATTACCTAGACCCCGCAAGTCTCATCGCCTGCATAGAAAACGAGCGTGTCAATATTTTTTTACCTACTGTGACGTCACATAAGCGATTTAGTGATGGGAACGCTCGCCATCCATGCAAACGATTCAAAGGTGTCGCCGCCGCCGCCCTTTACTTTCCAAATTGATACTGTAAGCAATTTTACAATACCGATATTATAATCGATTATTCGAGTTCATCGACAGAGGAATGAGAAAACGGCAGAGAAATGATAAATCATTAATAACTTGTCTTTTTCTCTACTACTGCAAAGCTAAAAGAAAGGTTAATGATTTTAATCAAGTTGGAAAAAAATTACAATGTTTGTATGTATGCATGTTTGTTCTGCGATAACTTTCGAACCGTTGATCCGATTTTGATGAAACTTGGAATATACATAGAAATTATTAATAGA